>PVKB01000373.1:0-659521 GCA_004027205.1 Ctenodactylus gundi
GGCGGGGCGGGGCCTGGGCGGGCGGGGCGGGGCCTGGGCGGGCGGGGCGGGGCGGGGCCGGGCCACGCGGGCTGGCTCTGGGACCCCTAGGCGGCGTCGGGGCTCCAGTCCAGAGCTGCGGCCTTCCGGTATTGTCTGCGGGCTGGAAATCTCAGTCAGCCATGGCGCTGCGCGCGGTCGTGTTCGACCTCGATGGCGTGCTGGCGCTGCCCTCTATCGCCAGCGCCCTCAGCCGAGCGGAGGAAGCCATGGCTCTGCCCAGGTAAGGGGACCCGGCGCCTCAGGCCCCTGTCGCAGATGGGCTTTCCTGGACTTCCTCCCCGGTTTCAGGTTGCCTTAGGGCCTGAGCCTTGTGAAGAGCTGAAATGATCACCAGGCCCTGGAATACCAGCGTAAGCAGTTAAACCGTAGTAAACGCTCCAGAATTGCCCCTGACGGTGAAAGTTTACAAAAGCAAGCGGCAGTACCGGGCTAGCTGCTGCCCGCCGGCTTACTCCTGCCGTGAGGAATGAGCCTTGAAACTGCACGCTGAGGTTTTGAAGAAAGTTTTTTCCAAAACTGTTACAGGTGTGCGTCCAACTGCAGAAAGCCACGGAGAGTTCGTCCAACCCCCCGCCTGGGGGCGCACAGCTTCCAGTGCAGCCCAACATAAATATGTACCTTCCTAAAACATAAGGGTTGGGTTTTTTTTTTTTGCAATTTTTGTTTTTAATTTTATTATTGTCGTTATTAAGTTTGGTAATCGATTGCTCTGTTCTCAAGTGTAGACTTCCTAGAGGTCAGTAAGATCCGAATGGAATCATCAAAATATGATAGGTCCGCAAATAACCGAAGTATTGTCTGTACTTCTCTTAATTGCAGACAATTTGGCTGGAAGAAACAAACAAACAAAAAAAACCGTAAAACTAATGGAATATTTGACTTTGTTCTTGTGAAATCAATGCATCAGTGGCTGGTTCCATGGATGGGGTTGCAATTCCTTGCTCTCGAGGCACTTGTCTGACTTCTGTTTCCTTTTACCCTTTGTGTGCTTCATCCTTGAAAATAATTCACAGATGTCCATGTGGGCAAAAAGCAGCAACAGGCGTAAGGTGTGAATGTGAGGGGAAGGCTCTTTTTCTGTAGGAAGATAGTTTATGTTATCCTCTTTAAAAAGTTATAATAGGGGCTGGAGGAATGGCTCAGCGGTTAAAGCGCTTGAGGAAGCGCTAAACCAAGCGCTAAGTACCTGAGTTCAGTTCCCCAGCACCACATAAGCTGGGCGTGGTGGCGCACGCCTGTAATCCCAGCACTCGGGAGGCTGAGACAGGAGGATTGCCGTGAGTCCAAGGCCAGCCTGTGCTCTGAAGTGAATTCAGGACCAGCCTGGACCACAGAGCGAGACCCTGTCTCAAAAAAAAAAATCTTAAAAAAGAAGTTATAATAAAAATATATAAAAGGAAGCTGGGTTACATATATACATTAACTATATTTGATATTTTATATGCAGCTCAAGACACTTTCTTTTAGGATGGTTCAGGCAAGCCAAAAGTTTGGATGCCTGTGGCCTACGGGCGACTAACTGGGGAGCAGGAAAGTGGGAGGCATCCCCCCTATAATGCGATGTTCAGAGCGAGACTCCGTGACATCAGAAAGCTCCTGTGTTGGAATACAGGCAGACCCACCAGACTATAAAACGCTCTGCTACGGGGTCAGCTGTGGAGACAAGCTACTCAAAAGTCCAGAAGACACCTGCCAAAATATTCCTAGCACTATTCATCCCAAGTGGATTGTGGATGGTTTTAATTTTCTATTAACCCAAGCAGGGGTTAAATAATAAGATTTTTCCAGAGTGAGACCCTGTATGAAAAAAATAATAAATAATAAGATTTTTCTACTTTTTAGGATTTTCTAGCTTTTTTTTTCCAATGTGAACTACTCCTGTAATTGGAAGAGTGGGACACCTATGTAGCTAAAACATTTAAAAAGAGGAAAATTGCTCTGGACAGACCTCAGTAAGGGAAGGAATAGCAAATTCTGAATTACAGGTGAAAGGAGGGAACTGGGTACAAGTTTTGACCTCTGAGTTCTGCAGCATGTAAGGACTCTAGAATTCTTACGATCCGATGGCCAGCAGGGCTTTTTAACCTTTAGACAGTATGGATTCTGAAAGATTAGTACCTTTAAGTATTCCAGGCCAAAGGGCTTAAACTCTAGAGCAGTCCCACTTTTACAGATGTGGAAATTGAGGGCTTAGTAAGATGAACTTGCTCCATGACACTCAGCCTTAGGGGCTCTGAAAGCAGTTCCCCCCACCCCCACCCCACCTCACCTCACCCAGATTTTTTCCTCCATGGTTTATTACAAGTTTGCATCTTCTTTACTGCCATACTGGGAGAACATAAATCTGTGCAGAGTGAATAAATGCACCAGTGTCAATAAACAAAAATAAGTTGGCTACAAAGGCCACATTCAGCATAAGCACAGTCCAGGTAATGAAAGGTTGACAGAGAGCCCCATTTAAAAAATGGAAAGCTGTACTTGTCCAGTTCAGGTCATTTTCCAGGGTATTCTAGAATGTTCATGATAGTAAGGCCAAAGACACCAAGGAAGGAATAATGAGCTCATTTCTAAGAAGTCCTTTTGTAGCATTAATGTTACTTCACTTTCTTTGGATTCATAAGCTTGACCTTAATAAAAAAAAAAAAAAAGGCAAAAGCGAGGCCTGTTGATGCTGACCTGTGATTTCAACACCCTGGGAGGCTGAGCAGAAGGATTGCAAGTTCAAACTCCACCTGGGCACCTTAGTAAACTATTGAGAGCTTGTCTCAAAATCCAAAGTAAAATAATAAGTTGGGGTGCAGCTTAGGGCAAAGGCCGTGGACTGGATCCCCAGTACTGCTACTACTACAAAACAAAACAAAAAAAAGGACACAGTGAGTGAGGAGGACTGTTGTTATCTGCAGCCTCATGGAAGTGGAGGTAGATGTGCCTGGTGCGTGTACGGAGCGCAGGCGTGTGCAAGGTGGGGTGGAGGGTGGAGGGCGGAGGCTCCTTAGTGTGTGGAGGGTCTCCAGCGTGATACGTTCACATCTCAGTTCTAACACTGTGGAGTGACTTGCTTCACCTGCCCTGGTGTTTGTCATCTGTGCTGTATTTTCTGCCACACATTTTGTGTGTGTGTGTGTGTGTGTGTGTGTGTGTGTGTGTGTGTGTGTGAATACTCAATAGAAGTCCTCAATGTTTGTGACACCAGGGACTGGGTTAGTTGAAGACCATTCTCTAAGGGACTGAGGACAGGAGGGTATTTTTTCATATATATATATATATACATAAATATATATGATACACAATGTTTACATTGAACTTGAGTATTTTGTGCACTTATATTTCCCAGCAAAATCACAAATCTTCTCCCTTTTCCATGTTCCCACCCCCACCTCCTCCCCATAGTTCCCATTATTGCCCCGTTTAGTTCTGTCAGATGACTGTGATCTGGGTTTCTCATGTCAGAGAAAACATTCGACATTTGATCTTCTGCGTCTGACTCATTTCACAGAGCGTGATGATCTCCAGTTGCCTCCATTTGCCTACAAAAGCCTCCAACCTATTCATTTTTGTAGACGAGTATTCCATGTGTACAAACACCACAATTTATGTGGCCATCAGTCTGTTGATGGGTATTTTGGTGTCTTCCACATTTTAGCTATTGCTGGTTGTGCTGCTCTGTCTGAGTTAGGAGGCGTGTTGTTGACAAGCAGCCCCAAGAGGGGTGTGGGGAGTGAAGCTCCGCCTCCTGTCAATCATCAGCAGCGTCAGAACCTGATAGGAGCACGCTGAGAGGAGGCAGGGCTTTGCTGCCTGCTCATCTCCTGTGTCCTGCTTGAGCGTACAGATGGCCAGGTCCTTCCAGGGCCACTGAACATGAAGGGTCTGGGGCCTGGGGTAACATGGAAGGTGAATGGGCCGCTATGTTCTTGACTCCTTTCTTTACAAAAGTTTCATGCATGTGCAAATGACACATTGGGCCTATGCCATTAAATTCAGGTCTCATTCACACACTGCCTTTGTGACCATGGTGGGATTGTTCCCAGTTGTAATTAAAATAGACTGCAGAAAAGCTAGCCAAAAAACGCTGGAGGTTAGAATGTATGGCCTTTGGGTTTGCAAATATACTAACACAGAAGGGTCTGCTTCACATTGGTGTTTTTCTCTTTCTTTGTTCCTTTTTTTGTTGAGAGTGAATCTCACTCTGCAGTACAGGCCAGTCCTGAATTCACTATGGAGTCCAGGCTGGCCTTGAACTCACAGCAATCCTCCTGCCATAGTCTCCCAAGTGCTGTGATTGCAGGCGCATGACACCACACCCAGCTTACTTGGTGCTGGGAAGTCAAACTCAGGGCCCTGCGCTTGCTAGGCAAGTACTCTACCAGCTATAGGAAAGCTCACCTGGTAGGAAAGCTCAGACATGCGCAGCCAGCCAAGGTTCGTGATAAAGACTGTGCCAGGAGAGGGCAAAGTTCCGAGGTGGCTCCTGCCCAGCCTGAGAGGCGGAGGAGGGAAAGGCCATTGACCGCACTTTGTAGTGCACCCTTGAAGCCAGGCTGGCTAGCCCAACTCTATTTTGTAACCAGTGGGAGGTGAGAGAGGTCCTTGAGGATTTCTTCCTTTCTTTTCAATACTAAGAATTGAATCCATTACCTTAACACTGAGCCACCACCCCAGCCCGTATTTTAGTTTTATTTTGAGTCTGGAGAGGAGGTAAGATAAGTGGAACGCTGGGTGATGGCAGCCACCCCCTGGGGTGGTGGGTGCAGTAAGTGGATGAGAGGCATGAGGCAGAGGCTCAGCGTGACACTGAGGGCTGAGCGCTCGGAGGTGGGACACGGTGGAGTATCAGGAAGTCTAGTGTGTTGGAACTGAAGAGAGTGAGACCTTGGGTCAGGGTTTGCACGGTCCTTGGCAAGGAAGGGGAGGGACTGAGGCTCCAGGGTCCATAAGTCTCTGCTTGAGGACAGGGTCCTGGCCCAGGCTGCAGAGGAACACCTGGGGTGGACGTGCTTTGAGGGCCACACAGAAGAGGAGGGAAAGGGGAGCTCTACTCGTGTGTGGCCATTGGGCCTCTGTCCTCAAAGGTTAGGATGCTGCAAATGGCCTTCCCCTGGTCAAAGACCAGGAGGGAATGGCTCCCTGGGGTCCAGCTCTAGCTGCAGACAGCCTCTATGTGCTGAATCTAAAATATCTCCTCAGACAGTGCCACCAGACTGAACGGTAGGGAAGGTGAGGGTGTCATGTTTCTGCTAAAATTTTATAGTGTATGTATTACTGTTTTGTTGTTGTGATACGATACTGAGCAAGTCAACTTAGAAGGAAGAAAACTTTGTTTTGGATCATGACTTCAGAGGTTTCTGTCCATGGTTTCTTGGCCTTGTGGCCCTCGGCCCTGTGGTAAAGCACGGCATTGTGACAGAGTGTGGGGTCGGGCCGAGGGAGACTGCTCACCTTGTAGAGCCAGGAAGGGAAGTGGGAAGAGAGGGAAAGAAGGAGAAAGCAAGAGATTGAGTCTTGGGGTCCCGTTTCACTTCAATGACATGCCCCCAAATGACTGACATTCCTTTCACTAGGCCCCACATCCTAAAGTCTCACTTGCCTAGGTGTCACTGAATGGCGACCAAGCTGCCCACATGTGGCCTTGGGGGGGCTATTTCAAATCTAACCACAGCAGAAGAGAACCTGAGGCATCAGCTACACGCAATGATAAGAAAAGGTTTCTCGAGTGAGAAATAAGTCATTAGCTAATAGTGTTATGCAAAAATGTGAGGAACATCTGATGAACAGGACGTGTGTGTGCTCTGCGCCACTTCAGGAAGATCTCTTGAACCCTCTGGGAGCTGCTGGCCTGGGGTTGCTTTTTGTACCTCTGGGCTTTCATTCAGTGCTTGATTTTTTCTTTTCATGTTAAAAATGGGTTTTAATTACAAAAGTAATAGCAAATACTATGAAAAATGTTCAGATGGACCTAGAATAATGTAGAATAGAAAATGTATACCCCCTCGTCAATTGATGCATTCTAAATGTAATGGTAAGTTTCAAGGTTTGGTGGTGTAAAAATCACAAACAGGGATTATAGTTATTAGTCACATAAAATTAGATTGTGGAAGACTGAGGAGGTTATAAAAGGCAGGCAGCATAATCTGATTGGAAGTGAGTGCTGGATGGATGCACCGTGAGACCATCATGCTTAGCGAAATGAATGAGACACAGAAGGTTAAATATCATACGGTTTCTCTAATACAAGAAAGCCAAACCTCTAAAAAGGTAAGAGAGAGACGGAAGAAAGAAAGATAGACTTTGTGGAGAGGGAGAGGGGATATGAGGAGGGGTTGAAGGAATGGGAAGGGGAAAGGGATGTGATATGTAAACAATACAAAATTTAAAAATTAAAAAAAATAGAATAAAAAAGAATTGATTTTTGGAGCTGAGCCCAGTAGCACAGATCTGTAAACCCAACACTCTGGGAGGCTGACACAGGAAGATCACATGTTTGAGCCCAGCGTGAGCAACTTAGCAAGACCTTTTCTCAGATATTTGAAAAATGACAAAGGGCTGGAAATTAGCTTAATGCAAAAGTCTTAGATTCAAACCAAAGTACAGAAAAAAAAAACCCATTGCTTGGAGGAGAAATTGTGCACTGCTTAAAATTTGAGGACAGTTGCTGAAGGGCATGAGGAATATTTTTAAGGAACATTTTGATGGAAATGCTCAAAAACTGTAGAGGGTGGTGATGTTTGCATGACCCTCAATTTACTACAGATCATTGATTTGTTCCCCCAAAATGTGAATTTGATGGCATGTGAATATATTAATACTTTAATAAAACTGTTTGGAAAATACTAATCCAAAGGTGTGGCACAGCCACGGCTGACCTGGGAGATTGGGAAAGGCCTCAAATATTAAGGTTTCTTTTCTTTCTCTCTCTCTCTCTTTCTCTCTCTCTCTCTCTCTCTTTCTTTTTTTTTCTGAAGGGGGTGGTTCTGCAGATTGAACTTCACACATACACTACGCTAACACTCTACCACTGAGCTACATCCTCAGCCCAGATATGTTTTTTAATATTTTTCTCATTAGGATTAGTGCAACTGAAGGTACTTGACTATCATCCAGGTCAGAGATATCTATTCTTTCACTCAGGAATGGAAATCATTGTAACCGGTTGGCCAGTGCAGCTGATAAGAGTCACAGTGTCGAGTTATTAGGGCTGCTGTAACCAATGACAGGCTGGTTGGCTTTAATAAGAGAACACTTCTGGAGGTTAGGAGTCCAAGGTCAAGCTGTCAGCAGGGTTGGTTTCTTCTAAGGCCTCTGTCCTTGGCTGTGTAGATGTCCTTCTTCTCCTTGTGTCCCCAACCCTTGGGCCCAGACCAGACCTGGCCTTGTCAGGGTCAGGCCACAGGGTCAGGTGAGCATCAGGCAGGAGGTGAGTGGGGAGTAAAGCTCCGCCCCTCTCCACATGCTCCTGTCAGATTGTAATGCTGATAGGAGGCGGAGCCTCACTCCCTGCTTCCCCTCCAGCGTCTACTGGACATTTCAAAGCCTTCCTCCAACAATCTGCATAAAAAGTACCCCCACACACACTCAATTGGTAGAATGGTCCTCAACTAAACTGGGCCTTGGTGTCAAAAAGATTGGGGACCACTGACCTAGTGGTCTCCTGGGTGCAAATTCCCCCTACTTTCAAGGACCACCCTAATGACTTCATTTAATGTCACTACCTCTTTAAAGACCCTGTCTCCAAATATAGCGTCATTGGGACGTACTGGGGTATAGAATATGGGGGACAATATACTTCAGCCCATAACAGAATTTTTTTAAAATTAGAAGATGTGAAAAAGATAAAATATAAACCATATATTCATAGTCAATATCAGAGGAAAACATGTTTAATGACTTTTGAAGAATGTGAACTAGAGATGGCTCCACGCAAACAAAGATCGCAACGTGACCTTGGCTTCATCTTCCAGTCCCCGGTATCCTTTCTTCCTGCCCACAGTGTGTCTGTGTGCACAAATCACACCTGCTCCCTGTGTGCTGACATGATGGCATCATGTGACCTCCATGATGTTGTTTCTTGTGTCTTCCAGAGGCTTTCTGAGTGATGCTTTTCTGAAGGAAGGCATGAACGACTCCAGTACCCGCCTCACAAAGGGAGAAATCACATTTTCCCAGGTGAAGGGCTCTGCCTGACTGAGTGGGCATTCTCTGTGCAGTCCAACTTCCCACCCTGGTGTAAACCCTGGGGGTAGTCAGGCATTGTTCACCCATGTGCCCTTTGTGCCCCATAACTAACAAGACTTGCCAGAAGGACAGGAGAAATTTGAAGGGTGCATAGGATGGATCTGCAGTCTGTTTTGACCCACTAGAGGGACATTTCCCAGCCCTTGAAGAGCTATTCCATGGAACGCTACAGCAGTGTGTAAAGTAGAACAACCATTTAGGACAGGGCCACTGGACTGTTTGGTAAATGTGTGTGACCTTTGATCTTGACTGTCTACTGGACTGGATTAAGAGATGCTTGGCAAGATTAGTAAAGTGAGCTTGTGGGGGAGTCATGGAGGCATGACCCTGGGGTCCACGCCTGACCCCTTCCTCTCTGGTGTTGCTCCCCTGCTCCCTTGTCCAGCCACCATGAACTACGAAGCCTGGCCCTGCCATTCATGATGAGTTTTCTGCCTTGGAGCCAGCAGCTGTAGGCTGAGGCTTTGGCTGTGGAACTCTGAGCCAAATAAGCCTCCCCTAAAGATGCGTGAATAAGTCATTTGTCCCAGCAACCAGAAAACAATACGGTGCATAATGGATGGACTTGGGAGTCAGAGGTCAGGGTTTGAGATCTTGTTCCCTCTTACAGATTCTGTGACCACAGCAATTTACTTGACTTTGCAAGGCCTTGGTTTTGCCTTGGGGTAGTGTCCAGGTTGGGACTCCAAGAAGCAGTGCAGCTGAGAACATTTCTGTCTGTGTTTTTGAGGAGCCCATGTTGATGTGCCCAGATTTAGTAGGTTCCTCCATGTCTTCCACATGGCTCTCTCACCAACAGTCCCCCTCGATTCGTGTTCACAGTGGGTGCCGCTCATGGAAGACAACTGCAGGAAGCTCTCCAAAGCCTCTGGAGTCCATCTTCCTGAGAATTTCTCCATAAATCAAATCTTCAGTAAAGCAGTTTCAGCAAGAAGCATTAACCGCCCAATGCTTGAGGCAGCGCTGGCTCTCAGGAAGAAAGGTAAGCTGGCTCAGTGCCCTGCTGGGTGCTGCCTGGCTTCTGGGTGCTGCCAGCCTGACAGCAGAAGGAGGTCAGGATACCACTAAATCATAGCAGCGGGGAAGGGGAAGGGAAGGAGACCCAAAATGATCAAGATGTAGTGTATGTGTCCTGCAAACACACTCTAATAAAAAAGAGGAATTATAGGTCTTCAGGGTATTGGTGGAACCTCATTCTTAAACTTGGCCCCAGGAAAATGTTATCAAATGGTGAAAAAAAGACATAATTTTATCTAAAAAGCAATTTTATCCTAGAGACTACCTCATGGCATTTCTCTCTCCCTTCACTGGTATTAGGAATGACCCAGATGACCCAACATTTTGTCATTGATTTTAAAACAAGACCTTTCCAGCAACTATGATTTTCTTAGTTTCTGGGCACCAGAGTTACTGAGTTATGACTCATCTGACAGATACAAGCGTAGATTAGGTCACATGATCTAAGACATGAGATCCTGCTCATCCAGTGGCATTATCTGGAAGCAACACATGGCGCTTCTGGCAGGCGTATTGGAATCACCCCGCAGACCTACAGAGCTGTGGCTCAGCCGTCTGACTTAGTCCACGCTGTGCTGCTGTAACATAATGCTTGAGAATAGCTACTTTACAAGGAACGAGGTGACTACATTGCAGCCTCAAGCCATCTTCTGATCAGCCCTAATCCACTCATGAGGGCAGCCCCTTCCTAGCCTAATCATCTCTCAGTGGGCCCCAGGTCCCGGTACTCTTTCATTGGGTGTTAAGTCTCTTGCTTATGGCTGTTGGGCATCACACTAAAACCACAGAGGTTCAGCCCACATATACAGCACCTCCCTCCTGCTCGTGGAAGGGCCTGACCCTCAGCTCATCCAGTGTGTCCTGGTTCTCGCTCCAGCTGGTTGAGCAGACGGAGCCAGGAGGTACCACACCCTCTCTTTATATTTCTCTAGTTGAGAAGCGGGAACACAGTTTGAAACCCAAGTGAGCAGAGTCCGCGGCGAGGTAGGCGGGAGGGGCCCTCAGATTTTCACCATGTGGTCTGGTCGCTCGTAACATATCTGAGCTTCTGTTGGCTCCTGTGTAAACACAGGACAGTAGAATGTGCCCTGCCTGCCTCTGAAGTGGTATACCAGAGGAGCTGGTGAATATTTGATCCAGGGAGCTGACAGGTGTCAGAATGCTGCTGAACATGTGGCTAGACTTGTCCCCACCCAATTTCCTGAAAGTCCTAGCTCACTCTTGGGTCTGTACCAGAAGGAGCTTTTGGGTAAGCACAAGTCTCCAGTCTGTCTGTTAAAAGCTGAGTGTGTGGAAACGGATGCAGGTGGGCAGGAGCCATTCGACTCCAGCATCCGGGCCTCTGGTGCAGCATGTGGAGCATTTCCGGCCAAGTTCTGGGGTGCTCTGCTGACTGGCAATGTTTTGCTCAGGACTGAAAACCTGCATCCTCACCAACAACTGGCTGGACGACACAGCCGAGAGAGGCAGCCTGGCCAAGCTGATGTGTGAGCTGAGCCCCCACTTTGACCTCCTGGTAGAGTCGTGTCAGATTGGCATGGCCAAGCCTGAGCCTCAGATCTACAAGCTTGTCCTGGACACCCTGAAGGCCAGTCCCAAGGAGGTATGTGAGTGCTTCCCGTGAGGGGACAGGAATGTCCCGGATATACTGCAACCACAGAAACACTGAGGAGTTCCCAGGTAGGGTACAGGGAGGGCTGGCAGGATTAAGTCTACTTCTTTATGGCTAGGACTTCTCTGCATGACCCTTACCCATCCGTTAGCTAACAGAAACTTCTACCATAGGTCCACAGGTGAGCATCTAGTTCCTTTGTGTGTTTATTTTATTTGGGGGTGGGGGGTGGGGGGTGGGGAGGTGTGGCAGTGTGAGAGGTATTGGGGATTAAACCCAGGGCCATTCCAGGGCTGTATCCTCTGCCCACTTTTGGTTGTTGTTGTTGGAGTGGGTCTTGCTAAGTCACTAAGTTGCCCAGACTGGGCTTGAACTTGTGATCCTCCTGCACAGACTCCCAGAGTACCAGAATTACCAGGCTGGTTCCTTTGTTGGTTTCGTATAGGATTAGTCAAAATAGGTATCATCAAAAGCTGCTAGACCAGCTGCCTCAGTTTACTCATGAGGAAACAGAGACTCTGGGAGACTTTTGCTGAGGCCACAACACTAGTTAGGGTCACCTCACCTAAAAGTGAGCAGGGTTGGCTTCGCTAGTGCCTCTCACTTCTTTGAGGCACACTTGCACCCCTCTGTCCTGTCTTCCATGCCATCTCCAGTGTCCCCTGTGCGACACACTGTTTCCATTGTGAACTCTGGCTCCAGTCTTCAGAAGATGATCTGACCAAAATGAAATTTCATGTCTTTACATTCTGACCTTCTCTTGCCGGCCCCTGTCTACTGACCAGCCAGAACAAACTCGGGACCCTGGGACCCTCTCCGTGCCCAATTCCAGGACCACTGTTTGTCTCCGCACAGATAGGGTTCTATGCCCCTGGGCACCTGGAGTGGGCTGCAGATCAAGGCTCTGCGTGTGGTGTGCACATATCTGTCTTCCTGTTTGTGGCTTTTGGCTTGTGTGAGCCGTGTAGAATTCTGGGCTGTTTTTGTCTGAGATTATAAGTGAATGTGCCTGTGCTTTCCTCTGTGACTTTTAGTACCCTTTCCTTCCTCCCTTCCTCTTCCTTCCCTCCCTCCCTCCCTCCCTCCTTCTCTTTCTTTCCTTCCTTCCTTCCTATATTTAAATCTTTGATCCATTCAGAGCCAACTTGGGGGTAAGATGTGAAGTGTGACTCAGTTTTCCCCCATTACCACTCATCCCTACCCACCACGACCATTGAAACCCTTCCTCGCCCATCAGCTGTGACCCTCTCGGTAGAAACTAAATTCTCATTTGCCTCTGGGTCTGTTTTTAGGCTCTTCTGTGCCATACATCTTACTTCCTTTCTAGCACTACAGTCCCCAGTCTTCCATGGCCTCACCCTCAGTCATATCAGCTGCTCACATTAGAGTTCTCAGGCAGTTGGTTCCTCTGTTCATGTGGAATTTCCCAGGTGACTTTTAATGTCATGCAGACAAATTAATGCCCTCATTCATCTGGCCTTTTCAGAGAATTGGCTGAAGCCAGTAAGTGTGTGAGGGGACTTTGTATTTAACTGTGTGAGCGCGTGAGTGCATGTGTGCACGTGCGTGTGTGTGTGTGTGTGTGTGTGCGTGTGTGTGCGTGTGTGTGTTATGCTCATACAGTTGAATGCTTTTCATCCCAGGAGTACACAGAACACTGTGCAGGAATCTTCATTTCTGTGTCATAAAATGAAGTGACCCTGTTGGCCTTTTAAGGTGCCCTCCCTCAGGCATGTGTTTTCTCTGTTTTGTGTTTTTGGTTTCAGGTTGTTTTTCTTGATGACTTCGGGTCTAATCTGAAGCCAGCCCGGGACTTGGGAATGGTGACCATCCTCGCGCGTGACACTGACACAGCCCTGAAGGGACTGGAGAAAGTAACTGGGACGCAGGTAACTTAACCTCTGAGCAGAGTGGGGCTTCCTGCCACTCATGAGAGGAAGTGGTGAGCAGAACCCGGACTTCTGAGTTCTTTGCTCTGTGGCTCCATTCCTGGGCACCTCCTCAGTGAGTTGCTTGCCCTTGGGTAGAGTGGTGCCCTCGAAGAGTAGTCTGTTTCCTCTGTGTAGTCAGTGAGCAGGAAACACACTCGGAGAGCCAGGGTTTAAATTAGTCTTCCTGTCAGGGAACCGAGACAAGACAGGGACCTTCTAAACCTCTCCCAGCTTGCTCTTTAGAGTAAATCGGAAATTGCTTTTCTCTTCTTTTCTCTCCCTCTGTCCTTCTCTATCTCTCAATCTCTATCCTCTTTTTCTCCTTCCTTCCTTCCTTCCTTCTGTTGACTCTCACTTTTTTAACCAGCCTGATCCCAAACTCCTTGACACAGGGATCCTCCTGTCTCAGCTTCCCACATAGCTGGAACTAAAGGCATGCACTGTTAGCACGTTAGTCTAAATACAGAGAATTCTTCCTCTAAGGCACACAGTCCTTAGCTGGTCCTGTTGGGCACACTGTTGGCACTCAGGCACAGCCCACCAGCCTTGCCTGGTTCACACCCACCTGGTAGAGAGAGCCTCCTAAGTCGCACCTGTCTCCCACAGGACAAGACAGCCTTCGTGTCAGGTGTGAGGCACCTTTATGCCTTTATTCCCAAGACTATACATCTGGTGAGGTTGTTGCTGGCTTAGTTGTACCAGGTCACTGTGATCACAAGAGGATGATGAGACCTATTGACGCATTTCTCAGACTGTACCCATCCTTAAGCAGTGTGTATTGCTTACATGGCTCGTCTGCTGGTAGCCTCTAGGGTCCCTCCCACTCTCTGGCTGTTGAGAATAGTGCTGCTGTGAACGTGAGGGAACAACTTCATCTGAATTTCTGTATTTGTGTCTTTTGGATATTTACTCCAGAAGTGGACTTCTCTAACCGTACAGTCGTTCTATGTTTAACCCTTTGGTTTTTTTGTTTGTTTTGAGCCAGGATCTCACTCTGTGGTCTAAGCTGGTCCTAAGTTCATTATGTAGCTAGGTTGGCCTTGAACTCACAACAGTCCTCCTGTCTCAGCCTCCTGAGTGCTGAGATTACAGGTGTGTGCCACCACACCTAGCTTATGTGGTGCTGGGGGATTGAACTCATGGCCTTGTGTTTGCTAGACAAGCTGTGGCAGCCAGGACACACAGACAGAGGAGCAGGAGGAGCCAGGGTCAAGCATGCAGTCTTCTGGGGCTGCAGGAGCAGCTCAGCAGTTAAAGTGCTTGCCTAGGAAGCACTAAGTACCTAAGTTCAACTCCCCGGCACCATATAAGCCAGCTGTGGTGGCACACACATGTGACCCCAGCACTTGGGAGGCTGAGGCAGGAAGACTGCCATGGGTTTAAGGCCAGCCTGGGTTACATAGTGAGTTCAGAACCAGCCTCAAAAAAAAAAAAAAAAAAAAGCCCCATGCTGGGTCACACCCCAGTGATACACATCATCAGACCAAACCCCGCCTCCTAAGAGTACACTCAGCTGTGAAGTCTTCAGTGGGCCAATCCACTGCGGAGTGCAGCAGCCACGTGACCCACTCCTCTCTGAGCATGAGACCCATGGGGGACATTTTTAGATCTAAACCATCACAGTGGGGAAGAGGAATGTGTGGAGAATCGCACAGTGTCTTTCTCGGGCCAGGCTGTGAGGCCGTCTGCATCCAGTGCCAGAGCGCAGTCGTGGTGCATCACTAGCCTGGAAAGGAGGCAGAGCCGTGGGCTCCAGCTGCACTGGGGGGGGCCAGTAGGTCAGTTACCCAGGTCAGCATGACCCCGGAAGGGGTGACCCGGGCGACACCTGGGGTCTCTTGTAGGCTTCACAAGCTCGCTCCAACAGCAGCTCGTGGAAGGAAGGTACCCATCTCTCTTTGTCCCTTTTATACTTTCAGCTTCTCCAGTCTGCGGCCCCTCCGCCAATCCCCTGCAACCCAAGTGACGTGAGCCATGGCTATGTGACCGTCAAGGTGGGTCAGCCGAGGCAGCTGCGTGCTCTGACAGGTCCTGGAGGATGACCTGCAGCCACATTTGTGAAATATCAAGGGTGGTTGGCACCTGGCATGGATAGGAGAAGAGTACCTCCCACAGTCTCTTTCCTCAAAAGTTGGCAGAAGACACCGGCGCCACCTCAGATTATGTAAAGCAGTGTGACGGAAGTGTCAGCAAACCTTCCCTTGCCCCGTGGAGGTGTTTGGGGCCTTTGGGAGCCCAGGCACCTGAGCATGTCCTGTCTGGTGTCTGAGCAAAACATTTTTTTTTTTTTTTTTGTCCCACAGGTTTATTGTTTTTGTTTTTGCAGTACTGGGGATCGAGCCCAGGGCCTTCTCGCTGAGCCACATCCCAGCCCTTTTTTGTTTTATTTTACTTTATTTGGGACAGAGTCTTCTGAAGTTCCTACGTTGTCCAAGATAGACTTTGACTTGCAACACACCTGTCACAGCCTCCCAGAGAATTTACAGGCATAGGCTTCCGCACCCAGCTCAACCGAGGCTTATTGAACACTTTATTCATGCCAGGCCTGAGCTGGGTGTTGAGCGATGATGGTGAACAGAGGACCCCATAAGGGGTGAGTGGAGGGAAAGATCATTACAATGCACAGCAAGGCCATGATCACATGCAGAGGGACCCCAGCTCCTGACCCAGCCACTGACGTGGACTTTCACAGCTCCTCCTCAGATTCCTCTTGGGACCTTTCTCCACTCGTCTCTGGCATTTAAACAGATGGCAGGGGGAGAGATGCAATGCTGAGTCGGCTCACAGCCGAGTCAGGCCAGACAGCTGCCCTGGAGTCAGGTCGAGCGAGGTTAGATCCTGGTTTTGCCTTCCACCGAGATCACAGCCTTGGGTGGCCGCTCCTGACTCGGTGCCTCGGTGCCCACAGCTTGACGATGAGAGGATGGCGCACCGGTGGTCCCCACCGGTTCCTGCTGAGGACCAATGAGGTGCTGTGCAGACCTCCAGTGATACCTGACACCCCTGTTTAATTACTTTCCTTTGTTGCTGAGACACAGTATCTGACACCCAGAGTTTAATGGAGGAAAGATTTATTTTAGCTCACAGTTTCAGCAGGGCTCAGTCAGTTCATGGGCAGCCAGCAATGAGAGACGTGCACGGTGGAGGTCTAGGCAGAGATAAGCTGCTCAAGGCTTGGCAGGACAGGAAGTTGAGTGAGAACCAAGGGTGGAGCTAGCATGTGTCCTTCCAGGTCATGCCCTAGTCATCCGCCGCTTCCGGGTCAATCCCCAGTGATCCCCCTCCTCTCATTGGTCCCACCTCTTAGCACAGGAAGTCAAAGGCTTCACCCCCACCATTGAGTTGCCTTCCAGACATGAAGCTTTTGGGGGACGTGCCACATCTGATCTCTAACAGCCTCCAAGCTCCATAGTCAGAATCGGCCAGCAGCGGGGCCGGTGGCCTGCGCCAGTGTCACTGGGAACTCTGCAGGGTGACTCCCCTTGGGCAGCCCCAACCAAGCCAGCCTCTCTGGGTGCTGGAGAGTTTTGCCCCCCACCAAATCCTAATGCACCCAAAGTGGGTACCAGGTCTGTTCTTTTGTCGGTCTGTATCACCATGTTTTTTACCCTATGAGGAAAGGATGGGTCTGTCCACGCGCTTGTCCGGGTTCTCAGTGGAGTGCGCATGAGAATAAGAAAGTTTAGTTGGCACCCGCGGTAGGATGCTCTGACGAAACATCAGCGTTACAAGCACATTTAAGATACGAAGTTGATAATTTTAAAGTGAACTTCTTCCAAGTGCCCAGTTGGGTTTCTCATATAAGAGTAACTATGTGCTGTTTAACCTGTGTCTTTTTTTTTTTTGTTTTGTTTTACTTAGCATTGTGGTTCCAAGGTGAATTCGTTTTCTTATAAGTGACTCAAACTTGTCCTTCCTTCTGGCATTTGCTTTTTTCGTTCATCTGTTTAATTTAGCTGTACAGATTGTACAGATTGGCTGGTGACTCTTCCCAGCCGCCACCCCCCTCCCCCCGCCGGCCCTGGGTCCTCGGCTGACAAGGCTGGTCAAGTGAGGTGGGGTGGCTCACTGACGTGGCCCTTGGAGTGGTGCAGTGGTCCGCTCCCTCCCCTCTTTCCCTGCAGCCTGGGGTCCGTCTGCACTTCGTGGAGATGGGCTCTGGCCCTGCTGTGTGCCTGTGCCATGGATTTCCTGAGAGCTGGTTCTCTTGGAGGTATCAGGTGAGGGAAGATGTACCCCAGTGTGGGGAGGAGAGGGGAAGGGGACACCTGGAGGATGTCACCCGGTCTGGTATGTGGTAAAGAAGCTGGAGCCTTGCAGCAGAGCACCGTCTCCCAAGTGTGACCACAAGCCACATATTGGGGCAAAAGGAGCATCCGACCCGAGAGCTCAGCTAGGCCTCGGGACACCTGCACAAGTTAGCAAGGGCGGGTTCCTTAAGACACTGCTTGCCGCTTGCTGGGAAACTGTTGTCATGAGGACAGAAGCCTGCACAAGCTTTTTGGGAAAGGCGTTTTTATGCATACGGCGTTGATGCATTGCACAACCCCCGCCACTGTGCGTTGTAGCTCACCAGGGGCGCCTTCCAGTGGCCAGGCCAGGACACCGGGCAGTGCCTGTGGAACTGGGATTGAACCGTTTACAGGAATGGAAGGTAGAACAGAGCAGCCAGGGAATGCCAGGCAGGACTCTGGGCCCACGCCGCACTGTGCCTGAATTGTTTGTTTTCCAGATTCCCGCTCTGGCCCAGGCGGGCTACCGGGTTCTAGCTCTGGACATGAAGGGCTACGGCGACTCGTCCTCCCCTGCCGGTGCGTTGGCTGTGCTGCAGCTATCCTGTGTGCCCACGTTTCTACCTATGTCTGCTGTCCTACGTCTGAGAAGGCCACCCTCCCTTCAGGCTGTATTCCGTATCTGTCTACACGTTTTGGGCCCCAAATGTTTCAGCTCCCAACGCTCAATGACCCAAGAAAGCCAAAGGACTGTGCCCAAGGGTGCCCCCTGCTGGTCACTCAGGAGATGACCATGGCGGGCACCATCTACACCCAGACCTTTTCTCATCTTGCATCAGTGAAAGCCTGAACTTACTAAAACAACAACGCTTCCCCGGTGCCCCCTCCCTTGGTGCTTGGCAGCCCCGTTCTGCTGCCTCTGTCCGGATCTGACCCCTCCAGGGCCTCGTTTCAGTGGAGTCGACATTATCCGCCCTTTTGTGCCTGGCTGGTTTCACTCAGCATCACATCCTCCAGTTCGATTCATGTTAGAGTGTGTTGGCAGAATTTCCTTTTTTAAAAAAATTGAGCCAGGCCCAGTGGTGCAGGCCTTTGTTTTCTACTTATTTTATTTTATTTTCTGCGAGTGTGTCATGTGCCACCGTGCTCAGCCCCTGTGGCGCTGGGGAATCAAGCCCAGAGCCCCGCACTTGCCGGGCAAGTGCTCCTCACTGCTGAGCTATGCCTCCGGCCCATTGTAGGCCACGTTCTTAATGCAGTGTCTCTGGATTCCAGTGGGAATCTGTTCCAGATTGGGCAGTGGATGACCACAGACCCTTGAGATCCTGTGCAGGGTTATGAGCATTTTCTGCTGGAATGCACAGAGTCCTTTTCATTTACCCACTTTAGAGGGTTCATGATCTCTAACATGGAGGCAGGAGTATGAAGCAGTCAGACACATGTGTGATTCCTGGTCCCTCCAGGAGTCGGTGATGCTGTTGGTGGCCAGGCCTAGTAAGTGGAGCCCATGACCACTTCCTTGCTGAGTCCATGATCACATGCTGAGCCCTGCCACCTGGGCTGCGATGTTTGCAGCCAGTCAACCTAGCTGGGACGTCCTGGCTAGGTGACCGCCAAGCGGGTCCCCCAGCACGGCGAGTGGCGACTGTCATTTCCTCCATGTCACGGTGTTACCTCCACCTCCTCTTGCCCTGGAAATACTGCAGAAGCATCTTCAGACCAAAGGAAAGACTCAGCTCAGCACCTGGGACCGTTGGCCAGGGGCTTCCACTCAGTAACTTACTCGTTAAGACTGGGTTTCCTTTTTTGTCTTAGTTTTGACACGTTTAGATTGTTTTCTTTATCTCTGTTTTGGGGTTGTGTGATATTCTGATCTGCCATAGATCGTTTTCCATTCGCTTCAATAGGTATCAATAGCTTTCAGCTCTTCAAACTTTTGTTGACTTATTTCTTTGACCATTTTTCTTCTATTTTCTCTAATTTTTTTTCATTTTTCTTTTTGCTGTCTGGAATTGCTATTTTTGTTAAAATGTACATACTGTGCAAAGCCGTGTACATATGCAATGATATTATGTATTGTAAGCAGTGCACATGTGCAGGGTGATCCCCATCAGAATTCCAACATCCATTTTTATGGGAACAGCACAGGGCTAAACTTCATGTGAAACTGGTAACCCACGAAGAGCCGATCAATCTTGAGAAAGAAGAACAAATCTGGAGGCATTTGAAATCCTACTTCCTGATTGAAAATTATAGGTGTGCTAATGGTATGCTGCATACAAGTATTAAGACAGACATACAGTCCTGTTCAACAGAGTCAAGTGCCCAGGCATGGATCCACACACGTGCAGCCAGCTCGCCTTTGACCAAGGAGCCAAGAATGCCCTGGAGAAGGATCGGTGTCTTCCACACATGGCAGGTGGAAAACAGGCAAAAGGATGAAATTTGACTCTTACATTGCACAAAAATCCCTCAACATGGACTAGCAACCTAAAAATAGCCAATCAATAAGTAGTGTGTATGTTTGCAAAAGGAACTTTTTGGTTTGTTGATATACTTTAATTCCTGTGACATATATGTCTTTTTTAAATTACAGAAATAGAAGAATATGCCATGGAAGTATTATGCAAGGTAAGAAGGATCATCAGTAACCTCAGTCACATTGTCCCCACCCTGGGTTTCAGTTGATGTGGGCCAGAAGCTCAGGTGTCAGTGTGAACCCTAAGCAAGCATTCTGCACAGCACTTGGGAATGAGCTCTCGGGGCAAGTTGAGATGATCGTTCTAAGTGACATATGAGGCATCTAGCACATGCATTGTGGTGGTTCAGCGTAGGCCGCTGAGCCGTTACCGCACACCGTTATCATTTTGAGGTGAGAACATGTAATAACCACCCTGTACATTTTGGGGGAAGATACCTTCATGAGCTGTGTTCACTTCATTAGACAGTAGACCCCATGACCTTCATCCTTCCTGTCTGACTGGAATTCTGTATCCTCCAGTCTTCTGTTTGGGAGGCATGGGTACTAGAGCTTAACTAGATTAGAGCTTGACGTCTTTGTAATGCTCTTGTCTTCCCTTTGCAGTCCCTTTGAATTTGGCAAAACTACAAACATTTTACGTTCTTTTTCTCTGCTATTTTCTCCTTCTTTATGCCATAGAGCTGGCTGAAATCTCCAGGAAGTACCCATGAGACAGTCTGGACATTGGACTGCCTTGAAATTTCCTCCACAAGATTAGGTAGCGCACTGTCCTTAATCTCAGCTTCAGGAAAAATTTCGAAACAGGCACAGTGCCAGCATATATTTTACCAGAGCGTAGCATGCATGGTTTTTAAGCCAATTACCAATAGAGTTCTCCTTCCCATATGAAACTTCTTCAGCCAGCATTTCCAGTGTACAATTCGCTTGGCATTCCAGTCTTCTGAACTGACAGATTCTGTCATCAAGCTTGGCTCAGAGCATTAGACCTTTCCAAACTCCACCCATGAACCAGTTCCAAAGGCTTCTAAACCACATAGTCAGGTAAAGGCACAGCAGTATCCCCACTTCTGTGGTGCCAGTTTCTGTCTTCATTACTTATTCATTGCTGACACACAACAGACCTAGTCTGAACCTCACTGTGGGGTATAGAAAGAACCCTGTGCTTGCCTCGGCTTCTCTGTGGCAAATTTGGTGAATTAGAAGACATAGTTGTTTGCAGTTAAGAAGAAATGGCCACAAGTGATCTTCACATCCCTGAGGGCTCAGGGACTCAGGAAGTGTTTACAGAATTTGAGGCAAAAGTGTCATATAGTATATTTCCCCCTGAGGAAATACCCATGATTTCCATCAGAAACTTCTGAGGGGACAGAGGGACATACAGTAGTCAGGGACAGAGTGGAGGATATCACAACATGGTCTGTCCTCCATTCTCTTTGTAAATTAAGGTTCCCTGAGGCCAGGGCCTGTGTGTTGTGCCCATTGCTGTATCCCAGTTCTTAGACAGTGTCTGGCACATAGCAGGTTCTGAGAACATTTTTATTGGGTGGATGGATATTACAGGTTTGGGAGAGTATTGAGTTATGTGACCGTGATGGGGGCACTTGGGCGGGAGGAATGAAAGGCCGAGGACTCCTTACCAACAAGATGAAGGGACCAAGCATGATGTTCCCTAGTGTAGCTCTACTCCTCTAGCCTGGCTGGGGTTCCCACCCAGTGAGTTTTCAGTTGGTCACTGTGTGGGCAGACCCTGGAGAATGTCTGTGGGTCCAGGCCCTTCCTTCTGGAAAACAGTTCCACAAGGACTAACCAGGCATCTCCCTCCCAGTGAGCTGTATACTAAGTGAGATGTTGGGAATCGGGCGGGGGCAGGGGGGGGGGAGGAGGGCGAGTGAGGAGGCTCTTACTCCACTGAAACAGCATCTTAGTCGCTTTCTTGTCATTGGGACATAATACCCAGTGCCCACAACCTGAGGGAAGAGAAAAGAGAGGTTTGTTTTAGCTTGGAGGTCTCTGCCATTCATGGGCAGCTGTCAGGATAGAAGGGCATGGAAGGAAAGCTATTCTGTGTTCCAACAGGAAGCAGAGGGTTTGGGGAGGAGCCGAGGCAAGAATATACTCTTCTAGGCCACATTCTCGGTGATCTGCTCCTCCCAGTCACACACCGTCTCTCAGCAGCAAGTGAAACCAATAAACCCACACAATCCAATTAGCCCCACAACCTGCTCACCTTCCAGATACACGAGGCTTTGAGGAGACATTCCAGATCCAAACCATGACAAGCACCATTACAAGATACTGTAATCTAAGAACCCTAAGCAATAGAAATAGTTCTCTTATCCTTCAGGAAGCTGGAAGTTCAAGATCAATGTACCAGCAGAGTTGGCGCCTCTAGAGACTTGTGTCCTTGGCTTGTAGATTCTCCCCACTTCCTTATGTCTGTCCTCTATGCATGTCTGCACCCTGATCTCTTGTGAGGACAGAAATCACCTTGGCTTAGTGCCCACCATAATGACATCGTATTTAAAAACCTTTTTGCCAAACAGAACCTGAGGCTCTAGGGGATAGGGCCTCAATATAGTGATTTTGGGGGTGGTTCATAATCATCCTGTAACAAAATGAGACAGATTTTTGCTCTGTAGTCCAGGCTGGTCCTGAAATTACTATGTAGCCCAGGGTTGGCCTCAAAACACAGGACAGTTCTCCTGCCTCATCCTCCTGAGTTCTGGGATTCCAGGTTTAACTACAATCTTGAAATGCTGCCGTAGGGGCATACAGTTGCTGATTTTGTGTCTGTTTTCTTTCTTAGGAGATGGTAACCTTCCTGAATAAGCTGGTAAGTCATTGTGTGCGACTGATGTCTGTGGAGAATTCTGTTTGGGGCTAAGTAATTTTTTCCCCTAGTACTGGGGATTGAACCCAGAACCTTTGCATTCAGCTATACCTCCATCCCTTTTATATTTTTAAATTTGAGATACAGTCTTGCTAAGTCACTAACTTGCCTAGGCTGGGCTCAAACTTACAATCTTCTACCTTGATTTGCCCGAGTCCGGGGATGACAGGTGCACACCACCATTCCCAGTTGGAGCTGGGTAATTACAAGGTGCACAACTTAGAGGTGTCGTCAGCCATTGGCGCTTTTAGGCAGAGATGGTAAGGGCAGGAAAAGGCAGAGTTCCCGCCAGCTGGGGGAGGAGGGAATAACAGACAAAGCTGTGGAGGAGGAGTGTTTGGGGAACATGTGACTCAGCTTCCTTGTTAGTCCAGGAAGTCGGGACCATAACTATGACAGCTTCCAGTCAGGGAGGAGAGCCTTGAATATCAGGAAAGGAGAAATGGCCTATTAGCTAACTTTTTCTGACTTCTATCTCTTTTGACAAATCTAAAATCAAATACCTTTATTTAACATCCCTGGCAACATCAGCATCAGACTCAGTGACACATGAAAACAAATCACCATGGTGATCCACGCATTATGCACACAGTCCTGAGGCTGTGGTCTGTTGTACCTCTTATGTCCCAAATTCAGCTGGAAGAGCAGAGAGGACACCGCAGGCAGGGTGGGGAGGGGTTGTGCCAGAGACGCGTCTGCCCTCTCTCATTCTGAGCCCGTGGATTTGGGCTTGGGATATGAGTGATGGGGACCCCTATGTGGCAAGGCCCCCAGTCCTGCCTCTCTGGCTTTCTTGCTACAAGACTAGCAGTCTGAGAATTGGTGTGTCAGGAGGTGGCAGCTGACCTCTTTCCCTGGGTCCTGACCCTTATTCCATTTGTAGAAAAGTAGGACAAGAGGTGATGAAGAAAAACACAAAAGCAGAAATTATTGTGCAGGAGGCAGTAGAACAAAGCTGCCTCCCTGCCAGGGCCAGCGGACCCCCGCCCCCGCAGAGAACCCCCACCCGGAGCAGCAGGCTCCCGTCCGAGTCCTTACAGCTTCTCCTCCCTCCCTTTCGGCCAGGTTGGGGGTCACCCTGGCTACTAAGGTGCCAGTTGCCCTAGTAGTGCTAAGAGACAGTGACGTGGGACCAAGTTTCCCGTCCCTGCTCTGTCCCCCTGGCAGCTGCCCTATGAGAAGCCCACAAAGTACCTTTGAAGGAGGAAGAACCAGGAAGCAACAGGCAAGGCCAGGGTCCTGCTGAGGCCGTCTTGTTGTTCGTCTCTTGCTGCAACTCGCAGGACGCAGTCCCCGTTCTGCCCTGCGTGTCCTGTCAGCTTCCCTAACAGAATACCTCAGACTAGGGAAAGAGGGGCACATGGGTGCAGGTCAGCGCGGTGAGCCGTCCTCTGCGGGCCGGGTCTGCTCTGGGAGTTGGAGGGGAAGTGGTGGGAGCAGATGAGGTCCTGGTGGACAGCGTCCACACGGCAGCAGGGTTCTGAGGGCTGAGCCACAAAATACTCCTGTATGAGAGGTAGAGGAGGAGAAGAGCCAGGGACATAAAGGTCGGGGAAGCCTACAGAAGCCACGGGAAGGACGTGGCACAGGAAACGTGTTCCCTGCCACGGAACAGTCGGATGGGAAGAGAACCAAGCAAGTCCACACAGGATGTGGGTGACTGAGAGCCTTCCAGGAAGGTGCCTGGAACTGGGCTCAGGGAGACAGGAAGTAGTCAGGCTCCAGGGACTTAAGGAGAGTCTTAGGAAGGAAAAACCCCCAAAAAACAGACACTGTGAGAAATGTGACAATAACAAGGAGTGGAGCAGGAACTGAGCGTAGTGGCACAGGCCTATAATCCTTACACTCTGGGCGGCTGAGGCGGGAGGATCTCAAATTCAAGCCTGGTCTGGGCAACTTAATAACTTAGAAAGACCTTGTCTCAAAATCAAAAAATGGGTTGGGGGCTGGAGGAGTAGCACAGTGGTTAAAGATCTTGCCTTGCAAGCTCAAGGCCCTTAGTTCGGTTCCCCAGCACCACATAAAGCTGGGCATAGTGACACAGGCCTATAATCCCAGCACTCGGGAGGCCGAGGCAGGGGGATTGTCCTGAGTCCAAGGCCAGCCTAGGCTACACCAGTAAGTTCAGGAACAGCCTGGGCTACAGAGCGAGACCCTGTCTCAAAAAAAAAAAAAAAAAAAAAAAAAAGGACAAGAAGAGAAAAAGAAAAAAGCAAAAGGGCTGGGGATGTAGCTGAGAATGAAGGCCCTGGCCTTGATGCCCAGTGTGGGGTTGGGAGTGGGCAGGAACACAGCATGGCTGGGGTGGGGTGGCTCTGAGAGGTCCTCAGGTGGCCAACTGTGGAATCAGGGTGCGGTACAAGACAGACTTTGATTTATTTTATGCTAGGAGGCCTGGGTCCGAGTTGTGGCTTCACCACTTAGCAACAGCTTGGCCCTAGGCCAATCACCCAACCACTGGAGCTTACCCTCTGCTTTGTAAAATGGGTAGTGAGGGTCACTGGAAAGTTCCAGATGTTGGGGGTGTACACCCTTGCACAGTTCCTGGTCAGAGCAGTGGGCACAGCAGAGGGCAGCTGTTGTTGGCGCAGAAAGGAAAGAAGCTGCTTTCCAACTCCTGTGGTGAATGAGGGAGGGGAGCTCCCCAGGGACTCAGGGTAGCGTCATAACTCAGTGAGGGAGATGTGGGGAGGAACACAGGGTGGGCGGCCGTGGTTCTTTATGGAGAGATAGGACAGAAGGGGAAACGGAATGTGATTTGAAAGAAGAGGGAGAGAAAGAGTGAGAGAGAGAAGAGGAAGTCAGGGCTGGTGGCCTCAGTCTCCTGAGAAATTCTCAAAGGCCAGCGGTTTGTGAAGTGTGTGAAAGGCTGTGGGGGACGGAGGCTTGAGGAGGGTGGGTGTCCTGGAGGTGCTCTGTGGACCCTGGCCTTGGTGGGAGAGGTCTTGGGCTCTTGGCGCCCCCTTCCTGAAACTCGCTTGTGTCTGTTGTCCAATTGCCCGTCTGCAGGGCATCACGCAGGCCGTGTTTATTGGCCATGACTGGGCGGGCGTGCTGGTGTGGACCATGGCTGTCTTCCACCCGGAGAGAGTGAGGTGAGTGGGCTGCACACCACAGCTTTCGCTAAGACTGGACTCTAACTGCTCCCTGAGCTGTTCTTCAGATCTTTTACCTCAGGAAACTTGTGAAAAGCAAGGTGGGTAATCTCTCAGCCCTTTGGCACCTACTAGCACATCTACAAGGAGGGCTCGTGGGCTGGTTCTGAGGAAGCAGCCCCTGTCCAGATTAGTGACAACGGGACAGACACCTCAGGGCCTGTGTGGTCAGTGGGAACTCAAGAGAGAATGGCTGACCGTGAGGGAAGTAGAGGAGGTAGGAAGGGGCATCAGAGTCACAGAACTAAGTCCCAAGAGTGAGGTCGTTCTTGAGCGAGGAGACAAAAACCATATAGCCTTTGGTTCTGCCCCAAAGTGGCTATGTGACAGATCACTTTACCCCTTAGGCCTTGAACGCCTCAGCCATAGACACCAGTAGGAGCTCAAGGCTCCAACAGTTGCTTCCAGAGGACAGATCTTGGACCCAGAGAGTAGAAGGGTTTCAGTGGCCACCTCCCTCTTGAGCTGGCACACTGCAGTTGCAGCCTGCCTGACCACCCCTTGGCATGTCAGGTGTTCAGCATCCATGTATGGATGAGCCTTTCCCCGGCACATCCAGCTGCTCTCTGTGTGGCTGAGTTTGCAGTAACAGAATCACAGAAGACTTTGTTCTGCCTGAGTCCTCCTTCATGGGGCACGATTACTAAAAAAATCAGATGCTGCCTAAAATGTTTTTGAAGTTTTTGCCCTATTGTTCTGTTGATCTCTTTAGCTCCACCCCCCCCTCTCTCTTCCCCCTTTTTTAATCCCCTGCTTTATTCAAACAAAATAAGAATATTAGTCCTGAAGAATTGGGTTCACCAAAGTTACGCTCGAGGCATACTATGTGCTTTTTGAAATGAAGAAAAGGAAATGAAGCAATAAGCATATAGTTTCTACCTTAAAAGAGGAAAACATTTTGTTATTTTACTAAACTAAAAAGTCTAAATAGACTATTTACTAAAATAGTCTCACTAGTGTACATTAGAATCCCATTGTCATCAGTGGAGTTTATTTGATACTTGACCTCACACCATCCAATATGGCGGCCACTAGCCAGGGGGCTACTGAACACTTGAAAGGGGGCCAGTTGGAATCGGGATAACTGCATATGGGAAACAGCAGCTAGATTGCAAGTTTTCATGAAAAGGAAAAGAAAAGAAGAGAAAGAAAGAAATCTCAATGTTTTTTAATGTTAACTACATATCACATTATTAATATTGTGGTGGATCTGTTGCGTTAAATATTGAAGTTCACCTTACCTTTTTAACTTGTATTATTGTGGCTAAATGTTTAATTTAAAGTTTATTATTTTTTTGGTATGACAACTTTTAGGACACCCAGTATATTGAATTTAGTGCTTTCATATTTTTTCTCATAGCATTAGTTTTACTTCAAATATTATGACAAATTAATCCCAAGAAAACAAATGTTCATTTGTAACATGTGTGTCTCTGTGTGTGTCTGACTGTGTTTCTGTGTGTGTGTATCAGTATGTCTGTGTGTGTGTGTGTCTGTGTGTGTCTATGTGTCTGTGTCTGTGTGTGTGTGTGTGTGTGTGTGTGTCCATGTGTGTGTGTGTCTGTGTGTGTGTTGACTATGGAAGCGGGCTGAGGTCCCCGAGCCGAAACCTCAGCGCCCCTTTCTCTCTCCCTGCTTACTTCATGGGCCCTTTGGTCCCATTCCCCCTCCATTGTATCTCCCCCCGCCCCCCCACAACCTGCCCCACACATTCCATCCTCTCTGTGTCTCTCCTGGGGAAGGGCTGCTCCAGGGTAACAGTGGGATATAGAATCTACGACAGGCCAGCCAGACCAACATCGTCCTCGGGCTCTGCTTTCATGTTTGCTCTCAAATTCGCCCCCCTTCTGCTCCTGTTGTCACCCCTTCCTCCTCTGGAGGAGACCAGTACCGTGTTCTGCCCTCAGGGTCCCAGTGCTCTGGACTCACCCTGCATCCACGTACTGGATCGGTGCTTGATTAATCCCCCTGTCTGTGACCCTGAGCCACACCCCCAACTTCCCAGAAGTCCTCATGACTTCCTTGGTTTTCCGTAGCGTCCACTCCAGGCTCAGAACCCAGTGCCCAGGCTCCTATCATACTCTGATCATTTCTCAAGGCGTTCCTGTTAGGCACTTGGCCCCTAATCGCATGGTCTCCTTGCTCCATCCAACACGACCACAGGCTGTGTCCCCTCTCAGGGTTTGTTCGTGATGCCCGCTCCTAGGTGTGGCCACCCCAGTGCTCTCCACCCTTGAGAGCCACGTTCAAATGCACATCTGTCCCCAAGGCTTGCATAATGCCCAGATTCATTCTTCCTCCCCTTTGAACTCTCACAGATAATCCCTATGGCTCAGGTCACAGAATGTGCCACAATGTCATTGCGTGTATATTTGTCTGTGTCTCATTAAATTACAGAAAGCTCCTTGGGGGCAGAGGCTACGTTGGATTTATTTTATCCTTTCTCTTCCCTAATGTACAATATGGGATTACTCTCTGCACAGGGAGTGGATGAAGGATGGTTCTATTTAAAAAAACAATGCATTTTTAGAACTTGAGAGAGATCCAACTGCCTACACATTCTAATCTGCTGATGTAGTGCATATGATGCATATTTGTCTCTTTGTCTAAGGCAAGTGGATGAGAAATATTGCAGTTGAGTGGAAGAGAAAAACCATCGGGCTGGGCACTAAAAGAATCTGCGTTCTACTACCATTCTCCCACACACTTCAAATATGAGGCTCGTGCCGACCATTTTCCTGTAGTGACCTTTCATTGTAACGTGTTTCCTTATAGACCGAACTGACAGGCTCTCTGTCTTGGGCTCTCTTACTTCCACAGGGCAGTGGCCAGCTTGAACACTCCCTTCATACCAGCCAACCCCAAGGTGCACCCCATGGAGAGCATCAAAGCCAACCCCGTCTTTGACTATCAGCTGTACTTCCAAGAACCAGTAAGTGTGGGCTTCCGGAACAGTGGCTGAGGTCTCTCTTTGCGTCTCTCCTTCCTCTGGATTCCTGTGTCCTGGTTTATCTCTGTTCCTTTCCATTTTCTGTGCCATTGCTCAGACGTGGTTTTGCGGATGGCTCAGGCGTAGCTGGCGGCAGAGCTCAGCAGGGCCTTTGCAGTTGGTGACACATTTCCGGTGACGGGGATTAAAGAGGGTGGCACCTCAGTGGATTCTGAAGGCCACTGCCTCTCTGAAATGTCAGACTGTGGGCCAAGTGCTCACCCAGAGCTGCCCCCTTGCTTTTCTAACTGAGAATGGAGAAACCCATTTCTCTGGGTGGCCATTTCCGGAAACCTGGCATCTCTGCTCACTGAGAACTAGGCTTTGTGATTCTGGAACCCAAAGCAGAAAGCCCCGCAGCGTGTCCCACGTGTGCTGAATGTGTGTGGTGGCAACTTCCCAGGCTTCCGAGCTTCCCAGCTACCAGCAGCCCATGTGCCATCAAGATGCCTTTCAGACAGCGCCGTCTTTGACAGGTTCACTGAGAGTGGCACCACGAGTCAGGAATAAAAAAGATCCTTCTTCCCCACAGTCCCTAGGAAGGTAGAGCCGGGGCTTTGTGTGGGTTCCCAGCGATAAGGGAAAGCCTCAGCTACAGAAGGGCCCTGGGACGCACAGCCCTGAGGCCTTGCCCGCTCTGAAAGGCCACATGTCCCGCTCTGCTCCTCGCTCCCCATGTGCACTCTGGTTCTGTGTGTGGGAGCCCAGGAGACATTAATCACCCTGAGGCGGCTTGGAATGGGCCGCAGGGATTTCTGATGAAAGCCCCAGGCATGTTAATTACAATGCTGTCCATTTGTGACGTTCAGTTACAATGGAGAATCAATTATGACCTTCTCCACCTTCCGTGCCATGATAAATGCCGAGG
The DNA here is from genome assembly GCA_004027205.1 of Ctenodactylus gundi. Lineage (NCBI taxonomy): Eukaryota > Metazoa > Chordata > Mammalia > Rodentia > Ctenodactylidae > Ctenodactylus > Ctenodactylus gundi. Next base: position 29,451 of record PVKB01000373.1, read on the forward strand.
CAGGACATGGCTGTGCACAGGCGCGATGAGTGGGAGCTGGGGGCAGTGCGTGTGTCACAGCCCGGCGTGAGTCTTATTGTGGAGGCGTCCCCTCCCAGACACGGTGAGTGTGAGAGCTCAGGCTGCGGGGTGTGTGGGAAGCACCCGCTGGGCTCTGTGCTCAGTGTCCTTGAAAGGGCAAACGGATGCCAAGCGGGGAGGGCGGAAAAGTTAATAACTGTCTACCCTCACAAGCCCAGCAGACCCTCAGGGACAAAGGGGAAGGACAGCGGGAGATCAGAGCGTTGGGCTGTGGTTGGTGCCCAGCAGATACTCCCAGCTCTGCTTTACAGGACCGAAGCTCAAAATTCTACCCCTGCAGACCAATGACAAATGTCCTGCCTGCTCAGCTGGACAGTATGTTTTCCTTTCAGGTTCCCAAGCCCAGAGAGGTGAGAATCCAGCCGCGTGGTTGTAAGCCCGAGTAGTAGGCACTGGTTGGCTGGGCAACTTACTTCTCCAGAGCCTGTTTCCCCACTTGTAGAGAGGAAGGTTTGTGCAGATTAGCTGAGATAATACCTACTGCTCCTCGTGTCGGTGATAATAATAATAACAGTAAATTATTATTGCTACCCTTAAAGTTATGGAAGTGGGCCAGGATCGTCTCTTTTGGCCTGGCCTCTTACGATCCCGTGAGTCTCTTGTGGACACAGCCTGTATTCCGCTTGGATTTTCGCTCTCATTTCTCAAGCTGGGCTGTGGAAGGGACCCGACCAAGGCTAGATGGACAGGGGGAGAGAAGAGAGAAGGGAGGGAGCACAGGACGGAGACCAGGGAGAGCGTGCTCTCACACGTCCTGTTCCCCCCCGCCCCCCCCCCCACCCGGGTTCACACCTGCGCACCTGGTGGAACAGTCGTTCTGTGCGCTGGATTTCATGGGGGAAGATGTTTCCCTGCAGGCGTGCCCTGGGAGGGCTGTTAAGTTTTCCTCTGTGTGCAGCTTCATCCGCTGACTCAGCGTCAGCGACCGCTATCCCCTATGTCATGCACAGCCTCCATGGTGGGGACAGGGCTGCTGCAGGTCACGGGTGCATAGGGACTGGCAGGTTTCTCCTTTGTGCTGGAAACAAAGGTCCCAGTAGGCTCCCAGAGCACAGGTCGCGTGGGACATGAGGAAAATGCAGGCTGAAGGTGCCCTGAGGCTCCGTGTTTCTACCCAGTTCCCAGGGGAGTCACGGCGCTGCTGCCCCAGCCCCACATCCGAAGCAGCAGGGCCACCCAGTCCTGCAAGGATTCCTGACTATATGATCTCCCTCTCCCTTCCTCCCTCTCTCTCCCCTCCCGTATCATACATGGTACTGATCCCTGTGTTAAGTGTGTGGATGCCTCGCCAGGCTTCCCCCTCAGCTGCGACGCCCTTTCCTCCCAGCACCTGCCTCCATGTCCTCTTTGTCCGCCTGGTCCAGCTCCTCTGGTAAAGGCCGGCTCTTTCTAGGCAGTCCAAGCAAGTGTTACTTCCTGACAGTCCTCTACCTGCCTCATCCTCCCGGCACTCGCCGCCTGCCCAACTCCCCAGGAGTTCCTAGGTCCTCACAGCTTGTACTCACCTCTGTGCCCCTCTACCCACTGGTGCATCATGGAAGTGCACAATTATCGACTAGAGGAATTAATGAGTATCGACTCTTTATGAGAAGAGTCAGGTGTGGTGGTGCAGGTGTGGTGGTGCTGGCCTGCCATCCCAGTACTCCCAGAGGCTGAGACAGGAGGAATCACAAGTTTGAGCCCAGTCTGGGTAAAGTAGTGACTTGAAAAGGCCCTGTCTCAAAACAAAAAGGAAAAGATGGCTGAGGGTATAGCTCAGTGTGATGGCCCTGGGCTCCACCCAAGTGCAGAAGGAGAGCGAGAGACAGGCAGGCAGGCAGGCAGGGAAGGAAGGAAGGAAGGAAGGAAGGAAGGAAGGAAGGAAGGAAGGAAGGAAGGAAGGAAAAGGAAGGAAGGGAGGGAGGGAGGAAGGAAGGAAGGGAGGGAGGAAGGGAGGGAAAGGCAGCAGCCGGAATACTTGGCGTTTACACATGTGTGCATGGCCAGCCCCTCACCCACACACAGGACATTTCTAGTTTGCAGCAGACAAGCTTCTATTGAATGTTAAATGCAGAAAGATGAGAATGAGAAAGGAAAAAGAAAGTGGGGGAGAAAGTAGCAGGCGTGCCCTGCCCTCACCGTGGACACCCCGTCCTCTGCAGCCCAGCAGCCGGGCCACAGTGTAGACAGGCCGGCTATGACCTGTAATGGATTAAGCAATTATGTGTGATAGCACTCCCGAGACAGCAGAACCTGGCGGTTTGTCACTGCAAGGGGTGCGCGTCCTGCCCCTGAACCGTGGAAGTCTGCTGCTGCTCTGCCCTGGGGAAGACAGTCTGCTGGTGGACTGATGGTCTCTAACAGTTCATCCCGGCTGGAGGACATGGTTCTGAAGCTGCCACGTGTCCTCTCCGAGTCCTTGAGCCTTGCTTCTCTGTCTTGTGACCCCGCCGCCCCCAGCCCCCTCCTCCTGTCCCTTCAGGAGGCTAGTACAAGCAATGGTCCCATAGTAGGAACTCAGCAAAACACAGAAGCAGAAACATCCATAAACACACCTCCTAGGGGTCCCTGGGGGCATCTTGTGTTTTAATCTTTGTTGACCATGGAGTTCAGAATAAAGACTAAATGCATGTGATTGTAATGATGATTGGGTGGACCGGAGGAGGCATGGAGCTGCCTGCTGCAGCTGCGTGAAGGAGAGGGCCTTGCACCCGCGTGGGGCCGGGAGCCAGCCTTCCATCCACCTGGGCCAGGGGGCCTTCCGTGGTTTCTGGGGCTTCATTTCTACCATCCGGCCTGTTGCAGGGAGTAGCTGAGGCTGAGCTGGAACAGAACCTGGCTCGGACTTTCAAGACCTTCTTCAGAGCGAGTGACGAGGTGAGGGGGGACGAGGGGTGTGTGGAAGGGACCGAGGGGCTGCTCCGAGGGAGGAGGGGAGGGCACCTAGGGTGCAGCAGGGCCTGGGAGCTGCCTGGGAGGGCCTCTTGTTCTAATTTCTGTAGGGAGTAATTGGGGTCCCTGTACTGTTCTTGTGAGTGAAGGAAAGTCACACATCCTGTCACACAAAGAGCGAGGGTTTGGAAATCACACTGTTACCACTGTCCCATTTGCACAGGCAAGAAAAGCCCCAAAGCTAGTTGCTAGCCCTAACTAACCCTTTGCTCGGACAACCAAACGACATGAGGGTGTTTAAACTCCACAACCCACGGTGTCCTGTCTTCTGGGAGAGTAGCCGGCCTCTCGTTCTGTACACGCTCGGCGCCCGCTCAAACTTGCCCATGTTTTCCCGTTTCTTTGCTGATGACTTTTTCCACCTCTCATTCACACCGAGTTTAGTTCCTGTCTTCCTGGAGTGCTTCCTTTAGTAGTTCTCTCAATAAAGGTCTGTTAGTTAGATGTGGTGGTGCATGCCTATAAACCCAGCACTCCGGGAGGCTGAGGGAAAGGGATCACAAGTTTGAGCCCAACTTGGGCAACAATTTAGCAAAACCCTACCTCAAAATTAAAATTTTTTTGAAATTAAAAAAATAATAAAAATAAAGGCTGGGGATATAGCCCCGTGCAAAGGCCCTAGACTTAATTACCAATGTAGAAAAAAATAAAAATTGTATTGGTAGTAAGCCCAGAGTGTTTTATCTTGGAAATATCTTTTGCTTTTGGTCTTGAAGAATGGTTCATCTGAGTATAGAATTCTCCTCTCACTGCATTTGAGAAATCTGTCAGGTCTCTACTCCTGTGTATTACTTGACTGAAACTAATTGTCATGGACACTTGGGTGTCTAATCTAATGTCTACTCCTCCTTAGAAGTTTTTAAGTTCAATGAGCAGATTTTTTTAATTTATAGAATTTTTAATATTTTCAAATCGTTTTGAATTATTTTGATCGAGTCTTGCTGTAGTCTTATTTTGCAGTTCCTTTTCTGTTTTTAATCTACACATATTCAGTTTTTCTTTCTCTCTCTCTGTTCTATTATTTGATTCTTTTAGAGCCTCGAATTTTCTCTTTGGCTGCATTTTCTGTCTTTTCCTATGAGAACTTGTGTGTGTGTGAGGATGAGTCTTACAATTGTGGTTCTTGAACTCAGTTTGAGCAGCACTTACTCTGGACTGGTCAGCCTCAGTTAAGATTAAGAAAATGACCCTCACAAATGGTTTGGCATTGCTCCTACGAAGCATCCTGGTCTTCTAACAGTCCAGACTTACTTTGCTGCTTGCCTCATACTCTGGGATTTCCAACAGTGTACACTTAAGCACAAACACTATTGAAGGCAGGTCTGTAGCTATGAATTTTTAGGGAACATCTTTTTGGTTTTTTTTTTTTTAATATCCAACCTAAGGTGGATAAACTCCTTTAACATGTCATGGTGAGTAGATTTTTTTCTAGTCCACCCTTTAACTAAGGGTGTAATACATCAAGGATCCCAGATTTCCTGGATTTACTAGGGGTGGGAAGCAAGGACTGTTGGCCCGAGGTCTCATCACTTGGTCTGCCTGGTGACAAACTCAGGACTTGATGTCACCAAGACCTGACATGCCCTGGGGCTTCCTGGTCCAGTGCACTGGCTGGCTGTCAGCAGCCTCTCTGACTCTGGGGAGCCCCTTGTTCTCTTCGGGCTCATTGTGTTTGAAATGCTCTCGTGCCCCACCTTCACCCACTTTTTCACTTTCCATGGCTTTGGTTGTTCTTGGTCAACTGTCCAAACCCATTACATGGAAAATTCTAGAAATATATTTTAAAGTGTGTACCATCCTGTGTAGAGTAGTGAAGCCTCACACCACCCTCTGTGGAATGGGGATCATCTCTTTGTCTCTTAGCGATGTTTCGAGACAGAGAGAGAGAGGCCACACGCACTTGTCTCTTATGACAGTAGTTAAAATGATCCTACTTTATTAGTTATTTTTTTGAGACAGGATCTCACTCTGAAGTCCAGGTTGGTCTTGAGCTCTCTCTGGCCTCAAACTCATGACAATCCTACTGTCTCAGGCCCTGGAGGGCTGGGATTACAGGCATGTTCTGCCATACCCAGCTAATCTTTCTATGGTGCTAGGGAATCCAACCCAGGCCTTAACACTTGATAGGCAAACTCTTCAACCACTGAGTTATGGTCCCATCCCTCTTCTTATGTATTATTAATGTCTTTCTGTGTCTCATTTATGAGTTAAACTTTACCATAGGTTTGTATGTACAGGAAAAAATATACAACATACAGTGCTTTCTCAGTCCGGGCCTCTGGCTGCTAGTGGTCTTAGAACACAAGCCAATACTACAGTAGTTGTCTGTATAGGACTAGGAGAATCTGTATAGGACTACAGCAGCTTGTATAAGGGCACTGTGGTGATCTCTTTGGGACGACAGTAGTCTGTTTGTGCCTATGCTGGCCTGTATGGATGTCTGGAGTTTAGTGCAGGGCTAGGAGACACCATATAGATTACGGTGGCCTGGATGGGACTGCAGAGATTGACATAGGGTACAGTAGTTTATATAGGATTTGTATTCTTTGTAGGACTATGGGCATCTATATGGGACTAAAATGTTCTATGTAGGACTATGGGCTTCTATTTAGGACTACAGTAGCCTTGCTGGTCTTTTGCTTTGACAGGGGTTCCAGGTGGCCTGTTTCAGGGCACTTGTTTTTCTTGACCTGCCTTCTGATTCTTCTCTTCCCACAGGGTTTTCTGTCTGTGCATAAAGTCACTGAAATGGGTAAGAGATGTCCCCAGGCAGGGGAGACAGCGGGAGACAATGTAGCGTCTGCATACGTTGGGTGTTTCTAACACTGAGTGTCACGGCAGGATCCCTAGGCCTTCCAGTCCCAAACCTTGACCTACATGACATAGGCCTCCACAGCACCTGCAGCTCAGCCCGACCGGCCCTGACTGTGTGGCCCCACGCTCCTTGCCTCTCGGTCCTGTGGCTGATCAGAGCTTGGAGGACTTTGGGCATGTATCTGAGGCAGTCCCATCTCTGCTGATGAGGACCAGCGTCCCAGCCGGGGAAGGGACTCTGCAGGGCCACACAGCACGTACAAGGCGGCATGGGGTGGGACCCCCACTTGGGGTCCATTGTCACCCCTGGCCCTTCCTGTCCACAGCCTCCATGTTCTGGTCACTCAAGCTGCCCAGGAGGACCATCTCTGCCTCCCGCCGGGCTGGACTGAAGTGAGCAGTGACTCAGATCAGAGATCGGAGCTCAGCCTGCGGTCCAGCACCCAACACTGTTCCCGCAGAGTCTTGTTTTTGCCCCAACACTGTATCCTTGCCATGATTTTCTCATGGTTTATCAGTAATGACAATCACTGCTGCATCGCTGAGACCCCACCGTGGGCCTGAGACACTGGGCCTGGCCCCTTTGAATACTTTATCCTCATGGCCTGTCTGATGTTACTGGGATGTTCTCTATGCAGTAGGAGTGAAAAATACAAAGAATGTCTTACTCTAAACATTTTTTATTACAGTAAAAAACACATCAGCATTAATCCCTCTCAAAATACCTCCCTCTTTCGACCATTCTCATCCCATCGTTCCTGGCATTTTTTGAAGTGACTCTGGAAGTCCTTTCTTGAGAACTATAGAAGTTGTATTGTGGTGGCTGCCTCAGTGTCCTGAATCAATTCAAAACATTTATCTTACATGGTCATTTTGATTTTGGGGAAGATCTGGAAGTTGTATCATGCCAGACCTGTGAATAAGGTGGGTGAGAACATACCATTGTGCAATATATGTGTATATATATATATATATATATATATATATATATATATATATAATCACACCTCATAAAGACACTCAGGAAAGAGGACTTCCAGAACTGCTTCAGAAAGTGGCAAGAACAGAGTGATAAGTGTGTTCAAAGCAAGGAGGAATTTTTTGAGGGGGATTAATGAAAATATGTCTTTTACTGTAGGAATTTTTGAAGATTTAAACACACTTCACATATACATATATATAGATTGGCCCTTGTATGTTGCAAAATGCATCTCAGAAGGTTGACTTACCCAAAGGGCCAATCTGGAGTTAAACTCCTCGGACCCTAGAAGCCACCGCTCCAAGAATGTCCCCCCTTCGTCCCTCCACTCCTTTATTTTGTCACAGATTCACTCCTTAGCCTTCTTCATTTATCTGTCCACTGTTCCTCAAATGTTCCTCAAATGTTCCAAGCGTGCACTGGGGACCTGGGGTAGCAGTGGCTGAGGACAGATACATTGCTGTGCAGAGCCCCTGCCCTCGAGGAGCCCAGGGTCTCGTGGGGAGGGAGACCAGCAGGAAGGGGGTGAAGGGAGAAGGTGGGTGCACTCAGAGCTGGGGTGCTGAGGCACAGCAGGGATGCCTGCTGATCTGGCCTTCTGGCATATGGCGTGGAAGTCCAGAGTGGCCAGCTCCTGTCTGGCTTTGTGCATCTGACAGTGGCGAGCTAGCCCACTCAGGTGCTAGTGTTAGAAGTAGCATCGTGCCTGGGAGGCCAGCTGTCACTAGAGGGCACTGGATGGGACCAGGAACTGCCACAACAGCTCTGATGGTGTGGTTAGGACCCAAGATCTGTGGCATCAGTCCTTCCTGGCCAAGAGGAAGCCTGGATACGGGCCCAGAGCCCCAAGTTGTCAGTGGAGCCCTCTCCAAATGGACACACTAGCTCAGCAGCCTAGGGGAGGCTTAGTCTAAGGGACAGAGGGAGGTGGTGACCCACAGGACCTAGACCACAGCCCTAGGACCAAGCTGTGGGCATGCGTGGCAGCAGGGCCGTGCTCATGTGTGCCAAGGAGCTTATGATGTCCCGGCTTGTGGGCAGGACACCACTGGGCTCCAGAGTGATCATGAGATGGTAAACCCGGAGCTGGCAAGGAGACAGGCTCTGTGTGGGTGAAAACCAGGGACCAACATGAAGCACCCAGCCCCCTTCCCTCCACCTACAGACAGGATGGGGGAGACTGTCAGGTGCCAGGCTCCAGGGGAGCAGCAGCAGCCCTGGAACACAAGTGTGACAAGCGGGTTTTTGCAGGGGGACTCTTTGTGAAGATCCCAGAAGATCCTGGCCTCAGCCGGATGGTCACTGAGGAGGAAATCCAGTTCTATGTGGAGCAGTTCAAGAAGTCTGGCTTCAGGTAAAGAGAGGACTGTGCCCTGTTTCCTTTGGAGATGGTGATAGAGTGAGACCCCAGCTGTCACCCTCCCCCGCTGCCGTGCTGTGCCCCAGGCCAGTCCCTGCCTGAATGGCTCATGTCAGGGGCTCACTATCAAAGGTTCTTGGTTTGGTCCTTTTTATGTTCATAGCCTCTCGCAGGGCAGATTTTTATTTTTATTTATTTATTTTTTGTCATAGCTCCTCTGAGAACTGGATGACAGATCTGGTTCTGTCTTCAGAAAAACACAAAAACTCATATAAGTTAAAAAATAAAAAAGACATCACAATCATTTCACTGCCTTTGCACTGCCTCCAGATGGCCCTTTCTAGGCTGTTCCCTGGAGCAAGAGCAGGGAAGTGGCCCAGCACACAAAGGGAGCAGTGCCATAGGGCCGACTTCCTTGTGTCCCAAGCCCCCTCAGGCCAGCAGCCCTCTACAGAGTGCCCATGTCCTTGCTGAGTGCCGCTTGGCAGGTGTGCCCATCCCAAGGTGGGTCCCCAGCCCCGTTCTGTCCTGTCACTGCAGAGAGCTGTCCTCAGCCAAGCATGATGGTGCACACCTGCAATCGCAGCATTCTGGGACGCTGAGGCAGGAGGATTGCAACTCTGAGCCCAACCTGGACAATGTAGCAGGCTAGAGAGACCCGGTCTCAAAATAAAAGTTAAAAATGGGGAATGGGAATATAGCTCAGTACAAAGGCCCTGGGTTCAATCCTTATTGCTAGGGGAAAAAAAAACCCAGTTCCCTCAGGAGGGCTGACTCTGCTCCCCACATCCTTGGGGGACAGTGTAGTCGGCCACCCACGGCTTACCTTGTGTCCTCTGACCCACGCCCCAGGGGCCCCCTGAACTGGTATCGCAACATGGAACGAAACTGGCAGTGGGGCTGCAGAGCCACGGGACGGAAGGTGAGTGCTGGGTCCGCCCCACGCTGGTGACCACTCTGGGATCTCCCAGGGGCCCCTCGTAATAGGACCCCGGTCAGAGCTGGGCCACGCCCCCCCCACCATGTGACTGGGGGCAGGACTCACTCAGGGGCCCCTGTCTGGCCTCTCCTGCGGGTGCATTCCCTGGGATGATGGCAGGAGGAACCTGGAATAGCAGGAGCAGTCAGGGAATTGCAAGTCCCCTCCGCCGCCAGGCCTGTCAGCGGGTGGAAAGCTCAGCCCCACAGGGGGGTCTTGCACTCTCAGACAGGCCTGCTTTCTGCCTTCGGTTGTGTCCCCTTTTGGTCTTGACTCCTCGAGTCCCAGCTTCCTTATGGGTTGAGCAGATGGTGAGTTTCTAATGTGCAGGTCAGCAAAGGGAATCATTTAACATGCCAGATGTTCAGAAACCAAGGGCAGGGGCTGAGGGTGTGGCTCAGCAGTTAAAGTGCTTGCCTAGCAAGTGCAAGGCCCTGGGTTCGACTCTCCAACTCCACTTAAGCTGGGGGTGGAGGGGTGTACGCCTGTCATCCCTGCACTCGAGACTGAGGCAGGATTGCCATGTGCTCAAGGCCAGGCTGGGCTCCATACAGAATTCAGAATCAGCCTGCACTACAGAGCAAGGTCCTGTCTCAAACAAACAAAACAAAACAAAAACTGACAGCAGGGCATGGTGGTAGAGGCCTGTAATCTCAGCACTCTGGGAGGCTGAGGCAGGAAGGTTGCCAAGTTTGAGCCCAGCCTGGGCAACTTAGTGAAACACTGTCCGAAAATCCAAAATAAAAGTGGGCTGGGGATGTAGCTCAGAGGAAAGGCCCTGGGGTCAGTCCTTAGTACACACACACACACACACACACACACACACAGACACCACATAGTCACAATGACAACAACAAAACCTCCATACCCTCAGCAGGTCCCCCAGGAGCCTGGTTATCTTGCGGGTCTATTCCACGTGAATTTTGTGTGTCAGGTAGTGTGTCATGTCTCTGGGATACTGGGGCTGACAAAGTGGGGCAGGCCTTCAGCACCAAGCACATGGCATGGTGATTTGAGTTAGGCCGGGAAGCAAGTCGGCCTGGGCCTGATGCCTGAGGGGTGTTGGGAAAGGCACTTGACCACTCGGACCCTCCATTGTGTCCAATGCAATAAAGAAATGGCAAGATCTGGGAGGCTGAGGCAGGAGGATTTGAGAATTTGATCCTAGCCTAGATAACTTAGTGACATAACTTGAGACCCTGTCTCCAAATCAAATAAGTGTGTATGTATGTATATATGTGTGAGCGTATGTATACTGGGTATGTAGCTCAGTGGGAAGGCCTTGGATCCCCCCAATTCCCACCCCTCAAAAAAAGGAATAATAATATTTTAGTTACTTTTTCAGCAGTGTGACTCAATACCCAACTCCTCCAAATTTAGGGAGGAAAGATTACTATAGCTCACAGTTTCAGAAGGTCACAGTCCGTTCACAGGGGGCGGGTGGAAAATGGTGGAGTCACATGTGATGGGGCTACAGCTAGAGCCTGAGCCAGAGCCGGTGCTCTGGAGACAGAGATCCTGTCAGCATAGAACAGACACAAGACTGGGAGGAAGGGTGGACCAGCACACGCCCCTCCGGTCAGGCTCCACGCATCCGCCCCTTCCAGCCAGGCCCCGCCTCCCACCTCCACACAGGATCTATAGGAACATATGGCTTTTAGGGGACTCTCCAGGTCCAAACCAAGACAAATAAGAACAGTGCCTCCCTCAAGAAGTCATGTGAGCAAGATGTAGGGCCTATGTAGTGTTCAGAAGAGTTCCTGGCCCAGGGGAGTTGCTCACCTAAGGTTCATCGCCATCTTGACTATTATCTGTGTCTGACAAGCATTACCGTACTGAGGTTCCACAGAACAGATCTCCAAGGCAAGGAGGGAACTAATGGCAACTACTAATGGAACTACTCATCCTTTATCCTTGCCCCCACTGGGAAGGTGAACCCCAGAAGGCAAGGGCTCCCCAACCATCACTCACCAGATCTTCCTCCCACCTCCTCTTATGCCCCACTAACATCTGCTTTTTGGCTTGGAACATTCTCGAATTCACAGAACCCCACAGCAATGGCTTGGGATGAGTTTCAACAGCAGGGTCAGTTTGACCTGCTCCTGGCTGCTTCATTTGCCTTCCAGAGTCCTAGCTACATCCCCAGCCAATTTTTATTTTTGATTTTCAGACAGGATCTCACTAAGTGGCTAACTTGCCCAGGATGGGCTTGAACTGGTGATCTTTTGGCCTCAACCTCCTAGAGTTCTGGGATGATAGGACGGTGCCCTGAGCCTGCCTGAAAAAAGGAAATCTTGACCTTCATTCAGAGGCACATGTCCTTATCCTGGTGCCATCAGATTAGTTCCATGAGTATCAGTCAGAGAGCAGCTGCCCACATCTGACACATACACAGGCACATTCTGGTCACTGTGTTGCTAACCCCATCCTAAAATTGTCCAGGAATGACAATGACCCTTTCCCTCAATGCTTGACAGAACCCTTCAGGGTGAGGAGGGTCTTTCCAAGGGGCTGGTGGCAGTGGTGCCCCCTCCTCCTGCCGTGGGGGGAAGAGACCATAGCCAGCTCTTTGCATCACAGGGCGGGGGGCAGGGTGGAGAGAGACGGTGCTAGCTGCTTCCATGATCTATCTCCCTCAGATCCTCATCCCGGCCCTGATGGTGACTGCAGAGAAGGACTTTGTCCTTACCCCCCAGATGTCTAAGAACATGGAGGAGTGGGTAAGGAAATGGCCTTGCGTGTGGCCAGCATTGTGACCTGGGTGGGCAGGGCTTGGGAGGTCGCCTTCCCACGTGGCCCCCAGTGTTTGTCACACTGACCAGGACCAGAAGCAATTGCATTCTGCCTCTTACCTTTTCTGGACGGGCTTGTCTTTCAGATCCCCCACCTGAAAAGGGGACACATTAAGGACTGTGGGCACTGGACACAGATAGAGAAGTAAGGAGATGGGGGTCCTGGCCGGGGGCGGGGCTCCCTGTACACCGCGTTCTGCCAGCATTGGCCCCTGTGCCGCGCCCTGGTGCAGGTAAGTGACATCAGACGGTGTCACCTGCCCTTCATTTTCTCCAGGCCCAAGGAGGTGAATCAGATCCTCATTGAGTGGCTGGAGGCGGAAGTCAGAAACTCGACTCTGCTCTCAAAGATCTAGCCTGTGGCGTGTCCCCACAGGTGCCCTGTGTCCAGCTGGGACTGTGTATTGGGACAGCGGCTTTGCTCCGAAGGCCTTGGCCAACATGTGATTTTCTTTAAGCAAATCCAACCTCAAGTAATTTTAGGTCCAAGGAAAGCACTTGTGTTAATTATCTGGGTACAATCACGCCTATGGTTAATTTTCTGGAGACAAGAGAATGGAGAGGCTGGTGGGGAAGACAGGGCTGGATCAGAATGGTCAGCGCCCTGGAGGAACAGCACGGGGTGGCCGGGTGGAGACCAGGTTGACCGGTTCATGGCTTTGCAGCCAAATCTGCAACTCACTGTGCGGCACTGGCAGAGATACGGATTCTTTAGTCAATAAAGCTGAGGCAGCTGCTGTTGGCCACGATTCCATCTTCTCTCCTTTGGGCTCAGTCTACTCACAGCCTATAGCTTTTCTCAGCTGACAATCCATGCTCCTGGCTTCTCCAGATTTTGGTGATCTCCACCGCACCTGAGGCTTCTCCTTCACAACTTCACGCACCACCCTCCCGGTCACACAGCCTGGCCCCCACGGCCCTCCTCTGCAGTCTGGGTGGAAGCCCCCACGGCCCCACAACTCTTGCATTCTGCATGGTTGTAGTGCCAGGACCACGTGGATGTTGCTAAGATGCCACCGGCTTGAGCAGTGGCCCGGAACCTTTGTGCCATGGCTGGAGCAGCTCTTGGTGCCTGGGTGGCTGAACTCTGGTAAACACTTTCATCTTTGGCCCTACAGGGAGCCCTGGGGTACTCTTCACAGGACGAGATACTTTGCCTTTGCACCCTTTGATTGGTAAATGGTGGGAACTTGGTGATTCCCGAGACACTCTCATGGCCTCTCTTTCGTAGTCCTGATTGCAGTTTTTGGCTTCTTTTGAGTGCTAATCTCTTTAACTTCCCTGTGCTCTTTGGCCCCACCACTGCAGGCCATTTTGTCTGGCGCTGCAAACTGTATCGTTTTTCTCTGGCCATTTTTTTTCCTGTCTTTTGCCATACAGTTGGCTAAAATCCACTAACAGTACCCAAGTGACAGTCTGAATATTGGGCTGCTTTGAGATTTCTTTCACCAAATTAAGCCGTTCACCCCCCTTAGTCTCAGTTTTGGACAGAGACTCTGGACAAGGGCAAAATACTGACAGGTTTTCTGCCAGAGCGTAGCACATGTTTTTAGGCCACTTGCCAATAGAGTTCTCCTTCCTATCTGAAATTTCTTGAGCCTGGCCTTTCCAGTCCACGCTTCTATAGCATTCTGGTCTTCTGAGCTCTGACCAGAATCTCCCATCAAGCTTGGCTCAGAACAGTCCAAGGCTTCTTCCACCGGCATCCTCAAACCTTTTCAAACTCCTTCCACAAACCAGTTCCAAAGACTTCCAAACCATATGGTCAGGTAAAGTCATAGCAACAACCCCACTTCTCTGGCACCAGTTTCTGTCTTAGCTACTTTTTTGCTGGCTGTGACAGAGTACCTGATGTCGACACTTAAGCAGGAAAGATTTATTTTAGCTCACAGTTTCAGAAAGTCTCACACAGTCCATTCATGGGCAGTCAGCAGTGGTGGAGGCAGAGGCAGAGGCAGTGCCTTCGGCATCGCAAACAGGAGGCCACATCAAGTCAAATCCAGAAGGAAGGCAGGAAGCCGCATACATGCTTCCAGGTTCCATTCTTCCAGTGACCCACCTCTTCTGGGTCCAGCCTCAGTATTCCACGGCCCCACCACACGCCTGTAAACCACTTCACACACCTATAGTCCAGTCCACACATCTGCAATCCACCCAGGTAGACCAGGCCCCCAACTCCCAACAGCACATGGTGCATTAGACAACCCGTAACAGTTGGGGACCATGGTGAAAGCAAGTTGGCCAGCCACATGGGGCATGGGCCTGTGTTGTGAACAAAGCCAGGGTACTCAGAGGCATTAGCCACATCATTCATTTGTGGACCAGTGTGCCTAGTCTTACACACGCCCGCTCTGACCTCACCAGAGAGTCCTTCCTGTTTAGCAGATAACTTGTCCAGGGCCACTTGGCTTTTGAGAGGCAGAGCATGGACTCAGACTCTGGTTCCAAAGGCTGGGCACTTTCTGCCCAAAATCTCCTATGTCTGGAGCCAAAGCAGCTGGGTGTGACCTGTAGCCTGCTGTGCACTTGCCGTGGGACTGTAAGAAAGAGTTCCCGTGCCTCAGCTTCTCCCTGCTAGCACCCAATGCATTGCTGGAGTTGCAGGTGTTAACTTGCCATGTTCTGACAGTGACTGAAGCTGAGAGATGCTCAGAGTCCTGTCCTGGGTACAGAGAAGCCCAAAATGGCCCGCAGAGGACAGGCTCCTACAGAAAGAGGGAGTCACAGTGCTGCACCCCACTGAGGGCTCTTCTGCGTTTATTGGAGAAAAAAGGGAACCAGCAAGGGAGAGTGCTGGAGGCAGCAAATTAACTCAGAGAATTCCTAAAAGTAAACTGGAAACTAGGCAGTGGCTAACCTCCAGGCAAGGTGGCAAGGCCAGATGTATTTCTTATGGACTACCTCCTTTTACAAGAGGGTGGGGACATCAGGGTCCATCTTCGAACTCAGCTCTTCTCTTGCTCTGGGCCAAGAAACATGCATCACATTTTTGGCCCATTTACCAAGGCTGTTGCTCAGACAAGGAGGTTAACCAGAGCCTTTGGTCAGTTTAGGAAGAGAATTAAGTCTTGCAGTCCCACAGTAAGGGTAATACACGCAGAGTTCAGACCCACGCAGCAAGGAGGAAGCACCCCCGAGGGTGGGCTGTGCAAGGACAGGAGCCGGGGGTCCTTACATTCCCAGCCAGACCGCTGCCACCCTTTGCATCTGAGAGTTAAGCAAATGCAAACACTGATTTTTAAAAAATAGTGTATTTGATTTTAAAATGTGTAGTAGTAAGAGACATTTTCATTAATCCCCCTACACAATAGTTACTTCAAACACGTTTATTCCATCTATATATTTTTGAGACAGAGCTCTGCTTTGTAGTCAAGGCTGGTCATTGAACACATGACAACCCTCCTGCCTCAGCCTCTTGAGTGCTGGGATTATAGAGGCATGCACCACCATGCCTGGTTTACGTGGTGCTGGGGAGGTATTCTGTCATTTTTGCCACTAGCAGTACTGAAAGTCTTGTATCATGAGTGTCTTTTCACAAAGTGTGACTGTAAATATGTATGCTGAATGCTGCTGCCAAGCATGGTTCATGGAAAGGCGGCATGAAAACATTCTTTTAAAAAGAAAAAAAGCAGGGGTCTGGGGTTGAGCGAAGGTCCTGGATTCAATTCTCAATCTTGAAAAAGAATGTTCTTACACAAGCTTTTTCCTCTCTCTCTCTCTCTCTCTCTCTCTCTCTCTCTCTCTCTCTTTCTCTCTCTCTCTGTCTTAGTCTCACTATGCTGCCCAGCTGTTCTGGAACTTCTGAGCCTGTGCACCCCCCTGCCTCAGTAGACGCCTTAGTTACTTTCTCGGTTCTGGGACAGAATACCTAACATCCACAACCTAAGGGAGAAGGGATTTATTTTAGTTCACAGTTGCAGAAGGTCACTGTCTATTCATGGGCTGCCTGTAATGGTGAAAGCCCGAGGCGCAGGCTCAGCTGTTCACGGGGTGGCAGACAGAAGCCAAGACAGGGAGGTATGGCAGAAGTAATGTATTTCCTGCCAGCTTGTGTCCCACTGATCTACCTCTCCCAGATCACACAGTGTGCCACAAACCCACAATCAACAAACTATCCCTGATCTACCACATGCCAGTAATCAATAAGCCCCCACACCTGTCTTTCACCACACACCTACAATCCACCCTCTCAGGCCAGGCCCCAGCTTTTCCCAGCAGATGGTTCCATAAATCGTCCCACATCCAAGCACACAGGGCTTTTGGGAAACATTCCAGATCCAAATCGCAGCTTCTAGGACGGTAGGCCTGTGCAGGACCAGGCCCCGCTTCCAGAAGTCCTTGGAATATACAAGGAGTGACCAAAAGATAAGGGGAATGTTTAAACTTTAAAAAAGCAAAAGGCATTGTAGTAAGGCACATTGCTGAGAATGATGGGATACGTGTGTAAGAAGGGAGAGTATTTCCAGAGGGCTTAGTGGCAATGTGTGTTTTATAGTAATAATTTTTAAAATTTAAACATTCACTGTACTTAGGATCCTAACCAAATTGTATAGTAAAGGGCTCAAAGAAATAAGACACCTGCATCAGGACACAGATTACCCATACACCCACACAGCCTGAACCCTTGTCCATTGGGCCCCTCCTGGCTGGCAACATTGCAGTATTCTGAACACTGATCCCTGACAGTAGGTGTCAAGGGTAAGGTTTCCATCCCCAGGGTGCAATCATACCATTGTCTGTTGCCTGAGAAGCAGCTGTCAGATCATAGCTTACGCCTAACCCTAATTGTCTAAGCCTAACCTCAGCCCTAAGCCAGGCCTGTTTCCCACATGAATAAACTCAGGCTCAGGAAAAGTCTTCCTGGAAGGTCACACAGAACTAGGAAGTGGCAGAGCTGAGACTTAACGCCAGGCATGAATGGATGTCCACTCCCAAGGCCTGCTGAGTGCAGTCTGATTCTAAATATCAAGCTGTATGTGTCTGCTGTGAACCTTGCTGTCCCAAGAGCAATGGAGGAGCCCAGACTTGGGGCCCAGGCCAAGGTCAAGGATAGGACAAATGGGTCCTCGGCCCTTCACAGAGAGGCCAGCAGCCCATAGTGGCTGGGTGCATTCTCTGTTGCGCCACTCTGTTTTATTAGGTAGCTTTGTAGATCACACTTAGGCCTGGTAGGACAGGCCTGTAATCCCAGCGCACTAGACAGTTGAGGTAGGAGGATCGCAAGTTCAAGGCCATCCTGAGCAACTTAACTTCTTAGCAAAACACTCTCTCAAAATATAAAATGGAAAGGGGCAGAGCTCGATAGGAAGGCCTTGTGTTCAATCCCCAGTACTACACAAGCACAAATGAAATTCTTGAACTTACAATCAACAGATAAGTGACCTAATAAATATAGATTAATTTAAAAGTATAACAGACCAGAGAAAAGTATGATTTTATATCTGATCCTGAAGTACAATCTTAAAGTTTAAAGTGTGAACTGTCACTACAGATAGCTCTCTCGTCATCTTTCTTGCCTACACAGTAAACGGCAGGCTGTATCCTGAACAGTAGCACAAGCCTGGTGTGGTGGTACTGGCCTGTGGCCCCGGCATTCTGAGAGGCTGAGGCTGAGGACAGCAAATTTGACCCCAGCCTAGGCAACCTAGTTACCCTTGGCAAAATACTG
This sequence comes from Ctenodactylus gundi, assembly GCA_004027205.1. Taxonomy (NCBI): domain Eukaryota; kingdom Metazoa; phylum Chordata; class Mammalia; order Rodentia; family Ctenodactylidae; genus Ctenodactylus; species Ctenodactylus gundi. The sequence goes on from PVKB01000373.1 coordinate 47,055, forward strand.
CCTGAAAATAAAAAATTAAAATGGAAAAGGATGGATTTCAGTGCAAAGGCCCTGGGTTTATTTAACCCATGGCACCACAAAATCATCATCGACATCATCATCCCCCAAAATGAATAACTGGGTTAATAAATAAGTGGGCTAATATAAATCACATCAGACCAGAAACAGGTGGGAATTAGTAACTGGTCCCCAAGCTGAGCCCTCCATGGACAGCTAGAGCTTGAAACTTTCTGAATATGACTGGTGGTACCCACGTAAAAGTTTCAGATAGCTCGTATATTTGCAGTCGCTGTATCCAACAAAGATACCGTATCTGGAATGCACCACCAGGCCTCATGCAAGACAATAAGAAAGTAGCCTGATTGGAAAATGCTCGAAGGCTCCACCAGGCAGCTGCCAAAGAAGTGATAGCAATTGTCATAAACAGAACCGGGGCACAGTGTGCCTGTCACCCAGAAGATGCAAACCTCAGTCAAAGCTCAGACTCACGGCAGTTTGACCAAAATCAGTGAGAAAGTGTAGACTTCGATTTGGAGGAACTGGAATTTGGGTGGTGTGAGTTAGGGCCACCAGCTTGCAGAACTCCCTGGAGGGGTCTCGAACACTTCCTAAGAGCCATCATTGAATGGTACCCTGGGAGTAAGCCCTAGAGGGATCCCTACCTCTACTCCAAAAGGCGTATGGCGGGCAGATTTATGGACAGACATTGCTTTCACTAGTTGGAACCATGCACAAACCAGATGTCACCAACAGGAAATTGGAAAAACAAAATATATTCATTCGGTGTGTGGTGGATACCAAGAAACCAAGACTTGTACTGTGAGCGCACCTGTTAGAGCCCAGCATAAAGAGGGCAGAGTGATCAGTTTCATTAAAAAAAAAAAAAAGGCAATCTAGGAATTTGGTGGTTCTATTTTTGGTTCAGTTGGTAAATACATGTGTTTGTTCACTTGAATATTCCCTTGTGTGCTCACAGATGGCACTAGAGACGGACACGTGGTGCCATATGTCGTTACAAGTCGTTCTGCTCCTGGGCTGTGTCACTGAACACCCCGGGGCACACGAGTCTGCCTTTTGGGTTTTGTTTGCGTTGGCTTCGACCAGGAGTCCCCGTGAATGCTTCCTTTCTGGGCAAGAGCGCCCAGCTGCAGCCCGCAGCGCGCCCCACCCCGGGCCACCTGCCCCGGCCAGGCGGTGGCCCTGAGGCTCATCTCGTGCTCCCAACTGCCCTCTACCGGCAACTGCCGCTGCAGGGCTGGGACCCTTGCCGCCTGCCATGCTGGTCCTCCTGCTCCTGCTCCGCGGGCTGGGCGCGCTGCGCGGGCTCCGGGCCAATGGTAAGCTGTGTGTGTGTGTGCATGTGCGTGTGCGTGCGTGTGTGTATATGTGTGCGTGTGCGTGTGTGTGTGTGTGTGTGTGTGTGTGTGGTGCTGGGGGTCGGGTGCAAGGATTCCCTTTAAGGTACGTCTCCAACCCCTTTTTTATAATTTTTCATTTTGAGACAGGATCTTGCTAATTTACCCAGCCTGGGACTCATACTTGCGATCCTCCTGCCTCAGTCTTCCAGCATGCTGGGATTTCAGGCCCCACCCACGGCCTATTGGATAAGGTGGTCTTTCCTTCCGGGCCTTGGGCCCTAGGTGGGATGAGAGATCCCACGCGTGGCACCTGGGGATGCCTCGGGATAGGAGTTGGGCTCCTGAGACGAGAGTCGAGCACTAGCCCCAACCTGTCTTTGGCCCTAAGAGAGGAGAGGGGGAAGGGAGGGGCCGAGGGGGAGGAAGGCTGAGGTCAAAGGTGATGGACGTGGGCACGCTTTCCCCAAGTTGTATGCTACCTACATGTTGTTGACTCTGTAGTTCGTGCCTATTCAAAAATAAAATTGAATTGAAAAAACTTGTAGTTGTACAAAGAAATAAGTGAGGGTATCTGAAGAGGAACCCTGAGAGGGCTTGCAGAATACAGCTGGGGACCCGGGACAGGGCGCTGGGGGGCTGGGAGGATAGCACTAACGGAGCACTCCGTGCATTGCAGATACTGAAAGGCTTCGAATGCAAATTACAATTCCAGAGAAAATACAGTCAGAAGTGAGCAAGGGGTTTGAATCGCAGGTGATTACCATGCACACGTGCTGAATTTTATTTTTTATACCTGATTTTTCTTGAATGGAAAAACTTTGGGTGGGGTGGATGAATGGAAGATTAACAGTGTTTCCTAGGGGGAAACTCCTGGGGCGATACTGGGTAGGAGAGTCCCATGTCCCCCGCTCCAAGCCGGCTTCCCTCCTGGGTGTCTCTGAGTCCTCACTGGCCCCGTGACTAGGCACTCTCTCTCTTCTTACCCACACATCGGTTAATTTTTAAGGATTTTCTTTCCATTACTGAGGATTGAACCCAGGGCCTTTGCACTGATTTACGTTTCCACCTTTCTTGTTTACTTTCTTATATCCTTCTCTCTCTTTCTCTCTCCTTTCTTCCTTTTTCCTTTTTGAGACAAGGTCTTGCTAAGTCACTAAGCTGTCCAGGCCAGACCCTAACTTGCAATCCTCCTGACTCAGCCTCCTAGAGTGTTGGGATTATAGGCCTGGACCATCCCCTCAGCTTGGAAAAACCTAGGGGGCCAAGGGGAGAAGGTGTGGAGGATCACCTGACTTAATGATGTGTTTTATTGATGGTTTCTTTTCATGTTTGATTGCAAATACATTAATAAGTGAGACCTTTTTAAACTGCTTTTCTGTCTTTCTTTGTGTTTTCATTGTTGCTGTAGAGGAATGCTACTGATTTTTTTGTATTAATTGTGTATCCTGCAACTTGGCAGAATGTTTATTAGGTCTGATAAATAGTCTTCTGATAGAGCTTTTGGTGACCTCCATGTAACAGGTCATGTTGTCTGCAAATAAGGATGGTTTGGCTTCTTCCTTTCCTGCGCCTATTCCCTTTATTCCCGTCTCCCGCCTGATTCCTCTGGCTAAGGTTTTGAGAAGTACGTTAAACAGGAGTGCTGAGAGTGAGGACCCTTATCTTGTCCCTGGTTTTAGGGGAAATGCTTTGAGTTTGTGCCCATTTAGTATGATGTCGGCTGTAGGATAAATTTTATAAAATCTATAAACATTGTACATTATGTGCTGTTCATTCCTTTCTCTACAATCTATAACTTTTTCATTAATTTAGCTATAATCTGTCCATTTTAAACATGAGTTCCGCAATAGTCTCAGCCCTTATTAACACAACTGTTGGATAAAGAGTAGCCCATTCTCCAGATCTTGGATGCATTTAAAAATTAACAAATAAGAAACCACCAAATACTATGCTTATATGACTTTATTATGAGAGCCAAAGCCTTAATATCAAATCCCACTGAAATTAATCAATATGAAGTCCACATTTTTCTTCTTTGTTGTATTGATGTAAAATGATAGTGTCAGTTCCTAACATCTCTTTTCTCATTTTCTTTGCCTTTCCGATGCCCTCTTCTGCCAGGCGTCCTACAAACTTGCGATCGAAGGGAAGACGTATATTGTGCACCTCACGCAAAAGTAGGTGGCCTTCACTTTTTCCATCAAGGGTCTTTGTTCTATTTATAATTATTGTCTGTGATTTTCCGGGAAGCAATTATTTTGTACTTAAAGTGTTTGTAGTTCATCCTTATCTTAGTTTGTGCCTAACAATCGTTTAAGTCTCTACAACAAACACCTCACAGTCCTACCCTCCTTACTCCGGTAGCATCTCCGTGTTTTTGTCTATCTGAGAGGTTCCATGGAGGATGAAATTCAGAAGATTTCTAGCTGTCGTCATAACATATATATGGTTAGTTTTCATGTCCCTTTATACTCAACTTATATTTGAATGATCACAGACTCTTGGCTGATACACATCATGATAATTTTTTAAGTTAGTGTACACACTCTGTCACAGCATAGTAAGAACTTAGGATAAGTCGTAACTGGCCAAACTTAATCCCATCCTAGCTAATGAATTTGGGAGTGGGGGGGGGGGAAGAAGAGTATCACATGCCAAGCAGAAAAGAAAAACCCCGAGATGATCCTTGTCAAAATGATAAGAATAGACTTTTTAAAATAGTGAAAGGCAGAAAGCCTGCAGAGGAAGTTTCCAAGTCTGTACAAAAATAAATGCTGCATTGCATCATCTTCGAGTTCACAGCTGGGGTCATTTGTACACCGTGAATTTGGAAATTTTGTTGATATATATATAGCATGCATGGAGTGAGTTTGAAGGCAGACACCAAAAGCTCACTCATAATAACTTCTTCCTAAAAAGATAATTTCTGCATCTTCACACACACGCACACACACACACACACACACACACACACACACACACACACACACACCATCAGAAAACCCCTGCCAGCCTCTCCCCAACAGCGGCTACTTTTGAATACCATATCCAGGAGCTGAGAGACAGGCAGTGACCAGAACCAAATCAACACTGAGTGACTGTCAGCATCACAGTACAATCCTCAGGGAGGTCGAGTACAGACTGAGATATGTATAATAAATTAGAAGTGTAAGAAGATTTGAATTAAACTGCAACCACAATAGATTTTCTAGGCTATCTTTTTTATATTGGAAAGTGGTAGACTACACCATACGATTAATGGCGGTGAACTTCCAAGTGTGTAACTTGATCATGTATTGGGCAGCCTAGAAATAATACATTTTTGCAAACAAGCCACCAAAAGGCATTTAAATGAGAACAGCCACACACTAGGACAAAAGCCTTTTGAATAAAATGCTTCATCCAAGAATCACCGGCTATTGGTAAATTCAACACCTGTCACCAAATAACTCCAAAAAATTCAAAATATCATAGCAGGATGTTAATAAAATAACAAGTAGACCGCAGCAAGTCACATATGTTAGATACGAGTGACCAAGTCCGGACTCAAAGCACGGTGGAGAACATTTTGCTGTTTATGCATTTTACACACAACAGGTGAGAATAAAGGGCACAATGCTAGCAGTGGGCACAGTGAAGTGTGTCAGAGCTGGGCCCCCTCGCACAGGCCTGTTATCCTAGCACTCTGGTAGGCTGAGGCAGGAAGACCACAAGTTCCAACTCAGCCTCATTTACTTGGCAATGGGGAGAGACTCTGCCTCAAAATCAAAAATCAGAATGAGCTGGGGTAATGCTCAGAGGGAAGGCCCTGGGCTGGGTCTGCAGTCAGGTGCACCCTGCTGGGACCACAGTGAAGCAATCAGTGGTCTTTGTTTCTGGCTCACCTCAAACAGCCTCTGGGAGCTAGTCATACTGAGGTTTGGCCGACGGTTTATATGCTACAGGTTGACACTGCGCTTCCTCTTGCCAAAGTGCCTGACCCTAGGCTGTGCTTGGCCGTATGTGTTGACAACTCCCTGTATTCTCTGGAGAAACACCTGCTTGCATCTTCTGCCCAGATTTAACATCAGGTTGCTTTCCTGCTGTGGAGCTGTTTGAGTTTCTTTTATATTTTAAATACTAAATACTGACCCTTTATCAGATGTATGGTTTGCGAATATTTGCTTCTCTTCCGCGTCTTGAGAAGAAGCTTTTGGGTTTGACACAATTCCACTTGTCCTTTTTTGCTTTCAGGCCAGTGCTTTTCCTTGATCGTCCTCAGGAGGCTTTCCCCTATGTTTTTATTTATCTATTAATAACAGCTTCATAGTGTTGAGGCTAACATTTAAGGCTTTAATCCAACTTGGTTTTGTATGTGGTGTGAGGTAAGGATTCACCTTCATTCTTCTTCCTGGGTGCATCCAGTCCTCCAAACATGATTTTTTGAAAGGACTTTTCTTTCTCCACTCTGTGTTCTTTCCAATTCATTTTTTAAAAAAACACTTTGATTGCAAATGTACAAATTATTTGCCTAATGTTTCTTTTGTTTCATTGACCTATGCATCTGTTTTCATACCGGTGCCATGATGTTTTAATTACTGTAATGTTATAATATATTTTGACATTAGGGGATTTGGTGCCTCCAGCTATGTACTTTCTGCTTGAGAATCCTTGGCTATTAAGGAAAACTTAACCAGAAGGTGAAAAGTATGCACCAAAAAAAAAAAAAAATCTATTTCTGCCAACCACGTATCTATAATAAATAAAATAAGTATCTTTTTTTCAGAATAAAAGGTTAAGAAACAATTTTTTCATTAAATGGTTGTTTATAACATTATTCCTACAGAAATTTTTTACCTCAAAATTTTGAAGTTTATGGTCATGATGCTGCAGGAATAATGAAACCTCTCAAACAACAGTTTCAGGTATGTTTTTAATTGTCTTAGCTAGTATTATGAGTATCTGTGACCACATTTATTTAGGATCCAGGTGTTCCTGGGGTACTAAGGGTTCAAGTTCTGTCTCAACCTGAGTTTAATCATTTCCTTTTGATGACATGTACACAGTCAGCTTGGTTAAACAGATGGTTAGCAAACTAGGTCTGATGGTGATGTTTCTCAACTATTTGTTTCACACTGATGTATGAGTATGTTTGCGTGCTTGTGGCAAGAGTGCCTGGATCGGTTGTGAAATGCTTGAGAAACCAAGATGCAACCAGGGAAGCTACTTCTAGAAAGAAAAGGTGACTGCAAAATAAGCTCCAGAGTGTGTGCAAAGACAAAATAAGCACACACACGATTTTGTGTTCGTTTTAATAAATTTTTATATACTTGGAACACTAGAGCTTCATTTAATAACATCTGTGATTTTTGGTCAGAATTAATCCAGGAATGTGGCAGAGAGGCCGGGATTAGCTCCGTGCCTGAAATTTTTTTCTTTTTGCCTTTGCACTGCCCTACAATTGCTTGATTTTTTTTTTTTCATTTTTGTTTCCAATTTCTATACAGCGGATAAATCATTTATAGGGGCTGAGATTTTCACCACCATAGGATGTGCCTTCTCTGTGCTCAATGCATGAAATCCGTTCATCTGGCCAGAGACCCGGTGTTACCCGACCCTCCCTCCTCTCCCAGACGTTGTGGGTCCCCTTGCTTAGGAAACCTAGGAAACCGTGGCTTCTGCCCTTAGGCTGAGGGACAGGGTTTGCTGTTGGACATCAGTAGCTGCTACCTGCCTGGCCCAGGAGAGTGCTTTCTGGTGAAAGTTTTAGTCCCTTTCCCATCCCTGGGACACAACGCCTGGCACCTACAACTTAAAAGGAGGAGAGGTTTATTTTGGCACACACTTTCCAAGGTCTCAGCCATTACTCACAGTAGGCCAGCTTCAAGGCAGTGGCGGAAGGGCCTGGGGCTGTAGAAAGGAGCTCAAGGCCTGGTGCCCACCCGGAAGCGGCCCTGGAAAAGAGCAGCGAAGGGGGCTGGCAAACCCCTCCAGGCCACACCCCAGGGGGCCCGCCCCTCCATCCACCCATGAGTACAGCGCCCTTGCGCTCACACGGGAGGAGGAGTTAGATATAAACCCTTTAAGCCCTTGCACCCACCCAATGAGAATCTCAGCAGGTGCAGTTCTGCCTGCCTTGAGCTTGGCTCCTTTCTCTGACTGCCTTTGTAGCTGAAGTTTAAAGAAAACGCTTTATTCGAGGGTCTATAATTGTTAGAAATATGATGAGTCTAAACAAATTATTCCACTATTAACAAAATAGGTGTGAAAAAATCCTTTTTCTTTTGGATTCATTTTGGTTTTTCTCCCATGCGCAGTTAAGTCAGGAGAATATTACAATGGGGTGGGGGGGGGGAGTGTTAATCATCTTTACCTTAACCTAGTGATCAAAAAAGGAATGTTTAATTTACACCATGTGAAAAACTAAAAATATCCTTGTTCTTTATAAAGCAGGGTGGGGGCGGGGAGAGGTGTCATGGAACACTGGGCCATATGCTTATCTAATAATTTTATAAATTGATTTTGGAGACCCAACATATGTTTCAGTATCTGCAAGAAGTATCTTTAACAAAAGATGTTCTACTAGAGAGTATGTGCATTTTATCTTTCTCTTTCAGAATTTCTGCTACTACCAAGGATATATTGAAGGTCATCCAAATTCCATGGTGACCATCACCACATGTAATGGACTCAGGTTGTACTGTAAAAATGTGTGAATTACAAAATGGATAACAATGTTTGGAAATTATTTTTAGTGATGGCTTTTCCCCTTAGACTACGATTATTTGTATGTTTAGAGACTGTGAAATATTTCCCCATTTTTATTAATATATGATATAATGTGTGTGTGTGTGTATATATATATATATATATATATATATATATATAATATATGTATATGTGATACACAGTGGTTACTCTGAGCTTGAGTATTTTGTGCACATATATGTCAAATCAACATTCCAATCCCCTCCCTCTTTTTAGTTTTCTTGTATCATCCCATCCCCCCTAACTCCCACTGTCACACCAATTTGGTACTAAAAAATACCTGTATTCTAGGTTTCTCATATTAAAGAAACCATACAATATTTAGTCTTCACTTGACCAAGCATGATGGTCTCAAGTTGCATCCATTTACCTACAAAAGCCTCAAACCTATCTGTCTTTATGGAAGGGTAGCACTCAGTTGTGTACATAAGCCAGTCATTGGCTTGGTGATGGGTATTTCGGCATCTTCCACATTTTAGCTGTTGTTAGTTGTTCTTCTATAAACATGGGTATATGTACATCTCTGTCACACACTGCTTTTAACTTCTTTTGGAAAGATACCTAGAAGAGGTATTACTGGATCAAATGGAATATTTATTTTCAGCCTTTTGAGGCATCTCTGTACTTCCCTCCACAGTGGTTGTACCAGTTTACAGTCCCCCTAGTAATGTAGAAGGGTTCCCTTTCCCCCAAAAACCTTGTCAGCATTGATTGCTGTCCAATTCAGCCAAATAGCAGGTTGCCAAAAAAATTAATAGCATTCCTCTACACGGAGAAAGAGCTGAGGAGAATAACCCCATGCTCAAAAGCTCCTCAAACAATTAAATACGTACAAGTTACCTACCTAAGGAAGTGAAGGACCTCAACTAAAAAGCCGTGAAATGTTAATAGCTTGGCCTTTCCCAACCCCCTTCCAAGTCTGCAGCACTCAGAAAGTCTGAGACTGCTCGGAAACCTTTCCTCCTTTCCCTGCAGAGACTAAGGCGAGTAATGAGATGTATACGGATTTAAAAAACAAAAGGCAATGAGTTAGCTTTTTAAAAAGATGCATTATTTTATTTGTGCGTCTTCTTTTTGGAATTGACAGGGGCTTACTGCAATTTGAGAACGTTAGTTACGGAATCGAACCCCTGGAGGCGTCAGTTGGTTTTGAACACGTGATTTATCAAGTAAAAAATGAGAAGAAAGGTATTTCTCTCTACACGGAGTTAAAAGATGCATCCAGTAGAATAAAAAGCGTAGAGGTAGGTTGTTCATTGAGTGAAATGTAAAGTTATTTCTTCACAGCAATATAAACAATAGGATTTTCTGATACATTATTTACACACCCCATGTACACTCACATATGTAGATACCTGTATGAATACATGTATCAGAAGCTTCATTATTTGTAAGCCTTCATACTAGTTCCTCCAAGCACGGTGATGTACACTTGGAATCCCAGCACTTGGAACGCTGAGGGAGGGGGACTGCTGTGAGTTCGAGGCTGACCTGGATTACATAGTGGGCCTAGGACCAGGCTAGACTACAGATTGAGACCATCTCTCAAAAAAACATTATTAGTTTCATAAGTTTCTCCTTAGTTTTTAAGTTTTCTGTAGCATCGGTAGTGATATCACACCTTTCAATTTTATTAAATATTTCCAAGTTGTTTTTGTTATCAAAATAGTTAAAGACATTTCAACTGAGGTATGGCTCTTTCAAATAGCATACTGTTGCTGATTTTTACTTTAAATCACACCTGACTTTTTGTTCTTGAATTTTCATTTTTTTTTAACACTAGACTTTTAGTCTTATTAGAGTTTACCTTATATAAAATATGGAGTACAAATACATTATTATCTCTTACAAAACTTCTATTCATTTTTTCTGATAAACCAATAAGGGAAAATTTCTTCTTTAACACCACGTTGCAACTTGGGGGACTTATCTGGTCATCTGCTGTATAATGTTTTGTATCTGACTAGAGATTGAAATTTTCCCACTGTGGTACATTTTCTTGTCTCTTCAGAATTATTTATTTGTTCAGTATGAACTTAATATAATCAACTGGGTAAGAACTAACAAGGTTGGGTTGTGGAGAATTCTGTTATGAGATGATTTTTAATTTTCAAAAGGTTAATTACTAATGTTAAAAAGTGAAAAACTACAGATAGAACAACGATAGTAAATTTTAATTTTGAAATTTGATTCTCTGCTCTACACGGTGCTATCTGTGCAGTGCCCTGGGGGAAGATGGTGCATTGTGAGCCCTCCACCTGACAGTGTCCTGTGCTTATAAAGCCCATCTTACAGTTTGTCCCGGTGCCTTTCCCCCAGCTTGCCTTCATGTAACAATTCTGATGAAAATACGCAACTCTTTTTTAATTAACTATTGTTACAACCATTGCTTTATTCCAGTTTCTTTTTTATCAGAACCTAAGTCATAGTCAAGTTCGAGGGGAGTTCAGACTTGATGAAATCTGGCAATTGTGTCTAATTTTGGTGAATAAGTGTGTGGCATCAGGTGCGAGATATCGGTGATCTAGCTTAAGAAAATCCATCATTTGACTCTATTGTTCACCTTATTCTGAGATGACTTGTACAAAGATTAATTTTATCCCTCCAGATGAGATCCAGTCCCCTAAACACAAGAATGTGCCGATGACTCTTTCAGGATCATATGCAAAAATCATACTACATAGTAATATAATGAGAATGTCACTAAGTTAAGAGATCTACATCAGGACCAAGGAAAATGCAGAGAAAGGAATATGGGGCAAAGTTATTTTGAGTAAAGAAGATTCTGTGACATCAGTTCATGTTTATATTTTTTAACATTGAGCTCACTAATAGTGATAAACACTGAAAGTAAATATTTAAGTAGTTCTTCAATTTTGACATAAAGTTTATAATTTCCTTTCAGCCACCACACAGTTTCTCTCAGTACATAGAAATGCATATTGTTGTTGAAAATAATTTGGTAAGTGTATTCTGATTCTTTTGTCTTACATCATTTCTGTCTTAGCAATGGAAGGCTATCAAAATAACGAGTTTCAGAGAACCAATCACTTTGCATTAACTATATTTTAGTTCATTTTACATTATTAGTATCAATAGGAAATTGGGAATCAAACTTCTGTAAGGTGTTTATTCTTAATTTAATAAATAATAATAATGTAAATAAAATATGTGGTAGCTTTACAGTAGTTTATTGATAGTTTTAAAATTGTACAAACTAATAGTAATGTATATAAAAATATGCGGTGGCTTTACAATAATTTACAAATAGTTTTAGAGTCATAGAAACTTAGTCTATGGGCTCTCACTTTTTTAATTTTGGAAAATAATTCTTGATTTTACCAAAAGAGAAAATAATGGTTTCCCACTTATAAAATCTTCCGGTAGGTAGAAAACTAATGGTTTAAATTTGAGAAGAGAGTATGATCATTCCTGAAGATATTTCTTAAAGATTTCCTCGTGAAACTCAACTTTAAAAAAAAAACATTAAAACTCCTGAAATAACTTTATTGTATTTTTCCCTCTATTTTGTAAGCAAGTTTCCAACTTTATCTTTAAAAAAATATTTGCCGTTTTCATAATATATTTTGGAATTCCCCCGAGGGAAATACCTCGTGCCTTTGTCAGTAATCAACTGATTGTCCCTTAGTTTTTGGACTCTGATCTATACCTGTGCCATCTTGGCGTCAATCCCGAGTGCCCTGGAAGCCATAGATTGACTGTAAGCTTGGGAATCAAGATGTCTAAACCTTGCCGCCTGTTTCAATTCCACTGCCTTTTTATTGGTGTAGTTCCCAAGCGTTCTCTAGCGTTCTGGAAGCTAAGCCCTACATGATGCACACTTCGCCAACATTTTTAGTAACTCTCACGTGTTACATGCAGTCCGCGAACACTTCCCATTCATTTGTCTCTGCTGTCTGTAACCATGTTTTGGTTTTCAGTGTTCGTCTTGTACTTCTCTGTTAAGCTTATTTCCTGTAATTTTAATATTTCTGATGCGGTTGTCTTTCATGTGATTTTTGGATTATCACTGTACAAAATCTAGTTCTTTTGTGGATTCGCTTGTGTCTTGCAACCTTCCTGAAGTCACTTATTCATCCTGATGGCTTTTCGTGACTTTCTTGGAATTTTTCTCTGTACAGATCTTTTTGACTATGAGCAAAAAGTTTAACTTCCTACCTTCCTAAATGAGTGTGTATTGCTTCCTCTCCTTGATCAAATACCTTGGTCATGGCTTTGGGGACAGTTGAATTTGACACAATGAGAACTGCTATCCTGGCCTTTCCAGATCCAAGGGGATTGACACCATGCTTTCATTAATGAGTCTGAGGCTGCCACTGGGTCTTCCACAGATGCCCTCCACTGGGTTGCGGAGGCCCCCTACTGTCCCTAGTTTATTGTGTGCTCTGATCATCAATAGATGTGGTATTTTGTCAATTGTTTGGTGTGCGACTACTGACAGGATCACATGGTTTTGTTCTTTGTTCTATAATATGTTATATTAAACCGGTTGGTTTCCATATGGCAAATCAACCTTGGATTCCTGGATTAGAGCCCAATCAGCTGTTCATGATCATTGCTACATTACATAATCTGGACTGCCAGTGTTGAAGATTTTTCAGGATTTTTTGCACTTGTGCTCATGAAACATGTTACTTGGGAATTGTTTCCTTGTGGTGTCTTTTCTGACCTCACTGAATGAGCTGGAAAGTGTTTATTGCTGTTCTCTAGAAGAACTTGTGAAGAATTGTTATTATACTTCTTTAAGTGCTTGGTGAAATTCACTAATGAAGTCATCTGGAACTGGTTATTTCTTTGTAAGGACGTTTTAAAATTGTATTTTCAATATTTTTGTTATATTTTCGGTCTCTTTTTTATTATATTTATTTTTTGAAGCAGGATCTCGCTCTGTAGGCTGGTCCAGAATTCCCACACCAGCTGATTTCTGTTTTTATGTGATCTACATGTGTGTTTTTATGTCACTATCATACTGTTATTTTATCACTGTTGCTTTGAAATATAACTTGAAATTTGGATTGTTACAACTGTTTCTTTTCTCTTAGTGCCAACTTCTTTTGCTCTTGGAGACACCATTGTAGGCCATCGGAGTGGCTTAGGGTTTCCAGGTGAATCCCATTGTTCGGTTCCTTTAAGAGCTCACATCTCCTGGGCCTGCTTAGTCATTATCACTCATCCATCTTTCAGTTTCCAAATTTTGTCTTTGACTTTTTTTCTATTTTTTCTGTATAATTTCTGCCCTATGATCCCTTAAGTTTCTGTTGATGCTTTTATCATCATTTAATGAGGTTCTGGTACACCTGGCTTCATGTAGCTGTGGTCAGTCGACAACTTTTCTGAGTTAGACTTTCACGTTTGAAGAATAAGTATTCATATTTATTTATGTTTAAATACTCAATCTCATGGTGTAATGCTGAACTCTTCCTCCAGCAAGTATTTTTCTTTTTGAGACAGGGTCTCACTTTGTAATCCAGGCTGGTCCTGTTCTCACTATGCAGCCCAGCTTCCCAAGTGCTGGAACTACAACCATACCTGGCTAATTTTTATGTGGTTCTGGGAAATTGAACCCTAGGTCTTGCACAAGCCAGGAAAACGCTGTAATTACTGAGCTATGTCCCCACCCCCCAGCCTTTATCATTAGCTTTGCTAGTGTTTGTAGTCTATTTTAGTTTTTGTTTTTCACTTTTTATACTAAATATGTGTATTATGTGATCTATGTCATAATCATCTCATGTTGGCTAAAAAAACATGTTGGTAATCTAAATAATTTCCTACTTCACTATATTACATTTTAAGCAAATTAATAACAGTCATGAGCACTCCACAGCGTATGCACAGTTCTAAATGGTCGCTGTATTTTTCAGTATAACCGCTTGGGTTCTGATACAACTGTTGTCACCCAACAAATCTTCCAGTTGGTTGGATTGATAAATGCTGTAAGTATTTGATTTTTAAATGCCTTCTACATTTGCCTGTATTATTAAAATAACTCCTCTCCTTTCCTTTATGACATTTCCCGAATGTGCATGTTTTCTGATATGGAGAAAGTTCAGTATTAGATTTTCTGTCTGTAAAATGAAAATAATGATAATTGTAGGAACCTAGTTAGGTTATCGTAAGAATTAAATAAAGCCCTTGCCACAGAGCTGGCTTGAGGCAAGCATTTTTTTTTTTTAATGTCTTAGGTATCACTTGTATTGTTAGGAACAGTTAGACTGGACCTAGAGTCCAGTGTTTCAGAATGTGTCCTAAGTCTATTTTCACTGATCTGACAGCGCGTCAGGCCATGCTGTTTGAACATGTTTTCTGTGTGTGTTCTGTTTTAGATTTTCACCTCCTTTAATCTTACAGTAACTCTGTCTTCGTTGGAGTTTTGGACAGATGAAAACAAAATTCCAATCACCGGCGATGTTATTGAGTTGTTATACAGATTTCAAAAGTGGAAAATATCGTATCTTGTTTTACGTCCCCACGATGTGGCATTTTTACTTGTGTAAGCATGTTTTGGAATCACTCAGTCTAATGCAAAAGAAACGTACCAGTTTGATCCAGTTTCTGACCATTGGACAGGACTTTAGGGAAAAGTCTTCTGTCATTTTTTTCCTGACATACAACACTATGTGAATAGTATTTCCCACGAAGGCATATTTATGGCAGAATTATTGGGGTCCCTACCTAATCTATTGGTTTGTTCAATCCCTAGAGCTCAGTCTTTCAATTCTGTACCCCAGCCCCCGTGGCCACCTTCATCAGATGTCCCTCACTGTGTGCATTGGGTACTAACAATCAGCTGTTGCTATGTGAAGAGCCAGACCTGAGCTGAGCCACCTTCTTCACTTTGTTTTTGTAAAAAAAAAAAATTTAAGAGTAATGGAGAAATAGAAACACCATTGTATATTTCATTATAATACAAATATAATGTAATCACATTGTGACAAAACTTTTACAGTGTAAACCTGGCCTTTCATTTAATAAGTTCTTTGTTTGTGTCTTACCAATAATTCAGAGTATGTGTTTTATACAAGTAAATGATACATATATATAATTTTTAAATTTTTACTGTAAAAAATCCTCCTGTATGGTTCTGGTGGGCTAACTCTATCCAGTTAAAGGGACTTTGGTCCCAAGGGTGACTGTCATTTGTCAACTGCACTGCCTTGGCTTTTTCAGTGTGAGGGATTTCATTTATTTTTTTATCTTTTTTATCATTTATTTTGAAGGATTTAGTCATGTTCATTTAAAAGGACACGACATGAAAAACAATATTATGTGACAGGAAGTCACTGAAAAATCATTTTCTATTCTTTGTTTTCGAAATATGTTATTCTCTTTTCAAAAGATGCAGAAACAGTCACACCTTAAGCCGTGTTACCCTAGTGTCAGGTGAAAATATTTACGAGTTTGATATCAGTGCATGAAATTAAGATCTGTCCTACAAAAATCTAGTTGCAAACTGGGCTGACATTTTGTGTGATTGTGACAATCCATTTAGGTACAAAGAAGTGTCCAGTTACCTTGGTGCCACCTTTCGAGGGATGATGTGTGACAAGGACCACGGAGGCGGCGTTGTCCTGGTACGGTCGGATGTCCCCTGCCTGGCCTCACTGTGCAGGGGACAGGCTTCTGCACAGGGTAGATAAAATTAAGGCTTCTGCTTTGCTCTTCGATGTAAAGTTTGATTTATTTTAGGGATCATTGTTCCTACTGCTGATAAAGAAAATGTTCATAAGAAGTCCTCAAAGAACATATGACGTTCAAAAATTTTACAGAGCTCCTCTCATGAATCCATCTTAGAAAGTTGGGAAAGTCACGATCCATTTTAGTATTACACGATGTGACCAGTTTTGCATTGTTTTAGCCTTGATTGTGTATTTTAATTTAAAGCTTAGGTTTTGTAGATTTGCTTAGTTATCTGACCGACACAGCTATGAACCAGGCTAAAACATTTGTAAGTGTCTGTCAGTAGCCTTGAAATAGTTCATAGGACACGGGAACAATCAGAACCAAATGCCTCATGTGATGTCATTTCTCTTAGTAGGAACTCCTAGTGTGTCTTTAATAAAGACTAGTGAGTTTGTACTTCTATTTCATAAGGAGGTGGTTATTCTGGTGAACTGGATAAGTCGCCTGTTGGTTACTTTTTATGCGTTTGTACGATGCCTGCTGGTGTCAGACAAGCCATGTGTAATGCTTTCATTCTACAAAACAAAGTCAGATGGACACAGAGTGTATCTTTAACATTCACAAATCAGTTTGGAAACTGTGGCTTCTCTTCGGGTAGGCATTGTGCCCAGTCTCCAAAGCTAGAATTGGGCTGTTGTGACACCAGAGAACCACAGGCTCTCCTGGATTCCTGGACTGGGCCGCCCCATGCTTTCTGAAGGCAAACTTCCTGCCACCGTAGGCCACACTGCAGTTGACTGGGAACGGTGTGGCTTGTGGGAGAGGGCAGTGGTCCCAGTGGTGACGGGAGCAGTATTCTTTCTCATCCCTTATGTTTCTTTGGGATAATCACTGCCTGACCTTTTCCTGGAAGCATCGGCAGCAGCCATTTGCTGTGGGAGCAAGACGGGGAAGGCGACAGTTGAGGCTGTGCCTTCTGAGGTCCATATGGCCACCTCCGTAATTGCGCAGGGCCACAAGAGGTCACCATCTTCCACCCCTGGTGGGCCACTTGGCCCTAATAACTTCCATGTGAAACCACAACCCGGGCACTTTTTGGTTGAGTAGAAGCAAGCGAGAAGATCAGCATGTGATTTTTAAAAACTTTGTATAATTACGTATTTAGCGGTATTTATTATCATAGTATAAATTATTTCAACAAGGAACTTCTATGACTAAAAATATGTATGAAGGCTCTATTTTGTATGTTTGGTGTCATTTTAGAAAAATCAAACTCTGTAAGTGAATATACCCTGTCCATAAGTACGGGCACAAAGGCCGGGACACTGTGTCTCACAAGTGACCGGGGCAGTTTCCTCGTGGGTCTGCTGCCACCGAGTGAGTCGCCTGGCACAGTTTCACAGTCATTGCTCCATGTTGCAAGCTTGGCCAGCCTGGGCGATGTTACTGTGGGTCCCATAGCCAGCGCCACTATTCCAGCTCTTTATTGACAATGTTTCATAATGACATTTTGTTCTACTGACACATATGTGGATACGTGTCCATGTGTGGTGGTTTCTCTTTCTTCAGCACCCCAGAACCATAAGTCTGGAATCACTTGCCACCGTGTTGGCTCAGTTACTGAGCCTGAGCATGGGAATAGGTTACGATGACGTCAGCCGATGCCACTGCCCCGGACCTGTCTGTGTCATGAGCCCTCAAGCAATGTAAGAACCTTAGCTTTTATCCTTCTGACAGATAGGTCATGTGAAGATAATTTTAGTGTATTAAAATTGAAGATTTAAGCTCTTAAATATTCACTGTGGGAGGCCGAGGCAGGAGGATTGCAAGTACGAGCCCAAGCTGGGTAACTTAGCGACTTAGCAAGACCCTGTCTCAAGATAAAGATTATTTTTTAAAAGGCCCTGGGTTCCATTCCAAGTGCCACACTAAATGAATGAATGAATGAGCAAATAAATAAATAAATATTAACAGTCCAACATAGCATTTATATTTCATATATACACATATATGGTTTACGTTACATTAATTTTGATATATTACGTTGAAATTTTTCAAGCTGTTAAAATATTTGTGATCCTATATCAGCTGTGACCAATGACCTCAGACCAAAATACTTATTCCAGGGCCCAGGCTTCATGCCTAGCGTAATATATCTTGTCATCTAACGTCAGACTTTTTTTTCTTATAAGTAGACTAACAACGCTTATCACTGTCTCCTCCTCATGTGATTTTGTAATGATCTGTGGTTTATGAGCCTCGCCCGGGCCCGCGATCACTGCCTGAGGCTTTTGAGGAATCCCTTTGTTGATATCATCTGCTGTGGTTTAAACCTAAATTGCCTCCCCAGAGTCTCGTAGGCAGAAGGTGACTGGATCATGAGGGACCTGTGCTCATCAGGGAATTCGTCCGTTGATCAATTCCCAGGCTGTTAGAGGGTGGGATCTCAGTGGAGGGATGAATGCCTTAGGGCGTGACCTGGCAGCGTAGGCTCTTGTTCCCAGCTCTTCCTTTCTCCCTCTGCTTCCGGGCCGCCAGGCTGTGAGCAGCCTTTGTTCCACCAATGCCCTCTGCCGTGCCCTCCACCCATGCTGCGTCTGCCTTGAGGCTGGCTGACCCTGCACAGACTCAGACCTCTGAATCCATGAGCTGTTATAAGCCTCTCATGTGTGTCGTGAGTGTCAGGTGTTGGGTCCAGTGACCAAAAAGTGATTAAGACTTTTAGAGTCTACCATGAAATTTTGCAAAGATAGGGCCAAATGGCCGGGGGGGATTAAGGAAACCATTCCGTCTGGTACTAGAGCCCGGTCTTTATCTTTGGATGGAAATTGGAAAACTCTTAGGGACTTTTCTGCTTCTTAAACATCTTAGGTCAACAGTCTCTGACGTGTTTGCCACCAAGGACCAGTTTTACAGAAAGTTGTCTTTCTGCGGGTGACAAGGGGAGGTGGCATTGCACTGCCTCGGCTTCACATCAGATAATCAGGCATGGTTCCCATAAGGAGCAGGCAATGTAGACCCCTTGCATGTGCAGTCTGCAGTAGGGCTTGTACTTCTTGTAGCTCACCTGACGGAGGGTGGAGCACAGGCGGTAGTGTGAGCAGTGGGGAGTAGCTGTAAACACAGCTTTGCTTACTTGCCCACTGTTCACTTTCTGCTGTGTGATCCAGGTCTTGGCCGGCCACTGCTCCGTGGACCTGGGGTTGGGGATCCCTGCCTTACGGAGCTGCCTCCTATGGCAAATGTCTCTGTCTTCCCGTTGCTTCATCTCTGCTTCCACAGTTGCTTCCCACCATATTTGTGCCTACACTCTTATCTCAGGCTCTGATGTGGGGAAACCCCTATTCAAACAGTCGCTCCATAAGTGGCTGTGAAATGATGGTGGAGCTGGATTCATACATGACCTGATGGCAAGAGGATATGTTTGGTGGGAGATGACATAAGACAGGGACCTGCGGGAGGCATGAAGCACGGGCAGAGCACCGGGGTCTTTGGTCCTGGTGATCATTATGATACTGTGAAACCAAAGATGTCCCCAGTAGGTTGGGAGTACCCAGAATCCCTGATGTGTGTCGGTCGTGGGCCCTGGTTGAACCTCCATCCAGGAAGTAGTGACTGACTCTGTTACTGACCTGAAACATTCTCACCACCGTTCAGATATGTGCAGATCCGTGAAATGGTAGGATCAAGCGAAGCTGGTCAGTCTGCCTGGAGCACAGGTCCCAGAAAGTCCAGATAGTGTGAGTGAATGATATGAACAGGGACTGAGTATAGTGGAGCACTTATAGAGGTTCTGTGCAAATTCTGCGTCATGCTGGATCTTAAGCATCTGAGGATTTGAGCATCTTTCGGGGCTCCTAGAACCCACCTGCCTGGAGATGCTGAGGGATGACTCTGCAGTTGTTTATATCTCTTTTACAATTCCCACCAGGAAACACCTACTTTGGAAAAAATGCTCGGAGACTTGATCAACATTTTGACACCTCTGAATGTCACCCAGGTTCTCCCCAGGCCACCCGTCCACAGTCCCTAAACAAGCCCATACACCCTCCACCAGGGCATGCTTTGCCCGTGTTAGTGGCGACCTGGCTTCCTGACAACCGGGGACAGTTCTGTCACGCACCCTCTACACTCCGCCGTGGCCCCGTTGGGAAGGAGCCACTGTTGCCACCTCAGTAACAGAGTCGTGGTGGATTCTTCCTGTCCTGTGTTTGCTCATCCTGCTTCCTGGGAGGGATATTCAGCTCCGTCACAAAACTCCTGCAGTCATGTTCCCACCTCAGAGGTTTACTGGTTAATCTAGACAATGACAGGTGACATTTTCCATGGTATTAACAGCCATGTGTGCTGTTTATTGTGCAATTGTTTATTTATTTATGTTTACCAACGATGATGGTTTTCCATCGCTTGTGGCACTGAGTGCGATGAGTTTAAGTCACGGTGGTGAAGAAGAGAGAGGAAGGGCTGGAAGATCTTAAGTCGGGGCAGCTCTTCAGTCCCCCGCCCGCTCCCCTCCACCCCCACAGCTCAGCTGTGAAAACAGCTGTTTGCTTGGGGTGTGTGATGGATTCCTCCCACCCCCCAAGGCAGTGTTTCCTCACTTCCCTCCTCCTGGAGAAACGGCTAAGTGCGAACAGTCTGGCCTTCTGTTGGCTTCTCTTGAAATTCCTGTGATTGGTTTCATAGTCAGGGTTGTACATAACTTTCTGAAAGCGGTTGTGGAATACTGTTATGATGGAAATCACCAGTGAAGCCATCTTGGATTCCTCTTCCTAAAACCATGTTTAGTCATGAATGTTTAAGCCATAGGGCTCTGTCGATTTGGGTTGATTTTCTGCCATGTGTTCATTTTGTCAAAATTGATTAAAATATCATCAAAATTTAAAATAATATTTATTTTCCTTTTAAAATCATTTGGATTTATCCAGGTCATACGTTCAACTAAAACTTGGAGGTTGTAAGCCAAGCCTGGTGTTTTTTAAAACAAAGTTAGTATTCTGAATAACTTTTAAAAGTTTTAATAATAAAAAAGAATCTATAATTTATAACAGATTATTTTAATCATGCACTCACTAAAAACAAAAGTAATTATTGAGCTATGCTAGTAAACAAAACAACTGGAATGCCTTTTGCAGCTAAAAATCTAGTAGGAAAAATGAATAAATGATTAAATTATTAATGCTCCAATTATTGATGAGTATGTTAAAGAAAAAGAAAGATCACTAAAGGAAGTAAGCAGCAAGGGGGAATATTTTAAATGTGTGCTTAGAAATATTATCAGGTGTGTGAGATTTTGGGGTAGAAACTTGAAACAAGAGCAAGAACCAGGCCAGTGTATTGAAGAAAAGCCTTAGGGCAGAGGGAAGCACTGATGATGGGGCCACTGTGTTGTGTGAAGTGAGTTGAGCTGGGTGGGAAGGAAGGTAGGACAGGACAAGAATTAGAGCCCGCGAGTGGGGGGCGGGGAGCGTGATGTAGCCATGTGGAAAGGTCACAGAGGGTGGGAAGGGAGCGTACTGTGGGCGTCACCCGGAGATGAGTTTGAGAAAGGAAAGCCTGCTTCCTCTTGCCAGCAGAAGGGCATAAGGAGGGAGCGTTTTGAGAAGGATTAATGGCAGTGTGTCGTTTCCTCCTGGAAGACTCCGTGTACGTCTGTGCACAGCTGGTGTCCCGTGCACAGAGAGAGCAAAAGTTTTTGACACTGACAAAGTTGAGCCTTAGGTCTGTTTGCGGGTTGTTAATTATTAATAAACAGCTTTTTTTCCTAAGGGGAGGCGTTTCACAGAAACTTAGAAAAACAAATCTGAAATTTGGTGTGTTTTTCAGTCATTCCAGTGGCATGAAGATCTTTAGCAACTGCAGCATAGAAAGTTTTGCACATTTTCTGTCAGCACAGAAGTCCCAGTGCCTTTCCAATCAGCCAAGCATGGAGCCCGCGTACAAGTACTCACCCGTGTGTGGCAACTCCGTCGTGGAAGCCGGGGAGGCATGTGACTGTGGGACCCAGCAGGTCAGCGCTGGTTTGCGAAGCTACGTACCACATGGCTTTTCAGTGGTTAACTCACTTGTGTTATTCAGACATTTTCCTGCATTTATTGACTTCAGGAGGAAACAGAGGAGCTTGAATAAACTTCATGAGTGAATTTCTGTATCATTATATAGATTCACTTAGTTGTTGGTTTGAATTAAATTTTTTGATTTGATTTGGTTGTGATACTTGGGGATTGAACCCAGGGCATTTTCGCTGAACTACATCCCCAGCTAGTATTATTATTATTGTTATTATTATCATCATTATTATTATTTTGAGACACAGTGTTTTTCAGTTTTTATGTTCCTCTGGCTGAGCTCAAACTTGTGCCCCTTAGTCTTCCGGTGCTGGGATTACAGGTGTGTACCACCAGGCCTGGTTAAATTTTATTAATTTTTTATCCTATTACTTTTGAGGTATAACTAATGGCTAAAAGTTGTGTATACTTATGGTGTACCACTTGATTCATGGAGACCCCGTGGAATTGTCACTACAGGCTGCTTGACACTGTGATTCTCATGGAGGCTGTCATGCTGGCGAGACCATGAGGATCTATCTTTTTAGCAAATTTGAAGTGAACAATAAAATATCATGGGTGGTAGTCATACCGCTGTCATTAGATTTCAAGAGTTTACCCATCTACAAAACGTTATACCCTTATGACACCATCTTTCCCTTCCCACAGCCCTTGACAACCACCATTTGAATCACATAATCTTCCAAGTCATTCATCGTATAGCCGAGTTGATCCGTGTCAATCTTCCCTTGTATTAGTCTTTCTTTCTTTCCTCATTACTCTTTTCTTGCCTTCTCTCTCTGCCTTGTGGTCTGGGAGTTGAGCCGAGGGCCTTTGCACTGAGATACATATCCAGGCTCCTTTTTACTTTTGATTTGGAAATAATGTCTCATTAAAGTGGATATGTTGTCCGGAACTGAGCTCCAACTTGCGATCCTCCTGTCTCAGCCTCTTCTGGAACGACATAGATAATTTTTGAGGATTTCTTTTAACCTAAAATATCCTCTGCCATCCAGAAAGAAACAGGTAACACTTTTCAGATGGAATAAGAAAACATGGGGGGCGGGGTACATTTGTGGTTTTTGAATGTTTTAATCTAGGTCAGTATTTTGATTGAAAAAAGATGTGAAACGCACAGAATCAAAGCTCGCTTATCCAAACCACAGATCTCTTAGCTAAAGCTGCCAGATTGGAGAAGAGTGGGAAGAGCACACAGAGAGATAAATGAAAAACAGAACTTAGAAATACACAGAGAGAGAGTGAGCTGTTGTGACCGTCACGGTAGGTGGTGCGGACTTGCAGGGATCAGCAGGCCCGGATGGAATCCCGCATTCTCTCTGCAGTTGTTGGAGTTCCTCACGTGAGCCTGGTCCAACATAAAAAGGAGCTAAAATTCCCCCACATTACTCCTTTTATTAGAACATGTTTGCAAGCTGGGGACTCGGTGCACAAGGCATCGCATCTTAATCATTTCTCCCTCCCTTTCCCGGCCTTCCCTCCCCCTGTCCTTGTCTCCACAAAGGCCGCCTGCCTCTTTCCTACTGTCTTGTTTATTTTGCTCTTTTTTCTTGTTTCATTATCACGTGATTTCTCCCCTATGAAAAACCCAAGCCGTAAATAGGTAATGTGCCTTAAAGAACTCGTCCTCCCTCCACACACCCGCACCCGCGTAGTGTCCTGTGAAAGGGTTGGAATGGAAGCAGCTTAAAATTTTTCCCTAAAAGTTCACGTGTGTGTATCTGAACTCCATTAAGTGCTGTGTCATTGAGTCCTAAACAACTGCCCTGACTTTCCCCTCTGGACTTTTATATCCATCGAATAGCGGTGACATTTATTGGAGAAGGTAGCTGTGAAGATCTTCTAGGATGTCCTGCCATTAGTCACACTAAGACTGCTGGAATTCATGTTGTATTTTTGTGCAACTTCTTGAAAATTTTTCCCCAATCACCTCCATTGAAAATTCCCAAAAATGTAAAGTATGCGTGCGTGTGTGTGTGTGTGTGTGTGTGTGTGTGTGTGTGTGTGTGTGTGTTGTGTATACTTTCTCTGATTCTTCTTTCTTGCATGTATTTTTTATTAACCTAAATAGCAGGCATCTTAAAGGCAGATTCCCAGCAAGTATATGAGTTCCAGCATAAGACAAGGCACGGTAAGATGTAGAAAGTGACATACAGGTGACACTTTCCGTCATGTTCAGATGTATTTCCCAGAGAATTAAAAACAGAAATGAGCTTCCAGGGTCCCGTAAAACACTGAGGCTTTGAAGTGCAGTAGATTCTGAGGGATCAAAGAAGAACTACCCCTCACAATAAAAATTTTAAAGCATAATTTATGTCATCTTTGGTAATGACCTCAGGGCTTCAGAGCATGCTATCATCAACACAGCCAAACTCAATCCAGGAATATTTTTTAAAATAAAAACACATGATCTGGCATATGGAGAATAATCAATCACTGTTAGGTGAATAAATGAATAAACAGCCTTATTTTTTCTGTTTGTCAGCATGAGGAGAGCCTCCCTCTGTACGTGATGCTGTATGCTGTCATTAAACTGTGGAGCCCATGTACCCAATAGATGGAGGGTTCTCAGCACGCTTGGTTTGCCTTGCAGGAGTGCCAGGCTGCAGGCCCAGAATGCTGTGATTTCATTACGTGTAAACTGAAAACCGATGCAGAGTGCGACTCAGGACCATGCTGCAACAACTGTAAGGTAAGAGATTTTTTAAAAATAATAAATTCCCACGTAGCTAACGTAATGCAAAGTGGTTGATGTGCATAATTTCTGATAACGCTCTCATTCTCCTGCCTTCGGTCATAATTTCCTTTGCCCCCTCATCAGTTCAAGGAGAAAGGAAACGAGTGTCGAGCATCCCAAGGTGAATGTGACCTTGTGGAGTACTGCAATGGCACGTCCGCGTCCTGCCCGGAGGACGTCTTCGTGATCAATGGGCATCCTTGCGGAAACGAAGAGTGGTTGTGTATAAACGGAACGTGTCAGAGCGGCGCAGACCAGTGCCGGATCGTGTTTGGCACAGGTATTCGTGATCTTCCGGTTTTCAGTACAAGTCTTTTGCTGGGTACTGAAACTCGCGTGAAGCTTTAACTCATAATCACAAGACAAGAAAGAAACAAGTATCAGTTGCAAGCTAGAAAATTTTTTAATTAAGTTAGAGATTGTCTTAGTTACTTATTGCTAGCTGGGACAGGCTACCCAATGTCCACAATTTAAGGGAGGAAAAGTTTCTTTTAGCTTCATGGGCAGTGGGCAGTGGTGAATGCATATGGTAGAGGCCTGGTCAGAAAAAAGAGTTTCACAGTATATCGGTCAGAAACCAAGCACATAAGGAAAGAACTGACCTCGGGAGACTATGGCAAGACTAGAGCTTTCCCGGGAAGAAGCTGGAGCAATGTTTTTCTCTGTTTCTTTACTTAGTTCAAGCTACCAGTTTGGGCCCCCAGTACCCAGCCCCTCCCTCACTTCTATACAGCCGACAGGTCATTAATGCACACCTGAAAGCTCTGCCCTTAGTGCTCAACAAGTCGACACAGTCTCTCCGATAAAACCTCAAACATCCCCTTCTAGCATTCCAGATCCACACCGTAACAGAGGCCTAATGTTTATTAGGACATTGATTAATACTGATGTTAGTGCATAGAGTAACATGGCAAAGATCTTTTAAAAACTCATAGGAAAAGAATTTTGAGAATAAAAGCTGTAGGTGTATGGCAATTTTGTAGCAATACAACGTAAGTCTTTTATTTTATTTTATTTTTTGAGACAATCTCCCTTTGTAGTCTAAGCTGGTCCTGAACTCACTGTATAGCCAAGATTGGCCTTGAACTCAAGACAACCCTCCCGCCTCAGCCTCCTGAGCCCCGGGACAATAGTCATGCACCACCATGCCCAGCCAAAAATTTTAAAGATACCATTCACGTGTAAGAAGGTGCTGCAAAAGCTCTGAGAACTTGGGATACAGACCCTGCTGAAACAGTGGGCATAAAAAAAGGTGTTTTTAGGAAGGAATCTTCAGAAACTCAGCAACAATACTGTGGATTGAAATTCAGTTAGCTGAGTCCCCCGAGGTGGTGTCTCTGTAAAGCTATTCTAACAACAGACACCGTCAACAGAGACGAACACCGGAGAAACCTCCACTCCTCCATGCTGACTAGTTTCATTCATCAAAGCCTCCTAGTGAGAAACCACTGTTGACACTGGGCAAAATAGACATGTATTTAAACCAATTTTGCCACTTGGGAAGTGACAGGGCTACTTCCTGTTCCTGGAGGAAGCTGCTACTTTGAAAGTAATAGGGGGGCAATTGCTGAGAGAACAAGTAGGTCAATAGAGTCAAGAGGCTGACAGGCTCGCTAGAACTTTCCAGAGTCTCCTGGGCTGGAATGGGGGAGGGTAGAGCGCAGCCTCTGCCAAGGAAGAGGAACGTGAGTCCTAAGTCACGTCCCACATCTCCAGTGAAGACGCACTCGGGACCGGCCCTCGAGTGGGACGGGTCGCGCACTCTTGTGACCCCAGCACTCTCGCAGGCTGGAGCAGGGGAATGGCAGGTTCAAGCCTGGACAAACTTGGCAGCTTAGCCTAGACAGAGCCTGTCTCAAAATTGAAAATCAAGAAAAGGTGTGGGGATATAGTTTATTGTCCTGGGCCTGGGTTTAATCCCCAGTACCACAGAAAAGAAAAAAAAGAACTTGGCCTTGGAAAAGCATGGCTTATTACCACAGGAATTTTAAAACAAATTATAACATATATAATAAATGTATGTGCATATTGTGGCTTGGGTCTGGAATGTCCCCCGGGAGTGTCATGTATTTGGGTGTTATGGGCTGTCTGTGGATCCGTGTGCTATTGGGTAATTGAGGCCAGGTCTGGAAGGTTGGATTGCAGGCGTGTGGATTGGATTACAGGCATGTTGTGGGGGTATAAACCTGGAATGGGGGGAACATTGAGGCGGGACCCTGAAGGGGTGGAGCGTTGGGACAGGACTTGGACAGAGGTATGTCTGCTACTTCCCTCCCCTTCCCGAACTGGACTGGGCTTGATTTGATTTGACCTGGCTTCCTGTTTGCAATGCTGCGGGGAGCTGCCTCCACCTCTGTCTCTGCCATGTACCTCCACTGTTGCGGGCCATCCATAATGGACTGTGACCTTCTGAAATTGTGAGCTAAGATAAGATTTGCCTCTCCTGAAATTGTAGATGTCGGATGTTGAGTCGCAGCAATGAAAAAGTAACTAAGATAATATATGTATATATATGTTTGATCTAAATTTTTAGAACTAAAAATAAGAGCTCACCCAGATCTGATTGTTCCACAATGTATACGTTTGTCATATTTTTATTTAGTGTGCAGGAAACACATGAAAACCTTCTTGTCAATGAAGAAAATTAAGTAACCAAATAATTCATTAAAAATCCAAATGTGAAATTAAGAATGCGATTGCTGCATTTTTAAGCAGATTAATCAAATTGGAATACCATATCGGGACAGTAAGCGATCGTCCAAAGGAAGCAAGAAAAGCTGTTTTTTCTTTAATTTACTCTTGAATGATATTTTAGACAGAGATCGATTTCTCATTAGGAGTTCTGCTCTCTCCCTTTTCAGTCGCTGCCCGTGAAAAGCTCTGTTGTTCACCTCAGTGCTGTTGCTGTACAGGTGCTGCTGCTTTGCATCTTTTCCTTCTCTAGAAATAAGAACCGAGAGCAGACAGCCTTAACTAACACGATGTTCTTTGATAATTGGTACTCTGCACGTTTCCTTGGAGGTTGGAGAAGGCTCAGTCTACGTATAGTTCATCGTTGGTTCTCAGGCCTGAGTCTCCAGAACGTTCTATGGAGAATTTGGTGCTGAGACACTGAACGCCAGCAGAGACTGCGTAGACATCCGCTCTGCTTGTTGAATGGGGTCTCCTTATATTCAGATCTCCTGTTTTCCCTTGTATAGAATCAGGAGAAAGCCTGCGGTAGGGCAGGGGGGTGAGCATCATGAGGTCTAATTTTGTCACTGTAGCTGTGAAAGACTCTCACACTCGTGCCTATTCAATCCCCGGGCAGTGACTCACTGGCGCAGCCAAATTTTTGGCTTCTCACCCATAACCAGTCTCACAGGTGAGCCCTGGGATGAATGAACTACTGCTTTTCCGTTTTACTTGAGAGCCTGGTATGCCGAGCACAGCTCTTGTCGTGGCCTGTCATTCCCTACCCACCCCCAGTGTCACAATGCAGTAGACAGACCACCCTGTCGAAGGCGTCTGGCTTGGATGGACTCTCAGCCAGAGGAAAGCTGATGAGCATCATGAGAAAGAAACTGCTTTTTAAGTAGCTTGGGTCTCGGGAGAGCTAACCTCAAACAGCTCACGGAAGTAGCTTGGAGGTGAGTGTGAAAACAGGATTACTGTGCTTCAAGATTGATTTTTACCTGCTCTGAGAACACTATGAGAAAGAAAAAGATAATTGGGTATTAGCTTAAAAAACGTTGGTGTGAAAGCTCTTTATTGACCGCTGAGTTAGTGATTTTGTGAAAAAAAAAAAATCACTTTGTATTGTACTTACAGGAAAGTATCTATAGGCTCAACCAAAGTCGAAGTTTGTCTGTATGTAATGATTACTGTCAGGCCATGTCTAGTATATAATTGCCCAGAGTCTTTTCAATTTTTCAAATGTTTTCACTGAAGTGTTTTTTGTGTAATCTTAAGACATTTTTATTTTCTTTCTGTTTTTCTTCTGGTACTGGGGATGGAACCCAGGGCCTTTGCCCTGAGCTACAGTCCCAGCCCTTTTTCTATTTTTATTTTGAGACAGAGTCTCCTTAGGTGGCCCAGGTTGGAGTTGATCCTGTGATCCTCCTGCCTCTGCATCCCCCGAGTGTTGGGATTACAAGCGTGCGCCACCACACCTGGCTTTATTCCCAATTTTGTATTATGGCTTTGTTCTGTGTAATATATCATAAATCACCATATCAACAAATGTATTTGTTGATTATTTTAATTCGAATTACTGTGTACTTCATCAGACAACAATCCTCTTTTTCAGAGGTGGATTTTGGACACACCGAATGTTACAAACAACTCAATTCTAAGGCTGACATATCTGGGAGCTGCGGGATGAGCGATGCAGGATACACGCAGTGTGGCTCTAAGTATGCGTCAAGAAATCTCCCGAGGATCTCTGCTGCCTTTCAATCTATAGCTGATTAAGTTTGTAACAAAATAAGTAAGACCGCCTTTAATCAAACGATAAATGTCGCAGATACAGAAATATACTTTATTTCTGTCTCAGATACCCAAATTATCCTTTACATTTTTTACCACCAAGTGTTGTATTCCAGTAAATATTCATTAGTTACCAACTGGTACTTCTTTTAGTGTTGCATGCTGTTGCTTTAATTTTATTTTCTAAAAAAGTGATGATTCTGAGAGGGCTGAAACAAAAACATAGAAAGTGTCACCACATAGAAAATAAAGCAGGATTTGAGAGCCCGTTATGTGTGGGCGCTCTCAGTTGCCCGTCCTGATCCAACTCTGTGATCGGGCACCGAAGGTATGAAGGATGTACGCCCTGTTACATGTGGTTCATTTCCTGTTTTCGAAACACTTTCTTTCATTCTTCATTCATTTATAATAAGAAACAAGCCCAGAGCCTTTACATTGAGACACATCCTTGGCCCATTTATCTGTCTGTTTTCACTTGTTTGTTTTGAATTTTTGAGACAGCGTCTCACTAAGTTGCCCAGGCTGGACTTGAACCTGCTGTCCTCTGCCACTGGGCCTGGTTCCTCTTTTTCTCATTTGTCTGAACTACTTGAGTGTAAGTTGAAGACGGGGCTTCTTTACTTCACAATTAGTCAGAGTGCTTTTGTTACTTGCCTTTATCTGTAATGTACATTTTTAAAAGATTGCTTTAATTTGGAATATTTCTCTTTTTTCTACTGTATTTCTTTTTCTTAGGTCTTTGTGTTTTAAATACAATGGGCCGATTATTTTAAGATTGCTTCATATTTTTTAAAGTGAAATTTAGGTTAATTTGTGTTTTGACCTATTATGTACCACCAAAGTGAGTAGAACCTTTTGTTTGGAGACACATAAGACTTTCCTTTAATATTAGACATTTGGGGCTGATTTGGTAAATCATTTATGTTTCCTAATTAGAGTGTTTTTATATTTTTATTTGTATTTAATATACAATTTTGAGGGGTCAGATGGAGTCTATGAGGATATTCCACTGGTCTTGTAGAATAGATGGCTAAGCGTGGGCTGGTGCAGGTCTGCGGTCAGGTGACCAGGTGATCCATTCTTGATTTTAATTGTATTATTGTAAGACCTCTCCTGATTCTGCAAAGCTCCAGAGAAACAGTGGCTATTTTTGCTAGATGCCATTGGTCCCTCAGGCTATCTGTTTGCTTCCATGAAGTTCCTAAGGTGTCACACAATAGTAGCTGCCCAGCAACCCTTGTCGCCGCAAGGGTCGCAGTCCTAAAAGAAAACCCACCTCACCTGGACCCCGTGAGGACTGCGTACTCATCTCCTACTGTACTATTTGCTTTAGATCCA
The DNA here is from genome assembly GCA_004027205.1 of Ctenodactylus gundi. Taxonomy (NCBI): domain Eukaryota; kingdom Metazoa; phylum Chordata; class Mammalia; order Rodentia; family Ctenodactylidae; genus Ctenodactylus; species Ctenodactylus gundi. The sequence continues at coordinate 77,408 of PVKB01000373.1, forward strand.
TTTTCATAGATGGTTGCTTTCAGCTGGTTGGCTCAGTTTTCGCCCTGGAATTGGGGATAGTTACCCATATCTCCTCTCTCCCATGAAACTCTTCATTTAGATTAATCTACACCATTTTCTTTATTTTAATGTCTGGTGAATCACAGAATGTAGCACTGATCCATGATAAGCACTCTCGTCTACTGTGTACTTCCACAGTCTGAGAAAGCGGCCTGTCTTTGTGCTGCTAGAAGCTTCCATCTAAAACCAAGTGTCTTCTGATGTGAAGAGCCCAGCATACATTTTCCTGGGTCCAGCACTGGTGGTGCTCAGTGTTCTTGACTACTGTCTGCTGATAACATCACCTCACTATGGAGGATGTTTTTCTCCATGTGTGGAGCGGAGAAAGTGGCAGACACCTTTGTCACACTTTTGATCAGGCAGTAATCATCTGGTTTCTGTTTTTTTACTTGGGGCATCAATCTTTGGTTGTATTCTTCCCCTTCTGTAGCTGATTTTACCATTTTCTGGTTACATTCATAATGTCTGTGTAGCTTCCAACACTGTCACTGGGACACGTTTCTTTTGATGCATGGCAATGTAATGCTTTGCGTATGCGAGTTTCAATATTTTTTCAATTTCTGACCCTCAGTATTAAACTCAAAGAGGCAAAAACCAAACAAGGTTAGTAATCGGACTAATCAGGATAACTCGGAAGGAGTTCATAATTATTAAAATATTTAGTGATCCTCATCAACTCAAGCAAGGCTCTCAATTTTTTAGGGAGATGTTTCTAAGTTATCCGTATATATTCTTTTGCAGACCCCGAATGCATATTTGAGTCTACTTGCTTTGGAGATGATAGTCAAGTACTTCCCTGTTAAAATTAATCTTTTTCATCTTTGGGTAAATTACAGTGACCTGAAGTGTGGAAAGTTGATTTGTGAATACAGGAGCAGACAGTTGATAAAGAGAAAAGATGCCACCGTTATTTATACCAATATCGATGGCCACATCTGCATTTCCCTGGAATACACCTCGGGTCATCCACAGGCGGAGAACATGTGGGTGAGAGATGGAACTGTGTGTGCCAGCAAAAAGGTAGGTGGGATTTTCTTCCCAACTAACACCTTAATATTTTATAGTGTGTTCTTAAGGGATACATACTTGATTATATTCTGGCATAGTTGACGCATATGGTCAGTGTGTAGATACTTAGAAAATGAAAATGTTTTAAAGAATCACATAGAATCCGCAGCCATGCTTAGGTGGGATGGCCGAATAATTCCTTGACTCTTGTGAACTTTTTTGATGAAAGTTGCATATCCTCAGGGAACTGAGAATTGCGCTGCTCACTCCCTGCATCTTATTAAAGGGTCTCCCTGCACAAAAGAGTGCCCCTAATGACATGAGTCATCTTATGATGTAATTATTTTTAATACCTGTCAAAATGACACACGTCCATTGTAGTAATGAAAACAGTTAAAGAATTCACAAGGTACATAAAACATCCATCCCAGGCACGTGTTGGGGACATAGTTAGGCTTCCAATGTCACGAGCCCACTGTGTATACCTATCTGCACAGATAGAGTGCTCTGACTATCTACATATGTGGTTTTGTGAAGACATCTCATTCTCAGACCTGCTTCGGCCACACAGGAGTGGGAAATGCTAACATGTCAATCAGAGGGAACCATGGAAGAAGTCACAGGTGGGTGTGGTAGGAAGAAGAAAGCCAAGAAGTTGTCTCCGCCCTCTTTCTCCCACATCCTTGTTTTGCTGGGGCTGAAGTGGGGGGGGGGGCCCTACCAGGGAGCACAGGAGGAGCACGACATACTGCTGAACATAGACGTGATGATCATTTAAAAACACCTCACTGGGCCCGGTGGCCCAGGTCTGTAAACTCAGCATTCTGGGAGGCTGAGGCAGGGAGAGGCCAAGTTTGAGCCCAGTCTGGGCAACTTAGTGGGACTTTGTCTCAAAATCAAAACTTAAATAAATAAATAAAGGGTTGGGATGTATCTCCATGTGAAAGTCCAGGGCTCCATCCCCAATACCCTCCCTGCCACCACCACACACACAAAACAAATAAAACCTCAAAACTTTGCACTACTTTCCCCCCTCGGCTTTGAAATGTAAAGGCTTAAGCATGAGAATATCTTTAAAATGTGGGCAGAGTCATTTGTATTTGCCTTTGAAAATGATTGTGATGAGTGGAAAAGAGAAAGTGCTTTCGTGTTGCTAAAACATGACTCACATGTGTGTTCATACGAAAGAACAGACCCATGAGGATGTGCCTGAGACCGCGTGTCACACTGCCTGGGTCGGGAGATGCGCCGCTGACTCTGACAGCCCACGCTGGCTTGTCGCAGGGACCCCAGCCGCAGGCAATACTGAGAGTCACAGTGTTACTGCCACCATAATTACCACTGTGTCCCTCCACAGCACTCCACACTGACTGTCTGCATGTACAAGATTCTTTTAACTGAAAATGTATTTCATAAAATTTATGGACTTTGTAAGGATAGTTGTATACTATGAAGCATAAATTTCATATGATTAATAATATAATCAATTAGTATGAAATAGTTATATTTTTTTGTAAATGCCATAGAATCATTTCTGCCTGGACTTATCTTGTGTTATAGCTACAGTTAGTCCCTTTATTTTTTATTGTAAAATTCTATCATATATGTTTAAGGCATGTATAACATGTGGTGATATAAATACACACATAGTGAAATGATTACTGGGTTGAACATATGAACCTACCTTCCACAGTTATGTCTCTGTGGGGGAGATGGTGTGTGTGTGTGTGTGTGTGTGTGTGTAGTAAGAGCTCCTAAAATCCACTGTCTCACCAAATTTTTAATATAAAATATTGTCTTATTTACTCTCGCCCTCGTATGCCTCATTAGTTCTGTAGACTTACTTACCCATCCTGCATCACCGAGGTTGCCCCGGGTGACCACCATCCTGTCTCTGTATGCACCTGGCTCTTCCCTTAGGCCCACACATCAGTGAGCTCATGCAGTGTGTGCCTTTCCGCGGCTGCTTCAGAGCACAGAGGCTGACGTCGTATAAGCTCACCACGTCACTAACGTCGGCATCTTCTTTGTCCTTATCCATTTCAAAAAACCTCTCATCATCCCAAATTAAAATTCTGTATTCCCACAGTAATAACTCCCCAGTGACTCCCCCTCATAGGCTCCAGAAATCATGCCTCTGCTTCCTGCCCCTATGAACTTAAATACTCTTCCTGCGTCCCGTAGTACAGCCACATGAGTCATGCCCCGTTGAGTTGGCTTTTTTAACGTAGGTGAAGGTCTTCCAGGTTCATTCACACGGTGACGCGTACTGCCATACCATTTACTCTTAACAATGAATACGATCCCATCATGTTGTTACGCCACGTTTTGTTGATCAGTTTATTGTGTCTTCTTAGTGAGTTGACCTTTATTGATACAGCTTATCCCCCATAGTAACAGTCAGCTTAAGATCTCCTTCGTCTGATGTTATAGCCATGCCTGTTCCGGTCTTTTTTGTTGTTTATGTTGTCACTGTTCGCATGAAATATCTTTTTCATTTCATTTTCAACCAACCTGTGTCTTAGATAGAGTTTGTCTCTTGCAGACAGCAGATAGCGGGCGATGCTGATTCTGGTCCATTCTGTCAGTTCATGCCATACGTTGGAGAATGTAACACACTGGAGTTAGTGTAATTACTGGTGGAGAAAAGCTGTTTTTCACCATTTCGTTGTTCTCGGTTTTATCATTTTTTAATCTTTTTCTTCTACGACTACGTTTTAATTAATGTTTGCAATAACACAGCTTGATTCCCTTCTCATGTCCTTATATGTGTTGCTACAGATATTTCCTTTGTGGTTTAGTAACAGTCAGACAGACGTATTCTGAATTATAGCACTCTGTGTTGACGTGGTATCAAAACGGCATCACATACCAAGTCTTGACTCCTTTACAGCCTTGCTTCTGCTCTTTTTTGTGATGTCAAAAATTATACCCGTGCATATTGCATATCCACAGCATACATGTATAATCATTTTTATGCATGTGTTTTACATCTCATAGAAAACAAAAGTGGGGTTGCCAAGAACAATTACAATAATACTATTTTCTGTACTTGCTCAATTATCTTTACCAGAAGTCTCTGCGTTTGTCTTAGGTCCTTTCTCACTGCTGTGACTCGTACCCAACTTCCACAACTTAGCGAGGAAAGAATTATCATAGCTCACGGTTTCAGAAGGTCTCCGTCCATTCGTGGGTGGGCAGCTGGAAAATGGTGGAATCACATGGTGGGGCCCCAGCTTGAGCTGGAACCAAAGTTCCGATTGAGTATTTTTGAACAAGAATTTCTGTTTGGCTCATTTTTACAACTTCTCTTTGTTGCTATTCTTTCTCATTTTCTTCCTCTGTCATTGTCTTGACTTCTTTCCATTCTTTAATCAGGTTTTCCTTTTCAGTCTTTGAGCACAGTACGTATAGCCATTTAAAACAAATTTTTGTAACTTCATTTTTTTTCATTGAAGAGACCATGTTTTTCCTGTTGGTTTTTTTCTTGTTCTTTATAATTTTTTATAGAAATTTGGGCATCTTCAAGAAACATCGACCTCTCAGTGTTTACAGGCTGACTTGATATTGGGAAGGTTTTTATTTATTTTATTACCAATAAATTCACAATAACTGTATGTGTTTATTGGCACAATATGTTTTGAACAATTTATATACCTGGGCAATGATAAAATCAGAGGAATTAGTACATTCATCATATTAAACATCAATTATTTTTTATTGGGAGAATATTGAAAATCGTCTCTTCTGTTTGAGAACTACAGTGCTGTTAGCCCTGGTGGTCCTACACTGTGGTAGAGGACCAGGCCTTATTCTTCTTTCTGACGGTAACATTATACCATTTACAATCTTTCTCTGACTCACTCTTCCCCAAGTCTACTCCAGCTCCTGGTAACCACTGTTAGGCTCAGCGTCTGCTTAGCTTTTTTTCAGATTCATGTATAATTGGGTCTTATGGTATTTGTTCCAACATGCCTGACATCTTTGACTTGGTATGATGTCCTCCAGGCTCATCCAAGTTGTCACTAATGACAGCAGAGTCATTGTTTTTCAGGCTAAATAGTATGTCAGCTTCTATGCGAGCTCCATTCCTTTATCTGTTGACCTACTGATGGGTATTTGAGTCAGTTCTATCTGTTGGATATCATGAGTAATGCCGCAGCGAACAAGCAAGTGCGTGTCTCTTTGACATTATTTATTTCCTGTGGAGTTACATACATCCAATAGGGAGGTTATTGGATCTTGTGGTAGTTCTAATTTCTTTTGGGAAGGATGACGAGCACCATACTGATTCCCATCATGGGCCCACTCAGTTAAATGTCTACCAGTGGTGTGTAAGAGTTCACCCTTTCTCCACATCCTCTCCAGTATTTGTTGATTTCTGTCGTTTTGATGATAGCCATTGTAACTGGAAATAGGTGCTATTTCATGATGGGCTCTATTCCTGTATATGTGGAATGCTTTTAGTTAAATGACAAAACTAGAAAACTAGATAGCATAGTGGTTAACTTATTTTGACTTTTGTCTCTTAGGTTTGCAAAAACAGGCAGTGTGTAGCTGATGCATTCTTGGGTTATGACTGCACACCAGCAAGTAACTGCAACAACCAAGGTGTAAGTGCTCATATAGCATGCTGACAACAGAAACCACGGAGACTAATCCCAGGGAAGCTAATGCTTAGCCACATACATGCACGCACACACGCACACACACACACACGCACACACGCACACACATACACACAAGCCACTTAGGGCGATCAGCCTTATTTGACCTCAAGAATTATTTTATGACTCCACCTGAACACATATGTCCAGCCTCTTCACTTACAAGGTCATACTTTCTTGCTCTCAGGTGTGCAACAACAAAAAGCACTGTCACTGCAAAGCCTCGTTCTTGCCTCCAGACTGTGCAAGTCAGGATAATTCATTTCCTGGCGGAAGTGTTGACAGTGGCAATCACCGATCCGCAGCATTGCCTGGTGAGTATCAATAACAAATGGGAAACGTCATTAAAACACAATCTCCGGTTACGAGGTCCAACACGTGAGCAAACCTCAGCACACCACTGTGTTCTGAGATTATGCATGAATGTCAAGTAATAAGTCACACGTGACTGTCGTGTTTTAAATCTGGGGGCCCGTCTAGTGGTGTACGTGTAGCATACGTGTCGAGTCCCTCAGCTGGTGCCCAGGTCGGAAAGAGAAGTCGATTCATTCCTTTAAACACAAGGTAGCACATGATGACAGAAACCAAACGACAACGTGAGTGTCACCAACAACGGGAGACGATGCAAGGAAACGCTGCTGCCAAAAACCAGAACCTGAGCTGCAGCGTGACACGGTGCCGTAGGCTGGGTGGTGCGGCCCGGGCTGCGAGGAGAGGACCGTCCAGGCCCACCTGGAGGCTTCAAGGCCACATGGTCTCTACTGGCAGCACTGGAGAGAAGAGGGCGAGCCACCAGAGCTCTTCACACTCCTGCTCCCTGGGATTCTACCCAGTGACCCCCACATGACCAGATCTAACTGGAAGATGCCAGCCAAGGAGCCTGGGGCCTGGACTTGCCTGCACCACTGAACAAAGCAGTGACAGGCAGGGGTGGGGTTTAGAAAAAGCCAGCAACCAACCAGCATCTCCAAGAGCACTTAGGGTCTACCGGTTTACTTTAGATGAAAACCTCAACTCATAAATAACTAGACCCTGTTTTTCTAGGTTTTTGAGTGAGGGGTTGTTCTTAATATTTTCATATTCTTTCCAGCATTGAGAAATATTATGTGTAATGCCATATAGGAACATATTGGTAAGATTAAGACATTTTAATAAGTGTATTACAAGGCTATTTCTATAGGGAGGTTAATAGTAGCATAGCCGGGCCTGGTAGCAGACGTCTGTAATTCCAGCCTCTGGGAGGCTAAGGCAAGAAGACTGAAAGTTCGTGCCCAGCCTGGGCTATTCAGCAATTTAACAAGGTCCTATGTAAAAATAAAATATAAAAATGGGCTAGGATGTAGCTCAGTGGGGAAGGCCCTGGGTTTCATCCCCAATAACATGAGAGAGAGAGAGAGAGAGAGAGAGAGAGAGAGAGAGAGAGAGAGAGGGAGAGAGAGGTAACAGTTGCCATTAATTGATTCAGCCTCGCACCCCTGTGCCATGCACCTGCTGAGCCAGGGAGCTGCTGTCCTAGAGTCCAGGCTGGTCTTAGTGGTATGATTTATTCTGACTGGGCATTTGAAATGTTTATTTTGGGGCCTTATTCTTGGAACATTTATTCCTTGAAAAATCATGTATAGTGTATGAAAGTTAACTGCGCCAAGATACAAAACTATATTGACATGATGAAGCCTGCCCCATAATGCACAATGCACAATATCAGATGGTTGATTTAAGTAACTAAGCTCTCAGATCACTTCTTCCATGGCAGTATATCATAGGAAAAAAAGTGGCAGTCAACACAGTGCATGTCACCACCAGCCCCCAACTCGCAGTCCCTGCTTTGGGATTGAATGGGATGTGGAAGGAGGTGAGAATGTCCCACAGGCTGTTCAAGACCACTGGTCTAAGTTGAAGTCTCTTGGGAGCAATGCTGGTGAGCAATTCAAGGACAATGTAAAAACACATTATTAGAAGCTGGGCCCGGAGGCACAGGCCTGTTAGTCCTTGTCCTCTGGGAGGCTGAGACAGGAGGATCACAAGTTCATGCCCATCCTGGGGCAACTGAGCATCTTAGCAAACTCAAAACAAACAAACAAATAGGCTGGAGAAGGCCCTGGGCTCTACCTCCAGAACTGGAAAAGAAAATAGACATTATTAAAAATTAGAGTGGAATGTTTCCTATGAAGTGATAAATTGAGTGACATCCTTGCTGCCCGTGCAGTTCCTGCCTCCTGTTGGTGACAAATCAAATGTAGGACAAATGCAAAACATCTCATGTTGGGGAAAGGTCAAAATAAATCAAAGTCTCCTTTCTGCTCTTGCCCATAGAACCATGTCTTAAAGTGAGAAAAGCTCATGTCACATGTGCACATGTGGCCTTTGGAAAGAAGCATGTAATTTTTTAGTCGATACAGAGAAATTCCCATGTTAGAGGAACTGCACGAGCTCAGGCTGCATAGGATAAAAGCAAATGTCCAGTTCTTCCCTCCAGCCTACCTGGGGCAAGGCAGAGCCTGGCAGAGCCACTCGGCTGTGGAAAGGGCCTAATCCTTATGGAAAAGGAAGTTTCTTTTCCAAATGGTAGACCAAGAAGTCAGAAGCCAAAACCTCGTGGATCTGTGAGTTTGTGTTGAAGAAAACTCACTACCACCAGACATAAACTACAGGTCCAGGTGACGTCCCAAGTGAACTGAGCCACGAGAAGAAACAAAAATATTAGCACAGGTACAGCAAGACTGCACACCATGAGAGTAGAAAATCCTGAGGGTGGACAACAGCATTGTAATGCAACAAGCACCTTTTAAAAGGTCAACAGAAACAACGCGCAGAGGTCAACAATATCGCTGCTGTGATGTAACAGTGAGCTAGGAATCCCCTTGGAAGCAACACAATCACAATCACTACAACGACCTTCGGGAGTGAACTTGACAACGGATGGGCGGGGTCTTTGTGCTGAAAACGGAAAGCGTGGGCAGGCACGGGCCACCCGAGCGAGGCCGGTCGCCTGCTAGCAGGCTCGGGGACAGCTGAGGGTGGCAGCTCTCACCAATTTAAATCTGTGATTTGATTTATTTAAGGTACTTTGCAAGTTTCCATCACATAATGTGTTACATTCACTATTTTGTAGATTATAGTCTAGATTTAGTTAATTGTATTATTTCAATCTGTAAGTTAGAAACACCAACCAAAATAGCATACAGCTTTTGATTCTAAGTATACACAAAAATACAAGCGCCAGATAACCCAAGGAAAACAAAAAAAGCAATGAAGATAGAGGCTCAGTCTGTTCACCTCTGTTGGATTCACTAAACTGCATTTTATATAATATGGCACAGTTGTGAGATGTAGCTCCAGTGACTAGGACAATGTGACACTGATAAAAGACAGCCGCCCAAAGACAGCAGCCGAATGGAACTGGGAGAGCAGGAATGCAGGTGTAGTAAATCAAAGGAAGCGGACCGATTTTTCAACAAACGTAGAAGAGATGGTGGAGAAGCTCTGGCAGCCCGGAGCCCTGTGGTGACCCCACGGTCGGAGACTCACACAGGACCACGGGAGCCCTCAGCCTCCCCGCGTGCCCAGCAGTCCTAGTGGGCCCCAGGTCTGAGTGTGGAGGGAAAGTGACAGACCTTCTAGAAGGCAACTGGAAAACAGCTTCATGACCTTGGACCAAACAATTTCCTAGATTAAAAAAAAAAAAAAAACTATCAGCGCAATGGAAGAGAAGTTAGGCTTAGTCCAGATGCTGTGTGTATTTGAGCAGTTTAGCTGTTGTTCTGGTGGTCACCGTAACGTCCAGACCCATCCTTCCCATGGCCCTGGTGACTGCCTCCCTGTCCTCTCCCAGACAGGTACTACGTGGAGGCCGTGGACGCCGCCACGCTCTCGAAGCGGGTGCTCTTCCTGATCATCCCCTTCTTGGCTGTTTTCTGCGCGCTGGTTGCTGTGGTGATCAAAGTGTATTTCCAAAGGAAAAAGTGGCGAGCCGAAGAGGACTACACAAGCGATGAGTACGTCGACTTCCTGCCTCGCTTTGATTTCTGTTATAATTTTTGGCATAATATATTAAAAGTCTCCTGGGAGATACTCATTATAAGTCAGATTTCACTGCTGTCTTCATTGGGACAATTAGCACTTAATATATTATTGATTCATATCATAAATAACAGAATTCTTTTTTTTTTTGGAAAGCCCACAAGTTTAATCTTATAAAAACAAAAAGTTGGAGCTGTGTGGGCCGGAGCAGGCCTGCAATCCTAGTGCTCTGGAAGGCTGAGGCAGGAGGATCACAAATTTGACTACAGCCTGAGTGACTTAGTGACTTAGCAAAACTCGGTCTCAAAATAAGGCAGAGATGTAAGTCAGTGTAAAGACCGTGGATTCAGTGCCCAGCAACACCACGCACAGCACCAAGGGCTCCTTCAGGGGCAAAATTAAGTGGAAGTGATTGTTCGTTAGTTTATCTACGGCTTACCTGATCTTAATGATTCCATATGTATTAAGCATTACTTCTTTATTTTTAATATTTATATATTTCAAAAACTTTTACATACTGTCTTGATAAAAGGCAACAGAGAAGCTCAGGAAAAGTAGTTAGCAAGTTTGGTAGCTTTTTACACATAAATTATAAAAGGTAGAAAAGAATAAAATTAATATATAATAAGACTAAAAACCATGTTATCATCATGGCTAGTCTAGAGAAAAATAAATAGAACAAATATGCTTTTATTAAAAAAGAAATATCTGAAAATACACTGTAAAAATAAAAAATAAATATTAAAATTGATACAATTCACCTCAGGGAAATTGCTAGAAAATAATTTCTGCCTTTGAATTGTTTTGTGTTACTTAAAATGAATTTAAATTTCATTAAAATAAAGTAATATAGTAACATAAATGGAATATAGTTCATAGAAATATGTTGAGAAAGTAATGCAAAGTTGCAAAAATACCATTCAAATCATAAAGTATCTAATACTTAAACCAGGCGTGGTGGCACAGGCCAGTCATCCTGACACCCTGAGAGGCTGCGGCAGGAAGACCCCGAGTTCCAGTGCAGCCTGGGCAACCTAATGATTCAGCGAGACCCTGTCTCGAAATAAAAACTAAAAAATGAGCTGGCCACGTAACTTAGTGTGAAGGCCCAGGGCTCCTTCCCCAGTATCACACACACACACACACACACACACACACACACACACAAGTTCGTGCTGAAATATACAGCCACTGCTGAAAGACGCTACTTTTCTTACCATGGGTGATTTCATTGTGGAAAAGCTGGTACGGAATGACTAGGGTGGGAGAGAAGTAAGCTAGGCGGAGAGGCCCCCCAGCCGGGGGGGCCCAGGGAGAGGCGCAGCTGCCTGGTTGATCCTGAGGAGGGGCCCCGCTCAACTTGCAGGTGGGCAGGCAAGAATTCGAATAGCGGTGAGCAAGCAGTACAGAGCTTTGGAGAAAATCTAATATTAAGTGATTGCTTTTATTTTTTAAAAAATATAGCCAACCTGAAAGTGAGAGCCACTCCGAGGAATCACGAGAGTAGCGTGGGCACAGCCAACCTCTCACGGCGTAGCGGTGAGTTTCAGGTGAGTTTCAGGAGGAGGGGAGCACCGGGAGAGGGAGAAAAGCGGGCCAGAGAAATGCAGACGGGACGTTGTCGGCAGTGGTGGAGTTGTGTGCGATACAAATAAGCCGACGGGTATTTTTCGGCATCTTCGGTGACACCGTAGGCGTTGGAAAGCTGCACGTGGCACTGAGAATTCGTCACTTTGTAGAAATTACTTGCAGTACTCCATGTTTTTAATTGCTTTCTCCAGGTTTCATCTTCGAGCATTTGTGGATTCAAAACGTCAGTTAAAGAGAAACAACCTGCTTTAAGTCTGTTTGCACACCGAGGTCCCTGTGCGACCTTTGCTGGGTCACCTGACTTGCGTGGCCACACGGGTCACTTTTGCTCTTTTATTCATCCTTTCAGAGCCATTCTCCTCAACGGATAGAAAGAAAAAGTTAAAAAAAAAGAAAGGGAAAATGCACCAGCTGATTTCCGGAAGTCCAGCCCACACACTGGTTTCCAACGAGTCAGATCTGCTAGCGGTCTCGTAGTCACATAGTGTATCGATGTATGCGTGATTCTGTAATCTGTTTGGGACACATAGTTGGTTGCCAGTTTTATACTACATTTTTCTCAGTTTAGAAGCTGTCTCACACTCTTTGTATTAGCCAGCAGGCACCGATTGTGTCTAGTCTGTAAGCCGGATATAAAGTGTTATGGTAAAAGTGATGCCATGATTAAAGGCCACTGTTGCATTTTCAAATTGTTGTAGGTCTGTTTTACCTTATCATCTGTTGATTTGCACCGACCCAGAGACCATGATCCAACAGACTGCAAAGAATTCTCAGTTAGAGAAGACGCAGTTTAAAGTTTATAGAAGTTGGAAGCAACTGATGGAAAAATACATAGGAATTGTGTGCAAAGGAAAGCTGTCTGGGGCTGGAGGAATGGCTCAGTGACTAAAGCACTTGACCAGTCAGCCCTAAGTATGCAAGTTCAGTCCCCAGCACACCTATAATCCCAGCACTCAGGAGGCTGAGACAGGAGGATTGCCACGAGTCCAGGGCCAGTCTGGGCTCCATAGTGCGTTCAGGACCAGCCTGGGCTACAGAGAAAGACCTTGTCTCAAAAAAAAAGATGAAAAATGCATCACAGTACAAAGGTTCGATCTAAGAAAAAGGTACAATAATAAAATTTTATGACTTTTTTTGTTTGCAGTGCTAGGGGAGAACGCAGGTGTCTCATGCAAGGCGAGCGCGTTCCCACTGGGCTACATCCCAACCTACGTGATGTTTAATATAATTCCGTCACATTTGAAGCCAATATAGACTGCCCAAAGTAAGCACTAGAAAAATTATCAAATTCAGTGGAGAGTTAGAGCAACTTACCGAACAAAATGGACTTAATTATGACTTAACACACAACCCTCGATTTCTCATCATGAAAGTAGTTCAGGTGATGTTTTCTCACAAAACAAATTTAAGATAAATGTCATAAAACATTAAAAAATCCCCAAATATTTAAAATAAGCGATACAGTTTAAAATAATCCATAGAGCAAGAGAGTGCTCAGTACAATTCCGAATGGACTTCAGTGTACCGCCTGCATTCTGCCTTCCTGCATTGGAGCGATCTAAGCGTCTCATATAAGTGGTCACATAGTATTCTTCTCAGTGACTGGACGGCTTCACTCCACACAATGGCTTCTAGGTTTGTCCGTGTAGACCGTGTAAGAATTTCACTCCTTTTTATGGCTAGATAATAGCCTATTGAATATGCAGGTCACATTTTGTTTATTCATTAGTCGGTTGATGAACCCTTGGGTTGCCAGTAGCCTGGGCAGGGGCTGGGGGGCAGTAGGGCTCGTATCATAGGCTCGTATCACCTGAGCAACAGCTCTGAGGGATTTTCTTTTCATCTGAGCAGCGCTGCGCTGAGCAGTGAGTGCCCAAGGCCACGGGCCTATGGTTGAGTCAGGCGACTGTGCCTGCCACCAAGGCACACAGGCCGGGACACAGGTGGATTTCATCCTGTGCCCTGTGGGACCCAGGCATAGAGCAGAGGGAGACAGCAGGACAAGCTCAAAGTCCTGATTGAAGAAGTGACCTGGAGAGAGAGGTGCTGATGAATTGTGGCCCCAGCAAGGACAAAGTTTTTGTTTCAACGGTTGTCCCAGTTTTTAAAGAAACCCCAGTGCCTCTGTTGTTCTGTTCAGCAGCTGAGCTCTATCTGAGGTAAGAGTTGGGCGGCTGGGGGTGGGGTTGGCTTTGTCCTTAAGCACAGAACCATTTGGAATGAAAACATTACATAACCTAATAGTGATCCGCCCACAAAAAGGCACCCAGAAGCCGGTTGGAGTACACCCAGAAGGCCCTGGCCCACGGTGGGCACAGGGCCAGGCAGAGGAGGGGTCATTCCAGAGCTTCCTGGCCCTGGGTAAACCACTTATCTCTGGCCTCAGTTTGCTTATCTGCAAAACATTGATCTCCTTGGCGAGCTTTCAGACACGTGACAGCTTTGATCCTGTTCTAAACTCAGGTCAGTGGATAAGACTGACACCAGGCACAGCAGTGCTTTGATTCAGAGGTGGGTGCCAGGAGCCCCTCTTTCCTGGCGTCCTTCTTCCAGCCAGGTCCCCACTGCGCCCCCTCTGGGTGGGAGGAGTCATCAGTGAATGTCTCCTGCGTCTCCTCAGGAGGCAGCGCTGTCCCAGCCCATCACCCATCCACTGAAGAAAGGCCCCCGGGAAGTGGGGGTGCGGGGGAGTGTCACTTGATGCCCATTCACTCGGGTGCACCCCTATCCCATTTCTTGCTCGTGTTTGCAGGGCACCAAAAGGCTTAGATATATCCCGGGCATGGGCTCCCACCACGCATACTCTATTTGTGAGTGTGCCTTTGCCTTTCCTGAAAATTTACAAGTCTTGTGGAAACTGAAAAAGGTCACTTACCTTCCTTCTCAGAGAAAGAAAGGCAACTTTCCACATGGGTCGTCAGGAAGGGAGGTGCAGAAGGCCCCTCTGGAAGCAAAGAGATCAGACCTGGCTGGGTAATCTACACCTGGCTGTCGCAGGAACACGGTTCAAGGGTATGGGAAACCTCAACTCACTTTGCCCATGGAGTGATTGTAAGTTTGCTAACTTCCATCACAGGAAAGAAAATTTCTTTTTTCATTTTTAATTTCTGCTTTTGAGACAAGGTCTCACTAAGTGTCTCAGTTGGCTTCCTGCCTCAGCCTCCCTGAGTGCTGGAGAATCACAAGTTGGAACCCAGATCCTGTCTCAATAAATAAATAATAATAGTGTGGTACAAAGCAGGCCCTGGAACCAATCTACATTACCAAAAATAAATAAATTCATCCTTTAACACTGAGCTCGGGAGCATGAAGGTAGAAGGTGCTGTCCAGCTGGGCAGACAGGACATTTGTCATTGGCCTGCGGGAGTAAGAATATGACCTTAGCTCCAGTGACCTAGAGTGGATGGTATCTGCTAGATGCCAACTGCAGCCCAGGGCCCTGACCTCCCTGCTGTCCTTCTCCTTTGTCCCTCTGTCAGTCTGGTGGACTTCCATGTAGGTGGACACGATTATTTACCTTTCCGTCCTGACTTTTCCCCTGTTGGCATCACTTTGCCCTTCCAAGGACAGTGAGGACAAAGTCCTGCCTTCACCCCACAGGTCCCTCCCCACTGACCACAGCCATGAGCTCCCACAGAGCCGCTGCGTCCAGGAGGAGGCCCTTTCCATAAATAAGACTCGTGCCCAGCGTGACACGTGGGCCACCCAGGGCTCCCATCCACAGTGTCCGCGCAGAGCCACACCCTGCCTCGGCATTCCTCCCGGCACAGAAGGTAGCAGGTGATTCTCTGTTGTAAATGGATCTTACCTAGGGGCAGTGATGTAATTAAGAAGCCAGATGCAACTGTCATACGAAAACCTCCAGCAGCCCGTTCAGCGCCACTTCTGGTGACTAGTGTCTCCTTCCATGCTCCCGGGACACAGATCCACAGTGCATGTTGGGAGTAAGGGTTGGAGAAAGACGAAAATGACCTCTCACAGAATGCAAGGGCTGTAACAGGTCATTGGCCCACTTTGTAGACGTAGGCTAGCTATGGTTTGTGTGTTTATTATTATAATTGTGTGTGTGTGTGTGTGTGTGTGTGTGTGTGTGTGTGTGTGTGATACTGAAGTTGGAGCTCCTGGCCTTCACATTGAGTTACATTCCCAGCATTTTTTTAATTTCAATTTTGGGATCGGGTCTCACTAAATGGCTAAATTGCCCAAGCTGGGCTCCAATTTGTGATCCTCCTGCCTCAGCCTCCCAGAATGGTCGGATTACAGGCCTGCACCACTGAGCCCAGCTATAGTTGGTGACTTAAATATCCTTCAAAGACCCCTGTGTTAAAACTTTCATCCCTAGGTCGGTGCTTTTGGAAAGTGGTAGGAGCTTACAAAGGCAGAGTCTCATGGGAGGTCTTGTGGTCATTGAGGATGTGACATTGATGGGGATGGAGGACCCAGACCCCTTTCTCCTCTTCTCCCTCACTTCCTAGCCATGGAGTGAGGGATATTACTCTACTACACACTTCCTCGATTGTGTGCTGTCTCACCACAGGCCTAAGAGCGATGGGCCCGACTGATCCCGGACTGAACCGTCCAAAACCGTGAGCCAAGATAACCCTTTCTTTGTAAGTTGGTGATCTCAGTCATGTATCACAGTAACAGAAAAGCTGACTCATACAACCACACCGTAGCCATAGGACCCTCCTTCCTAGGGACATCCATCCAGACCTGCTCGACCCAGTACCAGCCACAGATACCAAAAAAGAGTCCCAGCCCTGAAGGTTAACAGAGGTTAACAGTGATTTTCCTCACCCATCATAAGGACTGTGACCAGGACAATGAAAGAAAAGCACAACAACTGAGCTGTTTTGAATGACATGGAAACTTTCAGGTATGGAGGCTCAAAGATCCAGGGACGAATTCTGTTTTTATGCCCAGGTTCAGCAAGGAATAGACAGCTGGTATGGTTGATCAGAGGGGTCTGATCTCAGGCCCGGGAGAGCAGAGGGTGACCCGCAAGCCTTTCTCTGCATCTTCCTGGGCTGTGGTGTTACTTTCTCCCAGATACTGAGAAGTTCTCTCTGGAATTGGGGTCTTGGAGGGAGAAGGGAAAGAAACCTCTCTCTAGGCTTGGCGGCTGGATTTTTTAGTTTGCACAAGTCACCCGAGAACTCTGGTTTCTGGGACTCACTCCCAGGAGGAGGGACAACAGACAGAGAGCGTGAGTAGGACAGAGAGGCCTTGCTTCCAGGCCCCCCACGTCCTTCCATTGGAAGTACTCAGCTCACGAAGGTACCCCACTTTGGAGTGTTGTGTTCGGAACTCCGTAGAAGCACATTTTCTAATCAATTAAAACATAAGATCTTTTATAAAGGTCTTAGGTTCTATTTCTTATGAAAGTCATCATTTTTGTGTGTGATTTAAGTGTCAAAATGGAAGGCCAAACCCATCAGTCCTGGGGAGCCCATGGAATTTTAGGGCTAATGTCAGAATCTCGAAGACAAAACCAAGCCGGGCCCTCGGTCCCATGGAACAGACATGTAATCCCAGCACTCGGTGGGACTGAGGCAGGATTACAACCTGAAGTCCAACGCAGGAAATCCAGCAACTTAGCAAAACCCTGTCTCAACATCAAAAATAAAAACGGTCTGGGAAGGTAGCTTAGTGCAAAGGCCTTGGGCTCCAATACCACAAAAAAAATTACTAATGCAATTCAAAGAAGAATTTCTGTGATGGTCTCTTACACTTGGAACACTTCAAGGGGACGGGTGTTTGTTCATTGTCTCCCCAGCTGTCCTGGACTCATGAGGAGAAAGATCCCTGCATCGCCTGAGCTACAGGATTCTCATCCATATCTGAGGACAATGAACTTCAGTGAGGGGACAGAAGGGAGCAGGGCATGACACCTATAGACCCGAGTCTGTGACTATCTCTCAAAATGCTGACAGCGAGAACATAGATGCTTCCAAAGAATGGGTCCTGTCACTGCTACGGATGAAAACTGCGGAAATCCATTCTCACTGATGGGCGAGACTTGCGCACGGCCCTTTGGTGACCACTGGCACGGAACACCAATTTCCTCCCTGACGAATGTTTGCAGAATTAAGACTCAGCAGTTATCGAACCAATAAACATCGAACGCCAGACCTCAATCACGGGATGGCGGCAGCACAGATCAAATGACTGGGTACACGTCATTTTTGCTGAGTTTTTATTTCTTCTCTTGTAATTTGATTTTTCCTCAGTAAAGGCAATTTATACCACGGAGGCGGGGAGCTCGGGGTGGAGCAGGAGGGCTCAGCTCTGGGGTGGAAAACAACTGGGAAGATTTCGGAGAAGACCGGAAGCCCATCTTGTGTCCCCATCCACCCACCCACTTCCCTGAGGCATGAGGCTCCAGTGCCCAGAATTCACACAAGTGGGGAATGCGCGTCTAGCTGGAGCTAACAGGGAAACTGTGGGTGGCAAACCGTCCAATCTTTGCCTGAAGATTGAGGAGAGGCTCCTAGGGAAAACAGGTCCCAAGTTAGGGATTCTGGGTGACAGGGGCTGTCATTCTACACATTAGTCCCTTCCCTGGCCAGAAACCCATCAGAGTGTCCCCATGATTCTGACACATCTATGTGTTAGGCACAGCCTGTGGGCCTCTTTCAGGGCCTTGGTGCAAGCACTACAAGGGTCCACAGCCGCCCTGATAGGTGTGATCTCAGCCCGGGGCCTGAACCTGCCTGTTCACACAAGGAGTGTGGGATCCTCCGAGTTCTCCACTGCACCCAGGCCCTGCCTCCAACAGGGACAGACTGGACAGAACCAACCGGAAGACAAGGCCCCTCCCAGATGCTCTTCCATAAAGGCCCCAGGACTGCAAACAGGTGCGTCCCTCAGCTCAGCTACCATTGCCACGTACCATCAGGGACTTTAACACTGAGTTTGAGAGAGAGAGAGAGAGAGAGAGAGAGAGAGAGAGAGAGAGAGAGAGAGAGAGAGAGAGAGAGCATGCTCATGTGTGTATGGAATTAGAGATCCAACTCAAGGTCTTTGCACTGAACTACAAACTCCAGTTCTTTTTTAAGCTTTATTTTGAGATGGGATCTACCTAAGTCACTGAGTTGAATTTGTGACCCCCCTGCCTCGCCTTCCAGAGTGCTAGGATGACAGGCCTGCACCACTGGGCTTGGCTAACACTGAGCATTATCTCCTCACCAACGGAAGACTAGAGGAGGCGGGGGAGGGCTCAGACTCTACGGAGGCCTCTCTCCTGGGCTCATGGAGGGCTGCGCGCTTCCCTGGTCGTCCCCATGAGCGTCTGTAGCCTAAGCCCTTAGGAGGACCCCCTCCTGCTGGATCAGGGCCCACCCTAACGACCTCGACCTCATCTCACCTCAGCCCCACCCCAAGGGCCCAGCGGTTGGGCTACAGTGTGTGCAGGCTGGCCCAGCTCTCTCCACGGCAGGCTCTGCTCTGTGGTCCTGTGCCCACCCGACAGGCTCCCCTCTTCACAACTGCACTGCTCTCAAAGCTCATGACCAGCCCCCCACCCCGTCAGTGTACCTGGGGGGACCACATGGGTACCACCCTGCCTCACAGTGCTTCGTTTCAGATGGGGCTGTGATCCTGTGCACACATGTATGTGAGTGTACACACACACACACACACACACACACACACACACAGCAACGTGGTGAGAACAACCAGGCAGGGTCCAAGGAGGTCCCTCACGGAGAAGATGGAGACCCTTCCCTCCCCATGGAGTAGTTCATCCATTCTCATTCCAGAAACAGTTTTCGCTGAGAGGCTGAGGCAGGAGGATTGCAGCCCAGTCTGGATAACTTAGTGAAACCCCGTCTCCAATAAGCAATAGAAATGAGCTGGAGACGGAGCTTGGAGCAAGGGCCCTGGGTTCAATCCTGGGACCAGACCAAAAAAAGAGAGATGCTGGTATGGTGACACGGTGTGCGCTGATCCCCTGTGAAGGAGCCTGTGTGCGTGTGACCCCAAGCCTGGTCCTCCAGCCTAGCCGTCCCACCTTGGGGACAAGAAGCAGGGCTCGAGCTCTGGCCGAACACTGGCCCTTGCCCCAGCAGGTCTGCTCAGCCAACGTGCTGTTTTTAAGTGTCTATTTTGTCTGTCACTTGAGGCTCTGAATCTGGCCAGGCACAGTGGTGTCCAAAGGTCCTGCCACCGGGGAGCTAGGACCACCCGTCCAGGCACCGGGTGCTTCTCATGCTGCACGATGATCTCAGGAAGGGGACATTCAGAGGTCCCCTAGCGAGCCACGGCCGGGAACCTGGCTGTCCGCCCCGTAGCCTTCCTGTCCTCCGTGGCCTGCCTCACTGCTCAGCACAGGACCCCAGGAAGGCAGAGCCCTGCTCGAGGACAGGGCCTGGGCTGCAGCCCTGGGCTCTGCTCTGTGTCCCCACCAGTGTGCTGACACTCCCCTGTGACTCCAGGCCTTCGGGAAGCTGAGGCAAGGGAATCTGCAGTTGGTACCCAGCCTGGGCAACTTAGGGACTTCGATGTCTTAAAGTAAAAAATGTTAACATATATAAAATTTTAACTATTATTATATTGGCATTTTATTTATGTATATACGTGGTACTGGGGGTCCAACCCAGGGTCTTCTTCACCCTGAGCTATATCTCCAGTTCACTTTTATTTTTGATTTTAGTCTTGCTAAGTTTCTAAGTTGCCCAGGTTGGCTCAAGCCCAGGATCCTCCTGCCTCTGCCTTCCAGAGCGCTGGGGTCACAGGCCGGCACCACCAGCCCAGCTGCATTCTCCTTTTAACATAAGTAAACGTGGCGTGACTAAGACGACTCAAAGCGGGGAAAAAATGAAACAAGGCAAAAAGGCAGAAATGTAGCTCAGAATAAAGGCCACGGGTTGAATCCCCAGTTTAAAAGAATAAAAAAAGCAGCGTTGGCTTGGTGTGACCCACTCGGGAACTGGACTCTGGCTGCGCCCGCCTGGTGGAGCCTCTCCAGAGCGCCCAGAAGTCCCCCAGGGTGGACGCTGCAGCGGGGCGGCGTGGAGGGGGTGGGGGGCCGGCTGCGGCCTTCCCAGGGCCGGCGGCCTCTTTGAACTCGGGCAGGTGCTGCTCCCAAGGCCCCGGTCGGGCTCCGGCAGGGGCAGCGCCTGGGCAGCGGGGCGGGCCGCTGGTTGATCCCGGGTGGAGCCTGTCCCTACTCCCTGCCGGCCCACAGCCCGGGATTCAGCCCAGCCACGCGCCCAGCGCTGCACCCCAGCTCCTGCTGCCCTGAAAGTCGGCCCGGCCCGGCTGCTGACTGCTGCAGCCATGGTAAGGGTCCTTGGCGTGGACGGGGCCAAGTGTGGGACTGGAGCGGATTGGGGGGGCGGGTGTGGATTTGAGCTCTGGTGTTGCGGGGCTGGACTCTAAGGCCTCCCTGGCTTGCTGTGCGAGATTGGGGAAGTTACTTCCCCTCTCCGAGCCTCGCTAAGCAGACGATGTTGCAAATAGCACTGTTCGTGCTCATGGGCGCGATCTCCGGTGTACGTCCCACTTACTTATCCACAGGTCCGTCAGTGGACACGGCGGTCCATTTCCCGCCTGTGGTAAGTGGTGCCTCAGTGGACCCAGGTGTGGACGTCTCTCCCCCGCCGGCCTTGCTGGCTTCCTGGGGACAAGGAGGCAGGGGTCCCCTTCCCCGCACGCACCCTCCCAGCCGCCCTTTGGGCGGTTTGGCTGTTTCGGCTTGTGGCCGCTGGGGACCTGGCCCGGGCCTTCACTTCGGGCTACAACCTCGGCCAATTTTTATCTTTGATTTTGAGACAAGGTCTCTCTAAACTAAATGGCCCGGGCCGGACTTGAACTTGGGGTCCTCCTGCTCCTGCCTCCCGGAGTGCTGGGGTGCCAGGCCTGCACTGCGAGCCCCGCTGGTCTCTGGCAGCAGCTTCCCAACTGGTATTAATTTGGGCTGACGAAAACGGGAATAAGATCGCTTATTCGTGCCTGCACCGTAAGGACTGCGCAGGCCATGCGGCCAGTCCGCTGCCTGGTGTTTCTGAGTGGAAAGGAATTGTCCTGGGCCACATATAAAAGATACCGAAGAGCTAACGTACTGTATATAGGTACCGAAATTTTAAAACTTTTATTCTAAGCTGGACACGCTGGCACAGGCAGCAAGATCCCAAGTTCGAGCCCAGCCTGTCTAACCGAGCAACTTAGAATCTGCTTCGAGATCAAAGGTGGCCGTGGGCTGGGGTGCGCTCAGTGTGGGGGGCCTCGGCTGGATCCCTAGTGCCATAAAAATAATTGTTTTCCATTATAACATTTAAAAATTGAGGACAAAATACCCGCAGGCCTGGGCAAGGCACACCTGCTGAAGAGGTCCTGCACAGGGGTCCCTCCCCGGGCCCCATGCTGCAGGCCGAGCCCCCAGTGTGCCCCTCCCTGCTGGGGAGCCCAGTGGGGGGTTGAGGGCCGGTCCCCAGCCTTCGGTGGTGACTGGGGCCAGCTGGTGCAGCCCCTTCCTGACGCCCCCTCTGCCACCGTGCCCCTCTGCAGGCCCCTCTCCGCTTCACCCTCGACCTCCACCTCTGACCCCGGCTAGTCCCCTCAGCCTAAGAAGGGGCAGAATTTCCTCACCTTCCGCTGGGGTGGGGCGGGCAGCGGCCGGGGGAGCCAGCAACGACCCCGGGCTCTGCATTTGACCTTCTGTGTGGCCCTGACCCCAAGCTGATTAGGGCAGAGAAGAGCCAGGGCTCAGGGCTGGGCCTCGGCCTCCCTCTGGCCTGGAGGATGGGCAGTGGCCACAGGGACAGCACAGCCACGCTGCCTGCACTGAGTCCGGCTTCTCTCCCGGCGCAGGTTCACGGGCACAAAGGAGTCCAGTTCCAGAACTGGGCGAGGACTTATGGCTGCTGTCCGGAGATGTACTTCCAGCCCACCTCCGTGGAGGAGGTCCGCGAGGTGAGCACCCTTCCACGGGGCCGGGGTGCTGGACAGCTCAGAGGAGCTGGCCGGGCGCACCTGGCCTCCCGCCCTGAGGAAGCCTAGGTCTGTGTCCTGGACCTTGCAGGTGCTGGCTCTGGCCCGGCAGCAGAACAAGCGGGTGAAGGTGGTGGGCGGTGGCCACTCACCCTCGGACATCGCCTGCACCGACGGCTTCATGATCCACATGGGCCAGATGAACCGGGTCCTGCAGGTACCACAGCCCCGCGCTCTGGCCGCTCGCTCCCAGCCAGGCTGGACTGCCTCCGCCTCCACATCTGTCTGCCCCAGTCCCCGTAGCAGCGCCCAGATTCTGGCCTGCAGCCTGAGCGCCCCTCGCCTGAGCCTTTCCCCGGCTTGCTTGGGCCTCAGCTCAGGTGTGGGGGACCTGCCCACCCCTTCTCTGCCAGGACGTCCTCTCCACTTCCCTACGACACAGGGGGTAGCTAGGCTCCTCACCATGACAAATCCCGAAGCAGCGCTTCACTAGTAATAGTTTTCCAGACGGAAAAATTAAGGATCAGAGAGCGTCAGTGACTTGCTTGGTGTCACACAGCTGAACAGCAGTAAAGTTGGGAACAGACATCGGCTCCAAGCTAGACTCCTGTCCCTGGAATCAAGCCAGGAAACAGTGCCTGCTAGTGGCCCAGGAGCCTGACAGACGTATCACCTGCAGGGCCCGTCCACCCTGCCCGGCCAGCCCCCTGAGCTCTAATTTTTGCTAGGTTACCTCCCAGCCCCCAGCCTGCTGGCGAGGATCCAAGTTTCTGCCTGTGGTCTCCTGTTTGCTTGGGCTGACAGTCTGTGCCTGTTAGAGCATCCCGGGTGAGGTGTCAGTCACGGCAGTAATTAACTCTGATTGCTAATTAGTGCCAACTGGGTCTTGCTTTTCCTGAGCTCTGTGCTCCAGGTCAGTGAAGCGAGCCAGAGCTGTGACTTCTGATTCCAGCGGATCCACATCTCAGTTCCGCCACAGATGTTTGTGTGACCTTGAGCAAGTGACCTCCCCTATGAACTGCAGAGACTGCTCCCACGGGGGCATCCGGGGACTTGACACCCTTTTCTGCATGGCGGGCACCTATGGGACGTTCCATCTCCTCTCCCCACACCCAATTCCTTTGTGTGGGGGTGGCCGAGGGGGAGGGTACTGGGGATTAAACCCAGGGCCTTCGTACTAAGCTACATCCGCTCCTGGATGTCCTCCTGCCTCTGCCTCCCAGAGTGCTGGGATTGCAGGCCTGTCTCCTGGCTAGGCTCATGCTGCTGTCAGCACACACTCGGGCTCTAACTCCGGTAGCCGCCTCTGGCGGGATGGCTCCAGCCACCCGGAGGCTGGGAGTGTCACCCTCATACTCCCAGAGCCGGGCCACAGAGGCCAGCACCAGCTGGTGACTTGGCCTCGCCCATCCTACCCTGGTCTCCTGCAGGTGGACAAGGAGAAGCAGCAGGTGACGGTGGAGGCTGGCATCCTCCTGGCTGACC
The DNA here is from genome assembly GCA_004027205.1 of Ctenodactylus gundi. Lineage (NCBI taxonomy): Eukaryota > Metazoa > Chordata > Mammalia > Rodentia > Ctenodactylidae > Ctenodactylus > Ctenodactylus gundi. Next base: position 101,170 of record PVKB01000373.1, read on the forward strand.
TACACACACAGCTGGACAAGCACGGGCTGGCGCTGTCCAAGTAAGAGCCAGTCCCTCGCTTCTGAGCTGGGCGGGGTCGGGGGCAGCCAGAGGCTGCTTCTGAGGATGCACCCTTAAGTGCTGTGGACTCAGGGGCTCTGGAGTCAGAACAGAAAGAGGCTGGGGTCGAGCGGAGCGAGGAATGGGGATTGGACAGGGAGGAACCATCAGCGGACTAGGTCCTTCTGAAAATTTGCAGTGAACAGGGGACAAGACACAAATTATACAAAGCAGAGGGCCGCGGTGACTGAGCCACAGGGCCGCCTGGCCGGTCTCCCAGGGCCCCACTGTCCCTCCATCCAAACGCACTGCCTGTGGTTCCAGTCTTAGGCTGAGCGGATATCCATTAAGACATGTCAACACAGCCAAAGCAGTGAATCTCTAACTGTGAATTTCAGCAATAAGAAAAAGGCGGCAGGTGTTTTGAGCACCGGTGCAGCATTGCATTACTGCTGGACTCAAGCCACGGGCGAGGGTGGGTGGCCTTCCAGTGTGGCTGGCCAGCTCACCCCGACTGTCTTATCAGCCCAGGACATATCCATTGTATGCACTCGCAAGCCTGTGGTCCCATTTCTTGAGAGACCATGGCCACTTGGACACTTACAGAGTGGCCATGTGTGCGGGCCTTGTGCCACTGGCCGGCACTGGCCTCCGTGGCCCAGCTCTGAGGCCGCAGAGTAGAAACCCAGACCCACGGGGGGCAAACGAAGCAGAAACTGAGCAGCATCGTGCCCAGTAGTAGCGTCCCAAAGGGGCACTGGGGCCCCCCAAGCTCAGCAGGGCAGGGGTGGGGCTGGGCAGGCAGAGGGATGGCTTCTGCAGCCTGGAGAAGGGAAGGAGGGGGCTCTGGGCAGAGGGAGCAGGCCGGGCAGGGGTGGCTCTGCACAGGCCAATCATAGGCAATTGGACAGGAAGGCCGAGCCCGGGCCCTTCACTGAGCTACGTCCCCAGCCCAGTTTTATTTTTGCTTTGGAGAGAGGCCCTCACTAAGTCACTACACTGAGGCTGGCCTTGAGCTTTTGATCCTCCTGCCTCTGCCTCCCACAGTGCTGGGATTATGGGCCTAGGCTACCAGCCCGGTTGGGCAGGTTTTTAAACTCCTGGCCCACTCTTCTGCTTGACCCTGAGACCTGGGCATCTCTCTGGGATCCCCAGAACACACGCCACCGCCAGAGGGCGCTGCCCCACTTCAGCGGTCAGGTTCCTGCGCACACGGAAGCGGCCCTGGATCCAGGGAAGTGGCCCTGGATCAAGGGAAGCAGGCTTTTCCCCAGCCCTGGGAGCCCGTGAAGCCCCCAGAAGGGCCTGCTCCTCTTCCTTTTCCTCCTCCTCCCTGACCTGCTCAGACTCTCTGCGTTTCTCCTGTGGGACAGAGCCAGGAGGGTCCTAGGAGGCATCTAGCAAGAGCACATGGCCTTGGTTGGAAGATGTCATTGGAGAACGGAGGAGCAGGGCCTTGTGGGCTGCAGAGACCCCAAGGCTGAGGCAGGCAGACCTCCCCTCAGGTTGAAGCCGGCCCCTTGGGCCCACTTGAGACAAGAAAATGGGCCAGAGGAAGAAGGGCTGTCAGTGCCTCCGCACCGAGGGGCCCCACTCAAAGGGGGGAGGGCGCTGGCATCCCCCAGACACCTCACCATCTCAGTGTCTCTGTCCCTCCCTCCTGCCGAGCCCAGCCTGGGAGCCGTGTCTGATGTGACGGCAGGGGGCGTCATCGGGTCTGGGACACACAACACCGGGATCAAACACGGTATCCTGGCCACCCAGGTGAGTCCCCTGCTCACATGTCACAGCGCCCCCCAAGGGACACCCAGCAGGTGCCCTCTGGGGCCACCACTTCCTCCTGTGAAGCCATCCACCCCGTAGGAGTCCCTAGTGCCCCCAAGTGAAGTGTATGGAGATACACTACACTTGGGCGGGGGTGTGGGGAGGGTCCTGGAGGTGGAGCTCAGGGCCTTCACACTGAGCCGCACCCCAACCTATGATTTGAGTTTTTAAGACAGGGTCTTGTTAAGTTACTAAGCTGTTCGGGCAGGGCTTGAACTTGTGATCCGCCTGCCTCAGCCTCCTAGAGTGCTGGGATTGCAGGCCTGCACCACTGGGCCTAGCTTTTAAGAAATTTATTTCAGTGCAAGATACTGGCACAAGTCTCCCTGAGGTCCGCCCCTCCCTTGGGCGCGCTTGCCCGTGACTCCCGCTGCTTTCCAAGGTGATTCTCGAGTCATCCTCCTTCACGTTGTTACTTGCACGGTAGTGACCGCCTCGATGTCCCGAAATGGCCAAAAATGTGGACATCTCACAGTCACTCTGGCTTTGGGGAAAAGCTGGAAGTCACACGGTATCAGGTCTGGTGAATAAGGTGGATGAGAACACACCATCAGGTCTTTACAAAGCCTGCCCTTTTTTTGGGAAAGTGGGGTGGGAATGGTACTCTGCAGTGGCGTTCACTGTATTTTCGATCATGCCTCGTAAGGACACAAAGGACAACATCTGAATTTCCAATATTTCCAATTCACAAATGGGGAAACAGAGAGGCTGGGCCATGCCTCAGGTCACAGAGCAGGAACACCTGAGCCTCCTGCTCCTTCCCAGAGCTTAGTCCCTAGAGGAGTGACCACGGCCAGCTCCAGTCGGCTCTGGACCCTAGAGTCCAGCCTCCATGACGCCTGCCCTCCCACAGCCGGCGACCTGAGTCTGCCAGCTTCTCTCCCTGGTCAGGCCCCTGTTAATCAGAATTAGCTCAGCTGGAGCTGGTCTCTTATCCCAAGCCCCCAGCCCTTAGCGCCCAAGTTGGCAGGGAGCAGAGCATGGAGAAAGGCTGGAATGGCCGTGACCGAGGCCCCGGAAGTGGGCTGGGGGCACGTGCCAGCGTCAGTTTCCAGCCCAGCTTCCATCCAGCTGTAAGAACCCAGAGTTTCTGGATGGGTGTGTCCGGGTAGGAGGACGTGGTCCCTGAGGGAGGGAGGGCCTCAGCCTGGACAGCGTGTCTCCCAAGAGGAGCAAGGGTGTAGATGGTGGCCCTGCTCCCAGACTGTGGCTTGGCTTTGTTCTGTTCTACAATGGGATTTGAGCCCAGATTCACCCTCATTGCCCCCAGCCTCTGGTCTATTTATTCTACTGAGACGGGACCTTTCTAAGTTGCCCAAGTGCTATTCAAACTTGAGGTGCTCTTGCCTCGGCCCCCAGCAGTGGGTGGCCTTCCCTCCGAGGACTAACCAGGAGATGACCGCTGGGTGGACTCTGAGTGTGGCTTCCCGCTCCGCCAGGTGGTGGCACTCACCCTGATGACGGCCGAGGGCACCATCCTGGAGTGCTCCGAGTCCCAGCACAGTGACGTGTTCCAGGCCGCGCGGGTGCACCTGGGCTGCTTGGGGGTCATCCTCAGCGTCACCCTGCAGTGCGTGCCCCAGTTCCACCTGCAGGAGACGTCCTTCCCCTCCACCCTGAAAGAGGTAGGCCCCCGGCTGGTCGCTCTCGGCCTCAGAAGAGAAGTGAGGCGCACAGACAGCCCCTCCACCCCCAGGATGCTTGAGACCCAGGCTGAGGGGATCTGTCCTCACCGCCCCCTCCTTGGCCTTGGGGAGACCAGGGCCAGAATCTGCATGGGCAGCAAGTTCAGGAATTCCAGGGCTAGCAGCCTGACGGGTACAGAGGTAGTCGGGTGAGGAGCTGCCACAGGAGGGTGCTGACCCTTGGAGGGTGTCACTCGCAGCTGCTTTGAGCCAAAGGACACACCAGGATGCCCTTACAATGGGTGCCACCGTGTCCTGGAACCGGGCCTCCAGGACTGGACTGCTTGGAGGCCGTGTCCACACAGAGTCACCATCTGAGGACCTGGCGTTGGGATGTCAACATGAAATTTGAGGGCAAGCCAGGACTAATGGTGCGCGACTGGGATCCCAGCGTTCTAGGAGGCTGAGGCAGGAGGATCATAAGTTGGAGCCCAACCTGGGCCATTTAGCAAGAACCTGTGTCAATATAATGGATAAAAATAAGCTGAGGACGTAGCTTAATTCATGCAGCTAATGAGTTCGTAAGGCAGGACACACAAGAACTCACTTGTGTCCTCCACACACCTTGGGGAAGCCAGCGTCTAAGTGGACCACTGGAATGCCTGCCCTGTCATAAGACCTGCCCCTTGCTCTTTGGCCATGGGCAGACAATTTGAAGTATTTCTTTTGGCTGGCACACCTGACCTCCAGCATTCCCCACCATCTTCCTGTGACCAACACAGTCTCTCCTCTATCCTCCGGGCGGGCCAGGTCCTGGACAACCTGGACAGCCATCTGAAGAAGTCCGAGTACTTCCGCTTCCTCTGGTTCCCACACAGCGAGAACGTGAGCGTCATCTACCAGGACCACACCAACAAGGTAGCGTCAGGGAGCAGGTGGCCACCAGGGACCAGCGTGTGCCCTCCCTGGCCCTTACATCCTGCCAGCTCTGGGCGTGGCTGGCACTGGCTGTCCTGTGGCCAGTGAGGCAGGAGGGTCACTGAGGTTGCAGAGAGATACAGACGGTGACACGGTGGGAAGAAAGTGACCAAGGGGGGAGGACAGTGTGTCCGGGGACAGCCTGGGTGAAATGCTGGCAGGCCGTGGGTGATGGATGAGGCTGGATCTCAGAAACTCCCCATCTGCCTCTCCCTCCCTCCAGTGTCTCTGTGTCCCCAACTCCCACTGCACAATTGAAGACATAAATAATTTTGTCACCTAGGGTGAATGTTGATGGGTCGCTCCTGTAGGTGGAACCCGCCAGGCGACCCCAAGCACCTGCCTGCCAGGCTGCTGAGAGCGGGGACGGAGGCACATCTTTGTCTTGGGCAAAGTAAATGAATTAATACTAATGAGAAAACATGTGGCGTGGCGGGGAAGAGCACCCTGTGCCTCCCTCCTCCCCCATGAAGCCACGCCCGGAGCACGGAGGGAGGCAGAGGGCGGCTCAGCCCGGCACCAGACCAATGGGCCGTTCTCCTCCCCAGCCCCCCTCCTCTTCAGCCAACTGGTTCTGGGACTACGCCGTCGGGTTCTACCTGCTGGAGTTTCTGCTCTGGATCAGGTAGGCGTGCGTGGTCTCTCCTGGTGGTGACCGCCATGTGCTGCTGAGGAGGTGGCTCATCCGAGACTAGCACCCAGCTTTAAGCCTGCAGACTGGGCAGTGGGGTTCATCCCTGCCGCACATGTGACTCCAGCGTTTGCCTTAAGGCCCCGGAAGTCGTTAGAGGAGTTTGAAGGAGGGAGTGTTTAAACAGAGTGATGGAGCTGCAGGGAGCCAGTGGGCTGTGGGGTGGCAGGGTGTGAGTGACTGCGGCAGGAGCATGTGGCGGGTGCTGTGACGGTGCTGTGACGGGGCGGTGGGGGTGGAGGGCCGGCGGGTGATGGGCGGATAGGGGCCGTTATGGGTGGTGGATGGGTGGGCGGCTCAAGATACACCTTGAAGGTAAAAGTGTCTGGGCTCAAGAACAAGTTAGTAGCCCGTGAGCCAGGGTCACAGATGGATTATGAGGTGAAATCAAAATGTATGGTGAATGTTTAAACTTGGGGGGAAAAAAGTATTGCAATAAAAGGCACATTGCAGTGAAATCCCCTTAAACATCTCCCCCGGTTTTGAAAACATGTTCTTGCCACGTTCTGAAGCGGCTCCAGAACCCCCCTGGCAGGGTCTTTACAAGGTGTGATCAAAAGGGCAGTGAGCGCGCTGCCGAGTGCGGCCTGTGGAGGGCACCCCTCAGAGCGCACCAGTGTCCTCATCAGCGGATCCGACACTGTGCGACACCCGGCTGTTCCACCAAGTCCAAGTGACCACGAAAGGTCAACATGTCGAGTCCACTCAGGACGTTGAGGCAGCCACACAGCTCACCTACAGGTGCTCGGGAGAGGAGACTTGCCGAACTGCTTCAGAAGTGGCGAGAACAGGGGAGTGTGTGTGTTCGAGGTGAAAGGGTAACTGAGGGGACCTGTGCGCCTTTCATGGTCACGAGCCTTTTTTTTTTAATAAACATTCACCACATTCTTCCATCTTGCCACGTAGGTTTTGGTGACATGAGAACCAAGTTTCCCAGGGCCCGGGGTCCTCTCCTTCCCGAGCCCGGGAGCTCAGGGTCCGGCCTCTGCAGCCACCTGGGCAGCTCCCGCAGCGTTTCAAGGGGCAAAAATCTATAACCAAGGCCGGGGCATAGCTCAGCAGTTAGAGAGCTTGCCTAGCAAGCCCAAGGCGCTAGGTTCAGCTCCCAGAATCACACCAGAAGCCAGGTGTGGTGATGCATGCCTACAATCTTAGCCCTCAGGAGGCTGAGGCAGAAGGATTGCCAAGTATTTGAGGCCAGCCCAGGCTACTTAGCAAGTTCAGAACCATCCTGGACTACAAATACTGTCTCAAAAAAAAAAGGTCTATATCCAAACACCCCATCCGAGGACACTGGCCCCAGCAGCCGCTTGAACCTTACAAAAATCAGGTCTTCCCAAGGCACAGAGGAACACGAACCCCACAGTCTTCATGGGAATTGATCTGGCAGAAACTCACTTAAATTGACACTCCACTTGTCCTTTGCCCCAGCAAGCTGGCATGGCTTTGGGACAAAGGCTTTTGGGCTAGTGTGGCGTGAGGTGTGGGCGGCACTGATAACAATCAAATGGCCCCTGAGAAGTGGGCGGGGGCTACACTACCCAATGTCCCCGAGCTGGACTCTGAGGCAGCTACTGAAAGAGAGACGTGGTGCCATATTGGCCCCACCGGATGGATTTCCGAGCTGTAAGGAAGCCGCAGAGGCCACCTAAGTGCCAGGAGTGAAGGCCTGCTGGCCGGCTGAGGCAGGAGGATCACAACCCCAAGCCTAGCCCGTGCAACGTAGTGTGGCTTAGAAAGACTGTCTCAACAACAAAAACCAAAAAAAGAGAGCTGGGGATGTAGCTCAATGTGACCGCCTGAGAGAGAGAGAGAGAGAGAGAGAGAGAGAGAGAGAGAGAGAGAGAGGGAAGGATATTTAAAAAGAGGCCCTGGCTTGGAAGGAGCTCAGCCCGCTGCCTGGCACACTGGTGGCACTCAGTGCACGCCCCTGGCCGCAGTCAGTGTGCCCTGCCCTGACCCCCTCCCTGTCCTCAGCACCTTCCTGCCATGCCTCGTGGGCTGGATCAATCGCTTCTTCTTCTGGCTGCTCTTCAATAGCAAGAAAGAGAACAGCGACCTCAGCCACAAGATCTTCACCTACGAGTGTCGCTTCAAGCAGCACGTCCAGGACTGGGCCATCCCCAGGTAGGGCTCTCCCGGGGCAGCTGCCAGGAGGGGCCGCTTGGGAGCTGGAGCCCCAGTCATGGGCCAGGCGTGTCTAAAGGAGGCCGAGGTCCCTGAGCCTCCGGGAGGGTCCCTGCGTCCCTTCCCGCCCTGAGCGCCGTGTCCTGTCCCCTGGGCCGGTGCAGGGAGAAGACCAAGGAGGCGCTGCTGGAGCTGCAGACCATGCTGGCAGCGCACCCCAAGGTGGTGGCCCACTACCCCGTGGAGGTGCGCTTCACGCGGGGGGATGACATCCTGCTGAGCCCCTGCTTCCAGAGGGACAGCTGCTATGTGAACATCATCATGTACAGGTGACTCGTGAGGGCGGGAGCTGCGCAACACCCTCCCCATCTTTCAGTGCAACAACTCAGTGGCGCCTTCTGGTACCAGAGCAGTCTCTTCTCTCTCTCTCTCTCTCTCTCTCTCTCTCTCTCTCTCTCTCTCTCTCTCTCTCCTTGGAGTGCCCGTAACACCTCTCTCTGTCTGCCTGTTAGTCTGTCTTGCGCTGGATTGAACCCTTGGTCTACACCTGAGCTACACTCCCAGCCCTTTGATTTGAGACAGGCTCTCAACTGAGTAGGTGAATTGCCCAGACTGGACTCGAACTCGATCCTTCTGCCTCAGCCTCCCAGGGTTCTGGGATTACAGGCCTGCACCATTGCACCTGGAAAATTTTCCTCCCTATAGACTCTCATACCACATCCATGCCTGGTCTATGGTATGCTGATATAATTTTAGCATGATTTATGAGTTCATACTATTAGGAATAGCTGCTACTTATGAAGCAGACACCAGAGAGTGACAAACATGTTGTGTGTCCTGTGACTGACCAGTCAGTGACTGACAGCCCGCAACGTGGGGCCGGGAGGGCTTCTGGGTCCTGTGTACATGTAGTGGCAGGGGGATCAGCATGCCAGGGCCTGTGTGGGCGTGATTTCCCATCTGATGGCTCTGCCAGGCACCAGCGGCTGACATCCCACGCCCAGGACCTCCCCTCGGGAGTCAGGCAGCGGCAAGATGAGGCTCCCGTGCTCTGTGCTTAAAGGTGTTAATTTTCTCTATAGTTTTTCTTTCTCTCTGTACTAGGAATTGAGCCCAGGGCCTTCACTCTGAGCTACATCCCTGGCCCCTTTTTATTTTTTGTGTGAGACAGGGTCTTGCTAAGTTGCCCGGGCTGGGCTTGAACTTGGTGATTCTCCTGCCTCGGCCTCCCAAAGTGCTGTGATTGTAGATCTGCACCAAGGGAGTCTTGCTGAGAGGGGCCCCTTCTGCCCGCCTTTTCCCTGCACCCATCAGGGCCTTTCTCTGGGTTTGTAAAGCAGCTTCTTCCTCACACACCCTGAACCTCCCCTGGTGCTTTTCTCCAGCCTGTTGGACCCCAAATCGCTGGGAAGCCCAGGGGACAAAGCCAGAAGTCACTGCTATGGAGGGAACCCCAAAAAGCTTTTGGGAGACCCACAGGAGGGGCAGGGGCTTGTATCAGGGGGGACAGACTCACGGGGAGGCATATGCCACACCTGCTATGTGGCCCTCTCTCCTCCCTCCCCAGGAATCCAGATTCAGAAATAAGAAAGTTTCCATGGGATGCATGCATCTTAGCCTTGTGTGAATTTTCAAAAATGAAGTCAGGTCTGAGGTATAGCTCAGTGGTTGGAGTGTTTGCCTAGCATGCTTGGGGTTCGATCCTCCAGCACCACAGGAAGATAAGTTGGGTGTGGTGTGGCAGCACATGCCTATAATCCCAGCACTTGGGATGCTAAGGCAGAAGGATTGCCATGAGTTCAAGGCCAGCCTGGGCTGCATGGTGAATTGAGGATCAGCCTGGACTACAGAGCAAGACCCTGTCATAAATAAACACATAATAAATAAAGTCAGAGGCAGGCATGGCAGTGCAGGCCTGTAACTCCAGGACTCTGAGAAACTGAAGCAGGGGAATTGCAAGTTCAAGTCCAGAGTCTCTTACATCAAGCAATGCACTGATTTAAGAGACTCTGTGTCAAAATAAAATAAAAGAGCTGGGTTGTAGCTCGATGTGAAGGTCCCTAGGCCCAACTCAAATTGAAATAGAAGAGAAAAGAAAGGAAGAAAAGAAAAAAACAGTGGAGAAAGGGGAAGGACCGGTGGGTCAGTCTGATTTGGCCATTAGGTTGTGTGACCACACTTTCCAAGCATGAATGGGTCAAATTTCAAGGCTCTGTTAAAAAGATACCCAAAGTCCTGTGTGTGTGTGTGTGTGTGTGTGTGTGTGTGTGTGTGTGTGTGTGTGTGTGTGCGTGCGTGTGTGTGTACACAAATGCACACAGCCCTGGGTGGCTGAATATAGGATGCCTTTTGAGAAAAGCGTCATCACGTCTGAGTGGTCAGTGTGTTCACTAGGGGGCGCCCCTACACAATCCCGGTGGTGCCGCCTCCTGCACACTGGTGGGACACACGGCGGGCGTCTGTGGATCTGAATCTGAACAGCAAAGGCACAGTGAGGATTCTGGAGGCCACAGGGACTTTCCATCTCGGTTTTCTACAGACCCATCCTCGTATTTGTGGTCTGCCTTTGACAAGTTTATTTAGACTCACAGTAAACCAGCCCCTGCGGTGCAAGTCTATGATCCCAGCACTCTGGAAGGCAGAGGCAGGCGGATAGTAGATTCAAGCCCAGCCTCAGCAACTTAGACCTAAAAATATGGGCTGGTGCAAAGGCCCTGGGTTGGATCCCCAGCACCATGAAATAAATTGATTAATGAAACGAACAATAACTTTCAGATACCAATTAAGTAATAGACGGGGGGCGGGGAATGAGCGTTTCAGAAGCCCTTAGGGATGAGCCCTGGGCCGAGCTCTGGGTCCCGGGGCAGCGCTGGCCTTGACCTGCCCCTCCTGCCCGCGGGGCTGGAGAAGGCGCCTGGCTGTGGCTGGGATGCGAGCAGGGCTCACGGCCTTCCGCCTCTCACCCCAGGCCCTACGGCAAGGACGTGCCGCGGCTGGACTACTGGCTGGCCTACGAGACCATCATGAAGAAGTTCGGGGGCCGACCCCACTGGGCCAAGGTAGAACCGTGGGCGCTGCGGTGCGCTGTGGCCTCCAGCAGAGGGCGCCCGGCTTCCGGCATCTCTGGCATGGCGGGCCCACTGGCCACACTGCTGGTGGCTGCGGAAACGAGCATAGCGCTGCATCCGAGCCCCTTCTGCTTTGTTTTTCGAGACTCTCAGCCCCCGTCTTTTTGGAGTGTGTGTGTGTGTGTTGGGGGCGGGGGGGCATTCCAAGCGGGCGCCAGCACACCCAGCTCTACCCCTGCTAGCCTTCTTTCTTTTTGGAGCTGTACATTGTGCACGCGTGCCACGTGTCTGGCAGGAGGCGTGGCACACACGCAAGCTCAAGGGACTCAGGGGTGGCTGGTATGCAGCTCTGCTGACCTGCCCACCCCCAGGCCACTTGCTTCTGATCGCTTCTTCCACAGGCCCACAACTGCACCCGGAAGGACTTTGAGAAAATGTACCCCGCCTTTCCGAAGTTCTGTGCCATCCGCGAGAAGCTGGACCCCACTGGGATGTTCCTGAATGCCTATCTGGAGAAGGTGTTCTACTGAGGCAGGCAGGCCACAGATGGGCCACCTGCGCAGGGTGCAGGCCCAGTGTCCCACTGCCCCCAGAGGCCAGTGGGCAGGACCCCACCCCCTTCCTCCTGGTGAGCACAGTGCCCACAGCAAGCAGTGGCCTCGCACCCAAGTTCCTGCTGGTATCCCCATGATGGCCCCCTCTGTTCCTGTCCCTACAATCACGACATCCTGTTTCCCAAGAAAAGGGGAGCCCTGATGTGTTTTGGGGACCCAGCCAGGTGTGGAGGTGACATACTTCCAGTTTTGCAGCCTCAGACATCCCTCTTCAGTCCCTTAGGAAGGGACCCTTGGAGATGTTTGAACACAGAGGTGGTGGGGATTGTGGTCTGCTGTCCTTTTCAGCAGCTTTCCAGGGGGCGTCAGGGGACGTGGAGACAGGCCTCTCCTCCATTGCTCTCAATAAAGACCAACCACGGACTCGTGGCTGGCTCTCTCTCCCCCTCACTTGTCCCAGGGAATACCGTTGGGGGCTGTGGCATCATGTCCCCGAGGCCATGGGTCTTGGGCTGAGCAGGAACATGATCTTCAGCACCCTTGTTCAGAATTAGGGTTCAGTTGCCTCTGACCTGCCATGCGTGGTAGCCTCTGTGCACCCTTACTCTAAGCTCTACAACACAATACGTGCTTGGGGAAATTAGAAGAACCTTAAATTACCTGTCTGCCCTCGAGAAATTTATAATCCATAGATTCTCAGAAAGGATTAATACCTATACTTTCCTAACAACAAACTAACAAATGGGTAAGGACTTTGATAGACATTTCTCTTCTGAAGATGTATAAAAACTGAAAATAAATATTCCATTTGACCCAACTACACCTCTTCTGGGTATCTTTCTTTAAAAAGTTAGTCATCATATAACAGAAACGCATGCGTGCCTGTGTTTATAGCAGCACAATTCATAATAGCTAAATCATGCAAGCTGCCAATATGTCCATCAACAGATGAATGGGTAAAGAAGACGCAGTGTATTTACACAACGAAGTACCACTCTGCCACTGAAAAGACAAACTGGGAACACAGCCGGGTGGCAAACAGTGACCTTGATAGGGAGGACCACATGGTCCGGCTCCGCTGTCACCATCCTGGGGAATTTCCTAACCACCAATTCTGTTCCTGAACTCGGGAGCCCTGAACCCTTTGTGCACCATGTCTGGAACTATGTCAACCCCCCAAGGGTGCGGCAGCTCGTCTCCTGCAGTAGGAAAATACCTGGCAATGCTGGCTCTGCATAGGACCCTGGGTGGAAAGTCCCAGACCCTCAGATTCCCACACTCCCTCGATGGAGGTCTGCTGTGCCTACTGCCTCCTGCACAATGGCCTCTCTCGAGATCACTCCACAATTCAGCCTCAGCCTTGACCACAGCCAATGCAGCTGACCCCACTCACACAGGCACAAACGTGAAACCCTGCAGTTCCTCCTAACCAGCATTCTGTCTCCAGGAGACAGATCCTGTCACTCCGTGATAAGGCCACTCACTGTCCACAGGACAATCTGATTGCTTGAGAAAGTCCATCCCATTTCTAAAGCCAAACTCTTCTCCTCCCCCACTGAAACCTGACCTCTCTGTCCACCCCAAATGAGCCACCAATGCTCTGCTCTGCACACACCGGGCCAGCTCCGGGCTCCCACCCCTCGCCTGCTCCCTGCTACCTCGCAGCCTGGGACAGGCAATTCTGAGATCCCACATCCTGGCTTCCCTGAGGCAGGTGACACCTTTGCAGTATGGGGGAAATGATGCCCACCCTGAGGGTAACTACAGGGACCTAAGGGGGTAACAGGAGATGGCCCAGGTGTCAGGGTGCTTTGGTTGGCCAGTTTTCAGTGTGCAGTGATCCAAGACTACATCTTATTAGAAACTCTCTAGCGGGTGATCGTCAAGTGCCAGAAGCTCACAGCAGGCCTGGCCCACATTCTTGCCGGGCAAATGTCAGAGCCCCATCCTCAAGATTTCCAAGCCCCACCCCAATGTTGTCTCAGAAATCCTAGAGGCCAAAGCCAAGGGCACATTTATCCCCTTCCCCAGCTGCCATCAGCCACATCTCATCCCCACACTTTGAGGACCTTGTGTCCTGCCTTAGTCTTTCTGGTGTCTCTGGTTGAAACATGTGCTGGGGCAGGGGGGTCACCCCACTGGCCCTCAACCCCAGGCCACTGTGAAGACTCGATGAAGGTAGCATGTCCCCGGGAGAGGGGGACCCAGGATCCTCCGAGTTGCAGCACAGCACTTGGCTTTTCAAGGTCCCAGCACATGTGAGTTCGAAGTAGGTGTGTTTGAAAAAGAAAGAAAAAAGAAAAAGAAAAAAAATCCCAAACGCTGGATAGAGTGGCTGCCAGAATCTAGCAACCCAACATTGGAGAATAAAAAGAAAACATTCATTCATGCTCTGTAACATGCATATGGTGCAAAATGTCTCATCACGGTCACTTCGACAAGCCCCCTCCACCTCATGGTCCTAATCACAGCACACCAAGAAGCCAATGGCACTGACTTCACTCTGAAGTTCCTTGGTAACGATCCTAAATACGAGCTTTGGGCATGGCTGAGCCTTCCGAGTCGGCTTCCCTTGTGCCCAGAGTGCCAGGATCTGATGGATACAATAATGATCAGGGAACACTAGTAAGCCACAAGATGACGACTTTGGACTAAGATTTGGACCGCGTTTAGTCAGCGCCACCTACTGGCAGCCTCAAGCACTGCGGCTCAGCTACGTTCAGGGTGAGCAGCACAGGGTTGGTCCGGAACTACCTGGCCAGAGATGATGACAGCCTGGGGCCCAAGGAGAGAAACGGAGATTGTATGGAGGGGCGGTGGGCAGAGGATGGCACGGTAGTAAGGTGACCTGGGATTCAAACCTCTCTCTGTCTCTGTCTCTCTCCCTCCCTCCCCCTCTCTCTGAGATGCGGTCTCACTCTGTAGTCCAGGTGGGTCCCGAACTCACTCTGAGAGGCTGAGGCAGGAAGATCTCAAGTTTCACTTCAGCCTGGGCAACTCAGCAACTTAGTAAGACCCTGTCTCCAAATAAAAACTAAAACATGGGCCAGAGATGCAGCTCAGTGCAAAGACCCTGGGGTGGCTCTCCAGTACCACAGACACATTAATTAAGATAAATTAAAACGAAGGTGGGCACGGGAGGTGGGAAACTCCAGCAAGGCCAGAGGACCCGGTACTCAGCTCGCAAGGCGTTTTATTGAATTAGTGGTGTGTGGGAGCAGCTCTTCCCACGGACAGCAGACGCAGGCGTTAGCGTGTAGCATCCAGGGGGGAGAGGCAGGCAGGGCCGGGGGGCCTAGTCACTTGCAGACAAGCAGAGCTCTCTCTGAGGGGGGTGAGGCGCCATGGCTCATCTCGGGGGAGCAGCAGTTGGACACCCACACGTGGAAACGCACTGCTCACATTCACTCCTCTCTGAAAAAAAGGGGGGATGGGCGGGGGTCAATATTCACAACGTAGCAGCCAGCACTCCCACTCCCCCAGGCAAAAACAAAAGCCCGGTGGCTTCCTGGCCCGGCTGGACTCTGGCTGCCGAGGCGGGCATTCTGCTTCTGCCGGGCTCCCAGGGTCCGCGGGGCCCCAGGACCTCAGGACAGGCCACGTCCGCTCACCGCTTCTTCCTACGGTATTCCTGCAGTGCCTTCTCCGCCACCGTGTCCATAAATTTCGGGTTGTCCTTGGAGATGTCTTCCGGGAGGACTATAGTGATGGGGTCCGAGTCAAAGAGCTTCACAACGACCTCGGTGACCCGGGAGGGGACGTCTGAGTCAGAAGTGTGGGACGTCACCTGGATGGAGGGAGCAGCAGAGGTGTGATGCCGTGGCCGCCTGGGTGCATTCTGAGACACAGGCCCGTGCTGTGGGCCGGCATGTGCGGACGGACGGCTCTCTGCTTGCTACTATCTGGACATCTGTACAGCTCAGGGCGTGGGAATACCCCAGCCAGACCCCCACTGGAAAGGACTGAGGGCATCTGTAAGTGACCGGCCGGGGCAGCACCCAGAGAGTAAGAGTGGTTCTAAACATTTTCTTTGTGCAGCTTCTGGCCAGTCTGGGGCTGAAAAGGAATTATGGAATCATGGACCAGTTCACAGCCATTCTCTTTTCTTTTTCTTTTCTTTCTCTTTTTTTCTTTTTCTTTTTTCTTTTTTTGGTACTGAGGATGGAACCCAGGGCTTTTTCACACTCAGCTGTATCTCCAGCTTAATTTTTTATTTTGACTTCGAGACGATGTCCCACTACGATACTCAGGCTGGGCTCAAACTCGCCACCATCTTGCTCCTGCCTTCCAGAGTGCTGGGATCACAGGCCCGTGCCGCCGTACCTGGCACCCACACAGTGGCGTGTGGCACCTCTGTCACTTTCCTCCCTGGGGAAATGAGGTTATTTTTTTTCCTCACTAGGTGGCGGGTCTCGGGCCAACAGGCTGCATATGGTTTCTGTCCTTCGGGCCCTGTGGTAGACGCCCAATCCTGAGCGGAAGTGGCCCGCCCCCCTGCCCCCTGCCCCTCACTTCCCCTCACCTCCAGGCTCGCAGCCCCCCCTCACCCCACGCCTCACCACTCACCGTAGAGACCCGGAGGTAGTACTGGTCCTCGCCCTGGGTGAGGTTGGCCAGCTGGGACACCCAGCTGAACTGCTCGTTCAGCTGCTCCAGCAGGGACGACGTGTTGAACATCTTGCGCTGGTAGGACTGCAGCAGCTCCTCGTACCGCTGCGTCAGCTGCTCGGCCAGCTGCAGGGAGTCGTTCAGCTCCTGCCGCAGCTGGGCCTGGGCGGGGTTGTTGGTCGAACAGTCTGGGGGGGGGGGGGGGGGGGACACAAGCCACAAATGGATGTGGATGAGAGAGAGGATAACCTTATGGGCCCACACCGAGGGAAACCAGCCGGGGCAGCCGTGTGGGGGACAGCCCTGCCCTAGGCATCCGCCCACAGACTGTCACCGTCCCAAACGAAACAGAGGATGCAAATCCAGGTGTGGCCACCTTCATGAGAAGGGCGTGGCTGTGGGTACCACTGTCAGCTGACCGTGCTGGGTGCGGAGCAGCACAACTAATAAGTCCTCGGGTGCCAGACCCAGGCCTCCTTGGGGACTGGCGCCAGGCTCAGAAGCATGGGTCCCCAGTGCCCTATGTCTGCCCTCAGAGCTCGCTGCCCTCATTGCTCGGGACAGAGGGACACAGGCCCCGTCAGCATCCTATTCCTCTGACAGGTGATCTGTTCTGCCCTAAAGAGGAATACTTGTTTTTTTTTTTTTTAACCAATAATGAAATTGAGGCTTCCAGAAGTCAGTAACTCGCCTAAAGTCACAGAGGCATCTATCTGTGAGGTCAGGATTGAACCCAAGCCTTCCGTTTCCTGAACTTGGGTCTTCCTACCCCTGATCTCTGTCATTCTGGAACATTCTCCACACATGTCTTCTGAGTATCACGGCAGGGTTCCAAGAGCCCGAGCACCAGAGGAGCTGGACAGGACCCTGGGCCGCAGGCACAGCAGCCTCGGTCTGGTGTCCTTGCCTGCCCGTGACCACCATGACTGGTCACCAGGTTCCTTAGGAGAGCATGGAAAACAGGATTCCTTCCTTTTGATTCCTAAATGCTCAGCACAGATGGTCAGAGCTGGGAATAAGAGGTGGAAGGAGCTAGAAATCACCCACTATTTTAAAAAATATATAAATTGCTTTTCTCTCCCTGAATTATTTCAAAAATTATCTAGAAGAGAGTACGTCCCAGCTAAGCAAGTCAGAAAGATCTTTGCCACTTCAGGACTCTGGTCGTGGCTATAATTCTTCATATTAAAATGAAATTTTTAGGTGGGCAAGTAATAGGATTCATGCTAAGAGGTCAGTGTGAGGTGAAGAGGTAAGTGAATGATCACCTTAACTGACTTTGAGGGGCAAGCTGGCCTTGGCTTCCGTGCTCTGGTTCTTCCGGCCCTGAGGTGACCTGCTTCTTTTTGGTGAGATACTATGTGCTCATGGTCTTCCATGACTGTTTAAGAGATGAGGCCACGAGCTTCCTCGGGGACTGTCTAGCCTTCTCTTATGCCCCAGCTAATGACAGCACTAGAACGTGGTTATTTTGAGCTGGCTTCTGAAACCCCAGGAGTGAGGCTAGGAATATTTAACCAGACGCTGAAGGCCTGGGCCAGCAAAGCCAGGCACACACCCACACAGCAAAGGCACCGATCGATGAGCAGCAACCAGGGAGAAGGTCGCTGCCTCTGAGCAGGGACTCCCATGGACCAGGAACTAACCTGAGGACCTTCAGAGCAGTGATCTCAAAAGCCGAGATTATATGAGACCATTGTCCCAAAGAGGTGAGGGGTGGGGGATACTTGTTCTGCAGGAGGTTATGATGGCGGGAGCAGCAGCAGGGGTGTGGGGCGCGAAGCTCCTCCTCCTGTCAATCAGCAGCAGCGTGAGAACGCCACAGGAGTGTGCCCACAGGAGGCGGAGCTTCACTCTGTGCTCACCTGTCCCAGAGGCCTGTTGGTGGCCCAGGAGTTGGGAATCTCTGGCCTAGGGGGAGACCAGTTCAGCACAGGGAATAATGTGGGGTGTCCAACAGAACAAATAGTGACCTATGTGGCCAGGGAAGAGCCCAAAGTGCTGCTGAAGGGCACAGCCAACACCCAGACTGCCTACAGTCTACCTCCGTCTACCTCCGCACCGGAGGGCAAGAATTGCACCCAACTCCCAAGGTCACAGAGGAAATCCGCAAACATTTGTGAAGTGTTAGGAAAGGTCATGGCACGTGGTGAGCATTTGTTAAGCAAAGCATACACTGTCTACAATTTCAGTCCATGGTGGAAAATGTGTGTGTCTACTATGCTGGGAACTGGGGGACAGAAGAGCTGGGGAAGTCGGAGGGAGGTGGCACTTCTCAAAAACCCCAGCAGCACCCACCAGGCATTGCCAGTGTACCACAGGCCAGCCACAACTGTGGGCACAGTACGTGTGTCTCACCGATTTCAGAGACAACCCACTTCTAACGTGGCTCTCCAGATGAGGACGCCAGGTTGCAGGGGTTCTGGGGCCACAGCTTGGAGGCACAGAGCTGGACCGCTGAGTAAAGGTGGCCCTAGTATGAAGGTCACAGAAGACGGGGAGGCAGCGCGCAGTCCAGCTCCTCGACTCACCCACGGACAAGATCTCCTTGCACTTCTCGCACTGGTCCTTCATCCTCAGGCAGCCCGTGGAGTTGTGCCGAATCTCCTTGCACACGGTGCGGTCATCGGGGCCTGTAGAAACGCATGGGGGAAGGCGGACGCAGGGTGAGGCCCTGACAGTGTCGAGGTGGCCCAACACATGTCTGCCACCCTTCCACTACACTGTTTGGCCCTGGAGCTGGTTGTGTGGTCGGAGCAGGCTGGAGCTTGGCTGTTTGTCCGCCAACATAAGCCACTGCTTAAGGCTCCCTGCGACTGGCCCTGTGACTGTCACTTCCATCTGAGGAGACCTCTCCTGCCCCCACACCCCTCCAGCTGCGTGCTCTTGGCCGCCATAACCACTCTGCATCCACCTGGCTGGTCACAAGCCCTCAGAAGTCAGGGATGCGTCCTCCTCGAAGCCCCTGACACACGATCCTCCCCCCACACCGCTGCAGTGACATCCTCAGGGCAAGCCACTCCTGGATCTCCAGGGTACTTCAGGCCTAGTGGTGGTGCCAGGCAAACTCCACCACACAGGACGTGGCGCTGGCGGCAGAGTTTTAATGAAGGAAGAGTCTCCTGGAACTATGGGTTTGCTTGCTTGTCTTTTCAGTGTTGGGAATGGACCCGTGGCTTCATGCTGAGCTATGTCCCCAGCTTTTTTTTGTTTTTGTTTTTCCTTCTTTTTAAGTCTTGAAACATGATCTTGTTAAGTCACTAAATTGCCCAGCCTAGACTCCAACTTGACTTGCAAGCGCTTGCCTCAGCTTTCTAGAGTGCTGAGATTACAAACAACCGGCTTTTCATTGTCACGTGACACTTGGCTCTTTCAAAACGTACCCACTGAACGCCCATCCTGAGCTAGGCCCTGAGGCCACAGCCGTGATGTCTGCCTCTCTTCGTGTGACATGGCTGTGCTGTAATGTGCTGCCTGGGAGTACCAGGCTCCCACACCAGATCCCCCGAGTCTCCAAGGAAGAAGGACCCGCTCCTACAGGAAAATCAGCTCACGAATACCTAGCAGCTGCTTAAAGGGACATGGTTGTTGCTGGAAAGAACAAGGATTCCAAGCGCTCCAGTAGGAGACTGGGCTAGATTGGATCTCACCCTGTCAACGTAGAATCTCAGGCACATTTCTTTATCTCTCTGCCTTAGGCTTCTTCCTCCTTAAGTAGGTCCCATGCCACCTTCGTGGGGTTCCCTGGAAACATGCTGATGACACTGGCCCAGGCCCGTCACATCCTATTGTCTAGTGCATTGGTTCTCAGCCCTCCTGGGGAAAAAGAGAGCCCTTTCTTACCTCTCGTGATGTCCATTTCGGGGGACTGGAAGGCTGGGCTGTGGAATGGGACATTCATGGCCTGCTGGGCCTGGTGTATCATGTCAAGGAAGGGCTGGAACATGTCATGGAAGCCCAGGTGCCCGTATGCAGACAGGGGCACGATGCTGCGGACCAGGCGGGACTTGGGGTAGAGGAAGTGTGGCCTCCTGTGGGGAAAGTTGAAGGGCGAGAAGTAGTGAGTGTCCTGGGGCTCGTGGGTGAAGAACCGGTCCTGGAAGAGAGCATCCATGATGCCCGACACCCGGTTGAAGCTGTCCTGCATGGCGTCCAGAACGTGGCTCTGCTGCCGGTCACTCTCCAGCAGGGAGTCGATGCGGTCGCCATTCATCCAGAAGTAGAAAGGTGAGCTCTGGTTCAGGAACTCCTCAACCTGGGACGCCGGAAGGGCACAGTGAGTGCAGAGGTGCTGGCTGGGGCCACACCCACCCGAGCCCACCTGTTACCAGTAGGCCAGCTGTCACGCCATAGCCGCCTCCCCCAAGGGGTTGAATTTACAGACATCTCCAAGGCCACGAGATTTACAGGTCACCTCACTCTGGATAAAGCCCCAGCCATCTTTGGCTACCAAGGACACCCACTGCTGCTCAGCAGCTCAGTCTTAACGGCAAAGTCTCAAGTAAGGCCCACAAGCGAAGCCAGAATTGATGCAAGGTAATGTCTTAATTCTTCAGCCTACGTAGGCACAGACCCTGCCATAGCATGGAGCTGCCTGTTACACCATCCACATGATCACTGTCTTCTAAGATATGGCATGTACACGAGACACACACACTTGATGACTACCTTTGCCTGCATTCAGGTCAGACATCACTAATCAATCATGGAATGGGGGCAGGGCATGTAGCCAGCCAGAACTAATCAACTGCACCTAGCATGTGGAATAAAGCCTATTTCACTGGGTTCCCTCCCTCCTCACTCTGTGCCTAGGCCACCCACATGTTCCCCTTTTACCTGGTGGCCAACCAAGCCTGATCCACTTCTGCAGACCCGGGCGTAGAACTTCATGCAGGTCTGCTTCAGGCAGGGCTTGCATTCTTCCCAAAGGGCCATCATGGTCTCATTGCACACTTCCGGGAACGCCTTAAGCTTCATCTCAGAATCCTTAGTTTCCTCTAGGGCATCCTGTGGGAGCCAGGAGGCTGGGTGAGCCACACACACTGAAGGCGCGCTCGGTGATGGAGCGCTGGCCCAGCCTGCGTGAGAACTGGGGCAGTGCTTCACTACTGCAGGAGAAAACTTGTAACATGCTCACGTCATTTGACTCCATAACTCTACAAGAGTTTATCCCCAGGATCCCTTAAGAAAAAAGCTTTATGCTTATGGGGATCTATTACAGTTTCAGTTTACAGCAAAAGAGTCAATAAAATAAGAAAAATATATATAATCTATATTATATACTCACGTATACTATTTCTATATCAGAATCAACCCAGATGCTCAGAAGTAGAGACTAGTGAAATGAATTGAACAGTGGTCCCCTTTATCCACAATCAGCCACAGTCCCAAAAATCACTAGAGTGCAACAAAAACTCAAGATATTTTGAGAGACAGAGAGACCACATCCACATGGCTTTTATTATACTATATTGTAATTATTCTGTTATTATCAGTTATTATTGTGAGTCTCTTTTTTGCCTAAATTAAAGATGAAACTTCACCATAAGCAAGTACATATAGAAAAAAAAGTACCCATGAGTTCAGTGCTAGAGGTGGTTTCAGACGCCCATTGGAGGTCCCAGAAATAAGGGGCCTGCTTACGGACAAAGGGCAAAGAGTACGTCATTGCAATGGATGCTTGTTATATTTTAAATATTACAGTAAGCATTTGCATGTTAAAATTCTAATTTTGAATAGACCCACTGTCTAAAAAGTTTAGAGGAAAGAGTGGTAAGAAACAGATCAGATGTTAAGAGTGACTCCCTCCCCCACAAGACTCTGGGTGTCCCCTCCAAACTCGGAGTGGGCACACAGTCCGGCTTTAGAAAAATCTATTGAAATGAAGCTGGGCATCAGGCCCCGGGCCAAGCTTGTAACAAAACCAGACCCAGGATCTTGCCCCCTGAGGTTTTCAAAAGCAAATAAACTTTCCCCATTTCTTCTCTGGAGCCCCAGCCCTGCAGGTCCCCAGGGCAACCCGGCAGGGGGCCTGTGCCCTCCCCCAGCAGGGAGCCTCCCGCCCTTCCTCTTTCCTGCCCCCCGCAGGGAGGGCCAGGCAGCCCAGGTCCAGCATTATTGCTACCTCTTTCTTCTTCTTGGCTTCCTCCAAGGTGCTCAGCAGGGACTTGCGCTCTTCATTTGTTTTTTCTATTAGATTCTTTATCTCTTTGACGCCCTTGACAGCATTCTGAATTTCCTTATCCACGTACTTACTTCCCTGGGTGGACATTTCTGTAAGGGAAGGGCGGGAGGCAGAATGAGGCACAGGAACTGCTGGTGGTGGGAACGGGCTGACAAGAGTAAGCAGACCCTGTGGCCGCCGGGGGAAGCAAGTTTCCATCACGACCCGGGGACTGCACCGAGCATCAGAGGGACAGCAGCAGCGTGCCCGACCCCTGCTAGGCCACCCTGGAGAACCTGCGTCCCCCAGAAGGGAATTTTCAAGCGGAAAGAGAAAAACTAAGAAGTGACAATTTTTAAGCAACCAAACATAAGGTATTGTTATTGTAGCTGTAAATCTTTCTGAAATTCGATGTATCCAGTCATCTGTGCTGCTGTGTCCTCAGGCACAGTGCCAGGCGACAGGAAAAGGAAGATGACTGGATGGCCTGGATCACCAGGGAGACTATACCAAGAGACAGCGCACCAGCGACCGCAGCACCGAGACACCGTCACGGCGGTCCTGCCTACATGGCGCTTATCCCGTGCCACGTGCGCATTTCATCTCACGGGAGAAGGAAGTGGGGTGAAGTGGGAAGGAGGGGGCTGGGGGCAGGAGGCGCCGGGCAAAGCGCAGCCTTCCAGTTGGTGCAGGACGGCAGAGCCCGGAGAACAGTGCGCAGGTGGCGCCGCCACACGGCCTTTGTCCTGCGCGTTCCTGACTGGGAATCAAGCCCTGGGCCGTCACACCAAGCTGCGTCCCTAGTCTGCTTTTTTAATTTTTGGTTTTCAGACAGGGTCCCACTGAGTTGCCCAGGCTAGGCTCCTGCTCACAATCCTCCTGCCTCGGCACCCCCGACAGCTGGGATCCCTGAAATGTTAGATCTTCATGACACAAAGGGAACGGGGGGGGGGGGGGGGGGGGGGGGGGGGGGGGGGGGGGGGGGGTAAGGACGGCTAGTGGGCTGCAGAGCGCAGGGCTCTCACGTGGCCCTGCGGATCTGTAACCCAGGATATGTCGTTTTTATTTGTCACTTATACCTCCAGAAAACCAGACTGCGGAAGGAGCTGTGACAGCTCGGAGTCTCTCGCGAGTGAGTGGCGGGGCCCGTGCCCCGATGGCTAGGAGTCTCGGCGTTCCACTGAGACCCCACAGCACTGGCCAGCTAGAAGCAAGAGGAAGCACAGGCCGTAGGCAGGACCTCGGGGAAGGGGCAGCCCGAGAGACTCCCAGGTCAGACGGCATGTCCTGACGCAGAGAAACTGCAGCCTGGCTTGGGGGGGGGCAGGCCAGGGCACCTAGGCAGGTGTCAGGGACCTCACAGGGTGCAGGGTGACAGATCCTGGAGTGGGAGACGGACCAACCTCACAGTGCCCAGGCGCAGCCCGGGAGGAGGTGTGGGGGCCAGGAGAGGAGCAGGCTTGAGACACGCAGGCCTCTGTGTAGAAGACACCTGCCCACAAGGTGCCTACGCCAGGCTGCCTGGCCCCATGGGCAAGCACCAGAAGGCAGCCCCAGGGGAAGGATGAAAGGGCCTTCGGCCCAGAGCCTGGCCGAGGTGGTGAGTGTGGGTGGCACCCAGCTCAGGCCCTAAGAGATGCCATGCGCGGTCTACTTGCCTTGGAGCTCACGGTCGGAGACCGGCGGCTCCCCCAGAGCCTGCCGGCTCTCCTGGGCCAGGAGCAGCGCCACACAGAGCAGCAGAGTCTTCATGGCGCTGCCCTCTCCGCTCCGGAATCCCAGCAGCCTCTGTGTGGAGAGAAAGGGACCGTCAGATAACAGCTGAATTTGTCCCTTGGTGTCCTGCCCAGGCCGCACTCTGCTGCAGCTTCTGGGGCCTGAGGACACGTGGCCCTTGGCTATCCCCGCCGCTGGCATGGCCGCTGTTTATTCCTGAGGAATCTGGAAGAAGAAACCAGACCCGCTACAGACACCGACGAAGGGCAGCGAAGGCAGGGGGTGCAGGCAGGGACCTCAGGACATCAGTGCAAGAGGGAAGGGGGCCACGGCCTCTGAAGTCATAGGAGCCCGGCTCCAGGCCACGCCTCCTCTCCTCACAAGGGGTGTGGCAGCCAGCCCTGGCGGCACAGGCGGCCCCGTAATCTCAGCACTCCAGGAGGCTGAGGCAGGAGAGTTGCAAGCTTGAGCCCAGCCTGGGCAACTTAGTGACATGGTGAGACCCCCGTGTCAAAATCAAAAATAAAAATGGGCTGGGGATCTACCTCAGCACAAAGGCCCCAGGCTCACTCCGCAGTGCCACCACCAAAGAAAAAGCTAACAAACACGGTCACCGTCCAAGCAGAGCACACGAGTTTCCCGCATTCTGGACGTGACCTCCTGGAAAAGTCACCCAAAAGCACCTCCCTCGGGTCACTCCTCGGTCCCTCTCCAGTTCCCCTAAAGTGGGTCTGCATTCTCACCGACGGCAGACATTACCAATCAATCCCAGCTCTGCGCTCCTTCTGAACCCCTGCACTACCTGTTTCATTCTGCTTTTGAGAGGGTCTCACTGTAGCTAAGGCTGGTCCTGAACTCAGTGTGTAGCACAGGCTGGCCCTGGACACAGGACAATCCTCCTGCCTCATCTTTCCAAGTGCTGCGATTACAGGTGTGTGCCACCCTACCCAGCTCTATGTAGTGCTGGAGAATCAAACTCAAAGCCTTGTGCTTGCAAGGCAGGCGCTTTAGCTACTGTGCCATTCCTCCAGCCCCTGAAGGTGCTTTCTAAGAGCCTGAAGCACTGATATCCACCCCTTGGATTGGCCCAGGGCCCCGGGTCCAGGTGCCATCCCTAGCCTGGCAGCATGTGGATGCAGGATGCCCGTGAAGAACAGAAGAGGAAAGGGGGAGACTGGGAAGGAGAGGCGCGGGAAGGGCAAGGTCAGGGGTCGCAAAGCCCATGTCGCAGGCGCCCTAGGGAGTCCCTAGGGAGAAGGGCGCATGCCCCTTAGCTCTGCCAGGTCACTTTCACACGGCCCATTCCCTCTAAGCTGGCACCATGGTGCTTTGCCAAGGTGGCCCTGCCACCACTGGCTGGCTGCCCTGAGCCAGGGGACATGGGCCACAGCCCCGGTCTTACACAATGGACCCTTTCCCAGAAGCTGCAATTGTTACATAAAACAGAAGCCTCTCCTCCTCCCCCTCCCAGAACTGCTTATCTGGGCTCATCCCATCTCCCCAAGCAGGAGGAACAGTGGGTCACGTGGAGACAGCTCTCAGCCCCTCTGGATCCCGGGCAGGTGATGAATAAGGCAGGCAGCTGCTGGAGGGGTAATTAGATGCACACAGCAAAGGAGCTGAGAGGGAGAAGGGCAGGTTGGCACCTGCCCCGGTGACAGGGCGGGCGCTGGGCTAGCCCATCTCAGGCCCGCCAGGAAGGCCCCTTCCCAGGTCAGTGCCCTGCTGCTCACGGAAACCTGGAATGCCTCGGGCAGGGACAGAGCCTCTTCCACTGGAGTGAACAGAAAACACCACTCCAGGAGGAACCACCGGGTGGTCCCAGGAAATCCATCCCAGCTTCTCAGAAATAGCTTCCCACCAGAAGGCAAGGTGTGGAACCCTGACGAAAAGACAGGGCAGCCCAGGGGAGCGCTGGATGCGGAGTGTGGACATGATTCCTGGCCCAGGGTCGGCCACCAGGAGCTGAGTCCTTGGAGCTGAGATCGGGTTCTTTTCTCGCCGTTTCTTTTAGAGGGGGCCAGAGCTACCCCTTTGTTCTGTGCACTAATTCCCCCTCAGTATCCAGAGGCAGGGCGAGGCCCCGCAAGGCCCACAGCAGCTGGGGGCAGCTGGGGGTTACAGCCCAGCCCAGCCAACTCTCAGGCTGCTATCTCTCCTTGTTACGGAGCCACTTACGGCTTCAAGCCTCCGTTTCTTTACAAAATGGGTCTACTACAGACCTCAGAAACTCGAGTGTGTTCTATAAACCCAAGGTCTGTCTTTTCTTTTTCATTTTTATTTATTTATTTTTTTTAAAGACAGGGTCTCACTCTGTAGTCCAGGCAGGTCCTGAACTCACTTTGGAGCCCAGGCTGGCCTTGAGCACCCAACAATCCTCCTGCCTCAGCCTCTCCAGTGCTAGGATTACAGGTGTGCACCACCACATCCAGCTTACATTGCGTTGGGGAATCAAATCCAGGACCTTGCAAGCGCTCTAACTGCTGTGCCATTCCTCCAGCCCCGAATGATCTACTTTTTGTGTACAGGTGAGCTCCCTGGGGTCCTGCGACAATGCTGACCCGGGTCACTCGCTTGTGGGCAAAGTGGGCACTGCTGGCTCAAGGGCGGCCCATGTAGCTCGCCCTCTGCCTCTGCCCTGACTTGGCCTCCCTCATCTGGGCCAGGGCTGGCCAGGGCTCTGGGCTGCCAGTGCCTGGGTACAGAGACCGCTCACACTGAGGGCTAACTCTCCTTTCCTGAGCGCCTCTTTCCTCACGGTACACGGCCATCTATTTTCTAAGCACTTTTTTAAAAAGTTTTTATTTGCTGGATGCTTGTGACACTGAGCGATTTCATTCACCTGGGGGAACTGGTGCTATACATGTTGCATCTCGGACATGTTTACTTCTTTCCCTTCCTGGTCCTCCCCGTCCCCCACCCTCACACCCCTTCCCATCTCCACATAGTCTATGTCCCATTTTCTCAAGATTTTATACCCTCTGTCTTCCTGTGGCACGTTTGTGGCTGTATAATATTCCATTCCCAGGTGCGCTAAACTTTACCTTAGGCTGAACGTTTAAGTTAACACCTCCTGAAAGGGAAAGGGGGTGGTCAGAGGGAAGAGGAAAGGAAGAATATGTAAATAGAAAAAAAGAAAGCAGCTTCTACGATATAAATCGGATCACATCACCCACTGAAAGTCCTTCCTGTTGCCTTTGAGATAAAGTCTAACCTTGGCAAAAATGAAAAGAAAGTTACTACCACCTCAGGGTCCTTTCATAGTATCTGCAGTCCTTCAATTCCTACCCTCTCTCTTAAAAAAAAATTACCAGCTGTATCCCCGTGGCCTATGCCTATAATCCCACCACGATGGGAGGCTGAGGCAGGAGAACTGCCAAGTTCCAGCACCGACTGGGTAATTGGGTAATTTGCGACACTCTGTCTCAAAATCAAAGATTAAAAAATGGGCTGGGGATGTAGCTCAGGGTGAAGGGCCTGGGTTTGATCCTCTGCACCACACACACACACACACACACACACACACACACACACACACACACGCCAGCTTCTTTTTAAAAATTAGGTCCAGAGGCGTCACTTGGTTCTTCTGGATTCTGACCTCAGCTTAAGGCCGCAGACAGCCCCCCTTACCCCCCCTCTAGGCCCCCCATTATCCTCTCCGAGGCGATCCGAGGCGATCCGAGGTCTGCGGCCTGGTGGGGCTGGTGGCGGCACTTTCCACTAAAGCGCCTTGGGGACAGCAGGCAGCAGGCAGCGGGGTGCAGGTGCCTGCAGCGCGTGTTTAAACCCGAAACGCCGTGTTTCTAACGCACTCTCGGGAGAGCTAGAGCCGGAGCCACGGATGGGTCGGGCGAACCGGCAGCCGCCCGCCCGGCGCGGACCAGCACCTCCCCCCGCCCGCCGCCGCCGCCGCCCGCAGTGCGCCTCGGGCTCCAAGTCCCGGTCTTCCCGTTTCTGCAAAAGGAACATCTCGAACCCGGGCCGATCGCCCCCTGGCAGGCCCCACCCCGCCCCGCACGCAGGTCCCGGTCCCCCCCCCGCCCGCCCCGGCCGCTGCCCCGCCACCCGCGTCCCCACGGGCCGGCTCACCTGCGCGGCGCGAGCTCCGGCGCTCCTTCGGCGACGCAGCGTGGAGAGGCGCCGGGCGCCGCGTTTATAGCGCGCGGCGCGGGTCCGCCCCTCGGGGGCCGGCCGCGACCTGCGTGACGCCCGCCCGCGACCGCCGGGGGACGCGCCGGGCCTTCTGGAAGCCGGCGGGCGGGGTGCAGCGCTCGGCGGGGGCGCCGGGGGGCGCAGCCGCACCGCCGATGGCCTCGGGGCGCCCTGCCCGTAGCGTGGGGCGAGGGTCCCCAAGGCGGCGATCGCACGGTGCGGCCCTGGCAGGCGCCCGCCCTGCGCATTAAACACGGCCCACTTCTCCTGTCCTATTTACATAGGAAAGTGTCGAAAATAATTAGGCTGAGTGTTGCGCTCTGGACGAGGACGCGGGAGTAGGGAAAGTGCACGGCGGGGGTCCCGCCCGGGAGGGGACAGAGCCCTGCTGGCTAAGGAGCAGAGCGCGCTGACCCCAGCGCGGTGGGAGGCTGAGGCCGAAGGATCCCAAGTTCAAGCCCTGTCTGGGCACATTCGAAACGCGGTGAGATCTTGTTGTAAAATCACATTTTTTAAAAAACGGGCTGGGGGCATATAGCTCAGAGTGAAGGTTCAGGGGCTGGATCCCGGATACTCACCCACCCGCCCCTCAAAAATAAAATCAGAAAGCCCCTCCCGCTGGGCGATCCATGGAGCCTGAGTAGTTACTGCCCCCAACCTGGGGACCCAGCCAAGCGGGGCGGCTCCTGGCGCGGGACCCAGGTGCTCCCCTCTTGGTGCAAGGGCTGTCTCCCTCCCGTGAACCTGCCGAGGCTCGGAACCAGGAGGCAGGTGGTGTGTTCTCTTGGCACTGGGTCCTGCTGTGCTGAGCAAGTAGCCGATCTGTGTTCAGAGCCATCAGCTGTCCCCAGCTGCCTTCTGCTGAGAGCAAGTGCAACTCCTATCACAAGGGACAGCCTCGACGCTGCGGCGATGCAGTATGGAAAACCACAGAGAGTGAAGGGCTTAAAGGAGAGCTGTGTGGTAAGGTCCCTCTTCTTGTAACCCAGTTTCCAGCTACCAAGGTCCGGGGGCCACTAGGAGGTAACCTGCAGAGCTGGGAGAAGTCACATAGCTAAGAATACGTGGGGAGACCCTGGGCTGGGGGGCACAGGTGTGCGACTCCAGCCGCAGCCGTGGCTCTTGGCGCTCGGGGACCTTGAACCCGCTGTCTTATCTTTAAGCCTCAGTTTCTTCTACCTGGACAGGGAGGATCTGGAAGGGCCCATCTCTGAGGCCTTCAGCCTAACCTGATACAACGCAAGGTGTGTAAAATGGTCAGCGCCCCCCACCCCAATAAAGCACTGAGAATCTGAAGCTGTGTGTTTTTCCCCAAGAAGAGGCTTTGCTTTGTTTTCTTAAAGGAAAAAAAAATTATCAGTAAGAGCTACATTTTCTGTGGAAACTGCCCCTCCCTAGCCTGTCCGTGCCTGGGGACAGAGGAACTGATTTGTGCTCAGCTCCTGATAACTTTTTGTTCCGGCTCCCCCGGCATCCGGGAGGGAAGGCGTGGATCTGTGATCATTCTGTGTTCAAAGTTGGTCTTTGGAGGTCAGGCAGGGCGATCTGCCTTAGTCAGCTGAAGCAGGGGGAGTGACTTGCGCACAGTAGGGGAGGGAAGGATCTGGAGGAAAGCTGGGATTCATAGCCACAGTTGGGTCCTCTGGAAATAGTTGCTGGATTACTTGAGCTCCTAAACAAGGTACAGAAGATTAAACTTGAAGGAGGAAAAAAAGTACAAATTTTGAAAGCACCGTAACACACCACTGGATGTTTAATAGTCAAAGGACACACAGAAGTTGAGTGGTTCAGCCTTCCCACGCAAATCCATCCTTACCTCGACCCCAGCAGCCCTACCAGGCGGCCATCCAGGGTCTGTCTGAAAGCCACCAGGGACTGAGAGCTCACTCCCTCCGGTACAGCCAGTTCTCTAGGAAAGCTGTTGATAGCATCGGGGGCCTCCTCAGGTATTGGGGCCCAGGCTCACTCCTTGAAGGACCGCTCCTCAAGTCCAGTTCACAGAGAGAATCCAACCCATCTGTCCTCTGATGGCCTTCTAATATTTGAAGTCACCTTAGTCCCCTTCTCCCAGTGACTTCAGGCTGGTGGGCCCCAGCTGTGTCACCACCAGCAGATTCTTCCCAGCCCTTTGGCCTGTGGACCTGGCCCTGGGCCTGCCGATGCCAGGGACACCCTGCCCCGGAGGGCCGAATCATGGGACCACCGTCGCCCTCACCCCTCACGCTCCAAATGAGATTTTATCTAGCTGCTGAGTCATGGGCTTGAGTCACACGGATGCATCACCAGCTTGGCAGCTGCCTGCTGGGTAGTCACTTGCACAGCTGAGTTTGGGGTTTCAGCTTGATCCCCTTTCTTAGGGACATGGGGAGGGTCTTAAAGGTCGAGGAGCAGGGAAAGAGCTTTGTGTTTACCTGAGGATCTTTTGTTTGGTCTTGGCCCTCGGGATTGAGCCCAGGACCTCACCCTCAGCCTGTATCTAAGCCCACTTTAATGTCTGATTTTGAGGGAGGGTCTTACTAGGTTGCCTAGGTTGTCTCAAATTTGTGATCCTCTTGCATCAGTCTTCCAGAGTGCTGGGTTCCCAGGCTTCTGCCACCGGGCCCAGCTTATCTGTGTACCTCTTTGTGTCTTCTGTGCCATCTCTGGCTGCTCTGATGTCTTTGGGCCTGCTTTCCTACTGTGCAGGGTCCTTGGTGCGCAGCCCTGTCTCTGCCATGACCCAGCTCAGCACCACCAGCATGCGGCTCCCCAGCATGAGGTCACCGGAACAAGCTAAAAATGTAGAAGAGTGGCCCTGGGCCTGGGCCAAGAGGAACTTTCTAGGCTGCATTTATTCAGTGAGTGCTTTCAGTCAATGACAGGCCTCTGATAAAACTGTAGATAATAAAATCCTATGAAATACAATCGGCCCAAAGTTAGTGCAGAGCCACCCCAGGGCTCTTTCTGGGTCTAGACTGAAGTCCAGGACCTGCCCTTGGGTCGCTTTCGCCTTCCCATTTTGGACCTGTGGGGGAGAGTGTGAGGCCGGCCCCTCCGGCATTCCTCAGGAGCACACAGGCGGTGCCTCGCTGGTGCTCGCGGATAGATGGCTGTGGGGTCTGGGGTTTCTCCTCACGGTCATTCAGCTCCAACTGTTAGATTGAAGAGCCGTAAGGGAAAAAAACTGATCCCCAGATCTGCCTCAGATCAGATCTACTTTTCCCACAACTACCTAGGATCCAACTAATTTTTCCTTCGGATCCATCCAGGGTCCCCACGGAGCCACGCAGTAGTCACGAAGATCAGGATTGACCTCACCTGAGACGGCATTCAGCTTTTGTTGTTTTCATTGTTTTTTACTTGTTTTTGTTTTTTGAGACAGGCTTGCTCTGCAAGGCTGGTCCTGCATTCACTCTGTAGCCCAAGCTGGCCTTAAAGTCATAGCAGTCCTCCTGCCTCAGCCTCCCAAGTGCAGGGGTTACAGGCAGGTGCCACCACAGCCGGCAGTATTAAGATTCTGAAGAGTCTTCCAGTAAAAAGGGTACCTGGCTGTCTTCGTTACCTTTTTCGTCCCTGTAACTCAATACCAGACATCTGCAACTTAGGGAGAAAAGATTTAGTGTAGCTCACAGTTTCAGAAGGTCATAGTTCATTCACAGGTAGGCGGCTGGAAAATGGCGAAAGCATATGGCAGGCCTGGAGCGGGGGCAGGGCCAGAGCCAGAGCTCCAGCGGCAGAGATCCTCACAGCATGGTGTTACAGGGAGAGACTGGGGGAAGGGCAGAGTCAGCACACGCCACTCCAGGTCAAGCTCAAATACCCAGGCCTTCCAGCCAGGCCCTACCTCTTGCCCTACACAGTACCCATAGGAACATGAGGCTTTTGGGGGACACTCCAGATCCAAACCACCACAGTGGCATTATTTCCATTTTTACAGAAGTCATGACACAAGCAGGCTTGAAGGAATTCCAACAGGTTTCTGCTTTCCCTGAGCGTATCATCTCATACAGATCCTTGGACTCCTCGTGGAGAAAGATTATTACATACTTCATTCCCTTCTTCTACACTCATCAAATTCTCCATGTTGTCATTGTCTCTCTTGTATGACTTTCA
The DNA here is from genome assembly GCA_004027205.1 of Ctenodactylus gundi. Classification (NCBI taxonomy): domain Eukaryota; kingdom Metazoa; phylum Chordata; class Mammalia; order Rodentia; family Ctenodactylidae; genus Ctenodactylus; species Ctenodactylus gundi. The sequence goes on from PVKB01000373.1 coordinate 132,810, forward strand.
GACCAACCACAGGTCCCCAGATCTGGCGGGCCAGGTGGGAGGGTGGCTCACACTTCCTGTGTCTCAAAGTGTCCTCCAGTGTCCCTGAGCCACCCTCTGCTTGCCTCTGTATGCTCACACAGCATCTTGTGCTTGTTGGCTCTGAGCAAGCTGAAGCTGACCTCTGGAGGCAGGCTGGGGTGTGGGAGCCTGCAAACACAGCCCACAGTGCCTCCACGTACCCCCAAAGATGTAGGAAGAAAAGTCACAGTATAGTGAATAGTCAGGTTTTCTTTATCTGTCTTATTCTAACTCCTCTCCGAGTCTCATTCATCTACAGCAGAGTCTGGGATCCTTTATCCTGCCAAGGGTCATTTGGGTATTTATGATATCATTCACAGACCGTACGAAGTGATCAGCTTAAAAATGAGACTATTGGGCCTGGAGGCACATAGCTTAGTGGTTAAGGACACTTGCCTGGCAGGTGCAGAGCCCTGGGTCCGATTCCCCAGCACCACAGAGGCTGGGCATGGTGGCATATAACACACCTGTAGAAACGCAATGAATAAACAGAGAACAAAAAAGGCCTGTGTACCACTGGGCCTGGCTCAAAATATTTTTAAATGAGCCTTCTATCTTTGGTAAAATGCTTAATTAACTTACTCGTATGCAGTGTTTCTCTTTGGTGAGGCCTTGAATGGGCCAGACTAAATGATTTCGTGGGTCACATACTGGGAGTCTGAGGCAGGAGGATCAAAAGTTCGAGGTCATCCTGGGCAACATAAAACGTGTGTTGGGATGTGAATTAGTGTGAAAGCTCTGGGCTCAATCCAGTCCCTCTCTCTCTCTCTCTCTCTCTCTCTCTCTCTCTCTCTCTCACACACACACACACACACACATTTAACCATTTAACCACCTTTCTAATCTGCCTTTGTCTGATCCCTGTAAGCCCTGCCAAAGCAAGCCTTCTGCACGCATCCTGAGTTTTTGACACCTTTCTTGATCCATGTAAAGAGGGGATAAGAGGGGAAAAGGACAAGATGCCTTTCATATGTGCACCAGTCCCCATGATGAATGCAACTGTCATGGATCACGTACACATTCTGATAAAAATACAATAGGAAAAATAAAGTGAGTGGAGATAAGATTGAAAGAGCGAGATAGCATAGTGTCAGCGCCCACATATGTTGCACGTTGACTTCCTCCAAAGGTTGCCTGGCTTCCGCCCAAGAACGCCCATCGCCATCTGATGGTGCTGGGCTGGTATTTGCACCGATCTGTGGATAAATGACATCTGACTACCTGAAACCCTTTGTATGTTTACTGTTTTCAACTGTTTGTACTTAAATAAAAGTTCCTCTTCTCTTTGCCCATTTTCTTTTGTTTATTTATATCGTGTGCTCTTTTTATTGGGGATCTGACTTTTTACCTATCACCTACCAATCAGCACTGCTTAAGGAAACAGAAGGTAACCAAGTAACGCTTAGCATGTTATCAATGTTTTCTTTTTTTTCCCCAAGAGGCTGTCAGTTGCCTTCTGCCTTTCATTCTGGAGGCTTCCTTCCTCAAATTGTTGAGTGAAATGTGTTTTTATTTTGTTGTTTCTAGATCTGGTGTCTTGTTTAGGAAGGTCTTGCAAGAAGATAAACCCCTAGGCCTCTCTCCTTTCCTCCAGACTTAAAAGAAGGCGCTTGGAGGTGCAGAGATGTGCACAGGTATTGACCGTCTCAATTAGGAGCCAGGGAGGGCCTCGGGGTGCGTGGTCAGCATCGGTAATCCCAGCACTGGGGGCTGTGGACAGAGCTCAGTGTGAAAGCCCTGGACCTCATCCCCAGTGTCAAAAAATAACAATCCTAGTAGCAGCAATAGGAGACAAACTGGGCTGTCCCTTGTCTGTGGCCCACTTGTCCCTGCCCGACCACCATCTCCCTCTGTGTTGCTGCCTGACCAGACTGACCTGGGGCCAAGCGTCTCCCCCATCCCTGAGAGCCCATGACAGAGCCGGGGGCTGGCCGGGGCTCAGCAAAACACCTGCTCAGTGTGAAGAATGACACACGGTGGCAGCGTTGGTGACAGGAGTCGCAAGTCATTGGGGTCATTTTCCCTCAGATGTCCTCCGAGGCCACCATGGAGGTCAGCCACAGACTGGGCAGCTGGAGGCCAGTTTCTGCTTGGAAACACACAGTGGATGCTCAGGGCCATCCAGCCCCTCAGGGGCAATGCTAGGGCCCTAAAGGGTGACCAACAGACCCGCACCCATGCGAGACGGGGGACTTCTGGTCATAGCAGAACTTTGGGAGGCGGAGGCAGGAGAGTCCCAAGAAGGAGCCCACCCTGGGAAACTTGGCAAATTAGGGGGACTCTGTCTCCAAAGCAAACCCCCCCCCCAAAAAAAAAAAAAAGCTGGTATGTGGCTCGGTGTGGAGGCCCTGCGTTCCATCCCCAGCACAATAAACAAAAGCACAAAAACCTGAGCCATCCTAAGAAAACCCTCCCCTCAATCCAAGCATCCTTCCTTGTCCCCGTCCCTGGGCTTTACAGATGGGTGAGAAAACCGTGCAGGCCTAAGATCCAGGTCCCCAGGGCCCCCGGGGCCCCCAGGAGGATCCCAGAAGTGAGATCGATCGCTATCTGGACCCCGCCTCCCCCGACTCTGGCACGTGCGCCCCTACTTCAGCTGAGACCCTCCCGGAGAGGCCGGGCCGCGGCGGCAGTTTTGAAAATACCAAGGAAGTTGATCTGGGCCTGGGCCCAAGACGTGACGAGGAGGGAGGGCAGCAGAGGGGCGGGAGGGCGCCGCGGGCCGGGGAGGAGGGCGCGGGGCGCGGGCGGCGCAGACCTCGCGGGCTCCGGCCGGCAGCGCGGCGGCGGCGGCGGGCGCGGCGCTCGGCGCCCGGCGGGGCGTCCCCAGGCTGCGACCCCGCGGGGTGACCGTCCCTCGGCCGCCGCCTCCGCCGCCAGCACGCGCCTCCCCAGGGCCGGCGACGCGGTGAGGCCCGAGGACGCCGGCAGCGGGCCGCCGGGGCTCCGGCCAGAGGGACCATGAAAGGTAAGCGGCTCCGGCGACACCCCGGAGGCCGGAGCGGGCTGGGGACATGTTTTTCGTGCGCTGCTGGGGATGGAGCCCAGGACTTCTGCGCTAGGCTACATCCCTAGGATTTCTCACTGCCACTTCCTTCCTTCCTTCCTTCCTTCCTTCCTTCCTTCCTTCCTTCCTTCCTTCCTTTTTCTTTTTCTTTTTCTTTTTCTTTTTTCTTCTTTCTTTCTTTCTCTTTCTTAGTTTTGATTTTGAAACAAGGTCTCTCAAAGTCATTATATTGCCCACGCCGGGTTCAAACCTGTGCTCCTCCTGCCTCAGCCTCCAGAGTGCCAGGATTACAGGTCTGTGCCACCAGGCAAGGGGCTGGCAAGCCGGGCTGAGAGCTGGGAGCGTTTAGAAAAGCAATTCCAGCGTCTCTCCTAGCCTGTGTGATCATCCCCCTATGGGGGGTGGGGGGGGGGTCCAGCTGATTAGGAGCTGGCCTCAAGCACTTGGGGGCAAGGAGAGAAGGAAGGGGGGGGGCAGATGGCAAGATCCCCTCCCCTCAGCCCGGGCCTCGTGGTGATGGCTGCATCCCTTAAAAACAGTCAGGAGGAGTTTCGATCTGGGAAGAAGCCACCAGCCCCTCCGACCCCCGCCCCCAGCAGTGTGGATCTACCTGGGGGCTTCTGCCCCCCGCTGCTAGGCCTGGAATTCTCTTCACCAAAGCCTCTCTTCCCCAAGTGCCCTGCCCAACCTTTGAACCCTGCCTGGACCTCTGCCCTCTGACCTGGTACAAAGTAGCTGGGGGAGCTCTGTGGCCAGAGCTGAGCTCTGCTTGGGTCAGGGGCCATCACCAAGGCGACACTCGCAGACAGCTTTTGGGATGGAAATGAGAACCAGATGTGGTCCCGCGTGGCCCACCTGTCCCCACAACTGGATCTTCTGAGGCTCTGGGGCGCATGCTGATCTTGCCCACACGTTGGCCCCTGGGATGGAGCCCAGGGCCTTCACACTGAGCTAATTCTCAGACCATTTTATTTTATTTTATTTTATTTTGAGACAGGATTTGGCTCTGTAGTTCAAGCTGGTCCTGAGCTCACTAAGTAGCCCAGGCTGGCCTCAAGCTCACGGCAATCTTCCTGCCTCAGCCTCCCCAGTGCTGTGATTACAGGTGTGTGTCACCACTCCTGGCTTGTGTGGGTAATCAAACCCAGGGCCTTGCACTTCCTAGGCGAGGGTTCCAACTGCTGAGCTACGGCCTTAGCCCTTTGTTTTGGTTTTGAGACAGGATCTGGCTAAGTCCCTAGGTTGCCCAGGCTGAGCTTCTGTCTCAGCTTCCCAGAGTGCCGAGATGGCAGGTCTGCGCCCCGGGGCGTGGCCAAGCTTACTCTCAGACTAAGGCAGAAGCTGGCTTGGGAGTCACACTGTGTGGGACAGAGACCCTTTGGGGTGTTTAGTGGGGGTTTCTTTGATATCTCTCTGGTACCTTTCAAATGTGGTCCCACACTGCCCTGGCAATGATCCTGTACCTGTAATTGCGAGACCCTCACCCACCTGCTGGAAGTTGAAAGACAAAAGGCTTCTGGCTCACCCACGGGGCTCTCGACTACACCCTCGGGTGTCGGGGAGGAACTTCTGAGGATGACAGGCAGGGCAGGGCCCGGAGCTCAGGCCTGCTTCGGCCAGATGGGTTGCTTGTGTCTTCGACACATGGCAACTGAGGGTTCGCCAGAACCCACAGACAAATCTCTGATTGACTGCAGCCTCCAACTGCAGTCGACGACACTGAGGCCCCCACAGGTAGGGCCGGCGTGGCGGATCCGTGAGTCTCCACGTGGTCAGCGCTGTGCTCATGCTGTTAGACAGTTTTCCTAAGTCGTAAGCGAAGGACCCCCGCCCCGCCACACACACACACACACACACACACACTGTCATAGCAGTTACATAGCTAGTCCTCTATAGAAGTGACGGACTTAAGACTCAGCTAGTCAGGAGCTCCAGAGCCAGGACTCCTGGCTTCTGGTCCAGGGTTCCCTCTGCCATCTGGAACTTTCTGCTGGTGCTTCCTGAGGGCCTTGCCATGTCTTGGTGTGTACGTGTGTGTGTGTGTGTGTGTGTGTGTGTGTGTGTGTGTGTGTGTGTGTGTGTGCATCCACTGGTACTGATGGGGATCAGACCCAGAGCTTTTGCACTGAGCTACATCCCTTGCCTGTTTTTAAAAATTTACTATTTTGAGACAGGCTCTTACTAAGTTTTTTAAGTCGTCCAAGCTGGGCAACCCTCCTGCCTGTAGCCAGTTGTAATCATCCCCAGGAGTTCCCGGGACAGGCCGTGGGGGCCTCGCCCAGGGGTGCCTGCTCCCAGCGGCCACATCTCCAGAGTTTGTCCCTCCGTGGCCCGCGGGCCTGTGGCAGGCCATTTGCAGAGGCTCCGGGCAAGCGCCTACCCTACATGTCACCGCAGCCCTGCAGGCCACAGGCTGCCTGAGCCCTGGAGGAGGGTGGGAAGATGCTGCACATTCCCTGAGTGGTTTTGGCTCCTCCGACATTCCAGGCAAACTCTGTAAGAAAAAATATAGCAAGGGGAAGACAGGCCAGGCCGAAAGCCTGGGGACCGGAGGAGACGAGCTGGAGTGATGGCCGTCGAGGAGGAGGGCTCTCTGCTGGAGCCGCTGATGGGCAGCCTCCGGGCCCAGGGGCCTCGGATGCCAGCAGGAAGCCCCACCTGCCTTCTGACATCCTGCTCAGGTGCCCGCCGAACTCCAGGCCTCCCCGACCCTGGGAGTAGCTCCATGGAAACCCGCAGCGATGCCCTGTGCCATCTCAGAGTGCAGGTCTGCGGGAGGAGGCAGGCTTGGCTCCCAGCACAAGTCCCTCCCTGCCTGGCAGCCAGGAAGAGCTGCCGCCTCGACCTGCGATGGAAACAGCCGGGCTGACAGCAAATATTTGACTTTTGAGATCTGTGGAGTGTGAGGAACTGGAGTTTTCTCACCGGAGTGGAAAAAGCAAAGTACCCCTGAGAGGGGGTGGGCAGCCCCTGGCAGAGAGGCCCTTCCCTGAGGGAGGCTGGCTGCGCGGGCTCCTCCACAGGCCCTGCCGGTCTTCCAGTTACATCTGTTGGCAAAGGATTCTGGTCCCTTGCTCAAAAACAAACAGGGTTGATGAGATGTTTCATGGAGAAAGGGGCCATGGTGGAGATGAGGGAACTTACCCACAGAGCAGCAGGGCTCACTGGGGGCCGAGTGCCAGGACCCACCCTGCCTGCCACTCTTCCATCCTGAGGCCCCTCCTGGCAGACGGCCGCTGGCCAGGCCTCCCAGCAGCCATGTCCATGACATGTGTTGGCTTCTGGTTCCTCTCACATGTAATCCACAGGGGCACATGGCTGCCACCACCCTTGGTGACAAGCCCACCTCAGAGCTCCTCGCTGGCTTGTCTGAGCCATTAACAGCCATCTGTGGAATTGCTTCCACACTGCCAGTGATGGGGTCTCGGTAGGAAAAGCCTTCCGATGCCGGGAAGCAGCCTGGTTTGCTGTGAAGATGGCTGATTTGAGAGTCAGAGACGTGGGTGTTGGTCCTGGCCCTGCCATGTTCCTTCCTGGAGCCCCATGCTGCTCCTGGGTGGTCCCTGGGGCCCAGGAGCTCTGGGCCCCACCGCTACTCTTGGAAGCAGAAGTTATTTCACAGTTATTTAAGCAGGCCTGCCGGGGGGCCTCTGTCCCAGGGGGAACACGTGCTGGGCTGTGTGCCTGCCTGTGAGGACAGGGAACAGCCACACCCTGCTTCTCCCAGGACAGAAACAAGTCCTCTGGGCTGACAGAGAGAGTGGTGCCTGCACCATGTGGCAAGGGACAGGCAGGGAGAGAAGGGTGTGAAAATACAGCCCCAAACAGATCTCATGGGCAGATAGGCTGGTCCTTTACCCCAGACCTCCAGGTGCTGAAAGGAAGCCAGGCTGTAAGACAGAGAGACAATGTCACAAAGATGAAAAGAGTCGCCAAACAGCCCAACTCAGGGGGCCCCAGGGCTTCAGATGTTGGAAACTAGCTCCAAACCCTCCGACATCCTGTCACAAAAATGAGCACTCTGCCATCCAACTGGGTTAGCTTTAATAACGGAAGACTCATATCCCACAGCTAATCTGTGAGAGGAGAAAAAGCATCCTGCTTTGCAACAGGCACTGGTGGACAGCTTGGTAGTTCCATGGACAGACAGCTGTTCTGGGTGTTAGAACTGACACCCAGGGCAGCACAGCAGATGGTGCCACTCACATATGCCCTGCCTGTGTTTGGTGAGAGAGAGAGAGAGAGAGAGAGAGAGAGAGAGAGAGAGAGAGTCTGTGTCTGTGTTAGGAGCACTAGAGCCCTGAGACAGCTCAATCCTGTCACAAACAGCTTTATCATGGGGACAAAGTCTCTGGGCTTCCAGGGCCTCTGTCTCCTCATTCAAGCAGACTGGATGACTCCCAGGGTGGTCTGAGACTGTGAGCTTCATAATATGGTGTCTCTGTCTGCCTTTTACCCAGCCCTCAGGGTGCTCGTGACATGTGTTCAGTATATACATCTGAATCCCCACTGGGCTGAGGGCCTTAAAGTCACAGATCAGACAATAGTGTCCTCAGAACTTAACACAGATGTTCCATAACAATATATCCTTCCATTTAACAAACATTTATTGACTAATTGCCAGGTGCCAGGATCCATATATCTATAGATATCTAATGGCTAAGAAAGAGTCCTCTGCTGGAACACTTAAGATTTATGCCCCAATTTATTTAATAGAGACCAAGAGTGTTAAATTTCATGCTTGGGGTCCCAAGGAGGAAGTAGAAGGTGGTACTTGCTCTCTCTGGGGCTCTCTTTCTGTGCTTTTCTTCTGGTTGTGCCTTGGTTTCAGTCCTGGACTTCCTTCCCACAGTCTCTCCCATCTCAGACATTGGGCCATGGGAACAGGAACAGGCTGATGGGACCAGACATGCTTCTCTGAGCTCCTGACATACCTACATTTCTAGCCACGTCCCCAACATCTCTAGCTGGAAACCATGGGCACTTTCTTCATAATTCAGATGAGACATCTTCACTTCCACCTGCACCCATGCTGAACAGTTGGATATAATCTAACACTTTGCAGCCAGCCAACATGTTTGGAGTATTTGCTTTTGGGGTGGAGGCGTGTGTATTAGTCACTTTTCTACCACGGAGACACAGTATCTGACATCCCACAACTTGGAGAGGTTGTTTATTTGGCTCATGGTTTCAGTAGGTTTAGTCCATGGTTTTCTGCTCCACAGTAGGAGCCATATAGTGGACAGGCATGGTGGAAGTTGTCTGTTCACTCCATGGTGGCCAGGAAACAAAGAAAGGGAGGAACCAGGGACAATACTGTACTCTTCCAGGTCATGCTCCCAGTGAATGCCTCTTCCAGTCAGGTCCCATCTCTGAACAGAATACTCAGACATGAAGCCACCAATGGATCCATGATCCAGTCACCTTCTGAAAGCCTCACCTCTGAACACAAGACCCACGGGACACATCTTAGATCTAAACCATAATCACATGTCACCTGAAAGGGAAGCGAGGGTGCTTGTGACCTGCGTGGTAGAGATAAGTCTAAGAACTGAATAATCAAGGTAGATGATGCATCCTAGCTACTTTCTTGTGGCTGGGACGGAATACCGAACATCCACAACTTCAGGGAAGAGAGATTTATTTTAGCTCACTTTCAGAAGGTCACAGTCTACCCATGGGCAGGTGGCTAGATATGATGGAATCACATGACAGGGGTGGGAGGTGGAGAAAGAGCTCCTCAACGGCATGGCAAAACAGAGCTGTGTCAAGAGGAAGGGTGGAACCAGCACGTCTGTCCAGGTCAAGCCCCAAGCATCCCCCCTCCCAGCCAGGCCCCACCACCCAAGAGTACACAGTATCTATGGGTTCATGGGGCTTTTGGGGGACACTCCAGATCCAACCCACCACATGATGCACAAGGACAAGTGGGTAGCGTGACACTGCATTCAGTGGAGTCTCCTGGGATTGAAGGAACATTTCAGAAAGGCTTCAGGGAGCTGTCCAAGGGTGGGGACACTTGGATCTGGCCAGTCAGGAGAGGCAGGAAGTAGACTTGGCAGGAGCTGGGCATGAGGCCCTTGGGGAAGTGTGCTTAGTGGCGGGGCGTGGAGAGACCCGCCTTGAGCTGAAGGTTTTCTGAGAGAAGCTGAGAGCCACTGGACCGACAGGCCTTGGGTTCCACCTCAAGGACTCCTAGCTGTGTCCTGTTGGCCTCAGAGAGCCTGGAAGGGTTTGTCAGGAGATGGCCGTTTGGCTGCTGCGATCTCCTGACTTCCTGTAGGGACTTCAGTTCTAAGAGTGGGAATCTCCACGCTCAGAGAGTGGGTGGAAGAATATGAGCCCAAGACAGAGCCAAGAGGAGTCACCAAGGGCAGGCAGAGAACTAGGAGGGCGGGCGGTGTCACGGACAGCACGAGGACAGTTCCAAGGAAGAGGAAATGACCCACACGTTGATGGCTGATCTGCAGAGTTAGCTGGGATTAGCTGCTCAGGAGAAAGCTAGGCTGCCAAGGGGAGGTGGAGGCGGAGTGAATCAAAGGCCCCGGGGCCTCCAGCTTGAGAAGTTTCAGAGAAAAGGAAGCTGGCGGAGGGAGAAGAGGGCCAGACCTCCTCAAATGTTAAATGAATGGGCCTCGAAGTAGAGCTCAGTGGTAGACTAGGGGCCGATCATGGGTGAGGTTCTGGGTTCTGAGCCTCAGTACCAACAACAGGGCATAGGTACCTTTCCCAGGCAGTGACTGTGGGTCTGCATTATTTTTGAGGTGATTGCCTGAGATTCTGTACCGGGATTCTACAGTGACTTATTTAGTTCACCCTGAAGGAAGGGCGTTTTGGCCACTGGCATTTCCCTCAGATTTATTGAAACCTGTAGGGGTCATCTCCGCGCGTCCATCTTTTCTAGTTGTACAGGACAAGTTTCTAGGCAAAGTGTGTGCCCAGGAGGACTGGCTGCCCCAGGCTTCTGCAAGGGTCTCCTTCCCCTGGCTGGTTGTGAGCTGAGGGGCAGCCACCTCAGGGAGTGAGTGGACGATAAAGAAGTCGGATCCTGAGGAATAGGAGGAAGTGGGCACGCCGTGGGAGAATAAGGTGGAGCCAGGTGTGGCGGCTCATACCTGTTATCCCAGCACTCGGGGGGAGGCTGAAGCAGGAGGATTGATCGCCAAGTCCTACAAGTTCAGCCTGGGCAACTTAGTGACTTGGCAAGGTTCTGTCTAAAAATTAAAACTAAAAAATGGCCTGGGGTTGTAGCTCAGTGCAAAAACCTTGGGATGGATCCCAAGCACGCGCACGCACACACACACAGTCCAAATGAGAAATCCCAAGAGGACTGAAAGGAAGAAAGTCTGACCGAGGGGGCAGGGCCTGGGAGAGGAAGCACCTGCTCAGTAACAGACATGGACTTCGGGAACTCGGGTGGGACCCAAACATGAGGAAAAAAACCGGCAGGACCACAGAGGATGAGCGTGAGACTTGCTGAGTAAGAGAATCTGCAAGGAGCCACCAGCTCCCTTGGAGCTGAGAGGGCAGGCGATTCCCACCGGACACAGAGGAAGCCGCGGAGGGCTGCGTGGGGGAGGGGGCTAATGAAAACAATCTTGCGACCTTAATTACAGCATCTCCAACCTGAAACTATAGCTTGTGCTGCGGCTTTAAGTATAGCGTTGGCTCCTGAGAAGACGCCGGAATCTTTATTTTTCCTGACCCAATTGGCGGTTTGGAAAACCCTCTCTGTGAACTTCCCTGAAGATAATCATCAAAATATGTTCCCTGAAGCACCCACAGAAAGACCCTCTATCCGATCCCCAAGACTCGGCCCCTTGCCGGCCCGCGTGGGAGAATGCAACCCCGTGGTGACCACAGCCCAGTGAGTGCTGGGTGAGGAGGTCTGGGCTGCTCTCCACTCCCAGAGAGAGAGGTGGCCCGAGATGAACCCCAAGGAACTGGGCGTGGTGGGACACAGCTCTAATGCCAGGGCTCTGAGAGGCTGAGGCAGGAGGATCGCAAGTTCAAGCCCTGCCTGGGCAATTTGTGGAGACCTTGTCTCAAAAAATAAATAAATAAAAACGGCTTGGGGTGTAGTTTCGTATGAAGGCCTTGGGTTCCATCTCCAGTATCACCAGCACCGCCTCCAGCACCAGCACCACCACCACCAAAAAAAAAAACCAAAAAACCAAAAACCATACGTACCTTTAATCAAACTTTCTACGGGAGCAAAGGCTTATGAGGCAAGGCATTCTTTCTCCGTGGTGGTCCTGGGTGGTCCTTCTGGTGTTCGAGGTGGATGTTATGACCTGAAGTATGGGAAGGATAGAGGCTCTTTCAAATTTCTGCTGGCTACCGTTACACTATGAGTCTGGGCTTGCAACCCTGTTAGAGGCTCTCTGCCTGCAATGTGGGCATCATGGCCATGGCCACATGAAGAGTGGAGCCTAGCTGTGCTTCACCAGGTAATCCCTGGGGCTGGCTTCTTCACGACAGGAATGGAGCCCTCCCTCGTCATCGCTGGCATCCCCTAAGGTCTAGGAACAGATTTAGAGTATGGAATGCGGTTAATGGAGATTGAACCCAGGGCCCTTGCACTGGAAGCGACACCGCCAGCCACTTGTTTTATTTTTATTTTGAGACAGGGTCTCGCTAAATTGCTAAGTTGTCCAAGCTGGGCTCAAACTCAAGATCTTCCCGCCTCAGTCTCAGAGTGCTGAGATTACAGACATGTACCACCAGGCCTGCCTCTAGGAGCAGATTGTAGAGTCCCGGATGTTTGCTCCTGTGTCACTCCCACAGCAGCACTCTGTCCCAATTTGATGAAGGGGTTCGGATCCAAACCGGACTTGTCTTCTCCAGTGACCCCATTGGCGCCACCCTCTTGCGGAGTTAGCAAGAGGACAAAGAGGAAGAAAAGGGGAGCGCTTGCGCGCCTCCTGCGGCGGCCATTTCTGCCTCTCCAACAGCCTCGGCCTGTCCCCGACACCCGCCCATGTTAGGGTTCAGCGCTGGCCTCTGCCACTTCGTACCTGCAGCCCGCTATGTGCTTCTCGCCTGGGTGCTCCCCAGTGGTCAGCGTGTCAAAAGACCCAGATGGTCGGGATGTTTATGCACAGCGTAGATGAGACCTAGAGCCTCATCTAAGGAGCTGAGGAAGTACGGGCATTATTAACCGGAACCACATGGGCAAAATAGCCCCCCACCTCACACCCGAGCAAGAGCTCTTTTGGGTTTAGGAGAGTATGGAAGCCTTGTCCTACTCTGTGAGGGAAGAAAGCACAGCCTCTGCCTTCCGCCTCCAGCCTCACTACCCACTCCTCCTTTCTTGGCTTTGCAAACCTCAGGCCTCTGTATGCTAATTTTGTCTCTGTGGCTTTAAACCTATGCAAACTGCAGACATCAACACTCCCTTAGTCGCGGAGGCTCTAAAAATAAATCAGATTTAAACCATACTTTAATTAGTCTCCTCTTTTTAATAAAAAATGAGCTCATGATTGCAACAGAAGAGGGGAACAATTAACTAAAGATACAGGCCTTCTCCAGGGGTCAGCGAGCCACCATCACTGAACACCCACCGAGGCATCTTTCCCTTGCTGACAGGGGCCTGGAGAAGCCTCCCCTGCCTCTAGGAGGGGGCCATCTGCTGGGGGAGGCATGATGTATATACGTAATGGCAGCCCCAAGGGAAAGCTCCCGTCCCACCTCTGGGGCCTTTCTAAGCCAGTAAGCAACACTGCAGTCACCTCAGATGTATATTTGGTTCTTGGTCCAGATTCCTGGGCGTCTAGGAACCACTGCCCAGCTTGTAAGTGTCGGGGCTGGGGTGGGGGCAGTTACTAAATCTCCCTGAGCCTTTGTACCATGGCAGAAGTGGACTCATGACTTGTAAATCTTTCCCCATTCTCTCAGCCTGTAGCCCCTTAAGAAGGCTGGAGCCCAATACTAAGGCAGATGGTCCAGAGGGCAGGCGTATCAGGCATGGGAGGTGGGCCAGGCACGATTCTCCTACCTTGGGCGACCGCGCATGGCCTGGCACAAGGGAGGAGTCCAGATCCCTGTCTAGTCAATCATCCTCTCCTTGATCACGACTTCATCTTCTGCAGAGCTTCCCCCTTCCTCGTGTCTGCCTGAAGGGAACCATCTCGGTGTAACGCGAGCACCCTGAGTTTGTGCATGCGAAGCGCTGGCTTGCACGAGCCTCACAAATGCTTTGAATTATGTTCCCGTTAGAATGAGCACAGATGAAGTGGTGAGGAGCTCCCGCGTTCCGGAGCCAGGTAAAGCAGGAGTCCCCAGGCCCCTGAGGTGGGGGTTCAGCCTGCAGAGCAGGAAGTCAGGGACTAGGAGGAGGAGGAGCCGTCCTTGGGGACTGGGAAGGGCTGTGTGTCATGCAACTGAGATGTCAGGGAGGGAAGATGGCCAAACACTCATGAGCCCCCAACCTGAAGGGAGCTGAGTTCTGACAGCTGGCAGGTGTCCCTTCCGGGCCCTGTGGTCACTCCTCACAGAACCAAAAAGAGACCCTTATGAATTTCCATTTGCTAAGTTAGGCAGTTAAAGGGGCTGTCACTGAGAGAGCAAAGCTGTGACAGCCATGTGCTCTGGGGGGATGGGGGGGTGTTTGCGGAAGGCTGCTGTCAGCCTTGCTTAAGTCATCCCAGATTCTCTGCAAAGGCCATAAACAGGGTGGTGATGAAATTGGCCCCAGAGCCTTAACAGGGAGGAGGCCATCCCAAGGGAGAGAGAGGAGCACCTCCAAGGTTGGGGAGAGACGAGGGGGGTGGAGGGATCCCTTTGTGGTGGGGGAAGGCTCTGATCAGACCCTCACAGAGGCCACCAAGGAATTCGAGCCTGCCTCCCCTGAGACACTGTGGATGAGAGACCAGGACCCCGCAACCGCTCCATGAAGCTGTCCTTGTAAACGTGGACAGTTCAGTGACAGGGTGGTAGGGCAGGTCCCACATTGCAGTTCCTTTAATGAGGTCAGTGTCATGGGACACATGTGAAATCGCACTTCCTGTGTCATGCTTCCTGTCTGTCCTGCCTTCTCTCACTGTTCCAGCCTTATCAACCCTCAGCAAAGACACCACACACCCATGCACACACTCAATCATCCCCCATGCTCTCATATACACACATCTCATGTATGTTGGAATCACACATAATAATATGTCGGAATCATATATAATAATCATATGTGTATACCTACATGCATATATATGTATAATACATATATGTATACATACATCTCAAATGCATACATCTCATATGTATTATAATCACATATAGTATGTATTAGCAATATACCCCATGTATTATAATATATCAAATGGACATTATATAATAATTACAATATATAATATGGTAATATGTCACATGGCCTATGTGTGTTATCTTATATGCAGTTTTATACACGTATCATTATATACCATGTATATATGAATGTGGTGGGGATATACTTTAGTGCATACTTCAAAAAAGAAAAAAGAAACAGAAAAGGCAAGCCTGAAGCTTCTGCGTCTGGCACGTGGACACAGAACATTCTAGGCCTGTACGATGTGGCTACCCGATGAATGACAAACGTGCTGCCGAGCGCGCAGCCACGTCTGACAGAAGGCAAGAGAAGGGTTGGAGTACAGCTCAGAGATGGAAGCACTGGCCAGCATGTGCAAGGCGCAGGGTTCCATTCCCTAGTACTACATAAAATTCACCAGGCATGGTGACCTGAGTCTGTAATCTCAGCGCTCGGGAGGCTGAGGCAGGAGGATTGCTGTGATTTTGTGGCCAGTCTGGGCTCCATAATGATGAGTTCAGGACCCGCCTGGATGACAGAGGGAGACCCTGTCACACACACACACACACACATACACACACACACACACACACACACACACACACACACACACACGCACACAAGATGGAGGGGTATCCTCAAAGACCAAGGACCAAATAAAATAAAAACAGTCAAAAATACGTAAATTAAGACCTGAAACCAGATAGGAAACAGATAGGCTGAGTGTCAGGGGCAGAGTCTTAGATGCAGGAGCAGACGGGAAGGAAGTGAGACCAGGCCCAAGCGGGACAAGGAGGGCAGCAGGACCAGAGACACCACCGAGAGCCAGGACCTGAAAGGTGCCTCCAGTGCTGCTGTCAGTCCCTCCCCCAGGACTACCGACAGCTGCACCCCATGCGGTCCCTGTTGGTGAAGACTTTGGACCCTCCTGGCAGCGAGTCTGCTCTTTGAACAGCTGGAGGAGGGAAGAGGATCCGTCAGCCGAGCGCTGACTGGGAAACGTGAGGTCTCCAGACTCCACTGTCTCCCTGATGATGTTTTGTTCTCACGTTGCATTGCGTTTCGGGGCTTGGGGTCGAACTCGGGATCTCATGCATGCAGAGCACGTGCCCCGCCACTGAGCTACACCTCCAGCCCTTCAGCAATTTTTAAATGTACCGGAAAAAAAGACAGAGATTCTTTAAGTTAAACTTTAAAATATATTGGTTTTTATGTTATTACTCAACGGGGATAGACTGGTAAGTAGCTCTTCGAGTGTTCACATGTTGTGGAGTAGAAGGAACCATCATTTGTACACGTTTTCTTAACACTAACTTGTTAACTAAGCCAAACATTAAAATGTTCCTACAGTCTAATCCTGTAATTTCACTTTTAGGAAATTGTCTTAAGAAAATCATGCGTGCAGTCACATTTTATGCATAAAGGTTTTCACCACAGTGTCACTCATGCACACTGAAGGTTCATTCCTGCATACATATCTATGTATACATAAGGATACATGTGAGCATAATTTCTTAAAGCACTTGAACTTAACTGTCTCAGTTACTTATTCGTTGCTGGGACACGTTACTCAACATCCACAGCAATTTAAGAGAAGAAAGATTTATTTCAGCTCCCAGTTTCAGAAGGTCTCAGTCCGCCCATGGGTGGTGAGCAATGGTGGGTAGGGCCTCGGGGAGGACAGCACCTCACAGCATCGCAACAGGGGGAATCGGGGTTCAGAGGAGCTGGGTAGGAGCTTGTACCCTTCCAGGCCACACACCTGTCCTCCAGCGCACACCTGTAATCCAGCCCTTCTGACCAGGCCGTGCGTCTAAATAGCCCATGGCATTTCTGGGTAATCCACAACGTCCAAATACATGGGGCTCTTGGGGGACATTACAAATCCAGACCATGAAAGTAGCCTACCTACCTCCAGTCCTTTATCGCTAAACCCACCAGTATGTATTTTCTAAGCACACAGTGTAATCAAAGAGGAAATCCAGAAATTTACTTTGATACTGTGCTTAGTCACTTGTTTCTATTCCAATCTGGTCAGTCAACTGAGTTACATCTTCTAAGGATTCCCTTCTTTTTCCGGTACGGGTTTCAGCTGCTGGTTAAATATCACATTGGACGGTCAGGCCTCTTTCACCTGTCATTGTCTTTTAGTTTTGACTCGCTGACCTTTTTTTTTTTTTTAATTGAATAGACGTCCTTTTGTGTTTTTCCTGTTTCCTTATGCATTCGTGTGTGTGTGTGTGTGTGTGTGTGTGCGTGCGTGCGTGTGTGTGTTTGTACTAGGGATTGAACCCAAGGCCTTCACATGAGCTATCTCCTCAGCTTTATTTTATATTTTGAGATGGAATTTTACTAAGTTGCCAGACTGGGCTTGAACTCGAGATCCTCCTGCCTCTGCCTCCCAGAGGACTAGGATTACAGGCCAGCACCACCACACCGTTTTGAATACTTAAGGGATGGTGGCTGCTTCTCCTGTGGCCCACCTACCCCTCCCAAGTGTTATTTGGGTCACCCCAAGGTCCTTTCTGATTTTCCCAGCACGTAAGCCCTGTTTTTCTTCTCTCATGCAACTTGTAAGTGATTCGTGCCCTGCTCCTCAGCAGTGACTCTTAGCGACCACTAGAGACAGTGCTCACTGACGACTCTTGCCTAATCCAGTCCTACGATGATTGCAAAAGGCTGATTTCTCAACTCTGGCGCTACTCTAAGAAAAAGCCATCTCTTCTCTCTGTATTATGATTTCCTACTTTATGGTTCATAATTGTGTTACTATGCTGTGCTAGTCACATTTCCATTGCTGGGATGAAATGCCGACGTACCAAACTCAAAGAAGAATGGTGTATTTTGGCTCAGAGTCTTGGAGATTTCAGACCATGGTTGACCGACCCAAGGCAGAGGCATCATGGTGGAAAGGTGGGTAGAGGAAAGCCAATCGCTGTGACAGCCAGCAGACACACAGAGCAAGAGGGCCAGGGATGAGAAGAGGCAGGGACAAGGCCTGCCCTCCAGTGGGCCCCAGCTCCTCAAAGTCCACTCAGTAGCTGTGGGCCTTGCAGGGACGAATTCATTGATGACATAAGTGTCTTCATGATCCAACCTGAAAGTTCCATCTCTGAACACAGGGGACTTCACGGACATTTTAGATCTAAACTCTACCCCATCTTCAAGTATTTTTAGTACTCAATTGTTCCAAATTTGGCTAGAGGGGCATCTTAAGCCTGTGTTTATGTCTCTTTTTTGGCCAAATTTTCTACAGGGCTTTTAGCCCTACATTTTCTTAATTCTTAAAAGCTCATCATAAGTTTGATATATTAGAGCTTTATCTGTGGTTGTGGTGTGACCCAAAAATATGGTGAATTTTAAAATTTCTTTTGAAATTTACTACAATAGAGGACACAGGGCTGTTCATCCTCCAGAGAGTGTTTCTCCTGTCTTTGGGCACAATTTCCCTTCTTGCCATTTTCTGGAGCTGTGCTGGAGGTCCTCTTCCCCGAGTGTCTTTAGTTACACAGTGATAGACACTTCTGCAGTCTGAGTCAGTTCAAGACGTTTACCTCTCCCGGCCATGTTGTCACTGAGAAAGAGCCAGAAGCCACGCAGTGCTGGATCCAGTGGAGAAGGTGAACACGGACAGACCGTAGTGTCTTCATGAGCCTGCCTTTCAGTCGCTGGCACGCAGCAGTGGCCCTCACTGTATGTGTGACCAAGACTTCCAAAACTGCTTCAGGAGGTGGCAGGATTGGGCTGGGCACAGGAGAGTGGTTACAGCACTGGCCTGGCAGGTGCAAGGCCCTGGGCCTGACCCCCCAGCACCACAGAACAATTAGGTGTGATAAACCGTGGCACATCCTAGCCCGTGGGAGGCTGAGGCAGTTGGATTGCTGTGGCATGAGGCCAGCCGAGGCTACCTAGTGAGTTCGGGACCAGCCTGGATTACAGAACAAGGCCCTGTCTCAAATAAATAAATAAATAAATGGCAAGATTGATAGGATTAGTGTGTTCGAAGTAATGGGAAGCATTTTGAAGGGAATTAATGACACTAAGTATTTTACTGTGATTTTTTTTGTGATATGAGGAGTTGAACTCAGGGCCTTTAACACCGAGCTACACCCCAGCCCATTTTTATTGTTTATCTGAGACAGGGTCTTGCTGAGTTTCTAAGTTGCCCAGGCTGGGCTGTGCCAGGCTTATGATACTCATTTCTTAATTTAAACATTTCTCACGTATTACTCACCCTGGTAGGTGGTGCACACTTTCTCCCAGTTTCTCTTTTGACTTAGAGTGATTTCTTTTTGCATGCAAAAATGTTTTTATTTTATTGCCATGTAGTTAAATATATTGATTTTTTATGATCCCTGGATTTGGAAGCAGAGTTTAACGTATCTCCTCCATAGACCTCTCCCAGGCGATTTCATTTTCACCATCAGTTGTCACCCCCACTTCCTAGAACGTGACCGGGTTAGCTCTGTGGAGGCCATTGTCACTTCTAAACCCCTCAAGGGGATCCGCTTCATTCTGCCCTGTTTCCTACAAGTTGTGCCAGAGATGGCCTGGCTTCCCAGGAAGAGGAAGCGCAGTGTGGGTGGGGGAGAGCGAGCCTCCGGAAGGGGGAAACACGGTGTTTGCGTAGGACTTTGTGACCCCAGGCGAGGAGACCCACATTGGACTTCAGGCAGAGGTCCTTCTGATACCCAGTTGGTCTCAAGTGAGGCGCGGGAAGCTGCAGTCTGTGCTCGTTCTCACTTCCAACCTTTCCTGGTCACACTCCCCCAGGCTGGACGGCTGGCAGATTTTTTTTCTCTCTGATGACTGAACCCAGGACCCTCACACTGAGTTACTTCTTCAGCCCAATTTTTAGTTTTGATTTTGAGACAAGGTCTTGCAGACTTGCCCAGGCTGAATTCAGACTCGCAGCCCTCCTGCCTCATTCTGCCAGAGTAACCAGGCCTGTGCCACCTGCCCAGCTGGATGCAAAGTTCTGATGAGGACAGTGCTGGGCTCAATTCAGCCTCATCCCTGGAGAAGGGCTGTTCTGCTTCCAACATCACGTGTTGTGGCCCAGGAGGACACTGGGCCACATCAGTCCACCACTTCTTATTTCTCCTTGCTCCACTCCCAGGTGCTGAGCAAGGTGCGCATAGAATCGGTGGTCGAGCTGGCCCACGTGTCTGCCCAGCTCAGGGGGGACAGAGAGACCTCCTTACCAAAGGGGTGGGACATCCGAGCCCCCAGTCACCTAAGCCTGCCCTCCATTCCCCTTTCCCTTTTTGCATCAGGACATCTCAAGTGGGCTGTCCTGGACCTGGGGCGGTGGGCACGGGACATGGGGGCTGGCACTAGCTGAACAGCTGGAGAGGGGTAGGTATGGTTTGAGGTCCGCCCTGGGTCTGATGGCTCTGGCTCCATTGCAGTGAGGTCAGCGGGTGGCGACGGGGATGCACTGTGTGTTACCGAAGAGGAACTGGCTGGTGAAGACGAGGACATGCCATCCTTCCCCTGCACCCAGGAGGGTAAGGGCTCGGGGCCACTCGCGGGGAGGGAGGTGTGGAGCTGGGTGGCCTGGGTGGTGCGGTGGGGCTGCAGCGCCATCTCTCGCAGGGGCTCTGCCCTCTCCCTCAGCCAGACAGCCTGTGCCCAGGGCTTATCTTTTCTGTTTGTTGTGTTTGATACTGGGGATCAAGCCCAGGACTTTCACAATGAGCTATATCCCCAGTCCTTTTTTATTTTGTATTTTGAAATAAGGTCTCACTAAGTTGCCAAATTGCCTAGGCAAGACTTGAACTCACAGTCATCTTGCCTCAGCCTCTGAAAGTGCTGGGATGGCAGATGTGCACCACCGTGCCCAACGCCAGGGCCCATCTCCTAGTGGCCCCAACCATTCCCTTCATTGTCCTCAGTGCTGCCTGAACACTGGGTGGACTGTACCATCAGTGGCTGTCAGGGGGATGAGATCCAGTGCTGTCCCCCTCAGCCACACACCGTCATCACCCGGAGATGCCACGACCAACCCCGAGCAAGATGGGCTTATTTCAGTCTGGAGCGTGAACCAGGCAGCAGGATTTTTAGCCCCTGCTGGTGCACCTCATGTGCAGCTGAGGTCAGAGTCACCTGAGAAACTTTCCAGTCAGGGATATTATTGCCTTCCTATTGGGCATTGGCCAAAGCTTCCAGGAACACCTGGCTCCCTTCTGTCTCCATACCAGCAACCTGCCTGACGGACAGGAACATGTGCTTGGTTTCCAGGAAAACGTGTTGGTTACCTGCCCAGTTTGGGGACTAATGACCAACCTTCTTGACAGTCTGGAAGGGCTTCCCAGGGTGTGGGACTTATAGGCTTGACATACACTCTCTGCCAGCCATTCTAGTTTGCGTCTGCTGAGGCGTGCCCCTGACCAGAGATTTTCTGTGCTAAAATCTGGAAGGTTTGGGACAAACAGGGACTGGCTGGTCCCTCAAAGTGGGTCATCCACCAGGCCAGTGCAGAGGAGAGGGCGTTTCCCCAACCCACCAGCCATCAAGATGCCACAGAGAGAATAAAGACGGTGGTGGGAAGAGTTTTTATGTTTCGGTGGCTCTGGGGATTGAACCCAGAGCCTTTGCACTGAGTTACCTCTCCAGCCCATTCATTAATTAATAATTTTTTTTTATTTTATTTTTGAGACAGGTTCTCACTCTGTAGTCCAGGCTGCCTCAAACTCACAGCAATCCTTTTGCCTCAGCCTCCTTGTGCTTGCTAGACAAGCACTCTAACTGATGTACTATTCCTCCACCCCAATTTTTTATTTTTATTTTGAGACACAATCTCACTATGTAGCTAGGTTGCCCAGGCTGGGCTTGAACTTGTGATGCTCCTGCCTCAGCCTCCCAAAGTGCTGGGATTACAGGTCTGCACCATCAGACTCAGTGGAGGTGTTCTTTGAAGAACCTGGCTCTGCCTCCAGCTTTCTAGAAAGCTCAGGGACCGAGAGAGAGGTCGTAAGGCGGGTAGGCACAGAAGGCAGAAAATTCCCGTGACGAGCGTGCGTGCCAGGTGACCAGGCAGCCGGGACAGGAGCTCAGGACCAACCTAAGCCACCGCCCTCTCGCATCCCCCGACAGGCCGGCCAGGACCCCGCTGCAGCCGCTGCCAGAAGAACCTCTCTTTGCACACATCGGTGCGGATTCTGTACCTCTTCCTATCCCTGCTGCTGGTGGCTGTGGCCGTGCTGGCCTCTCTGGGTGAGTCCAGGTCTCCCTCGCCCAGGCTGCAGAGGGGTGCCTGCGCGGGGCTCCAGCCTCAAAATCCCCCTGCACAGACCTAGGATCGGCATCTCCCTGACGAGGATTGCTAATGGCTCATGCACGCCGGGGAAGGGGGGGCTCCAAATTTCTGGGCAAGGATTAGCCCTGCGACCTTGAGCCTCCTTGTTGGTGAAACCAGATGATGGGAGGAGACAAGTGGTTCTAGGCCAGCGTCAGCTCCGTGTGAGTTTCACTCCGGGGCTTTATAAAACTGTAAGTGCCCCAGCCTGACCCTGGAGCTAACTCAGAGCCGCACGGGCCTCTCAATGTCCGTTGTACATACAGGGTTGAGATCACTGGATCAGGTGACTTCTAAACACCTTTTGAGATCTATGTATTTCTCACAGTGAGGTGGGACACCCACCAGCATCCAGACTGCCCCCAGTAGTAGTTTAAAAACATGTATTTACAAAAAAAGTTAAATTTTATGTCATGCGAATGTTTTTACCAAAAAAATTTAAAAATAAAGTCTCTTGAAAAAAATGAAATGACAGCTATTGTGAACTGTAAAGAGCAACCTCATATCACTTCTTGTGATTATTCTTGGTCTTGGTTTTCTCAACATGTTGCTGTTGCTAGTTAGGTAAGTATCTAGAAGTCAGACATTCCAAATAATTTGAAATTATATCATTTTGGAGCTCATGAGAGGCCTACAAGACTTCTATCTCCACATTCTAATTTTATAGATGATTACATTAGCCATGGAAAGGTTGGTTGATAGGCCCAAAGTCACCCAGCGCATTCTTACAGTGATTTGGGACAAGAAGCTGTGTTACCTTGTTCCTTGGGCAGCGTTAATTCCATTTGCCAATATTTGACTGTCAGAGGACATAGGAGAACATCTTGTCACTCTTCAGTCCAACCTGCACTGGTCTATCCCTGCCAGGCCTACCCACTGCTGCAGAAAGCCAGGCTTTCTGCTACCCCTGGCCACCACCATGCCCTCGGTACTAACTAACATTCAAAAATGTTATTTTTCTTTAACCCAGTGATTCTGCTTCTAGCAGTAGATCCCAGGGAATAGTCATATATAGACAAGCGTCATCTACAAGGAATTATCCCTAGCTCAAGCATTGCTCGTGTTCACATGTCAGCTTTACGTTATGCACTCCGGAGAGGAGAATCCCTTAAGTATCCCAATAGTATGAGGTTTTTATAGCTTTGCTGTGCCATTATTACACAGAGTATGATGCAGATTTTGAAAGTAATGATTTTTAAATGATTTGCACTACAACTTAAAAATTCCATGGCACAATACCAATAAACCCAAATAAGAGAAAATGCTAAAGATATGAAAAACAGTCCAGTTTTTTGCTTTATAAAAAAATGTATCCATGTACATGTAGAACAGGTATGAATGCAAGTATGACCAGGAGAAATATGCAAAAATATCAGTGGCAGCAATCTCTCTAATTCTTAAAATTATAAGCATAATTTTTACTTTGCTTTTAATATTTTTTTCTGAATTTTCCCTATCCTATGGTCAAGTTCTATCTGTAAAATCGGGAATGAGAGAAGAATTTTTTTTTTTAAGAGATGTGATCAAACTCTGACCATGAGAAGCAGCTTCCCTTGTTACCATGGGGAAGGTTGCAAGAGGAAGGGTACGTGGTTTTGCTGATAAAAATGCCTTCTCAACCAAGCACCCGTTTATTGAGGTCTGTTTCTGTGATCCGAGACTCTCTCTGCCAGGATTTCTCATCAGTTTCCCTACAGTCTTTAGGAAAGTAGACTCCCTCTCAGAAGACATCTTATTGGCCCAGTCCATTTATGATAAGAAGCTTGTGTCGATGCAGGAAAATCTTCAAGGCCTCGGTAAGTGTCTCATGTCCCGATGTGCTGGTAGCTATGCTGTACTGCCAGTGTTCATTAAGGCAGGGCAGGGCCCCCATGCCACAGTCCCAGGGCTCAGCAAGCTTCACCAGCCTTCTAGGCACAAAAGCGAGACAGCCACAGCTCCCGGCTCCCCTCTCCAGCCGGGCATTATTCACCCAGAGAACTGCTGACTAGTAGCCACCTAGGACCCTGTGGGGGTGTTGTTATTAGTCAACTTTCCCATCGCTGGGACAACATTCCCAGCACTCACAGCTTAAAGGAAGAGAGGCTGAATTTGGCCCATGGCGCAGGAGATTCCGTCCATGAGAGGCAGGCTCCCCTGGGGGAGTCGCATGGCGGAGGGTCGTGGCGGAGCAAAACTGCTTAGCTAGTGGCAGCTGGGAAGCAGAGCAGGGGAACTGTGCCAGAGAGGAAGTGGCAAGGGCCGTGGGCAGTGATCAAGGTCACACCTCCATGACCCAGCCAGACACACCCAGAGCCCGTTTCACTAATCTGCCAGATGTTCCTTAATTCAATGAAGTTGTCGTATCGGGATTAACAGTCATGGGTGTAAATCTTGCCAGAGTCACAGGCAGAGTAGGAAGCCAAGTGTAGTCCCAAGATGGCTTCATGAATGGAATGAGTTGTGGGGTTTTTCCAAGCCTCCGACACATCAACTCCTTACTCAACTTGTGATGCCCTGTATCTCCGGCTTTAACCTTGATCGTTCTAAGAGGGAGCAAAGCAGGAGCTCTAACAGAAGGGATTCAAGGTGGTCTGCTTTGATGCAAATGGGAAGTTCTGGACCACACGAACTAGCCAAGCACCATTTGGCAAATCACTTCCCTGTGCCTGTTCCCCATGGGTCACAAGGTGAAAATCCCCAAACTCCTTCCTCACAAGTATGTTGTGAGGGGATCAAATAAGATAACAGATACAAACATATTTGGGGAAATTTAAAAATACATTATAAATGGGAGGATCTTGGCCACCTCAGAAAAGCTACTAAGATGCATTCTTGCAGTGGTGGGTGGAAAATCAAAAGTCCTAAATACTGAATTTTATATTATATAATAGAGATGGCTTGGCAAAGCTTTTCTGGGAAAGGATTTTATATTAGGAGTTAGGAAAGTAAGTGGGGCCAGGAAGCCACTTGCCAATTCATGGAGCTCTAAGATGTTTATTTGAAGGAAGTGCCATTGTCCCACAGCTCCCCAACAACTCAAATTTTGTCCCTTTTTCCTGAAGACCCAAAAGCCCTGAACAACTGCTCTTTCTGCCATGAGGCTGGCCAGCTGGGGCAAGAGATCAGGAAGCTGCAGGAGGAACTGGAGGGGCTGCAGAAGCTGCTTCTGGCTCAGGAGGTCCAGCTGGACCAGACCTCTCAGGCCCATGAGCTGCTCTCCACCACCAGTGGTCAAATCTCCCAGGAGATGGGCAGTTGCTCCTTCTCTGTCCACCAGGTCAACCAGTCCTTGGGGCTCTTCCTGGCTCAGGTGAGGGGCTGGCAGGCCACCACCACCAGCCTGGACCTCAACCTGAAGGACCTCACCCAGGAGTGCTACGATGTCAAGGCGGCCGTGCACCAGATCAACTTCACAGTGGGGCAGACCTCCGAGTGGATCCACGGGATCCAGCGGAAGACAGACGAGGAGACCCTGACTCTCCAGAAGATGGTCACAGACTGGCAGAACTACACCCGGCTCTTCAGCGGCCTGCGCACCACCTCTGCCAAGACCGGAGAGGTGGTCAAAAACATTCAGGCCACACTGGGGGTCTCCTCCCAGCGCATCAGCCAGAATTCTGAGAGCATGCATGACCTGGTGCTGCAGGTCATGGGCTTGCAGCTGCAGCTGGACAACATCTCGTCCTTCCTGGATGACCACGAGGAAAACATGCATGACCTCCAATACCACACCCGCTACGCCCAGAACCGCACAGTGGAGAGATTCGAGTCGCTGGAAGGACGCATGGCTTCTCACGAGATTGAAATCGGCACCATCTTCACCAACATCAATGCCACTGACAACCACGTGCACAGCATGCTCAAGTACCTGGACGACGTGCGGCTGTCTTGCACGCTGGGCTTCCACACCCACGCTGAGGAGCTCTACTACCTGAACAAGTCTGTCTCCCTCATGCTGGGTGCCACCGACCTGCTCCGGGAGCGCTTCAGCCTGCTCAGTGCCCGGCTGGACTTCAATGTCCGCAACCTCTCCATGATTGTGGAGGAGATGAAGGCTGTGGACACGCGGCATGGAGAAATCCTCCGCAACGTCACCATCCTACGAGGTAAGGGGACATCAGGCCGGGGGCCTGACAAGCTCCCACATCCTTGGTGATCTGCTGGCCCCAGAAACACCTGGTTTTAGGCAAAAACTAAGGGGCTAACACAGTTCAGTAGCAAATGTGCAGGTTAGTGGATAGCTTTAAGGCATTCTTGCAAACCTGGATCCACGTAGAAAAGTCAACAGACCCTAGGTTTTGGATAGGGTCTACACTTGCCTGGTCGCTTTCTGCCCACTCACCCATGATCTCATCTGCCCAACCAGCCATCTGTCCATCCCAGGCCCTTCATTCTTCTACTTTCCACACAACTGTGTCCCTGCAAGAGTTCCCCAAAGAAATGGGACCAAGAGTGAGGAGACAGATGGTAGATAGAAGGTGATAATAAATGATGTTATAAATTTACATAAATTATAAATTGATAATGAAACTGACCATTACAAGCCCAGTCCTTGTTGACTTGGCAGCCGCACATCTTACCTTAGATCACCACCCTGAATCTCTAAATAGAGATAATGTTCATCACACTTCTGCCTAACATAATACACCTATCCTATGTATAACCAAAAACATTCCCATTCTTTCCCCAGCAGAAGAGTGAATGTCTTAGTGATTAATTCTTTTCTCCTTTTATCCCATAACTAGAATGCTATGATGTAAATTAACAGGACTTATATACTGTAATATAAAGCCAATGTATCTTTTTTTTGAGACAAGATCTCACTTTGTAGTCCAGGCTGTTCCTGAACTCACTATGTAGCCCAAACTAGCCTCAAATTCATGCCAATCCTGCTGCCTCAGACCCCTGAGAATACATCTTATGCCTTAAGGGCTATGTGATAAGGAAATGAGATGTATGCGCAGCCAAGCAGCTGTAACAGAATAAGGAGAAAGGACACATGACAATTTCAGTCCTTTTTTTCTAAATCAATCATGTGGTCATAGCTAGTATTTATAACTACCTCCCATACCACTTAGTCCAAATTCTCTTTGCTCCAATGAGTACCCCCATGGGTCATGGTTGTTTACCTGACGGGGGGCTCCAGATAGTTTTTGCTGAAAGTCCTGGGCCATTAGTATTTTCACCTGTGTTGGGTTGCTGAACTTTCCGATCGACCTTGATCATGGGGCATGGTGACATCAGGGGACACCTAGATGACCCCCTGTACTCCAGACGTACTCTCCCTCACCTCCATTGTGAACTAGTAACCTAATTTCCCCTGGGTAGTCAGGACCAATCACCTGAGCTGCCCAGGAATCCCCTTCTTTTCTGGTTGATTCAGTCATGAGGAGCCCAGAGTAGCCAGTAGGTGGGGTCTTCACTTCCTGTTCAATAGTGATTGTTGGGTCTCCTGGCGGAAGGTCTCCTACCAACTTAGCAGAACATAATCAGAAACAAGATGCAACAAGTTTGCTCATGTTTCACTGGGTGCCTGAACCTGTGAGTCTTGGCTCTGGGAGAAACAGCACTGGAGTACTGGATGCTGATTAATAGCACATATAACCTTCTAGAGAACCTGTCTTAGCTCTGTTGCCATGTCTGGCCTTCCTAAAGGTCATTCCACTGTTCTGTCAAGCCATCTTCTTCAGGGTGGTGGGAGGCATGGTGGATTCCATCTGCATGAGCTCTTTCCCATACCTTATTTACTGTGATAGGAATTCCTTGGTCAGAAGCGATCCTATATGAATGCAAGGATCGAGGATAAGGACTCGTGTAAGTTCATGGACAGTAGCTTTGCATACAGGGAAGGCAGATCCGTACTTGAGGTCTCCATTTCATTAAGAAAAGGACACTGAGCCTCACATGAGGAAAGTGATCCAAAGTCAGCGCCTCCTAGGTAGGTGGCTGATCACCCTGGAGAGTAGTGCCATCTCTGGGTCTCTGCTCCTGGTAAATTGGGCTGTCACATTGACCCCAAGTAGGTTGGCCTTGGTGAGGGAAGCCCGCGTTGCTGGATTCATACATGACTTCTAGTCACCACGTCCGCTTGCTCAAGAACCCACTCGGTGATGACAGAGGTGGCTGAAGAAAAGGCTGATGGAACAGTGTCGCCACCAGTAGTCTGGTCACATTCCTTTCAAGTCTCTGACTGTGCAGCCTAATCAATGGCCAGTGCCCACGCACTGCCATGTAATCACACATCTGGCCACTTCTCCTTTCATGCAAAATGGATAGCCAGGCACATCTTGCCAAACTCTGCCCACTAAGAGGATTCCTCTTCGCCACTACCCTTCAAGAATGTCCCAGGAAGGAGCTCAGTGTGACTGCATGTCATGCATGTCATGTCATGTCATGCAGGACCAAGAAGCCAGGCCGAACTTTTACTTTTTCTCTCGACTGATTACAGGAAAATCCCCATGAGGCCATAGGTGGTAAGAGAGAGAAGGCAGCGCAGCAGGCAGGAGGGCCAAGGACATTTAATCCATTTGTCTGTGTAACTTACTTGTGCGTTCAAGACCTGCTGGGGCCTGTCACATACTTACCTCTTCCATTTGACAGTGGGGTGTTGCTGGGCATGCCCAGTGTACACGCTGGAAGTTCAACTACCGTTCAGTTCACAGTGGGCAGCTCAGGTCACATGGTAGCTTGGTGGCCCATGATTAAGTGTTTGGTCTCCACTGAGGCCCAGCAGCAGGCCAAGAGCTGCTACCTGCAGAGAGCAGTTCTTTGTGGAGAATGGCAAGGCATTATTCCAGAATCCTAAGGGATTTCCCTAGGATTCTTTTACAGTGGACTGCCAAAGGCTCCAAACAGCGTCCCTGGATTCCCATAACTAGGAATTTGGGCGACTCCTTGAAGCCATCCCCAGAAAGCGTGTGTCTGTGGGAAGGACGGTAGTGCCCCACTATCCCTCTACAGCTCTCAGGCAGATGTGTGGCTTCGCCCTGGCAGTTCTGCTGGCTCTCTCGGTGGGTGGTTTAGTCGTTATAAACTAGTCCTGCTTGGGCAATGCTTTTCAAGTGACCACAGCCGGGGCTGAGCATCCTGACCCCAGCCACTACCCTCGTGGGCAGAGAGAGCATGAGCCACGCAACACACTGACAGCGGAATGGTTGCTCTAGCCTGAGCCCCCACAAGGGTGGCTTCCTTGAACCAGCCCCCAGGGTGTGCCCCTTCCAAATCTCACTTCTTCTGCCCTGGCAAGCCGGCTCTGGCCGTGAGGGGGCACTCTGGCCCCTCCTGCCACACTCACCCGCCCTTGCCACCCCAGTGCAGACCGCAGAGACAGCCACTCTACTTATCTCAGACATACAGTCAGCTGCGGCCAGACCCTAATGGGCCTGAGATCCTAATTACAGCCTGTGGCTTCCTCCGTAATCATGGGTCTCCCCCAGCTCGGTGCACTGATCACCTCTCCCTGCTTGAGCCTGGGCCTCCTCTGCTAGGGCTTTGTCCTTGTTCTCTCTGCCCAGAGAGGCTTCAGTCCCTGCCCTCGGCCGTGGCCATA
Organism: Ctenodactylus gundi; assembly: GCA_004027205.1. NCBI lineage: Eukaryota > Metazoa > Chordata > Mammalia > Rodentia > Ctenodactylidae > Ctenodactylus > Ctenodactylus gundi. The sequence goes on from PVKB01000373.1 coordinate 161,989, forward strand.
TTGGGGGCATATTCATGACAGGGTCAGGCACCCTGTCCTGGGGAGGCTGTGATCAGCCTTCCACCACTTGCCTTTGCTAACAGCAGGCTATTGACTGTGTCCCCGGATAGACCTGTACCCACTGGCTTGCAATTCTCATGTCTCATAGGTGGCCCTGAAGCACGCAGGCTCTGCTCCCCTGAGGAAGGGCCTTTCTGAGGACTGCAGGCCGTACTCAGATTGGAGGCCCTGGCACTGGGAAAGGTCAGAAGGCCCTGCCTCGGCACCTCAGTGTGCCCAGGGAAGAGGCAGCAGACACAAGGAGAGCCTAGGCCTCAGAGCCCCTCAGCAAGCCTGATCCCCCACTGGCCGGTTATTGGCCTTGGGCTCCCTGCCACTTTATTCACTGTGGCTTGTTGACTATAAAATGATGGAACCACAACACAATACCAGGAACACAGCTGATAGTCGGTTGAAAAATGTTGGCAGATGTTAGCTGTTCTCAGGCTTTTCCCCGCCCCTCCAGCAGGAGATCCAAGCAAGTGAGACATGGAGCAATTAGCGGTGAGCCAAGGGCTGATTACGGCAGGGCAGTATAGACGTGCCAGTACCATGCAGTGTAGACTCACCAGCACCACGTGACTCTGTCCACTGGCCCAAGACAGGGCAATGAGGGGGATTTCTGCCTGTGTCTTGGGCCCCTGTGAGCACGCCTCAGGATGCCAGGAGAGCTGGACAGATTTGGCAACTTTCTTCCACCTGATCCACTCCTGGCTGCTGCCTGGGATGCCGCTGAGCTCTTCTTAGTGATGGGGCCAGACGTGGTAGCTGTGGCTGGGGGCGGGACCAGAGAGGAAGATTAACCTTTTCTTCACGGCCCACTTGCCGTACTTGGGGCCACGAAGTGGGCAGTGTGACCACGGCCTCTGCCTAGATATGCGACAAGACGCGTGGGTGCTCAGTTCTCCCCATCCGTGGAGCAGCCTTGGAGCTGCCCTGGGAAAGGAGCCAGAGGAAGGGTGGGGAGGAGGGAGAGGGGCCTTTGTCTCTGCCTTTTCTCCCTCGCTGTTGCCTGGAGACCTTAGGGAACCTCTCTCATTGGGGCCAGAGAGAAGAGATTATCACCACAGAGGGTGGCTTCAGAAGGAATGGGACCAGGAAGAAAGCTTGGGGACATCTGCTGGCTGGGAGCGGGGCAAGGCGTTCTTGCCAAAGTGAGACTCCCAGGCTAGAGACAGAGAGGGAGACTCATCCCACTTTGAGGCCGAGCATGGAGAGAGGACCAGGGAGCTGAGGGCAAGTCTCAGGGAAACCGCTGGTCCCAGAGAAGATGGAGGCCGAGCCTACGGCAGCCATCAAGGAGCTGAGCCAGAGGCAGGGAACAGGTGCCCACCGATCCCGGAGGGGGCTACAGCACGCTTGGAGATGTTAAGTGGAACTCAGCTGTACCACGTGCAACCTAATTGTGGGCAGTTTGGTTTGGGGTTCTTTCTTGGTGTTGGGGGAGTTCAGATTGAACCCAGGGCCTTCATATTGAGCACATCCCCCTTCTATTTTTTTTTTTTTTAATTTTGAGATAGAGTCTCACCAAGTCACTGAGTTGCCCAGGCAGGGTTCAGACTTGGGACCCCTCTGTCTCAGTCTCCCAGTGTGCTGGAATTACAAGTCTGTCCCACCAGGCCTGGCTAATTGTATGTATCGAGGGTAATTCAGTCCTGTTATCTCCGTGGTAGTAAGTGTAGCTGAAACCCGAGTGCCGGAAGGATTCGCCCAGTGTTGCTGCACCCACCACGGGATCCGGGGTTCCCTCTGCCTCCAAACGACTCTGCTTTTTTGAACTTCAGCTGGCCCTAGTGCCAGGAGCAGAGTTGGGATGAAGACAGAGGTTGTGGCCCTGCCAATTCCCAGCCAGGCCTGCCAGGCTGGAGGAGGCAGCCTCTGCATGGGCACCGTTCTGGCCTCTGTCACTTCCGGGCCCCAGCCAAACCAATGACGGAACCCCATCCTCTCTGCTGGCATGCCACGTGAGCTTACCCAGGGCCACATCCCCATGGCAGGCCGTGGCAGGGAATGGACTGGAAGGTTTTCGTTGGCTCTAATGAGGCAGTTGCCTGGGCTCTGGTTTCAGTTTAGGTCATAATAGAGGATGTAGTCACTGACACCACTTCATGTAGAAACACTCCAAGGAGACAAATGAACCAGTAGAGGGTGGAGGGCATGGGCGGGGGGTGGGGGGGTGGGGGGGTGTAGGTTGTGTGTGCCAGGGCGAAGGGCCCGGATGTCACAGAACTGGATTCAGGTAGCTTGGAAACTCTGGACTCTGGAGTAGAGCACACTTTCCCCAGGAGGCCTGCTGCATTCTAGTGTCCACTCAGGTGGCCACAAGGCTTTTGTCATCTCCTCTGTGAAGTTAAAGAAACGGATTAGGTCCTACCAAGCTGAAAGCCCCTAAGACTCAATTGCAAAGGGTTAGAAACACCAGCAGAGTCGTCATGGAGACCTGAGTGCTGGCTCCCAGAATCGTTCCATCGATTCCACCAGGTCTGCACGAGCCTTGGACCCAGCCTGGCTGAAGCTGCTGTCTCCACAGCCACCGCCTGGCAATTCCCAGTGCGTTTGTGCTCCTCTGTGCTCCTAAGGCATGCTAACACGCCTGGGCAGAGAGAAAGCCACAGCCACCATGTGTCCTCAGCACTGGTACAGCCCTGCCAGACGCTCTAGACCTGCACAGCCAGGCGAGGTCACCTGAGGCCTGCGGGGTGCATCTTAGACAGGGCTCCTTGAGGAAGGCCAGCGCCCTCCTGGCACCTCCCCAGGCCGCAGGCTGCAGGCCGCAGCCAGGCCTGTAGTGGAGGCCCATGTTTGCTCCGTGGAGTATCTCTTAATCTACACTGAGATTTCTTGGATATGTGCCGGGTCTATGCCCAGGCTGGGATGCAGATGTGGTCCTCGCTGTCTTCCTGGCGATCCACAGAATATAGGGTGTAATCAGAACATACAAAGACTGTTTAACACTGTATCTGGGCCCGGTGGCAGAGGTCTCCAACCCCAGCGCTCTGGTAGGCTGAGATAGGAGGAGCCCAAGTTCAAGCCTAGCTTGGGCAACTCATCAAGACCTTGTCTCAGGGAAAAAAAAAAAATTATTGCAGTAAAAGTAATTGCCATGAATCTCCCTTATAAAAACTTGCTCTTGTCTTGAGCACACTTTCTGAGGCGGTTCTGAAGTCCTTTTTTATGGATGGCTTTATGAGGTGTGATTTAAAAATACAGCGAATGCTGTTGCCCAGTGCCACCCAACAGAAAGGCAGGCTCGTAAAAACATGACGATGTGGCCTCATCCGCCTCGTTATTCAGATCTGATGTGTGTTATTTCTGGCTCGAAAGGTAACTGATGGAGGACATGGAGGTAGAGCTGACAGCACAACTAAAGACTTTCTGTGTAACCCTCAACTGTCACTATGTCCCTCATGACTGTCCTGTCCCCTCTTCTCTCCCATTCCAGGTGTCCCCGGCCCACCAGGACCAAGAGGACTCAAAGGAGACGTGGGCATCAAAGGGCCTGTTGGCAGCAGAGGACCAAAAGGAGACACTGGCAGTCTGGGCCCCCCGGGACCCCAGGGTCCTGAGGGGCAGCCTGGGGAACTCGGACCATTCGGGGAGAGGGGACCACCTGGCCCTCGAGGCCTTCCTGGCCTCAAAGGCTCAAAGGGAAACTTTGGAATTGGGGGGCCAAGAGGACAGCCAGGCCCCAAAGGGGACGTGGGGCCCCCAGGACCAGAGGGGCCTCCAGGGTCTCCAGGGCCCTCAGGGCCTCAGGGAAAACCAGGAATTGCAGGGAAGACAGGACCCCCAGGCCAGCGGGGAGCTGTGGGACCTAAGGGGGAACAGGGGATCCAGGGCCCCCCTGGCTTGCCTGGACCCCCAGGGCCCCCAGGAAGCCAGAGCCCCTACTGAGAAGGATCCCTGGCCCAAACACTGCCACACAGAAGGGAAAGGGGCCTCAGAAAAGCTTGAAAACTTCACATCCAGATAATCATGGGCCTTTGACTCCAGTGTGAGGGTGCCCCCCGAGCTGCTCCTGCAGCTGTGGGCCCCCAGTAGTGACTGTACCATAAGAAAGCAGCCCCCTTCATGCACGCAAGCGCACACATACTTTTCCCTGCAGGCAGGAGCCAGCTGGGTTTCCCCTGGCTGAGGGGGAGGCAGAAAATTCACCCTCCTGCGACTCAGCCGAGTAAGGGGGTGGCAACCGAGGGAAGAAGGTGTTGAGCTGGTCTCTGGATGGTGAGCATCTCCTGCGAGGGCTGGATCAGTGTTAGCTCAGCGGTAGAGTGCTTGCCTAGAATGTGTAAGGCCCTGAGTTCAAACCTCAGCACCCTCACCCCCACCCCAGAGGAGGAAAGAGGGAAAGACAAGACCCAGGAGAACCTGTGCAGGGTGTTGCAGCTAAGAGCCTAGGGACAGGGTGGCACCAACAAGCCCACCGTGTAGTCACAGGCACAGAGCCCTCAAGGACTGACCGCTTCCCAGAGGGCAAGGCACCCCGCCAGGCTGGCACTCCAGGCTCGTTCACCGGGCCTCTGACAAGCTCAACATTGTTTTCCTGTGTGTCCAGAAGTCTCCCCGCTTCAGTCTTGCCTCTGCCTCTCAGGAGCAGCCAGAAGGGACCTAAGTACTTAAGAGTCTCAACTGCACAGGGAGCCTGTGCAGGGCCTAGAACCTTCTGTCCAAGTATCGCCTGGTACCCAAGAAGCTGTAGAGACGGAGACAAAGCTGCCACCTTATTCCCCTCAAAATTTGCCTTGCCGGTTCCCCGTACTGCTCTTCTGTGCCCACTGGGAAGGACTGGGGTACAGAAGGAGCCATCCCAGAAAATGGAGTGGTTCTCACCTCTGCACCTGTTGTGTTCCTGCCCACAGCTGGCACCGAGTGGCCAAGCCCTCTATGCACAAGCAGCAAGCTGGCCTAGGTATGGGGAGAGCCAGGACACCCACCAAGGCTCCTCCAAGGTGACCTCCTCTTCCACTGACTTCCTGGGCACACTGGTGGAAGGGGGCTCCCAGAGTGTCCCCAGCAGGGAGAGCCTCCCTTGGCCAGCTCGCTGGAGAGCTGGCTTCCCTTTACGTTCAAGCCAACTCAGACACCGCTAGGTGGAGCGCGGAGTCGTCTCTCCCTCAACACCACCTCAGAGACCTGCCTTCTTCCTGTCCGATGCCTCAATGTCACCTTCCTGTTGACGTAGATGTGCAACTGGTTTGCATTACATGCCCTCCCCCTCTCCCATGTAATTCTCCTGTCCACATATGATAATCTCGTGTCACATAATATTACAATCCAGTAAAGAGCTGTTTCCAGGAGGGAAGTGTCAGCCAGTGCTTTTTGCCTGGCCTGGGTATCCGTTTCAGGTTAATCTTTGAAGAGGAACCAGCGAGTGACAAGGGTCTGGCCCCTCACTCTAGAAACGCCGAGGTCTACAGGGAGTTCCCAGTGGTTTGCAGTGCAGCCAAGGCCCTAGAGTTTCTGAGGGCCCTGAGGGCAAGGACGAGGCAGGAGCAAGGAGCCAGTGAATCTTGCAGCATGGCATTGTAGCTCTTTGTCTAAATGAGATTAGAAAGTAGGGCAGGCTTGGACAGTGCAGGGACATCCCCCGCTTCCCCCTTTGTCCCTAAGACAAGGAGATATGGCCAATAAATGCAGAGAACAGGCCAGATTCGAGTGAGGTCTGCAGGAACCAAGGAAGCCCATTGGTCCCCTGGGAGCAACCAGGTTGGCTCCAGGAAGATGTTTTCAGGCCTAGGGATCTTGTTGGCTAATGAAACATGGCCTATTACAACCAGATCTTGGGTCTGTTTTTCTTTGGAGAAAAGGGTGACTTAGTAGTGGAGGGAAACAGAAAGGTGGAAGAATAGGGATCAGGCTGAATGGGGCCACCACATGGGGACCCTGTTGCTTCACCAAATGTGTGTGGCTGGAGATGCCCTCCCTCCACCAGTACCTGGGGATGCATGGGGCACTGAGGTAGGGTCTGTGTGGGTTGTGGGGAAAAGTGAAGCCACCTTGGTCCCCTCTCCTAGGAGAAAGGAGCATGTGAAAGCCACTCTTCTACCTGGAGCCATGCATGGAACATGCTAGAGCTGGTGGGTAGGTATCCCGGGAGTCAAAATTAGCAGATGAAGCTGGATAGGTAACACCAACATGGTGGCACAAAGATGTCAGAAAGTATGTACCCACGGAGTCACCTCACAGCCTGCAGCCCCAAGAAACCTCCAGGGAACTCAAGCTATTGGCTGTCTGGGTTGGGCAGAGAGTTGGGCCAGGCCATTGTGAGTAGCCAGAAGCTGGGCATAAGAGTGTGACAATATCCTGGATCTACCTCCAAGAAGGCTGGCTCTGGACCAATTCTAAGGGGTGATTTTGGGGCCAGAATGAGAGAGAAGGCCACAAAGTCCAAAAGCACTGGATCTAAGACCATCAGAACAAAGACAACAAAACTCTTGAGGCCTGGACAATTGTCGTTCTAACTAGTTTCTGGCCCTGCGCTTTGGGGGAACCACTTGATTTAAGGACACAGAGTAGAGACAGACACTGTTGAGCCTACCCATGCAGTCGTGAGGGTCCCCACAAATCCCAACTCAGAAATAAGGAATTTGGAGCGGCCTTGTGTTAGGAGTGCAGCAGCTAAACTCCAAGCTGCCAAACATAAAGCCCACTGTATCATGGGAGAGTTGTCCACATTGAACACTGCTCCCCTCCCTTCAGAGAACTGGCCGCTCTCTTGTCTCTCCATCTTGTAGTGGGTGCTCCAGTCTGCATCTGGGTCCTTACCTGGGTAGGCATCCTGTTTGCATAAGGCCCAGCAGAACAGGGTTCGGGCCTCCCAGGACCTGGCCTTTCAGCTACTGATTCCCAGTTCCTAGGCAAAAAAAAAAAAAAAAAAAAAAAAATGCCACTGCAAACTCCTTTGGGTCAGGAGTCTACCCTCATTCAGTGAGGACAACCACAGCAAAAGGGGAGGGAATAGAACATGTGGTAAAATGAGAGACACAAAAACAAGGGTGGCTATGACCAAGCTGGCCATGCTTTGTAGAAGTACACAACACTGTGACAGTAGAACCCTGCAACAGAGTACTGCTCTAAGCCCTTCTGAGGCAGTGACCCATTCAGTCTTCACTGCAATTTCTAATGTAGCTGCTATGATTATCCCAACTTCACAGATGGGGAAACTGAGTTTGGAAAAGATTTGTTGACTTTCCAAAGTCACAGAGACAATTAGTGGTTAGATGTATCTATGTTGGAAGTCAACCCCAGACAAGCTGCTTACTCACCCCACCCTTCCTTCAATTTCCTCCCAAGAAGTTGCTGGGAGGGTGCCGTGGCCAGGTGCCCAGGGTCTTGGTCTGCCCGGCCTTCCATAACAGAACGCCTCGGACTACATGGCTTGGACTGCAGAATTTTACTTTCTCACAATTCCACAGGCTGGAAAGTCCAAATTCAAGGTGCCAGCTCTGCCTGGCTTGCAGATGGCACCATCCTTCTGTGTCCCCACATGGTGACAGGTGAAGACTCCTTCAAAGTCCTATTAGATCAGGGCTTCCTGAAGACCCTACCTCCAGAGAGGAATCAGTGTTAGTGCTTCCGCATATGAACGCTTCAGGAAAGAATTCAGTCCCCTCCGCAGACACCCACCATTGTCACATTAGTGCTTGTTACTGAGGTGCTGAGCCTCTTAAATCTCAGTGGGCACCACCACTGTCCTCTGTAGAGAAGTGGTCGGGACACAAGCCTCTTAGGGCTGGATTCCCAAATGACTCCCTGCCTTGTCAGAGCCAGAGAGGACCAGTTTGTCATCAGGCTCCACCCCTTTTTTCTTCAAGTGAGAAACCAATATCTAAGGCAGGTAGAGGGATTTGAGCACATCTGGAACAGGAACCCAAGGCTTGAGGTCCCGGCACAATGGACTTTCTTGAGAATATGGCTCTGCAGCCTCTCAAGTTCTTAGGCCACTTTTCCATTAGTCAGGGTCAGTGAGTGCTTCCCATTGCACAGTCCCCAGGAGTGCCCTGCCCCTATCCTTCCATCTTGTGTCACCAGATAGCCCTTCACACTAACGTGACCCTTCATAGTATGTAAGTACTGCTGAAACTCCAAGGAGCTATCATGAGGCTTAGGGGGAAGGCAGCCAGGACAATGAAGACAGAAGCAAATGCTATGAATTAATATATTCATACATATTATGAGATAGATCTGACCTGCCCACAGCAGGCAACTGGGTGTGCTTCATGGTGGAGGTCCCTCAGTAGACATGGAACTAGGACATGTCACGCTTTGACCCATTGGGCCCTTGTTCCTTGAGGGACCATAGGCCCAATGCTAACCCTCTTGGGCCTTCAGTAAATTCACCATGAAACGGAGGCGGGGGGGGGGGGGGGGAGGATGCCCAGCTACTGCTGAGACTGAGACGGAAGGATCATAAATTTAAATCCACCCTGGCCAATTTAGTGAAACACTATCTCAAAATAAAATTAAAAAATTTAAAAAGCTGCATATATAGTTTGATGGTAAAGTGTTTGCCTAGCGTGCACAAGATCTCAGGTTTAAGCCCTAGTACTACAAAAAGAGAAAAGAAGGAAAAAAACAAGGAAAGAAAGGGAGGGAGGGAGGGAGGGAGGAAGGAAGGATGGAAGGAAGGAAGGAAGGAGAGAGGGAAGAAGGGGGTAGTCTGGACCCTGTCAGGCCTGGCAAGCTATTGTACTCTGTCCTGTGACTCCATCCAAGCTTTCACTGCCTGCTATGCTCAGTTACTTTTCTGGAACTTGCCAAGGTCAAGACTATAAAGTCTAAATCCAAACTGAGGGGCAACACCAGGTGGAATTTCAGCCACTGGATGGGCGCACAGGCTTCACTGGCGAGGTGATTCTAACCCCCATAGGATTTGCTGAGCCCTGAAGTCATCTCTGGGTCTTCTGAAAAGAGCCATAGCTTTCTAGAAGCCACAGGCCTGGTTACGGCCTCTAAGTGGCTCTAAAACCCCCAGTCCCACCTACTCATTCCACCCCAACAACATCACCACCTCAGCTGCAGGGTAGGACCGGGATGGGCGAACCTCCTGCCTTTCCTCCAGCTCCTCCCCCTGGGGCCAGAGCTGAGCTGGCAGCTTTTGCCACACCACGCCTGGATGCACCTGTCAAAACAGCCATGGGAGAGGAGAGCAGGGCGCTGAAAAACATGGTGTGACCACACCGAACTTTCCAGCAAGGCTGAACTGGGCAGGGCTGGCCATTCCCGGAAGCCGCTCCCCACGGCTGGCTGAGCAGCCTTGCAGGGAGTTGCTTGACCTGCAGGAGTGCTGGTCAGTCGCTCTCCCTGCCTTCACCTGTCTAGTCCTTGAGTTTCCTTTCGAACACTTCTGAGTGCAGGGCTCGGGGCATGATGTGGTAGGCGGTTTTCAAAGGCCTGTGTCGTGCTTCTCAGTAGGGACAACCTGAGGGGGCGCAGACAGCCTGGAGTTCATAAGAATGCAGACTATGCACCTCCACCCGGAACCCACTGGTTCCGAATGGGAGGAATATTGTATACTTTACCCAAGTTCCCAGGGAATTCTGACAATCCCCCAGCCCACCAATCTGAGACCCACAGTCATAACGTATTGACTGCTTTTGATTTTGTGTAAATTATCTCATCTAAACTTTACGTGCAAAGTGCGTTTGGGTGTTTACAGATCAGAGAAATGCTAGGCAAGTCACTCAAGGCCAAGTGGATTTGAATCCAGGAGCCTCACAAGCCTGTTACCACTGCAGTATGACAGGGTTGCAAAGCACTGTGGCCCGTGTTTGCATCTGAAATAGCTGAAATCTGCACAAAGGGACTTGCCCAAGGTCCTACAGAAATCTAGTGACAGAGCTTGGGACACAGAGTCCCCAGTAGCGGGCCATCAGTTGTCATGGTTCCAATTGCCTTGTTGCGATTCCCCAAGAGAAGAGCAGTGCTGTAGCTGGACAAGCATGGGCTTTTCTCGTAGTGAAAGCTGGAGGCTCCTGGGAGAAGCTGTCCACGCTCTGCCAGCCAGTGTCTTCTTAGTAGCCTCCTCTCCAAGCCCAAGGTCTCCAAGACAAGGGCCCAACCACATCCTCTGGATGAGGGACTCACATTAAATACTAGGATTTCTTCCTACTGTTTTCTCCATTCTGGCATGCTTTGTTTTTGCATAATTAGATTTCACATGAAATCAGCCAGAAAGTTTGGGACAATGAACAATATTTAAAAATGAATTTCCACTTACCACCTTTATTGCTCTAGGTGTGTTTTGTGCCTTGAGATATCAGTCAATAATAGCATGTAAAAATCATTTATAAACAGGTAAAATTTTCCAGGAGAGCGACAAGGTTTTTGTTGTTTTGTTTTGTTTTACTAATGAGGTGTCATGGAAATAGTTGAACACCAGCCCTGTGGCTTTGGGCCTTCTCCTGTGGCCAGATGGAGCCCCGCAGCTGTGGATGGTGACTCTACCCAGACCTGTAACCTACTGACTTCTTCTCCTGTACATCCTGTAAATCAGGGGCCCTGTTAGGAACTGGATGGCCCCACGAAGGTGAGCTGGGGACCGGTGAGGAAAGTTTCATCCATGTACAGCCACTTCCCAAGGCTCCCATTACCACCTGAGCTCTTCCCCGTCAGTTCCACAGTGGCATTAGATTCTCCTAGGAGCTCAATCCCTGCTGTAACTAGATTGTGCTCCTTATGAGAACCTGATGCCTGATTTGAGGCCAGAACTGAAACTGAGTACTGGTTCCCCCACCACCTCCCTCCACCCCCAGTCTATGAGAAAAATTTATCTTTCATGAAACCAGCTCTTGGGGCCAAAAGGTTGGGGACCAGTTTTTGAAATCTCCAGGTGAGTCTGTCATCCAAGCTGTAAACTTGGAAGTTAGCTGCCCTCCATCATCCGCCATTGTCCTAACTGTAGCTTCCCGGGACACCCTTATTCCCCACATAGAAACCTTTGCAAGCTCAGTAGACAGCGTGAGCATCTGAATTCGTTCACCAGCTGCCACAAACAGTGCTAGGTAGAGAGAGGCGTGCTCTGGGCTCACTTCAGACAAAGAATTCATAAATAAAATATGTGAATATCTCTTGGGACTCAGTGAGAAGAAAATAAACAACTAGCAAAAGTGAGTGAAATCTTAAACAGAGACTTCACGAAAGAACACATTAGCAAGAGAAAAGATGACCAATATTAGCGATGGGGAAATGCAAATGTAAACCACTCCACCCACACAGGAACAGTTAAAATTTAAAAAGAACACTTACCATAGCAACCGTTGGCAAGGATGTGGGGCGCATGGAACTCTCATCTGCTGTTGCTGGGATTGTAAAATTATACAACCACTTTGGAAAACAGTTTGGTACTTTCTTTCAATATTAAACATCTACCTCCCATATGGCTGAGCCTTTCCATTGTTAGGAATTAATCCAAGAAAAATAAAAGCATATAGTCACGATATATTTGTACAAAAAATATTCATAAGCGTTTTATTCGTAACAGGTCAAACTAAAGACAATTCAAATGTCTATCACACAAAGGAATAACACCCGACAATAAAAAGACATAAATAGCATTAAACTGAAAAAATATGAATGAATCTCAAAAAAAAAAAAAAACCTGATTGAAAGAAGCTATACCAGAAAACAAAAAACAGTATATAGTGTGCAGGTCCATTTATATAAAATTCTAGAATAGGGCACAACCAATCTAGAGTAAATGAGATCAGTGGCCACCTGGGGAAGAAGTAGGGTATAAAAGAGTATAAAGGAGTGTGAGTGACGGTAACGTTTTACATTCTGATTCAGAGTGGTAGCTATACAACTGATTATATATTTGCTAAGATTCACCAAATTATACACTTAAAATGTGTACATTTCTCCATGTATGGTGATATACACCTATAGTTCCATTACTTGGAAGGTTTAGGCAGGAGGGCCTGAAGTTTAAGACCATTCTGGGCTACAGAGTGAGACCCTGTCACAAGCCTCCCCCCCCAAAAGCCGTGTGTATTTTATTGTATGCAGATTATATAATATTGACTTTTCAAAACCAACTGAGATATATTTTACTCAATAGAAAGATGAAACTAAAAAGACTTAAAATGTCAAATGTTAGTGTGTTATGTTCCTGGTAGCTGTGTAAATTGGAAGAACCTCTTTGGAAAACTGTTTGGCTTCTTACAAAGGTAAATATGCACCTACTGTATGACTCAGCACTTACACTCGTGGGTACTTGCCCAAGAGAAATAAGAACATAGTTCACAAAAAAAGTCTTGTACAAAAACACCCACAGAAGCTTTAATCGTAATTGGCCAAACCTGGAAATGGACCATATATCCAAGAAACAGGGCGTATAGCCAACAACAGGAGAATGGGCAAGTTGTGAGGGCCAATTAAAACTCACTTTTAAAAAACAGAAATTCACTTTGAAGATCACATGAATCAAAAATATATTATAACATTAGTTTAAATAAATATAAAAATATTTTCAAACTATTTTATACTGAAAAGACTGTATCTCAAAAGTTTATGAGTATGGTTGAGGCCGGACTTGAAGAATAAATGATATTAGACAAAAGAGAAAAGATGAAGTTAATGACTTAAGTGTTCACCTTAAAAAGTGGGAAGAAGTGTCCAAAACACACAAAGAAAAAGCAGAAGACATAATCAAAGGTAGAAATCAAAGAAATAAGAAGAAAGTTTGAAGTAGAGACCAGTAAAGTGAAAATTTAGTTTTTCTGAAAGACTAAGAAGATTGATAAGCCCTAGGCAAAGTTGACAAAGGAAGCGCCGAAGGCAGACAGAACAGTAGCAAGGAGAAAGTGACATTGGGAGGAAATGGGAGAATTTGATGCCAATACTTTTTGAAAACTCAGATGCAGCATACAAATTTGGAGGAAAAGAGAGCTCACCAAATTAAGAAGTTGAAAACCAAGGAGTCTGAAACCAACAGAGAAATCGAATTAATGACTGAAAATACTCCCCCTCCACAAAATCAGAAGGACTATGAAGGAAAACTTACCAGGCATATTCTCCCCAAATGCCCAAAGATAGAGTTCTACTCCAATACAAACTCTTCCAGAGGAGACATAAAGCAGCTTATTCCGTGACAGAAGACTCAGTTACCAAAACCAGAAAAGAAAATAGATAAAAATGCACAAAGTGTAATCAGTAAATTAGGTATTCATTCTTCTTTTATAAAAAAATTTTATCAAACTGTGAGAAAAAGGAAATTTTAGACCTAACATACAGATCTATTCAAAAAGAGGAAAGAACTGACAGTATTCCCTTTAAGTCGGGAGTCCCCAACTCCTTGGTGCATACTGGTACTGAAGAACCAGGCCACTTGGACAGCGTAGTGAGCCGGAAGTGAGTTGATAGCAACGCCCGGCTTCCTGTCGGCACGCTCCTATCAGGTTCTAATGCCGTTGCTAATCTGACAGGAGGCGGAGCTTCACTCCCCTTTCCCTTCCTGCTGCTGCTCGCCATTTCAAAGTCGTCCTCCAACCACGGACTGCAGAACAAGTATCACCCCTTCCCCATCCTGGGAGTTTCTACTAAACTTGTCCCTGGTGCAAAAAGGCTGGGACCCCTGCTTTAAGAGACCTCAACATTGCGTGTCTCCTCATTGACTACAATAAGAAAGGACAGCGCCTGAGAAATCGACTTGCCGCAGAGAAAGGAAGGTATTGTTGTCTAGATCTGGAATGTCCCCAAAAGTCTCATGCATTTGGATATTATGGGTTATGGAACCACATTCTGTTAGGAGATGGGGTGGGGTCTGGAGGGGTGGATTATGGGCGTGTGGTAGATTATATACTACAAGTGTGTGGTGGATTAGGAGCTTAAGCCTGGAAGAGGAAGAACACTGAGGCTGGACCCAGAAGGGGTGGATCACTGGGGCAGGACACGAAAGGGTATATGCTACTTCCTCCCTTCCTCTGGGACCTGGCTTTCTGTTTGCAATGCCATGAGGCGCTGCCTCCACCTCTGCCTCCGTCATGTGCTTCCTACTGTTGCCAGCTACCCATGAATGGACTGTGACCTTCTGAAACTGTGAGCTAAATTAAATCTTTCCTCCCTAAAGTTGTGAATATCTGATACCAATTCACAGTGATTAAAAAAAAAAAAGTAACTAAGACAGAAGGGGAGGAGGAAAGAAAACAAACCCAGATACAATCAAAGTTTAGCTTGATCTTCTTGTTTAGTTCAATGACAGATCTGTTATGGCTTAAACCTAAAATATTCCCAAAAGTCTTAGGAGTCCAAAAGGTGATTGGATCATGGGGCACGTAGTCATCAGAAGCTTTATCCTTTAGTGATTTCAGTACTGTTAGAAGGTTGATTAGAGGGATAGGCCACTGGGAAGTGGCCTAAAGAGGTACCTTCTTGTCCCCAGCTCCTGGCAGCCATGGGATGAGCAGTCGTTTCCGCTTTGTCCCTCCACTATTGCTTTCTCTGCCTCAAAGCCAGTCAGCCATCCCTGGACCGAGGCCTCTGAAATGCTGAGCTAAAATAAGCCTGTCCTCCTTCAAGCAGTGGCTGTCAGGAATTGTGTTCCAGGGACCAAAAGGGACTGAGATAAAAACCCAGAGAGAAATATGCCAAACAACATCTCCAAGAGGTGTTGACCACTCAAGTCCAGAATCAACCAGTTTCTCCAACAAATACCTAGCATGGAAAAAAATAGAAGAGAGAATGTTGCATAGAATAAGAGGAAAAAAGTCTTCTCAATCTTTAAATAGAAGTTTCTTGAAAAGCATGAAGGAATTAAGAGTCATGTCACCAAATGCAATGTATGGACTGTGTTTAGAGCTGAATTTTTAAATAAAGCAACATAGGCAACTTTTTAAAAGAAAACTTGTTAAAATTTGAACACAGATTTGTTATTTGACTGTATTAAGAAATTATGCTGGCCTGGCCCAGTGGCACAACCTCTAATCCCAGAACACTGAAAGTCTGAGGCAGGAAGGTCACAAGTTTGAGTCCAGCCTGGGCAACTTGATAACTTAGAAAAATCTGGTCTCAAAATCAAAAATCAAAAAGTAGATCTGGGAGGTAGCTCAGTATGAAGACCCTGGGCTTGTTCCCCATTATTGCAAAAATAAAACAGTTATGTTAAGTTGGGCCACATGCTGTGATTAGGTTTTTTCTAGCTCTTGTATTTGGAGATACATTCCTGAAATGTTTACAGAAAAGATGAGATGAGGTCTAGGCTTGATTTGAAAACACCCCATGAGGAAATACAAGTAAAATAAGATTGGCAAAACAAGGGGCTGGAGGAATGGTACAGCAGTTAAAGCATTTGCCTTGCAAGTGCAGGGCCTTGAGTTCAATTCCCCAGCACCACATAAAGCTGGGTGTGGTAGCATCCCAGTATTTGGGAGGCAGAGACAGGCAGATTTTCCTGAGTCCGAGGCCAGCCTGGGCTACAGAGCGGGCCCCCGTCTCAAAAAGAAAAGAAAAGAACAAGATTGGCAAAACACTCATAATGGCAACGTTGGGTGAGGAGCCGTCCATGGATGGTCACTGTGTGGCCTATGTATCTTCGTGTGTGTTTGAAGTCTTTCGTAACAAAACCTCTAAAGAAAAATGAAGATGACAAGAACAACAAATGTTATTTGAAAAGAAGCAAGGAAGGAATAAGGGTTCTTTCTCTGTTGGCCATCACAGGACCTCCCAAGGGACAGGCTGCTGGTTAGCCTGGCTCCAATCCATGGACGGTGCCTGTCCCGTTTCTTCCTCCCACAATTCCCTCCCTCTTGATTACCGTGAGCCCAAATACCTATAGCAGACAGCCGCTGTACTGTCCTGCCAAGAATCCGTCCCAATTCTTCAGGTAACAACACCCTTATTTGCCTCTAAATAAACACCTTCAGTGACATCATGCGCTTCAGTGGGGCTGACCTTACCACCCACATCCTCCTCCTGGAAGTGACTCAGCTCTGACCAGTGACAATACTGTTGTGATTGCAGGCGTGGGCATGTTGCCCAGACTGGACCAATTAGCCAAAGCATGTCAGCTTCCAGATTTCTGCTGGAAGCATTAGAAAAGAGGCATTTTTTTCTTCACTGGATTGTTAATTTAGAAGCTGAAAGCCTCGAGTTTTTGAGGTCATGTATCTAAACAAGAGAGAAGACCCTGCCTAAGGGAGAAGCCATCACAAGAAAGAAGAGACCAGCATAAGAGTCCCAAATAGCCAAGATCCCTGTAACCAAGACACTTTGCCCTCTAAGACTTCGAGTGTATCGATTAATAAAAGACCCCTCTGCTAATGAGAAGTGGAGGAAGAGAGAAGAGACAGACAATGAGACAGAGAAAGGAGGGGGAAAGATGGAAGGGATGTGAGGGAGAAAGAAAAAGATGCTGATGACAACAGGAAATAGGGACAAGGAGGGCATGAGGCAGTGTGACTGTTGAAGGGATTATGTCAGCTTGAGGAAATTAGGAACCACACCTCCATTAGGATTAGGATTTGTGAACCACCCCTAGATTGGGGATCAAGAACTGGTATGGATTAGAGTGTGAGTGATTTGTGGGCTGGCCAGTGGGAGAAGAACACTCACCCGGATGTGGAGGGCCAACTGGAGCTCCAAGGGTATAAAAGGAAGGAAGAGGGAAGATTGTTACAGCTTCTTCCTCTGGGAAAGCTGGAGATGAGGGGGCTATAGGGGGTGCACCTCACCAGATTGCAAGAGCCCAAAAGCAGGCACCATCCTACACGTTGAATTCTTAAAAAAGTCCAGCCTCTGTACCAGTCACTTTCCCAATTGCTGAGACAAGAAACCCAACAGCTGCATCTTAAAGGGCAGGTTTATTTTGGCTCACGGTTTTAGTGGGTTCAACCCCTGAATGGCCAGCTCTAAGTCAGAAGCCATGTGATAGGACAGAGTGGCAGAAGTAAGGTGGCCACCCTTGCAGGCAAGAAGCAAAGACAGAAATGAGGAATCTGGGGACAAGAACCCTTCCGGGTCAGGCTCCTAGTGACCCACGTCCAACCAGACCCCGCCTCCTACCAGCACATTCGGCTACTGAACTCATCCATGGTGAACCCATTGATGAGTGTAGCACCCATTATCCAATCACTTTCCAAACACATGGAACTTTTGGGAGACATTTCGGATATAACCTATAATACTGTGTGAACTAAAATGGACCAGATACAGCCCTGGGCTGGTGGCTTCAGGACAGCTAACCCTGGGTTACCCTGTAGACCCTCTGTGCTGGTCATTGAGCTCAGCTCTAGATTCTGTGCTCTGCTCCCTGCTTGCCTTATGACGCCAGAGGGCACCCTCTTGTGGCCCAGCCACACTCCTCCCACCCACCTGGCTCTGCCCAGAGGATGGAGCCTGTAAGCCTGGAGGGGAAGAAGCAACCACTGCTGCGGGCTCAGGATCCTGTGAGCATCGCCCCAACTTCTCAACCACCCTGTAACTGCAGCCGCAACTCCTTCCCTTAGCAGCTATGGAATCTAGTCTGAAGCTTCTCAAATACAGAATCAATCTCCTTGTACCCCCGACCCCGTCAGTAGACACGCCAGCACCAGCTGGCCGGTGGCCCTTCTTAAACATCTGAGTCCTCTCCTTTGAGGCCAGTGACACCAGCACCAGCTGATCTGAGTCCCTCTTTGGACATTTGTGGATGACTCCTCCAGGTTTTTGAGTTTTAATAATATGGCCTCTTCTCTTTGTTCTTCTAGCCCCAGGGAGGTGTAGCTATCTCCTGAAGCTGCACCTCCGGGACACCTTAGGCCTCTCTCCTTTCCTCTCCTCTAGTGGACAAGTTTAGAACGGGCAACAATTGTTTCTATTAAATGTTTTCTATCTGAATAAATGCTTCCAGCTGGATCCTGAACGGTATAGCAATCAAGGCGGTAAAGAAGGATAAATCAGCCCATTCTGTCCACACTGAGAGCTGAAATGTGCCCAATTCAGACAACAAAGTGAGCAGGAAAAGCTACATGTCGGGTAGTTTTCCCTGTGGCTCAGGAGGGAGAAAACTCAGGCGACAGGGATGGGCCCTCGAAATTTTCATTCATTCAAAAACATGCATTAATCTGGGCAGAGTGGTACACACCTTTAATCCCAGCACTCTGGGAAGCTGAGGCAAGAAGATCGCAAGTTCAAGCCCTGCCTAGGCAATTTAACAATATAACAAGACCCTATCTCAAATTTTAAAAAATTAAGGCCAGGCATATAGCCAAATGCAAAGGCCTTAGGTTCAATTCTGTAGTACCACACGCACATAGACAAGTACACTAAAACCCCTGTGTTTCAGGTATTCTAACTACGCTCATAAGCAGAGCTGGATTCTGAAACCTTTGCTCCATGGCTTGTACCCACAATTCATGACCTGTGCGTGGTTTGTGCCCTGTGATGACTTCTACCCACCAAGGTCATTTGATCAGCTCACACAGGCATCTGGCAGGAATTTGGGGGGGGGGGGTGTCTAAGTTGGTGTTTTCCAGACTTGCTTGTCTGTCTGTTTGTGGGGACTGGCCCCCACACTGTCTCTGGGAGCTGTTTCCCTAGCCTTTCTATTTTTTACTTTGAAACAGGGTCTTCCTAAATTATTAAGTTGCCCAGGTTGGGCTAGAACTTGCAATCCTCCTGCCTCAGCCTCCCAGAGTGCTGGGATTACAAGCATACGCCACTGCATGCACCTTGCTTAGGAAGAGAATCTTACCTACAGTTTCTACATACAGAATAGATGAAGGAGGCCATCCCAGGGGATTCCAGGGCGCTATAGTATTTTATTTCTTGGCCTGGATGGAAGTTTACAGACACAGACTTTATAATTTTTTAAATGCTCGTGTGTGTGTGTGTGTGTGTGTGTGTGTGTGTGTGTGTGTGTGTACTTCTCTGAATCTGTATTTCACAATTAAAGAGAGAAAGAAGGTGAGAAGAAAGAGCAAGAAGTTGAGCGGCCAGGCTCCGTGACTTGTACCTGAAATCTCAGCAATTTAGGAGGCTGAGGTGGGATGATCACAAATTCAGCCCCAACCCCAACCTGGGCAAGTTAGCAACTCAGTAAGACCCATCTCTAAATAGAAATTTAAAGGGCCTGGAGGAATGGCACAGCAGTTAATGCACCTGCCTAGCAAGCACAAGGCCCAGAGTTCGATTCCCCACCACCACATAAGGCTGGGTGTGATGGCACATGCCTGTAATCCCAGCACTTGGGAGGCTGAAGCAGGAAGTTTGCCATGAGCCCAAAGCCAGCCTGGGCTGTAGATTGAGATCCTGTTTCAAAAAAGAAATTAACACAGAAAGAAAATTAAGAATACTTAGTGTGAAGGCCCTGGGTTCAATTCCTAATACCAAAAGAAAATGAAAAAAATAACTACGAGCTCTGTGATTACTGAGATTTTTGATGAAAATGATGTATTCTGAAAGTGTGACCAGAGAAAATCAGCCGGAAGAGGGAAACTTGCGTCTGTCCCCGCGGCCTGAAAGGGTCCCAGGAAGCGAATCAGCTCTGGAAGCGTCCCGAAGACAGAGCCACCACCTGGACCCCGAGCCAGGCGACCTGGGACACAGTGGGAACCACTCTTCTTTCCTCAGGGCTGCCCGGGTACCAGGACTGGCGCTCCGCGCCCCCAGTGGGGGCGGAAGCCCCTGAGGAACGAGGAAGCGAGTCAGCAGGCGCTGATCAAAAGCCTGATTACCCTGTGGCCCTTCTAAGTGAAGCCGGTGACCCAGCGCGACACCGATGCGGCGCACTGAACTGTGGCATTTCCACCTACTCATCTTCCCACGTCACAGACGAGGCACCCAGGCGGCAGAACAGGATTCCCAAGGCCTTGTCTGTGGGAACAAACGTCCTGTTGTGCTTGGATGTGATGTGCAGGCACCAGGAAGGCACGTAATTGCACTTCAGCTGGGAGCCCCTTGCTTGAGGTAGGGCTCAGCCGGGTCAGTTCAGGGTCCTAGGGCCTGCAGGCGCTGGTGGGAGGGTGGCTGCCTCAGCTCTGCTCAACCAGAGCCCGACCCAGCAGCCGGCCTGTGCCCACGCTGGTGCCAGTGTCTTCCAGAAAGCTGGTTTCAGATTTATTATGAGCAACGCTTACTTCTAGAAACCAAATACCTGTACCTGCTACCCAGAGATGCTAACTTCTAGCATTAGGTTCCCCGAGAGGCCCGTTACTTTGAAATTTCTAGAACTTTCTAAGCTTGCCCATCTGTGACAAAACGCCAGCATGATAAAAAAAAAAAAAAAAAAACAGTATATCCTAAAGTTTAAGAATACATAGTAAAATATATTGTGGTTGGTTAGTCCCCTTCAAAATGCTCCTCCTCACTTCGAACACACTTATCCCATCCTTGCCACTCTCTGAAGCACTTTTAGAAGTCCTCTCTCCTGTCCCTAGCTGCATTACTCCAATGTCCTAAATGGATTCAAATCATCCACTTTTCATGGTCACTTTGATTTGGGGGAAGAGCCAGAAGTCTCTCAGTGTCAATTCTGGCAAATAAAGTGGGTAAGGACACGTTGTTGCGTTGTCTAGCGCCTGCCTTTCTGCTGGATGGGGCCTGACAGCAACTCCCACTGTATTTTTTAATATCCCATTTTATAAAACTACTGATCAATTTCTTCCCATCAGTCAGAGGGTTCTCAGGCCCTCTGCCTTGTCACACATGAACAGCCACCATGCATTGGAGAAGGGAGACAAAATAGCTGTCCTGTATGAAAATGCTCCTGGCCTTGACCCTGGCTCCTCTCTTGTTCATTCATCTCCTGCTCTCTCTCTCTCTCTCTCTCTCTCTCTCCCCTCCTCCATTCTCTCTCAGATAGTCATGAGAAATCATGTGCCTTCCAGGATACATATCATGGTACTGTGTGGTAGTGGAAGATTGGACATTGGCCTGAATTCCCATCAATGCAAGAATAGCCAATTTCCGATGTATCTGGAAAGTGGAAAACAATATGGCTGCGGAAAAGCCACTGTCTCTGTACCGATAATCACTGCCAAAATATATGTAAAAACTCTTAATTGTGTAAGAAAGCAAGGTGCACAAAAAGCACACGTAGTTGGCCGTCATATGTGTGAAATCTGTCTACCTATCTTTGATCTGTC
Source organism: Ctenodactylus gundi (assembly GCA_004027205.1). NCBI lineage: Eukaryota > Metazoa > Chordata > Mammalia > Rodentia > Ctenodactylidae > Ctenodactylus > Ctenodactylus gundi. The sequence continues at coordinate 183,087 of PVKB01000373.1, forward strand.
TCCCTAGAGGTATAAGTTGTCAAGTGCTAAGACTTCCTAAGGCCCGCCAATAGAAGACACTCCTGGAAAGGGACCCAGGGAACAGAGGAGGGAGGCCAACTTTTCCCTGTAGACTGTTTTCTTCCTTTGGGTTTTTTTTTTTTTTAATGCATGTGTGAAGTAATGTTTTTGCTTTAAGTTTTTTTTAAAGGCAGGCTGACTTTCCAAACGGTGGATCAGCATGTAACCGGACGGAGTGAGCTCAGCGGTTCACCAGCCCTGACTCTCCACTGTACCTGTCCCCTCTCTGGAGCTTGTCATGACCTCACGCTTTGTTGCCACACACTCTCACGGCCTGCTGACTTTTCCAGCCTAAGGGCTTATTGCATGTTGACTGTGACTCACGCTGGTGGCCCCCTGCCGAGACCACGGGAGCCTGCTTCTGGGAAGGCCCTTGCCTTCTGCGCTAACCCTGCCCCTGGGGATTCCCATCAGTGTCAGCGCACAGTGACCTTCGGCTACCTGAGGGCCCCGCTCTTCCTCCAACCCCATGCTCCACCCCTAGACCTTGGCCTCCTGTCCTGGAAGTCCTACTTTCTGTGGCTCTAGTTTCTTCAATCTCCTATCCCCATGGCTAAGTTCTCTTGTGTCTCATCACAAAAGCTCCTAGATCACTTGGGTTTCAGGTAGGAGGTTCTAATACAGGATCCCTATCTCCTTGCCCGCACCCACTTCCCATAAGGCAGTGCTGGACCACGAGTCTGCTTCCCCGGAGTATCTTCTGTCCTTCCTCCCACCCTCATGAGTCTAGCTGGGAACTAACTACCTTGTGTTTCAATTTCTCAACGGACTCTTTCTGGAGAGAAAATCTTATAAAGTGAGACAAGCCCAGATCTGAGGGAGAGAGATGCCAGTTGGACTCCCTGCTTGTTAATGAAAGCAACCCTCCTTGCGTTCAATATTCTTTCTGAAGGGTGAACATAAGAATTCTTACAGGGTAGCAGTGGGGACGAATGGCACTTGTATGTCAGGGGTGTAATTAGAGCACTGACTCAGAGCTGGTGCATAGTAAGCGGCATTCTCTTCCCCGGACTTTATCCTGCCTCACTCCGCCCACTTCCCTCTAGGGAAGATATGTCACTCTCACCCTCACTACATGAGCTGGAACGGCTGCTATATGCTTCTCCAGACATATTCTCAAGGGCTCAAAAACAAGGAAAGAGAGGAAAAGAAGTGTAGAAGAGGAAAGGAGTGGGTAGGTAGCTGAGGAAGTGGGGAAGCAGGTGAGGGAGGGAGGACCCAAGAGTAAGGAGTTAAAATTCCCACCATATGCAGCATCTCGTGCCTTTAATCCCAGCCACCTCAAGGCTGAAGTCGGGACATCACATGTGTAGCAGCTTAGCAAGACCTTAACTTAAATACAGAAATGTAAGAGGCCTGGGATGTAGCTCAGTGGTAAAGTGCCCTTGATTTGATCCCAGTATCATGAAAGAAAAAGAGAGAGACAGACAGACAGACAGAAAAAAAGAAAAAGTTCAAGCTCAGATCAAAAAGAAGCTCACTGCCACAACAATTTGTAAGTGCAGGTCATGTATGACCTATTTTATGAACATGGCTCATCCAGGTTAATAGAAGATTACAGGACATAGAAGTTGACCACAGATAGAGATTTGTGCCTTTTTATGGAATACTGGGAAACGACCCTGAGCTGAGAGAGTTAAATACATCTGTGTGTCACTGTGTGTCACTGCAGATTCAGAAAAGACCAAATGACCAGGGAGCAAGAACATACACAGAAAAGGAAAAAACAGAACGAATCAAAAGAAAACAAGGACTGTAAAAAGATTAGGGGATGGAGTACAGTTCATTAAGGTAATAGATTCATCTCAGAGTAGCCCAAGGGTCTCCTAAATGATCTCCCTCAACACTCAACCAAGTGACACACACTAAAGTAGTTGTGAGGCTTTAGTGTCTCAATCTAGTGACCCAATAACTGATCTTACCTGTGGATACAATGTGCATCCTGGTGCCAGACCAGCCCTCCCATTATAAACTACCACAGGGCTGATTAAAATGTCTGGCACAGCTCTTTTCAGACAGCAAACAATAGGCAATACAAGACTGTAGTCCCTGCGAGAAAGCATTTCCATAGGGTGAATCCTCACTTTCACCCCAGGGACAATTTTGTAATTGTTGGACAGAGCGAGAAAGTCCAGTCAAACTGCAGCTACCTTTATTAGCTGAGGAGTCAGATTTTGAAGTTAGGGCCAATGAACCAAGCGGGACCCAGAGGGCAGGGCTTTGGAGAAGCGAGAATAGGGACCTAAAAGTTGTGTTTGAGTCACCCATGAGGAGTTAGACAAGGACAAGCCGCATAGGATTAGCAAAGAGCTTGAGAATGAAACAGGACGTAAGATGTCAGAAAGTCCTGGAGCAACTGAAGATCCACACTGGACAGAATGCAGAGAAGATCACTGACACCATGTTGGTGACATCAGACACCAGACGCCAGAGAAGCTAAGCGCTACATCCCAGAATAAGGTCTGGCACCCACCCGAACAAGCCTAAAGGCAGGCCCTAAAAAGTGCCATAGAATTAGAGTTTGCAGGTTGAGTATATGAAGTAAGAGGGCAAGAAAAATACCTGGGTCTTTCAGGCTTGCCACAACAAAGCAGAAAACCAAGCCGAACAAGTTCAAAGAGAACACGTAGTGTTTGAACTGCATATACTAGACCAAAACTTAACATTTTTCAGAGGAAAAGAAATCTCATCCATTGAAGGCGTACAACCACTTTGGAAAAGTCAGGCCATTTCCTATAAATTTTATCACATACTCAACACACAATCCAGCAAGTCTACTTCTGTCTAGATATTTACTCAAGAGAAATGAAAATATACCAACACTAGGATTTATATGCACTGTTCATAACAGCAAAAGGAATAGAAAATGTCAATATTCCTTGACAGATGAACAAATTGTGGTAAATTGATATTTCCTGTTCTTTTTTTTTAAAGGAGCAAACTGATGCACACAATTTGAGAGACTCAAAAATGTGTTGGCCAAAGGAAGTCAGGCTCCGGGGGACAGTGGGATTCCACTGAGAAGATGTTCTCGACCAGGGAAAACTGATTTGGTGGTTGCCTGACGTTGGATGATTAGGATGTAGCTGACTAAGCAGAGGACTAGGGAATTTTCTGCAATGATCTAAATATTCTATTTGGCATAGGAGTTACATGGGAAACAAAAATTCAGGCTGGGAGTGATAGCACATCTGTAATCCTAGTACTCTGGGAAGCTGAGGCAGGGGAGTTGTAAATTTAAAGCCCAGCCTGGGCAATTTAGCAGCTTAGGGAGCACTTATCTCAAATTATTTATATTTTTAAAAGGTGAGGATATAGCTCAAGGCCCTGGTTCCAATCCCCAGTACCACCAAGGCAGAGAGAAAGAAAGAGAGAGGACAAAAATCACATCACACATAGAAGTATGTACATTGTTGTTATGGTTTGGATCTGAAATGTTTCCCAAAAGCCTCATGTATTTGGATTTGTGGAATGTCTATGAATTCCGTATGCTGCTAAGAGGTAGGGCCTGGTTAGGCGGGGTGGATTATAGGTACGTGGTGGAGGACAGGCATATGGTAGATTACAGATTGCAGGCGGTGGTAGATCACAGGTACTAGGCATGTGATCTGGAAGGGGCAGATCACTGGGGCTTAACTGTAGAACACTGAGACTTGATCTGGAAGGGGTGAATCATGGGACATGACCTAGAAGAAGACACACGAGCCCCAGATTCTTCCTCACTGACGTGGCCTCCTGCCTGCCCTCCAGTGGGCAGCTGTTCTGTCAGACCCTTCCTGCTACATGCCTCCAGCACTGCTGACTGCCCATGCATGAACCGTGTGAGACCTTCTGAAACTGTGAGCTAAATCTTTCCTTTCTTAAGTCACGTGCGTTGGGTATACTCCCACAGCAATGAGAACGCAACTAAGACGATTGTGTGTAAATTCTACCTTAATACAATTTTTTTTTTGAAATCCACCCCTAGCTCCCTGTGGTCCACAGAGAGCGTCACGGTGATCCGACGCCAGGCGCCCTTCCCACGAGATCTTCAGGCTTGTACACCTGCTACATGACATCACCTCCCTGTCACTGCTGCTGGGTTCTGGTTCTTGGGTGCTCAGCCTTCCAAGTCGGCCCAGCCTGGGGGTGGGGGACTTCTTGGGCCTCTTGAGACATGAGATGTTCAGTAGTAAAAGTAGGAGAGTGCCTGGAAAATTAGGGCAGCTAGTCACCTTATCTGAGACCTCGGGTTCCCAGGCTCGGCACTCCGTGGGGCATGTGGGGACTACTTGTTAAGTGTTTTTTGCTGAAAGCCTGAAATAGCCGCAGAGTTCTGCTCTGGTGGCCCCGGGGCACACTGGGGCAGGAGAGAGGAAGCCTCAGACAGCGCCCATCAGCCCTACCTGTTGCCTGCCTGGTTCCCGCCCAGGACTCCAGCCTCTTGCCATAGGATTGGATATTCTGGAAGGTGGATGAACTGCTGAGCTCAAGCCCTCTTAATTTGAGATAGATAAAGCAGACCGTGAGCGCCCCCACCTCCAGAAAGCCAGCCCCCCCGGCCCTCCTCCGGCCTTTCCTGCTCCAGTGAGGTCACTCAGTCTCTCTTCTCTCCACCCCTCCCTGACCGCTGCCCAGGCTCAGCAGTGCTTGGGATTAGTTCTGAACTTTCAGGGGCAGTTTGGTACAGAAAGTGCCTTTAAATAAACAAAAACAGCCCGCAGGTTTGCCAGGAACAGGCTTGTTTTCTCTCTCAGGTCCCCAGTAGAAAAATAGGCCGTGGGAGGAAGGAGAGGCACACAGCAGTGACCCTGCCTCCCTCGACCTTGGGCCTCTGTCCCCTAAGGCCTGTCCCTCGGGGGCGAATGTGTCAGAACTCAGTTCCCAGTGGAGAGCCGGGGCAGGAGGCTTTAAACAATGCCACTGTGTCTGGCGGCAGGAGCGCCCGCCAGGCAGAGCCAGGGGAGGCTGTGTTCCGCCGCACCCAGCCGCCCCTGCGCCCTTTCCCTGCCAAGGCCTCTTCTTGGGTGAAAAGGCCACTCCGTCTCGTTTGCACAGGGGCACGATGGCCGTTCCGGTAGGGCAGGACCAGCGCCAGGACCTGCCCATCTTGCTCCCCACCTACCAGCTGGCCAACAGAGGGTGTTTTTCACACTTGCAGAGCTACCCCCTCAGGCTCTGCCAGGCCCAGAGCGCCAGGACTCCAGCTGGCAGCCACTTGAAAGCCTTTCCTGCCCAGCACCCGCAAGGAGCCGAGGGCCTCAAGGCTGCCCACGCCCTGGCCTGGCCCAGGGACCCCAACACAGGTCCACGGAAACTTGGCTATGAGGCTGCACGGGAAAAGCAGCCAGAGGGGGCAGAACCCCACCAGCCGGCCGGGCAGCACCTGCGCCAGCCCGGGGACGGGCCGAAGTGCTGGGCAGCGCTTGGAGTTTGTTGGTGTGGGTGGAGGGAAAGCCGGAGAGCTGCCCTTCCGCGTGTTGGCAGAAAGAGCGAAAGCTGAGAAGTCGGGGTGAGGCCGAGCGCTGGGAGGGGGCTGGGGCGCCCAGAATCCGGGTCTGGTGGAGGGTGGCAACAGGCAGCCAGCCCAGGCTTGAGAGAAGAGCTAGGTCTCCGAGGCTGCGACGGCAGAGCCATAACCAACCCAGCCGGGCCCCTTCCCAGCTGCGGCTGCAACCTGGGGAAACTGAGGCCTGGAGCAGGAAGGTGTCAAAGCTCATTCAAGGTTAGGCCCGAGTGACAGATCCCTAGGACTCCTGACTTCCCAGGTATCTCCCAGTGTGTGTGCATGTGTGCGTGTGTGTGTGCGCGTGTCGTACTAGGGGTTGAACACAGGGCCTTCACTCTGAGCCACATCCCCAGCTCCTTTTCATTGTTTGAGTCAGGGTCTCGCTAAGTAGCGGTGTTGCCTGGGCTGGGCTCCAACCCGTGATCCTCCTGCCTCAGCCTCCCGGGGTTGGGACCGTAGGCCTGCGCCTCCCGGCCTGGATCTTTTAACAGGCCTTGAAGTGCTCATTCTTAGACAGAAATCTGGGCACATACACACAGAAATGTCAATGATGTGATTATTATGGTTATCACTTCAATTTCTATTATTTCTCTTTTTATAATCACTCGTGTTTTCTGGTTTTGTTTTACAGTGAACAAGAATGACTTGTGAAGAGGTGTTACATAAAGAAAAACAAGAGGTTTGATGAAATGACACACATAAGATACTCAGGAGATTGAGGGGCTAGCCTTCAATGACGGATACACAACTGCCGGGCATTAGCTCACGGAGCAGGAGTGTGGGGCCCTGACTAGGCCCGGGATAATTGTAGGTAGAAGGCGGCTCATACCCCATAATCTCCTCTCCAGACCAGCAGGAGTGGACCCACACCCTCTGATCCCAGACCAGGACAGCCCGCAGCTCAGGTTTCATCTCACCCAAATTCCTAATTTTCCCTGCTCCCAGGCCCTTACCAAGAAGAAGAGGAGGAGGGGTGGGAGGGCTAGCCCCCGCAGCACAGGGCTGCAGCCCCACACTCTAGGAGGCCGCAGCAGGAAGATTGTAAGTTCGAGCCTACCCTGAGCATTTAGTGAGACTCTGACTCAATAAGTAACTAACAAAAATAAAAATGGGCTGGGGTGTAGCTCAACTCAAAGGCCTCAGTTCAGTTCCCAGCACCACAAAAATAAATAACGTTTCTAACATGCCCTGTCTTATCACCTGTTCCTTTTCTGAACTCTTGCCCATCCGAGGAGTCTCAGAGGACATTCCCCAAAGATTTCTCCAGGCCCCAAGAGTCGCTTGCTCTCCTGTACTGACCAGTGAATCCGCCAGGTAGTCTTCCCGTTCTGTCACTTAACTTGTCCTCACTAAGCTTTAAGCCCTTCCACAGCAAGGACAACAGCGACACGAGGCGACTCCTACTGTATGCCCCAGGCCCACCTGAAGTAGGTACTCAACAAAGATTTGTTGAACAAACGAATGTGTGAATAATTATTGGGCTCCTGTATCCAAGGTCACCTCGCTGGAGCCTAAGCACTCCCAAGCCGAGGGGCCTGTTGGGTACTTTTTCCTGGTCCCTGGCCTCTGGGCTCAGAAATGTCCTTGGCTCTTCTGGCTGGATGGGGATTAAATTCCCAGGGGCCTTTGCAGTTCTTTAACCAGCACTGATCTCTAGCTGGTCTCACCTGCATCTACCCAGGTCCCTGGAGAGAGGCAGCCCGGGGTCACCCCTTCCCTGACCAGGCTCCTTAGGCTTGTCCCTCCTCTGCCTCTCTCCCCCCACCCCATTTTCTCCAGAGACCCGTTTTCTTGGCCCCTGGCACCAAGAGAAACCCAGACTGTGAGTTTTATGGGGACTCAGGGAGGAAAGTGTGAGCGAGGCCCTCACTGACGGGTGCCCTCCCCAGCCGCTCCCTTAATGAGCTGGGGTGTGGCTTGCGTTTTGGCCAAGCTCACAGGATGCTGCTCTCTGGGAAGAAGTCAGGGTGAACCGTTGAGATCATTTTGCAGCTTTTGAGGCAAATATCCACTTAGAAAATACGACATCACCACAGATGGTCCGGTCACGCTGTGGGGTGCTGGCAGCCACGGCCTCGTCCCATCTCCCCAGGAAAGGGGTGACAAAGAGTCCCCTCTAGGCAGGGACCAGGGTGCTCCAGGAGGAGAGGCTGGCTCTGTGTGTGTGAGAGATGGACAGAGAGACAGAGAGGGGAGATAGATGGACAGTCAGACCCAGAAACTGGGTATGTCTAACCAAACTTATTTTTTTTTTTTGATAGATTCTCACTAAGCTGCCCAGGTTGGGTACAGATTTCCAATCTTCCTGCCTCAGCCTCCTAGAGTGCATGGGAGAATAGGGTTTAAAGGAGGAACAAACTTGTTCATCGTGGCTGGAGACCCAGCACGTGCAGAGAGGAGACAGTCAGCACGGGGAAGGGGAGTTCTGACCATGGCGGCCTGTGGCCATGCCGGAGCCAGACCTGACCTGAGCCAGTACTTACATAATGACTTCCTCCGGAGAGGTGTGAGCTGGTGAGACTGTGTGGGTACCAGTTGCAGAACTCATGGGAGGAAGGAAGTGTCCAGAGGACAAGGCCCCTAGGAGGAGGCTGGGGAGGGGCTCAAACACGGCACCGCAAGCACTGGGACTGTGGAGGGGAAGGGAAGGCGGAGAAGAGGAAACCGGGCAGATGTGAGGGCGGTGGGGAGGGAGAAAGGATGAACTTTGGGAATAGTGCGAATCCTGCAGGGAGGAAGAGGAAGCTTCCAGGTGGGAAGAGTAGCAGCGTCTCCGAACAGAGGAGGAGACTTGCACTAGAGGCTGTGAGGCCTTGGCAGGAGCCTCCACCCTCAGACAGGCCGGGCGCGGGCCCGTGAGACTGGAAGAAACAGAAGATGAGGTGGGAGTGGCCTGTAATCCCTGCACTCTGGGGGACTGAATCAGGAGTATCACAAGTTGGAGCTCAAACTGGAGACTTAGCAAGACCATGTTTCAAAATAACATTTTGAAAATTAATTGACTTGACTTTAAACGCTGGAGATGTAGTTCAGTGGGAAGGCCCTGGGTCCAAGCCCCCAGTACCTACAGAGAGTCAGTCAATCAAAGACAAGAGACAATGGTGCAATCCACAGAGGCAGGAAGGGCTGGGTGTGGAGCTCCGTGGTGAGCTCATGCCTACTGTGCGCAAAGCCCTGGGTTAGATCCCCAGAACCAGAAGGGAAAGGACAGAGAGGGATGGGGAGAGACAGAGAGAGAGACAGAGAGAAACTGTGTGGGACTGCTATGATGAATTATAGCAGTATAATACATTATAATATATAATCCAGTATTGTTTTATAGTCAACTTTTTAAAAATAAATAAAAGGAGCATGACAAAAATATAGTGAATATATAAACCAGCAACATAGTGCTTTGCTGTCCTTGGCAAGTATCATAGGTTACACAACCGCGTGGGCTGTTTTCTTATGTTGCGGGACCGGCTGCCCAGTGAGCCTGCTCATCAGCACTGCCGCAACACACGAGCAATCCTACACGCTGTGGTGCTGCAACAGCTACAACGTCAGGAGGCGATGGGGGTTTCTGATCTATTGTCATCTTAGGGAACCACTGTTACGTGTGCACTCAGTCACTGCCTGAAAGGTTGTTACGAGGCATATGACTGTTCTCATATTTTTGGGCGGGAGTGTCCCAAAGACATGGCAAATTCTCCTGCCCATCACTCCAAAGTGACGAGCAATGCAGAACTTCCAATCAACCTTTGCAGCTTCTTCCTTTATATAAACAGACAACCAATCTATGTGCTCAGAGAATACAGAGACCATAAAACAACAAGCTGCTTGAAAAAAAGAACAGACGTTTAACAGGAAAGAGTCTTAAAAGTGAGTAGAAAGGTTAGAAGAGGACTTTCAAGACATCTTTCAGAAAACAGACGAAAGAAATGAGAAATAGAGAGCAGATTTTTTAAAAAAAAAGTCAATGGATCAATAAAAGAAGCTCAATAACTTGCTAATGGAAATTCCAAAAGGAGAAAATAGGGGGAATAAAGAAATTACCAAATAAATGATGCAAGAATATTTTCTTGTACTAGAGAGTGCACCACTGGACTAAAAGAACCTCCCAAGAGAATAACCTGGCACAAGGAATTTTAAAAGGCCGGCAGGTAAGATTTTGATCCTGAAACTCCAGAACACCAACCATTAAAAAAAAAAAACCTGACAGCATTCAAAGAAAGAATAAACAAATAAAACTTAATGCAAAGGATAAGCTTTAGAGAAAAATGCATCTCAAAATTATGAGGAAAAATTATTTCCAGGCCGTATTTCTATATCCAGTTAATCTTTTTTTTTTTTTTTTTTTTTTTTTTCCTGAGACAAGGTCTAGCTCTGTAGTCTAGGCTGGTCCTGCACTTACTATATAACCCGGGCTGGCCTTGGTCTCATGGCAATCTTCCTGCCTCAGCCTCCCAAGTCTATCCATTTTTTAGACATGCACAATTTTAGAAAACAGGCTTCTATCCACATTATCTCTGGAAACTATGGGAAAATAAGTGCTAGAGAAACAGAAAAATAAGCCCAGGTAGAAAAATTTGTCTAGTCTGGAAAATGGGCTTGCACCTCTGAGGCCTGGTAAAGCAAAGCCTTGGAGGACACAGTGCAGTCGAGCAAAGGGTAATTTTTGGAGACGAGCACAGGGCTCTGAAAGATGAAGGAAAAACAAAGACTGACAACATAAATGGCACAGCAGATTATGTGAGGGAGCTCTTGAAGGATGAAAAAACTACTCGGGGGAAACAAAGGCAATTCATACCTCAAGGAAAAGCAAAAATCTCTACCGAGAGGAAGGTAATCACAGTGTCCTACTTGACTTTGCCCAAAGAACATTTACAAAGACTCAATGATGTAAATTCTAATTATTAATTTAGAGCAAAAACTGAGCCATCTGTATCAAGGGGATAGGAAGATGATAGGCCATCATTACAGAAATGTCATTTGTCTAAAACTGATATCCAGGAAAAAAAGTCAAAATAAGTATATTATTTTATATTTTAGGGATAACTATCAAAATAAATGAATGAAAGTGATCACTGGCGTGGAGGAGAATGGTATGGTTTCAGGATGTTGGGAGTAGGCAGATTAATACTCCTTTTCCTTATAGACTTTAAGGCTGGAAGGCTCGCAGAGTGGTTAGAGAGCTTGCTTAGCAGGCACAAGGCCCTGAGTGTGACTGCCCATCCAGCACTACATAAGCTGGGCGTGGAGATGCACACTTGGGAGGCTGAGGAAGGAGGAGTGCTGTGAGTCCGAGGCCAGCCCGGACTACATAATGAGCTCAGGGCCAGCCTGGATTACTGAGTGAGAGCCTGTCTCAAAAAAAAAAAAAAAAAATCATTATAGACTTTAAGAACATATATGGATTTTTTTACAGTTTTTTTTTTTTTTTAGTTTGAGTGTAAATAAAATAGCAAAAAGAAATGTGAGTTCCCCTTTCCAACTTTCCCTCCCTTGGAGGGTGAGGAGACCCCCTGTAGAGTAGCTAATTGCTTTCAAAAGTCAGAAGAAGCAAGAAAGGCAAACTGAGGTTCATCTACTCCTGTCTTCCTGGCAGAAGGCACTGTATTAGTGGTTCTTTCAAAAGACAGAATTTACAGGAATTATAACAAAAAGGATCTATTTAGAAGGCTTACAAATCTGAGGATAGGGATAGTCCAAGATGGCGGCCTGCACACGCGAGAGCTGGAATGTCTGATGTTCTGCTCAGCAGTGAGGTAGATCTCCCGTCCAGGGCTGCAGGACAGCCGGTGACTCTGTTGTGGATCTCGGTCGTTTGAAGAACAATGGAGAAGACTGGAGACTGAGGATCGGGACTAAAGATCAGCAATGGGCAGTCAGGCACGCGTGGAGACTGCAGTGATGCCGTGATGAAGATCTGAGGCGCGTAGCCAGTCCACGTCTGTAGACAATTGCAAAGGCGAGAGCTTTCCCCAAGGAAAAAGCTGTGACAATCTTCCCTCTTCCTTCCGCTTATATCATTGGAGGTCCAGTTGGGCCTCCCACATCCGAGTGGGTGCGGCTCCCTCATTGGCCCGCCCACAAATCACTCACTCTCTAATCCAGGCTATTACCAATCTAGGCGTGGTTCCCAAACCCTAATCCAGGCGTGGTTCCTGATTGTCTCAAATTGACATAATCTCTCTAGCGGTCACAGACACAGATGAAACTGATAAAGAGTTCCCCAAGAAAAGATATCCTCACCCTGCTCCACCCCACTCCTGGAAGGAGCACTATGTTCTATATAGAGGAACTGGGGATCAAGTCCAGGGCCTCCACAGAGAGTTATAGCTCCAACCCATTTTTCACTTTCCATTTTGAGACCAAGTCTTACTAAATTGCTAAATTGCTCAGGCTGGGCCCAAACCTGCAATCCTCCAGCCTCCCAGAGTGCTGAGATTACGGGTTTGCGCCACTTGGCCCAACCTAAACGCCAAACTCCTAAGGCGCTAATCTCCTTCCCCTCCACAGCTCCCCAGCCCTGCTCAGACCCCGTGCACTTCATAATCTATCAGACTGTGTTGCTTCCACCTCGCACGGGAAGACCCTGTGACATGGCGGGCGTGAGCTGGCCACCGACAGGCAGACTGTGCGTGCTCGAGTCCTGGCTCATCACAGACCTGCACCTCCAGGTCCAGCTCAGATTTCTTTACTTGTTAAATAAACACAGTCTTCGGAAAAAAGTCACATAATTAGACAGGAACAGGATCCAAAAATCAAAATGAGAATCAATCTATGACCTTCTAGTTGAGTGCACGACTTCTGACCTGTGTGAAGACCAGAATCACCTAATGGGCATTACTCAAGATGTGGGGTAACTTGAGCTCAGGAGAAGCAGTGACAAGGCCAGGAGAAGGCAGGACTGGAATGAGGGTCCTGCCACACACGGTGGCCTCTGTGCAATCACCTGAGCTCTGAGACCACCCTAGTTTTCTATTCAGTGGACCCTGTAGGGGTCCTGGAGGCCCCAAACATGTGCATCTCTTTGGATAAGGTGTTCAGACTCAACCCTGGGGAAGGAGGAAAGGCTTAGGAGGAGTGAGACTCAAGTCCCATGGAAGCCTGCTGAGATTTATCTATCCACCCTCTAATTCCCCCAGCCCCCCAGAAACAAGGGTGCTTCTTTGCCCAGCAGCCAACTACTTGACTTTCCAAGATGCCCTCCCATGCCCAGAGGCATGGAATGCTGGCCTGGGGCTGCAGCCAGGAAATCCAGCTGTGTCGTTTGCCTGGCCCAACCCAGCCCCATGCCTGGTTCCAGCCAGCTCTGATTCATATATTTCATTGCTTGGCTGGGTTCCACCTACTGTCCCTCCCTCCCTCCGATTGTGCTCCCTGCAGGTGGCTGATGGACTGGCTAGGCTGCGCTGCCCTGGGAACCTGGTGGCAGCATCCCCAGGCAGCAGATTGGGTGGTATCATGTTGCAGAAAATCAAATAGAGACTTTTTTTAGCCTTGAATCATTCTCCATGTTCCATTTTCCTATATTCTTATAGATTCAGGCCAAGAAAAACCCTCTCTGGGAGAAGGAATTGGAAATAAAAACAGTATCATCTTACATGTATATATCATTTTGAATCTAAAGATGTTCGCATACATTATGTCAGCTATTTGACCCTCAGCCACCCTAGAGGCGCGTTGAACGCTAAATCCAGGTCCCTGCACCGCCACCTTGTCAGTTATGCTCCGACGTTGGGGGCAAGACATGAAGCGCTGTGGGCAAAGGGGACACCTGTGACTCATCATGAAAAAGGACCTACTCACTGCTTCTCAGAAAGGGGGGCAGCCGGGCAAAGACAGGCACCACACCTCGAGCGCTGAGGGCAGAGACCAGTACGACTCACGGGCCTTGGGACACTTAAAATACGTATTATAGAAAATCAAACATACGACAAACGTAAAGAACACAGAGCTGCTTTGTGCCACTCACCAGAGAAAAAGAAACTCCTCAAGCCCAGGCCACACTTCTCTCCGGGTCTCACTGCCTATTCCACGTTCTCTCCCCATGGTGGGCCGTTTTGAAACAAATCCTCCTGTGTCAGTCCTCAAATTTCCTCCAAATCTCTCTTCCATATTTGGCAGATGTCTCTCGAGTCTCCATCAAGATACACATTGCCACACCCTCTTTTTCCTTTTTTTTCTTGAAACATTATTTGTTGGGGGGAAAAGACATCGTTTTTCGTACAGAGTTTTTAGGATTCTGTATTGTGATTGCATTTTAAAACCATGCCCCCGTCCCAGGTAGTTCTGATGGAGGTAGCTAGAGCGGTACAGCTACCACACAGGGGGTGGTTTGGAGCAGAAACACGCCAGCGGGGCTCACCATCAGGAAGTACTCTCCTTCTGTGACACCAGCAGACACTGACGTCCACGTGCACTTGCTCATGAGGGGAAAGAAAAATGATGTTTCTATTTCCACATTGTATTGGTTACCAAGTTCTCTAGAGGAACAAAATCAATAGCGTGTGTGTGTGTGTGTGTGTGTGTGTGTGTGTGTGTGTATGTATATATATATATATATATATCATATATATACACCATATATGTATGTACTGTTTATAATGCACACGGCAAGTTATTGGATAAGCTTGTAGGATAAGAGGTGGGAGAGTCCTCATGGCTGACTGCACATCGCAGAGCCGCTCAGTCCAAGAAGCTGGAAGCCACAGAACCAGAGCAGACAAGGATGTAGTGCCAGCTTAAAACCAAAGCCAAGACGATTCCTGGAGTGCTTCTGGTTTGAGTCTACGTGGGAGGCTGAAGAAACCAGAGTTGGGCACGCATAGGTGATAGCGGCTGACGACACCCACCCGAGCGGAACGGAGCTCCTCAAAACGCATCTGTGTGCCTGCTTCTTCCCGATTCATGCCACTCCGGCTGCAAGCCCATTGGATGACGCCATTGGCAGCCAGGGTGGATTCTCCCCCCTAACTTGCTGATCCACATGCCAATCATCTGTGGAAACACCCCGCATAGGCCCCAGAAGCCCTAATGGCGCCTTGCCTCACTGGCTGGCCCGCTGTTTCTCCATAGATGCTCTCACTCTCTCCTGTGAGCATCCGCTGCCCACCGACCGGAGCGCGGCCCGCCAGCCCTGGACTGCTGCCGCTGGCGCCCTGTGTGGATGTCCTTCTCATCCCGCCCACCCGACGCCAGCGGCCCTTTACCCCACGCAGGCAGGAGCTGCCACACCTCCCCATGAACACCTCCTAGCCACCCCCCACCCCCGTGCGTGGCCCGTCCTCAACCTTCCCGCGTGGAAGCTCCACCTACCGGCTTCACATCCAAATGGCTCGGGAAGAGGAAGAGTGCGTACATCTTCTTTTTAACAAAGAAAATGTATTTCCAGTACAAATTTAGCAAGATTATACAATTTTGTTTAACATCTTGACTATATCGTTTTAATCTTTCTTCAAATCTCAATCTTGGCTCTTAGGAATACCCAGATTATTAACTATTTGCTTTACCTTACTGTAGTTTTGATAGTTTCAGCAAAACCTAATAGTTTAAAAAATACTATTATAAATAATATGATTGGTGAGAGCAGTTTAAGACCTTATGGAATTCCTTTTATGTTTAAACTGTACCCCGCTAAGAATGTGCAGGCAAATTACTGCGTTGCTAGGTCATGTAAAATAATCACTCTCCGTGTGGTTAGGCTGCCAAGTCAAAATGCGATTATGTTTGTGTCCTTCATTTTGCTTTTGAATGTTAGGGATGACTGGAGGAGGATAGCAAAGAGTAGTATGATTAAGGGAAGAACCTCAGTGGATAAGACTTCTGAAGCAGGCTAGTTCAGGGCGAGTAGGGTTTGGTTTTTTGCTTAGTTGGTTGGTACTGGGGGTTGAACCTAAGGCCCTCACACTAAGCTACATCCTCAATCCTTTTCTGAATTTTTTACTTTGAGACGGGAGGATCTAGCTAAGTTGCTACATTGTCCAAACTGGGTTCAAACCGGGGGATCCTCCTGCCTCAGCCTCTCAAAGTGCTAGGCGTTATGAATGTTCCAGAAAGACAGAAGCGAAAGATTCAAGAGTTAAGAGAGAGGCATAGAAGAGGACCGAGAGGCTGTGAAGCCCAAACAGCTTCACTGGAAGTTGGCAACATCTGCTCCTCACATGGGAACTTAACCCAGAAGGCCTGCTAGTAATCTGTTCCCCAGCCCAAATAAACCAAACCCTGAGGAAGGGGGAAATATGAGGACACAGTTTCAAGGGAGAAATACAGACTGAGGAGAAGAATCGAGTGGGACTCAGCTCCATGAGGCCAAGCAGAGTCTCTGTTTTATTTAAAAAAAAAAAAAAAAAGTCACAAACACCTGAAGCAGAGTTTGTACAGCATGTGTTCCGAAGACTGCTTACTCATAGCCAAATAAATCAGCCAGGTCAGAAAGGAAGAGCGCCACTGTGGGAGAGACACGGGGGGAACCCAAACCGTTCAGGCCACGAAGGGGACCAACAGGAGATGGGCCTCCCGTTCCCCAGGTGCTGTCCTCCGAAGGCACTAACGCCAACTTCCCTGGGATCCACACGTTTAACTCAAATGGAAACGAAGTCCACATTTTTGTCAGCTCTGCTGCTGCCCTCTGCCTCTCTCCGAGTCAGAGTATGGGACTCAGTGTCTACGCTTTCTCTTTCCACCAGGTGTGATGCGATACCCCATGTAGGCTAAATTTGCATGTCTCTTGTTAAGAGTGAAGTTTTTATACATCTCGTGGTACAGAAGTTCACAGTCCCCAGGGAGATAAAGGGAACAGTAGGAATAGTAAGGCAACGGACTCCCGATAAACTCCCTCCAGGGTCGGCTCACCCCTCTCGACCAGACCTCAGGACCCTTGATAAGGGCTCAGCAACACCGTCTGGCCAGAAGTCTCAGTTATGCTCACCTCCTGCCTCAGAGCTGGGTTTGCAACAACTTGTCACCAAGCAGGTGACAAATATACCCTTCTCTCCGACCTCCCCAGAGCCATCACAGCAACATCCTACCCAGTGCCCATGAGAACAGGTGCGGTGGCAGCAGAAACCCACCGGGTGGCTGCATGCTGAGGGCTAAGTCAATACAAGGTGTGAGCAGACTACACAGTGAATGTTTAAACCAGGCTCAGTGATGCAGGCCTATAGTTCCAGCACTCGGGAGGCCAGCCTGGGCTCCATAGTGAGTTTAGGACCAGACTGGGCCACAGAGTGAGACCCTGTCTCAAAAAAATAAAAATCACAGTGTGTCCTCATCCACTTCACTCATTAGATCTGACACCTGTACCATCTGGGCCTTCCCCCAGTGAGCACAAGAGGCAAATGCCTGGATTGATTCCGGACATTCCGGCAGTCGTGACAGTACAACTATAGACACTCAGAGAAGGCAGCTTCCAGGACGGCTTCAGAAAGTGGCAAGAGTGACGGGATACGTGGTTAGAAGTGAGGGAATGGAACAGCAGCGTGTCCTTCACGGAGATATAGTTTGAATTCACTGTATTTTTCAATCACACCTCATACATTGAAGAAATGGGAGCAGTTTTCTTGCTGACAAAATATATCTATATATAAAGACAATGCAAGAGTGAACCCTGCAGTACAAATAGGAATTAAAGTAGATGTGCTTAACAGGCACACGGACAAATAGAAAAGTAAAGAGATTCAAATGGGGCACCTGTGTTCCTTGATGGTGAGGGCATGGGAGCAGCCCTGCTCCAGCTGCGGGGAAAATGGAGCCCACGCAGCACAGGTGTGGGGGTCACTAGGCAGGACTCTCGACTCAAAGGAACCAGGGAGCTGTGAAGAAAGTACTGAGTCTAGGGCTGGGGAGAGAAAGTACGAGATGACCCTGGAACATTTTCTTTTTTGTACCAGAGAATGAGAAAATGTTCAAAGACTAATGAGGATATGTCAACTAGATGCTAGCTTCAAAGGGCTCCTACTCATCAAATATGAAATAATGTGAACATTAAAAAATGATTTTGTCTGTGACCATGCTACTCTGAACACGCCCAATCTTATCCAATCTTAGAAAATTTGATGTTAAGACTTTAATACATGAGACAAAATAGGAAAACTGCATGGATAAAGCACGATACAAGTAAATACGTATGACCATGAGAAAGTTCTTCCTTAAGATAAAATGCCAAACTAATTACAGAACAAATGATAAAATTAGAAAAATGTCACTCTATAGTCATCATGCTAATAATTCAGGCAAAAAATGGACCCTAACTACGACCACTAGGTGAACGTGAGGTAAGAAATAGAAGGCTTACCTCATCTCAAAGCATCATCGTGACAAATGCATTTGCAAAACGGAGTGAGAAATAAGTAAATTCATAGCATCTTAATCAACTGGTTAAAACTAACACTTCCAAGGCCAGACCTGGTGACACAGGTCTGGAACCCCAGGTCTCTGAGGCAGGAAGATTTGAGTTTAACCCCAACCTGTGCACTTAAAAAAACCCTGTCTCAAAGTAAAAAATAACAAACAAACATTTAAAAAAAGAGGGGGGGGGGGGGGTTGGGGATGTAGTTCAGCGTGCAGGCCCTGAGTTCAATTCCAAGAGCCCAAACACTTTTTGAACATGGGCATATACATGGGCATATACTTGTAATTCAAGGTTTTTGGAGGTTGAGGCTGAAGAATCTCAAGTTGAAGGCCTGTCTGAGCAGCCAGTCCTGTAGCATTGGGAGGTTGAGATGGGGGGAGGATCCCAGCTCAAACTCAGCCAGGGCAATTTACTGTCTTAATGAGACCCTGCCCCCAAATCAGAACCAGCAAAGGGGCTGGGATGTACCTTGGTATGAAGGTTCTGGGCTCAAACCTCCATACCACAAAAGAAAGAAAGAAATTTGGGGGTGGGGGACAGAAAACTCCGCACCAGGGAAGACCTCCTAGGATATAGTCTGAGGAACACAGCACACTTCTGTGATCATCCTGCCAAAGAAATGCATGTTTTTGGGTGGAAAGTGCAAAGAACAGTACATGAACCCAAACTGCCGAATTTCTACAAAGACTAACATGTAAATTCTTCAAAAAAGGCAAACCCTGGTGACTATTCCACATTGAAGGATAATAGATATGTGACACCTGGGGGTGACAGGAGCTCTGGGCTGGACTGGGTCTTTTATTAGAATCTCATTGGGCAACTGGCAAACTATGAACTGGGTCTCTGGTCTTTGTAGAGCTGAAATTGCTCTAAAGTAAAATGACACAGGTAGATACAGATGTGGTTAGAGATGCAGGTCTGGATGGGGACAGAGATACAGAGAGCAATAAATGCTAAAATGATCCACCTAGCCCCCAACACTGAATGAAACAAGTACACAGGGGAGAAAAACTAGATGAAGTCAGGACCCGGGACCAGACTTCTCGACAAACACATTTTTATGTTATTGTTATTTTGAGCTCTATAAGTCCATGCACTGTTCAGAAAATAAAGCAGTTCTAATTTGGATATCCTGCTGTCTGTGTTCCCTGCGACTGCCCCAGACCAGCAACCCGTGAATGTCACCTGCCTGGCGTGCTTTCTGCGGCAGACCTCTGGCTGAGTCATGATCCCACAACGGGAACAAAATACCTGACGCTCACAACTTAAAGGAAGAAAGGTCTATGTTGGCTTGTGGTTTTGTAAGTGTCAGGTCACACGTGGTCAGCCAGCTCTAAGGCAAAAATAATAAAGACAGAAGGACCTGGCAGAGGGCAGCTACTCAGCTGGTTATGCCTAGGAAGCAGAGTGAAGCAGGGAACCTGGCGCAAGAACACACCCTTCCAGGTCATGCCCCCAGCAACCCATCCCTCCAACCAGGCCTCGGCTCCCAGCAGCAAATGAAATCATCAAGGGTGAATCCACAGATGAGCTTTGTACCTCACTATCCAAACGCTCCTAAGTACACGAGACTTTGAGAAGACATTTCTAACCTAAACCACAACACCTTGGCTCAGCTCTAGCGTGTCCCTGCTGCCAATCCCCTGCTCAGGGATGCCCACCTGGGCCTGCTGTCTCCCTCCCGCCCTCCCTCTTCCTCCTTTCCCCTCCAGCTACACCCGTTCCCTCAGCCATATCACTGTCCTGCTCTGAGAATCCATCTGTTCAGCCTCACGCTTAGTGTCTTGTTTTTCTGACCATAACCCAGTCACCTCTCATCAGACTCCCAGTAGCAACACTGGCCCCGCTTTTGATGGGCTACACACCCTTTTTAGTGTATTTGATATTTTT
This sequence comes from Ctenodactylus gundi, assembly GCA_004027205.1. Lineage (NCBI taxonomy): Eukaryota > Metazoa > Chordata > Mammalia > Rodentia > Ctenodactylidae > Ctenodactylus > Ctenodactylus gundi. Next base: position 202,862 of record PVKB01000373.1, read on the forward strand.
TCCCTGTGGTGTCTGGAGTCTCTGGTCTAAACTCCTGTAGGTTGACCCCTGAGCTGGTACGTCTGCAGTGTTCCACATGGAGAAAGTCACCAGTCCATGCTAAATGAACTGATCACAAGATCATTCCAACTCTAACAAGATCGTTCACCTCGTTTTTGACAATCTCTGGTTCATTTCTCATAAGAGCATGGCGTTCATTGTATTGTGACTATGGTCCCTTGATCCTTGGATTCTTAATTCATCACCTACTTCTAATTTCTTACAGATAATGTCATCATAAGAGCTTTGTGCTAATTCCCTCATCACACTAAAATAGCTCCATTCCCTCAAGTCTGACCTTCCTAGCCCACGTGAAGCGTACCCCAAGTTACTTCTTGTGAAAGGAGGTCTCTCAAGTGCTTATCTGGGAACTTAGAGAAACAGTGAAAAGTGAGGCTAGAGCTCCGAAAGGGTGCTCTGATTTCTAAAGGTCAACAGTGAATTCTTTCAATTCTAGGCTTGGCGGGTTTGCCATCAATCTTAGACAAGACCTCAGATATCAAAGGACTGCCTTATGTACACATGTTCTAAGCTTCATTTCCTTTCTTTGACAAGGTTGCCAATCTGGTAGATCAGGAAGATGCCAGAAATATATTTTATCTGGATTTCAAACAAGGAGTGTTTTGATAGCCACGGGAGTCAGGAGGAAAATATTGTTGAAATTAAGGTGACATCAGGAGGCTTTGTAACTGGTTGAGTATACCCAAAAAGGGATCAAGAAGGGATTACCTCAGTCACAAGGAATGTTAGCTCAACGCCCTATTCAAGACCCCTATCCCACTCACTAGGTTTCCAAATTTCTATGACCACAGTATAGAAAAAATATTTAGAAATGTGTAGCTAATATTTATAGAAGGAATTCCGTTAGAGGAAATAATTAGAACACAAACTAATTCAATATACTAATTTCAACAAGGCATCTTTTGTGAGAAAATTTGTGTCAAAAATTATCAAGGCCTGTGGGTATAGCTCAGGAGTAAAGCACCTGCTTAGCATGTACGAAGCCGTGAGTTCCTACTCCAGGACTGCAAGACAAAATAAACACACAAGAGCATCCCTCCAAATCCAATACTGAGTAAAAGAAGGAAGTTGTAGGCAAAAAAAAAAAAAAAAAAAAAAAGGCGGTATGATACCATGTATATGAAGTTCAAAACAGGTGGCACCTAACAGCTCCATCTGTGTTTCAGGAAAAACACACCAAAAGTAAAGACACGAAATCAGGGAGAGGGCATAGACAGTTGTCACAGGCATCAGGACAGGTGGGACAGAGAGGGCTGTGATCAGAAGACAGCACCAAAGGGACCCGGAGGGCCAAGCACTGTCCTATTTCCTGACTCGAGAAACAGAACACAGGCACTTGCATATTATCTTTGAAAAGGAACATTTCTTTTCATATATTCTTTTGTATGATATAAAACACTATAAAGGAAGAGAATTGAAGTTTTATGCTGCAGTCTAAAAAACGCTCAAAGCGCAGACTAGCCCAATCAATGTGGTATGTGGAAAAGACAGGGCTCCGTGGGCAGTGTGAGCTAAAGGCCAGGTGATCCACGCTGCGTTCTGAGGAAATGTCTGTGCCCCGCTGCTGTGCTCCCGCATGGACCCTGCCTGGAGACCTTGCACAGCTTGGGTGGGAGCTGCCTGCTGGTTGGGAGTTAGGCAAACAGGGGCGGGTCTGCCTCATCCTACACGATGTGAGTGGCTCACTTTCCCTGGTGGGCCGCTTTACACCAGGAGTTTCCGACCCCAAGGTCACTCACTGAGGAGGGCCCACAGCCTATTAAGAACTGGGCTGCACAGCAGGGGTGAGCAGTAAGCCAGCAAGCGAGGCTTTGCCTGGATTTGCAGCTACTTCCCACCTCCCACATTACCGCCTGAGCTCTGCCTCCTGTCATCCCCCGAGATGGAGCAGTCTAACTGCAGTTCAGGGATGCCAGTGATTCTGCCTTAGGGCGAGTTGTATAGTGTTCTATTACATATTACAAGGTAATAATAATAATAGAACAAATGCACAATAAATGTAATGTGTTTGAATCACCCTCAAGCAAATGTGTCCCCCACCCCATTCCACGGAAAGAAAATTCCTCCACAAGCCTAGTCCCCCGTGCTGTAAAGGTTGGGGTCTGCTGCTTTAGGTCATAGTCAATGGGGAAGTGAGCAGCTGTTGGCAGCAGCTGACGCTGTCTTTAAACTGTGTGAGATGTTGCATGGAGAAAGAACCCAACAGGCACCTGTGGGTCCAGAAGGCAAAAGGGTGGGTAGCAGTCACTGTGAGGCTGACCTTGGCTCAACAAAGTCACTTTCCAATAAGGGAAGGGCTTTAGGAAGTCATGAACTACTGCTCCCAGTGCCCTCGGGCTGAGACTCAGGACTACCGTTGCAGGTGTCAGAAGGGATATGGAAGAGTAACAGGGGCGTCAACAACCTCTAAGGTCCCTTCCAACCCCCACCCGCCGCTACAACTGTACAAAACCAGTGCGTTGTGTGCTCAGAGGACAGACATGCTAATTCTGAAACCAGGGGGATTTGTGTTTAAATATAAAGCATTGTGTTTTGAATAGCAATTTGCTTTTAATACATGGTGTTGACTTAGCCTATTCAGACACTTTCCATCACCTGTTTCCACAATCTCAGTGGCACGGAATTTTGAGATATCACAAGCCTCCCCGAGAGCATAGCTTTTCCAGAAATGCTGCAGGATTTTGTGTTCAACCTTCAGCCACCTTCAGCAACACAAGGGCTCACAGCATCTCATCAGGACAGAAACTGAGATCCCAGATCCTGGTTTACTCTCTCCTGCCACCTGCTGGCTCATTACTTTTTTATTTATTTATTTATTTATTTATTTATTTGGTGTTAGTGAAGATCAAACCCAGGACCTTTGCACTGAGCTACAGCTCCAACCTATTTTTAGTTTTAATTTTGAGACAGGGTCTCACCAATTTGTTAACTTTCCCAGGCTGGGCTTGAATTTAAATAATCTTGCTCAATCTTCCAGAAGTGCTGAGATCACAGGGGTTCTTTCCCCCATATTGGGGATTGAACCCACACGGAGCTGCATCCTACATCTTCAGCCATCCTTATTTTTCATGTGGAGATAAAGTCTCACTAAGTTATCCAGATGGCCTCAAACAAGCCTCCTCCCTCCCCAGCCTCCCACACTGCACCTGCACGCCTGGCTCCACCCCTTTACCTCGTCTTCGGTGTCAGCTCGGGATAACACAATTCCAAGAAGCCTCCTTCATCCAAAGCTCCAACTGGGAGCTTTGACGAAGTCTTAGAAAGTCCCTAAGTTCCCAGGTGCTGAGAGCCGAGGAGACAGTGAGCCGGTTCCAAGCAGAGTCCTCCCGCGCCGATCACTCGTGGGCAACGCACGGCCCACAGGCAGACCTTGTTTGGCCCACGCAGTGCGGAAGAGTTTTGAGCCAACATATAAACACTTGGAAATTTTACCTAGAACTCCAGATCTGCAGCTCTAGATATTACTGGGTATCCATGCAGTCTCAGAGGAAAGAGCAGGAAGTGGTGAGTCCCTCAACATGCCGCTCGCGACCGCAGGTCTTGCCGAAGGATGGCAAAACCAGCCACCCAGTGAGTACCCGAGGAATGATCACTTCCTCCCGCTGTCCCAAGCCAAGTAAGAGGACTTGAGACCTTGTGGGTGGGCCTGTGCTGGGGGAGTTGAGCAACCCCCTTGCAAGGAGCTTGCTGGTCCTACGGGCCAGACCGAGCTTGCTTTTTCAGCTGGGGATTCTAGGAGCAGAAGAGCTGGCTGGAGCTGCGGACACAGTGGGACAGGAGATGCTGCTAGCAGTCGGCCAAACTGCGCTGGCCTTAGTCAGCAAGGGGAGTTTCCCTCCGGTCAAATAGAAACAGGAAAAAAATCTGGGTTCCCAATGAAGCCTAGCGCTGAGATGCCCCTGAAGAGGGCAGCCTGCCAGAGCAGTGGGCTGGAGCCCCAAGGACCCTCTGGTTGGGGAAAGCTGGCAGTCCCAGCTGGGAAGCACCCGCCTAGAAGAGAAACTGCGCTTTCGGCAAGCCGAAAGGCCCACAGAAAGGACCTGAAGAGCTAGTGCTGTGGCGCACGCCGCTTCGGGGCCGCCAATAATCCGATCACACAGAGCTCGTCCCAAACTCTCCCCTGTTCCTCTCAGCCCCGCCCCCTGCCCCCATGCTAACCCTGCTCAGGCCCACCTCTGCAGCCCCCTTCCCAGCGCCCGAGGAGCCAGCCGCGGGGAAGAGGCAGAGCGAACTCAGCCCTGAACCAGGGGCTGGGCGGAAGCTGTGACGTGAGTTGCATGTGACATGGACTTCTGATTTGAGGGAGAGGGTTTTTCGTATCTAGAAGGCAGTCACCACTTTTAAACGGAACGGTTCTTAGGTCTGGAAGCCACAGAACCTTATCAAGACGTCATCGAAGGGGGAAGCGAATCAGACATCATTAAGGAAAGGAACTGGGGTGCAAGCCGCCTCCTCCTTCTTCCCGAGCCAGCTCCCGGCCTCCACCCAAGGCGTCCCTTACTCGTTGGCTTCTCGAGTGTCTGAGGCCACACACGGCCAAGCACAGCAGCGGCCTCCTCAGGAGGGCGACACGCGCCTCAGCCCCCCGCGGTCCTCCCGGTCCACGCCGTCGGCGCTGTCCTGACCCTCCGTCCTTGCTCGTCAGCTGCTGGCCCCGCAGAGCTGCAATGCGCCCTTCCCGTCCTTGTCCTGTTTCTCACTGGCCAGGAGCACAGCCGTGTCCCCAGGTCCGCACCTCGCCCCCAGGGGAAGGTCCCGGAGTAGAAGGGGCCTGTGGCTTCTCCTCCTCCAGTCCACCGTTGGTGCAGACGCCGCCGCCGCACGCAGCGCTCTGCTCCTACCCCTGATGGCGGGAGAGGCGCCAGGGCCCTGGCCGGGCGCAGGAAGGGAGCTGGCTGCAAAGAGGGAATCAAAGGGCAGGCGGGCACCAATGCCTGGAGCCCCCTGGCGCCAGACTTCTTCCCACTCCGTTGCCCCCAGCACCTCCCCCCACACACGTGCGCCATTTCCATGTCTCTGCAGCGTAAAGTGAGATGGCAGTGACTTTCTCACCATTTGGTTCTTTCTCCACAGAGCTCAGATCTTAACAGCCGTGGGAGCCCATGTAGAGACAGTCCGCTCCGTAACTTCGTTCCAAACAGCTGTGCTCCGGACGGGACACCAAGGCCACCGAATCCTCTTGTTCCTATCCACTTCTGAACTCCCACCTACCTGCTCCTGCGTCTCAGCCACGCCCGAGCAGCCTCGGGGATTGTGTCCGGGTTAACGGGCTCCTCTCCATTCTCTCTGGCTGAGCTACCAATTCTTCCAGAACAAGGAGCAGACAGAACCCCTGGGCTTAGCGGATTCAGATCAAGGACTTCTGCCTTTAAAATAAGCAAACAGGGGGCTGGATGAATAACTCAGCAGTTAAAGTGCTTGCCTAGTAAGAGCTAAGTACCCGAGTTTGATTCCCCAGCACCTCATAAACTGGGCGTGGTGGCTCAGGTCTATAATCTCAGCACTCAGGGAGGCTGGGGCAGGAGGACTGCTGTGAGTCCAAGGTCAGCCTGGCCTCCATAGTAGGTTTAGGACCAGCCTGGACTATACAGTGAGACCCTGTCTCAAAAAATAGTAATAATAATGATAAATAAGTAAAATAAAATAAGTAAGCAAATCGGTAAGCCGTGGATTGCCTCAAGAAGGGGAACTGGGAACATTTTTCACCATTTACTCTCTTGTGCCACTTAAATTTGACCCATGAGTACTTACTCATGCATTTTCGCGGGCATATTTAATAATTCTTCCTAATGTTGAAACCAGGATATCTTCCCCATAGAGTTAATAGAGGACCGAAGGGAGAAGGTAGCAGCTGAGATGGGGTAGACTACCTGTCTACGTTTTGGTGCTGACAGCTGAGCTTCTGTCTGAGGTTGTCTTGTTTTAATACAAGTAAAGCAGAAAAAACTCTAGGCAATCGACACATTCTATTAACTAAGTTTTGCTGTGTTACGAAGCACCAATCACTGACTTTATTATTTATTTATTGAGACACGGTGTCATTCTGTAGCCCCGGGTGATCCTGAACTCACAATGGAGGCTACGCTGGCCTTGGACTCACAGCAATCCTCCTGCTTCAGCCTCCCAAGTGCTGAGATTACAGACGTGCACCAGCAGGGACAGAGTAGCTTGCCTTGGCTTGGACCACTTTTCTTCTTGTTGCTACTGAAAACAGAAAACATTCTGCAGTCATAGGCACCAGGAAAGCTTTCTGGGGATCAAATTTAAGCTTTGTCTTTTTCAAATTGTCAGTATGGTTCATGTTGCTATAACAAAATACCCGAGGCTGGGTACCATTAAAGAAAAGTTTATTAGCTCACAGTTCCAGAGTTCCAAGAACACGGCAGCAGCTTCTTTTTGGTCACAGCTATCATAAAATGTTCAGTGTTGAAGGGATGTCACTATATGAAGCTAAGGGCTCCACAATCAAAGACAGCTCTGGTGAGGCTAGGCTGGTTGCAGGGCACTATGAAATCTCTGATTTTGTTTTCTTTCCTTCTCATTTTGTAGTTGTAACTTTCTGACCCTGAACTGTGTTTTCACCAAAGATCAAAAAGGTTCAAGATCAATAGATTGGCCCTTACCACCTGAAAAATGCCAGCGCTCTTCTGAAATCCTAAACCAGCGTTAGCCTTCTTTATGGGAAGCAATCTGAGAGGCAGAAACCAAACCAGCAGCAGCAGCCGGGCAGCTCGGGCCTCTGCCAGGCAGGATGTGAAACGTCAGGCCATTAGTCTTCTATTTTTACTGCAGTGGTTACAGGATGAGGGCTCCTGCGGAAGGAAGCACGATACTGATTTTGGAGGATTCCTTCTTTTTTCCAGGCTTTAATATTGACACACCTACTCACTGGGCTTGAGAGCTCCAGAGATCTCCATGGACTTCTAAAGAGAGTCATTATTTCCCCTGGCTCCCGTTCCACGGCTGCTCACAAATGCAGAAAGTGCCGAGTCAGGGCCAGTCAGCACACGGAGCGGCCCAGACTCGCTCGTATTTCACGGGGTGCAGACTGAGTCATAAGCAGAGGTGGAGAGCTTCAAGTCCTTCGAGAATCCGTAGAACCATGAAATCTGAAAGACAAAACTAGGGAGTCGACGTGTTACAGAAGTATGTACTATGTAGTGCTAATCCTGGGTAGATGGCCTTATGTGGTGGTGATCGTTTTCAGTGTACTAGTAAGTCTACCTCATATATACATAGATTTCTAGATCTCCTCGTATGAAAATTCTGGTTTCAAACTACATTCCCCTTATAATTTACTCAGACTTTCAAATCCCAGAATTCTAGTAAGGACACACACACACACAAACACACACACAAAAATAGCCAAAAGGTCCCCTACCTGGAGAGGAAAACCCCAAATGTTCTTGAGTAAAAACATTAAATTCAAATATACTTTTACAGTTCAAGAAAAAAAAACAGCTTTAACTCCCCACAAAGACAAGTATTATAATAAGCTGTATGACGAAGGGGTATAAACTGAATGAACACTAATCCAGAGCCTTGTCTTCATTAGGGAACCCATCCCCAAAGTCCTCACTTTTGCAGCCTTCACCACAGCTGTCCCCCTAATGGTTTACATGCTGGGGTCCTTGCAGTGCTGAGATGCTGATGGCCAGAGCAGGCTACTCAAAAGCAAGGCCACCCTACACATTTGCCTCTTCTGCGCGAAGCTGGGTTCCCTCCTGCATCTTTGCCAAGATGTGATGTAGCCACTTGGGCCACTCTTGCGAAGCAAGTACCACTCCAGACCCTCCAGCCACGTGAATCACGAGCCAAGAAAAGCTCTTTCCTTATAAAGCACCAGCCTTGACTCTTGTGTTACAGTAACGTAAGATGGACTAATATATCACCCAAAATTTCAGGTAGACCCTTGAGAATATGGGGAGGGCAAAAGTCCAATTGTGAATTCCGAACGCTAGTGCAGTTTTTCAGTCTTCTCATAATTCTCGGGAGATTTGCCTTTTCTCTTTACTCTCCTCTTGCTAGGTAGCAAAAGTAATGAAGAGCTTCGTTCATGACACCAAGAACCTCCTGCTCCCTACTTGCTGAAACTCAGTGTTCATGTTCCCCCAGCAAGGCTGTGCCCTGAAGGACAGAGAGAGAGTGAAAGCCCACAGAGGGTTCCACTCAAGCTAGAAGCTTTTTTTTTTTTCAGCTCATTCGTCCTGTTGTGGGTGGCATCCTACCACTGTGTAATAAAAGATGCACATTAAAGATCCCTTGCCGGTGTCAGCACACCAGTAGGTTAAGCACTCTCATGAGCTACAGCTGTAACGGGAAACTTCTCGGGCCACAGCTGTACCGTTCTTGTCTCTGAGCTGCCGCGCTGCGTCAAGTCTGACATTCTGCCTAGCATTTAACTTTCTAATTTTATACTTCTGATTATAGATTGATGTTTTTATATTCCAAATGGAAATCAAAAGGTCACCGATTCATTCTAACCTGATCACTCTGAACACGGAAAGTTTGTTACTAACATACTGTACTTCAAAGGAAAGGCAGGCTTCAGTGTTAACTGACAAACCGCTCCGTTTCTTTTCGCCACCCTGCTCAATTTCCCCTATCAACTGTTCCAGCTCAGAAAACAAGAGCCCCCTCCTTCCAGGCAGACACAGGATGGGTGGAACAGCTGTCGTCTCCAAGTGGCCCCTCTGATCCTGTGTGGCTCACGCCATCGCTCCTGAGTCAGGGGACAATGGGCACTGAAATCCATGCTTCCAGAAAGTTAAAAAGTAACACAACAAGGTACCAAAAAAGGCTGAGGGGATTTATTAACAGCCTATCACCCATTCTACCAAAGCCAACGGTTTTGTTATTTTGGTAAATTTTCAATCATCTGTCCCAGCACTAGCGCTGACAAACTTTCTTTGTCCAAGGTTTATGATCCCAGATCCAAAAAGAAAGGTAAGAAATATGAAATCCAAAGCCATCAGAGTTGGTGAAGTTAACTGACAATGCAACCTTCACCTGCACGTGGCCAGAAGGGTGAAACTGGAGACAGAGCTGGCAGAGGACCCAGGGCCACAGAGGAGCAAAGCCCTTGGATGCACAGATGATCAAGGGCATGGCTCATAAAAATAGCAATTTCAAGTCATCCTATTAAGCGTTCAGGAAACCTGCCAACAGTAAGAAATGAGAAGACTTTGATGCCAACAGTGTAACCAGTTGGCAGGGAACCCATACATCTTCAAAGAAAGAGGTCCTTGCTTTTCTCTAGTACTAAGGGAGCCGGAAAAAAATAAACCACAGGCAGAGATCGAGAGAAATCAGCCAACAAGAGCCAAAGGGCCAAATGTGCCTCATTTCAACTCAGAGAAACCACAAGAGGCCTTGGTATTCTGAAGCAGTGCAAGCTGTGAAATAGGGTCTGTTGGTTCTTGAAAAGCAACTACCTACGCTGCACCGTGGGTCCCAGCAGTCCTGCAAAGGCAGAAAGCTGACAGGACTAGGCACGTGGGGGGGGTGAAGTCTCAGGTCCGCAGTGCTTGCGGCCACATACTGCAGCAGTGGGTCGAAGGTCACAGTCCTACAGACAGCTACCAGTCAATGCCCAACCAAGAGCCCACCTGAACCCCTGAGCCCACTGTGACACAGCAGACATCTGGGGGAGAGACACAGTTACCAGGGGAGGAGGAAGCCTCTACAAAGCTCCCAGCAGGAACCGCAGGGACTGGGCTGTAACTCAGTCGTACAGCATGCCTAGCATGTGTGAGCTTCTGGGTTCGTTGACCCAAAAACCATGATCAATGAGGTTTTCACAGCAAGATCACTCGTAAAATCGGGGCCCCTGGATGCTTTATACAATGTCACATTCTAAGAATTCATATGTCATTGCCCTTCCAGATTTAAAAAAAGATACTTTATTATAATTTTTTAATTGCAGAACTTGGTTCAAACACACACATCCACAGTCTCACTGATTTCTGGTGCTGTCTTCCAAATCTTCTGTCAAATTTGGCCAATGACTTATGCCTCAAGGAACATGTTGGAATAAAAAGCAACTCTAGTCTTCTGGTTTTACCTGCAGATCAAAAGTGCTACGACAGCTGGGTTGCTGTAGGTCACTGCTGCTGGGTCAGAAGGACGGCACTGCAGGCAGTTCCGGCTGCGCTAACGTGGGCACCTGTGTGCCTGCTGCCCCAATGCGGGCTGCTCACTCCTTCACTGGTTTGTTTGCAGCTGCCTTGCACACTGCAGTAAGAATTCACCTTCTGATCAGAACCACACTGGGTCGCAAGAGGTTCAGAGGACATGAAATGCTGCATCTCAAGTTCCTGAGTCTATAGCTGGGAAAGCTGGCCTCGAGGTTACAATATAAAATACATACTTTGTCCAGGTAAGGAAACAAATGACTTGCCTGACTAGGAAAATGCTTGCCTCTAAGATCCCACTCCACGAAAGACTTCTGCTTCACGCTGCATCTGAAGACAAGGCTCGGGCAGCCTGGACCGCCCACCTGATTCACAGGGCAGCCCTTCCTATCCCGTGGCATGGAAAAAGACTTCAGCTCCTGGAGTTGTCACACTTCCATGGCTGTGGTTATTTGGTGCTCAGGTAACAACAGTCACATGGTCCAAACTTGATGAAGACCAGTCATTTCTTTAAATATTAATGTGTCTACGCCTGGGCCCCCTACTCTGGGAAAGAGTAAGAGCTGAGGGGCACCACAGACCCACACCACAAGGGAGATGCACGCTGAAGCCAGGGGTCTTTTGAAACATCATGATTATCTTCAAAATCTGTAAGTTTGTTATTGTTCTCAAGAGGAAGTAATGAACAGGGAATATTGAGCTGTATTACCCATTCTTCTTAACAGAAGTGAAGATATTTTGGGATACAGGAAGCATCTCGGGACATCTGGCACAGAAATACTTTTCAGTGTTGCTTCGTTCTAGTCTCATCTCACGAGCAAGGGCAGGCAGTATTCATGAGGCACTGAAACATGTTCTGGCAAAAAATATTTTGCTAAAGGTATAAGTCATCTTCAAGTTCAACTACATTATGTGTGTGTGTGTGTGTGTGTGTGTGTGTGTGTGTGTGTTTATCTGTTCCTTTTCTGTCAGCAAAAAAAGGGAACAATACTTTTTAAAACTCCAAAATGAATAATATCCACGTAGGATGAAGGTAGAATTTTGGTTGGTTGTCTTTTATAACTGAGAACACAGATGAAATGAGAAGGTTGCAACTGTCTCTACATTCACATATTTCAAAGTCCTTTTCTCCTTTCACATGAATTCATCTGAATCATTTCCGTCCTGTAAAAACAAACAAACAAAAAAAAAAAAGTGAAATCCTAAAGACACTGTTCATGGACATTTTTGGAAGAAGAATACGTCTCAACTATGTTTAAAATCCTCAGGCTTAATAGAACTTGTTGCAAAAATGGATAAGTTCTCAATATGTGCTGATAATGGCAGCCACTAGTCACAAGTAGCTACATGACTAAGTAAGCCTAGTTTTAATGTAATTTTGATTAACTAAAATGCACTAGTGGCTAGCATACTGTGACATAAAGTATATATTTTAAAACTATATTATAAAATCTGCAGTCTCCAAAATATATTCACATGGTTTCAATTTTCTGCCAGGATTGTTCATTAACAGTTAAACCGTGCTCTTTTTTCTAGGCACCAGCACAAATTTAGGGAAGGACAGTTCTCAAGGAGAGTAACTCAAATGCAATTTCAGTGAAATAATTAGATGTGCATGTTAAGAAGATCATCTCGGAACTAAGCCATGGGCCACTATATCCCAGGTCCTGAGGAAAATGAGTATAACCAATTATTCAGACTACAATACAAGATCTTACGGTTCTTTAATTGAAGGTGAGGACTTTATTCTTATTCAGTTACACTGTAGAATCTAGTCACAATACAGGACATTAAAAAAAAGAGGCACTTTTGCAGGCCTGAGAATAGAACACAAAGAAAAAAGAAATGACAAGGAGGGCTGCGTTAACATCTGGATCTAGAATGCCTCTCCAAGGGCCACGCACTAAACGTCCGGTACCAGCTCCGGCACCACAGGTGGCACATCTAAAAGACGGGGCTGGTGGGTGGAAACTGGGCCACGGGGGCATGCCCATGTGGAAGGCTACGGCTCTCTAGCACCCCTGTCTACCCCCCCCCCCACCACTTCCTGGCTTCTTCTACCTCCCTACCATGACATGCTGCCATGACACAGGCCCGAACACAATGAGGCCAACCGACCATGGACTGAAATCATCAAACTATGAGTCAAAATAAGCTTTTCCTCTTTTTAAGCTACTTATCTCGGGTATTTTGTTACAGCAATGGCAAGCTGACTAACAAATACTGTAATAAAAAGGGTCTGCACTTCACAGTACACAAGGTGTGACAATCTCTTCCCAAAAGTGGCTTTTAAAAACAGACAGGTGAGAAAATCCATGGGGAAGAGGGGGCAATGCAGAATCTCACCCAAATTGAGTGCCTCAGCTGATAACTACAGTAAGTAACTCAATTATTAAAAACGCTTAGTGAGCTGTATTTCAAGGTATAATAGTAGAGCAAATAATTTGAATGTACCTGATTTGAAGACATATTCTCAACTTTCATTAGTGATGCATAGCTCCTAGAGGAAAAGAAAACGTTCAAAACAGGTCACTCAGCCAACAATTTCATAAATACCACCCACCCATGCTCTACTCAGGACAGAATTTCCACCTATATGAAATGAAACCAATTTACCTTCCCCTACATGTTTCCTCGGAGTGCCATTTCACGACTCCAGGTGCCTCTCTGACATCTTTATCTAGGTGTCTCAAAGGTATTTTCAGACTTGTAGTCTACATCTAACTCATGGTCTCCCCCACACCGAAACTAATCTGGTTCCTTTCTGTGGCTCCTTGAAGAACAACATCGCTGCCTAAGCCACCTCAAACCAGAAACTGAAGTCATCCTCAGCCCTTTCCACACCATCATTATGCCTTATCATTTTACCAACAAATGTACCTCTCACAATGTCACCTCTGCCCATCTCCACATCAGCACCACAGTCAGAGCTACCACCTTTTATAGAAGACTGCCAGTCACTTTTTACCCAGCCCATCTACACTCACGCCAAGTCCCTAAACTCAAGCCTCATGGCACTAGGCTCTGCCTGAAACCTCAGGACGATGTGACGGTGTTCTCAGGAGGAAGACACACAGGACATGCGAGTCCCGACACAGGCAGGTTGGCTTGGCCATCATCTCACTGTTGAGTCCCAAGCAGTTAAGACTTTTGTCCTGTGCTCTGCCTTGCAGCTCCCCACACAGTCATCTCTGCTTAGGGAACCTCTAACCTTTTTTTAAAAAAATTATTATCTTTGAGACAGGGTCTCACTAAGTGGCCTAGGCTGGGCTTGAACTTGCAATCCTCCTGCCTCAGCCTCCCAAGTGGTGGGACTGCAGACCTGCACCATCGGGCTCAGCCAGCCCTTTTTCACTAGCTACAAGTTCCAATCTCAGCTTCAAGACTCACCGTAGGAGGAAAGTTAGTCCCAGCTACTCAATCATGTCAGTGCCCGATCGCTCTGTGTCCACAAACACGACCACACACATGGGGATGAAAGGCTGAGCAACTGCGTCTCTGAAGGTGCTGAGAAGTATGTCGTGACCCAGAGCATTACTGACAGAAGCAGCAGTGATGCATACGAGACCATGGGAAGAAAGTACAAGCAAAGCCGCCATTTCTTTAAGAGATGGGCATCCTTTTAACCACCAAGTTCACTGTGTTAACACGTTGCGACCGAACTCATCCTGCCAGTCTGTTTCTACCCAATATGCCAAAAATCTGCAAAAGCTCCTTATCACTTACAATGGGAAATTTCGAACTAACCAAAACCTTCTAAATCACTGTAAAATCGAAGTAATTTCTCATGCTTTTACCTTTCTGTGTCTAACCTTGTCAACCTGGCCTGGTCTCTCCTAGCTTCAAGACAGCAGGGCACAGAAGTATGGGCTGCAGACTTACAGGTCTGAGTCTCAATTCCTGCTCTGTTACTCACTCCACAGCAATGACTATTCCTGAGTCTCCCTGCTGCAGTGATCTCCAAGCTCATCTCCATGGTCAGACTGCTCAGACACTGACCTATAACTTACCATTTCACCTGGGTCCTGTACTTGTGTCACTTCCATTACCAGAGCTTGAGGTTCCAACACTGACCTCCTAGCCTCCCAGCCGTCACAGATCCCTGCCCCGGGCACCCCAGCTTGTCTTGCCATGGCTACCACGTCACTCACCTGTTACTCACTCACTCTTTGGAGACCACACTTCCCTACTCTTGCTCATTTCTTTGGGTCCTCACATCTATGTGGTGTCTTTGAGCTTCATGCTACTAAATGTTTGGTATAATACCACAAAAAGCCAGTAAGAGGATATAAGATTAAACTACACAAGTAACAGGTACAGAATCTGATCTCTGGGTTGGAAATTTAAAGACAGAAATTAAAGTGATGTGAGCATTACACACACATGTACAAAGCTGAATTACAAAACAAGTTGAAAGTTTAGCTCCCATGGCTGGAATTTCACAAAAGCTGCAGAATACAGCATGCAAGCTGCAGCTCTGGATGTCATGTTCCTCTGCAGCTTGGGACAGAATGCAACCTGGACAGCATGCATTAAATTTTTTTGGGGGGGAGGGGGGGCTCAAGGGCCATGATGGCTATTAAAAACTGCAAGCTACTAGTGACAACTTAGAAAATTGGACAGAAGAGATAAACTTTGAAGCAAAAACTTTATTCAATAAAGACTAAATTTAAAATGTTACAAAAGTCCAGGAGATCTTAAAAGTGTTTTGGTTGACGGGTTGTTTGATATAAATGCTTATAATTTTTGAAACTATGTATTTTGAAAATAGGTCATATTAAATGTCCAATATTTTAGTAACATGAATCTTAATTCAGAATGTAAAATATAGTACATTTTCAGGTAAGTTATAACATCTACAAATGGTTTATGTTGAATAAATGTGGGCAGAAGAATATAGTAATTTATATGGATTTGAGAATCACAGAGGTGATGTGACCATGAGCACAGAATCGTTTCTCAAACTCAGTTTTTTGTTCTACAAAACACAGACAACAAAAATATCTACGTAATAAGTGAGAATACAAAGAAGCACTTTCAGTACAGTGTTTGGTAGATGGTAAATATTCGGAAATGTTTTTTTTTTAATTAAATGTTGTAAGTAAAAAAAGTGTTACTATGTTTCTAACACTTAAGATCCAAGTCTCTAAACCAAATTATTTAAATCTGTAAAGGGCACAAAAAAGCAAAATTTCAATTTTTGTCTAAACTAGTAAAACTAAAAAGAATGAACAGCTCTAAATCCTGCAGCCCAGAGTTCACAAATGTCACCACACTGATAAAATTGGTCACTTTTCTTTTAGAGCACAAAGCCAACTCATAATCATAGGCAACAGGACTCTAAGATAATAAATTTCTCCTGTTTTATGCAAATGAATGTATGATACTTTAAGAGTAAGAAAAAAACTGGTATCATTCATATTATCATGGCTTTATTCGCTAATAGTCTAGAACCAAACTGTATTTTAATTATTGTTCAAAAATGCAGGGCACTGAAGCAGAATTCCATTAATTACTTTAAACATTTAAAATATAGAAAGAATTTTTAACAGCTTTAAGACGACAGGCCCCAGGGGCTGCAGGAATAGCTCAGCACTTACAAGTGCTAGCTTAGCAAGCGCTAGGAGTTTGTTTCCCCAGCAACACACAGCTGGATGTGGTGGCACCCAACTGTAATACTAGCACTCAGGAGGACTACTATGAGTTCAAGGCCTGTCTGAGCTACTTAGTGAGCCCAGAAGCAGCCTGGACTATAGAGTGAGACCCCGTCTCACAAAAATGACAGGTCCCAGTGCAGTGGCATAGGCCTCTAATCCCAGCCCTCTCAGAAGCAGAGGGAGAAAGATTCCAAGTTTGAGTCCAGCCTAGGAAAGCTAACACTTTGGAGAGATACTCTCTGAGTTAAAAAAAAAAAAAAAAAAAAAAAAAAAAAAAAAAAAAAAAAAAAAAAAAAAAAAAAAAAAAAAAAAAAAAAAAAAACGTGCTGAGGATGTAGCTAAGTGTGAAGGCCCTGGGCTCAAACTTAGTACCACAAATATAAATAAATAAATAATAAAAATAAATAAAAGGAAGAAAGAAAAGAAAATGCTTCAAAAATTACTAGCATGGGCCTTCAAAACCAAACCAACTGCATCCCCGCTGCACCACTTGTCCACATTCACATACAGCCAGGGGTGCAGCTCAGCGGTTGGCACATGCCGAGCAGGCACGAGCGCCAGGTTTGCTCCCCAGTACCACAAAACAAAACCACAGAACAACGCAGAGCAGCTTTCCCTTTCAGAAGAACCTTGCACATCAAACTCTAAAGAAAACCTATCACGATTCACTCAGCAAAACCAATTACTCTATTTCACATGTTCTCACTTTCCATCTCTGTGGAAGAGTAATTCACGTTAATATAAACGGCTTCTTCACTCATTTAAGTCTCCAAACTTGTTACACCCTTGACCTGCCAACATGCCATGAGGTTAATTTGTGATGGAAATCAGCGGGGAACAATCTCTGAGGCCAACTCAATGCCACAGCTCCAACATACCTAAGTTCATCCATCTCCTTCTTCTTCTTCATCTCCTCTTTTTCTTTCCTTTTCATCTCCTGGATCTGGGCCTTTCTCTCGCTCCTCTCTCCCCGGTCCCTGCCCTCTCTCTCTGCTGCAAGGTCCGGGAACCGCTCCAGCCTGGTCTTCTCCAGCCGGTTCAGGATCTCATTCACTTTCTTCTCCACTGTCACAACTTTTACCTTTGACAGGGAGAAGAGGAAAACTATGTAGTCTTTATTTTGTGTATTCTCTCCCAGAAGAGGGGTAAGGTTTTCCAGGGGTCTGGCAACATCATGCTCAGCCCTCATCAACAATGGCGGGGGACCGAATAGGTGGGCATCCACTCTGTGCCGGAACTCTACCTCCTGCGGTGGTGCAAACACTTACGTCCTTCTGCCTGTGAAAGCCTATCTGCCCCACATCCATGTCCGCTGTTTTCTTCAGGTTGGACCACGGCGTATACACCACATTAACGTTGTTCATCTTGCAGCCTGCCAAAAGAGACTGTCTTTAACATGCAAGCCGGAGATGGGGCAGGTGCCCACCATCCACTGTAAACTGCTAGCATCCGACCAGGGCAATGGCACAGGATGAGCAAGACTTGCACTGTTCAAACCACATGATGTTTTCCAAAAATTACCCATGAAAGGCAAATGGTAAAGCTCACATTAAATAAAATGCAAAAAGAAGTATTAGGATGGAAAGCAGGGCTTCATGGATTAGCCTCAGTGGCTTCTAAGAATTCGATTCCCTTGTGTATGAAATAAGTCTGGGCTGAACTATACTGGCAAAAGAAAACACAGAAATGCTCGACTTTAAGAAACCTTAAGCTGGCAAATTTTACTGGGTGATGTGAAATAGGCTGACCTGTGATTCTAAATCTGTGACTAAAGATCTGTGGCAAAAGAAAATTCTCCACATAAAATGCTCTGAAACTCACTACAATTTGATCTGTGGATTTGAGATGGAATGTGGAAAGGTACCATGTGTGTTTTTTCAAAACAAAAGGTCCAAACAGGTTTCTGATTCTCAAGATTGGTAAAATTTAAACAGCCACATGCTGGAACTATCCCAACACTGGCATAAACGAGCTGTGACTTTTGGAAACAGAGCAAAATGGCATCACATGCCACTTGCCTGGCATGTGCAAACTCTCACTATGTAGAACTGCTGCTCAAAAATGTACCCCACGATTCTAGCTGGGGGCTCGGAAGACAGACTCCAGTGCTGGGTTTTCTGCAACTGGCCTTCACTCACTGAAAGTCAGTGTCTTGACCGACAAAGTAGCATCTCCAGACTACAAGGGATCAAAGTGGTGACAAGTAATGCGTACAGGATCCTGGATTGGTTTAATAAAAAACAAACAAACAAACAAACAAACAAACAAACAAAAAAAACCCTAGCTCAACGGGCAAAACTTAAACACAGGGGTGCATCAGACGACTATATTCTATCTTGCTGTGTGTCCTGAATCTGATCACTGTAATAGTTACTTAAGACAATACCCTTGTTCCTTAATACACAAGTTGAAAGGTCCCGATGTCTACAATTTTTCTTCAGGTGGTCCAGTTAAAAAAAGGTACTAATGAGGAGGATACTTATAGAAAGAAAAGAAATATTAAAAAGTAGCAAATCTAAATGAAGTATACAAGTGAATTTTATTTTTCTTGCTTCTTTGCTGTAGGTTTGAAAGGATTTTTCTGTTTTGTTTTCAAAGTAACTGGGGATGGTGATGCCTTCTGAGACTCTGGAGAGGGGGGGCAAGTACATAAATAACTTTAATTGAAGTCAGGTGTGGTGGCACCCGCTGGCAATGCCAACACCTCGGGAGGTTAAAGCAAGAAGATCACAAGTTCGAGGCCAGTCTGGGCAACTTAGTGAGATTTGGACTCAAAATTTAAAAAATGAGGGTTGGGGATGTACAAACACCTTGGGTTCAGTCCCAAGAACTGCAGAAACACAAACATAAAAAAAAAATTTCAACTGAAAGGAAAATGTGTCAAAGGCTGTCAAGAAAGTACCTGAAAAGCGCTGAGCAACTCTGAGAAGGTAGACACCTGACAGAGCCGGGGGACAGAATAGGCACCCTGTGGAGATGTACAGGGCTAGGGAAGACAAAGGACAGCCAGTGGAGGTGTGCTGAGCCAGGGCAGAGAAGAGGAACCCAGGGGAGGCATGCAGAACCACATGGTTAAGGCAGAAGATCACCTGAGCCAGGCAGCCTCACTTCAAACCCAGCCTCTACTAGACCCGGGGATCTGACCTTGGGGAAGCACTTCAATCCTCTTTAAATTCAATTCCCTTGTGTATGAAAAATAAGTCTGGGCTGAACTGCACAGGCAAAAGGAATAACAGAAATGCTCGACTTTTAGAAACCTTAAGCTGGCCAATTTTATTGGGTGATATGAAATAGGCTGACCTGTGATTCTAGATCTGTGACCCAGAACAGGCAGATTCTGGGACAAGTTTAATACTCACTCTGTCCCCTGTTCTGACCAATGAAAGTGATCAAGTAGGAAGGATCACTGGACTATCAGTGTCACAGGTAGAGTGTCCTCTGCACACCAGACATCAGGGTCTGTTTTTTTGCTGTGGTTTTTGCTTTTGTGGTACTGGGGATTGAGCTCAGGGCCTTCACACTGACCT
Source organism: Ctenodactylus gundi (assembly GCA_004027205.1). NCBI lineage: Eukaryota > Metazoa > Chordata > Mammalia > Rodentia > Ctenodactylidae > Ctenodactylus > Ctenodactylus gundi. The sequence goes on from PVKB01000373.1 coordinate 222,239, forward strand.
ATACTCCCAGTCCAAGTTAACTTTTCATTCTGAGACAGGGTTTTACTAGGTCTTTACGTTGGCCAGCTGGGCTCGAACTTGGGATCCTCCTGCCTTGGGCTCCCAGAGTACTGGGATTATAGGCTTGTGTCACCAGGCCTGGCACAAATACCATTTTGTCACTCTGCGGAGTCCTCCACTACAGACTCTGGAAAGCAGGACCCTGGGCCTTGTCCCTCATTTTGCTGGGCAGCAATCACGGGGCAGCTGAGGTGGAGGAAGAAAGGAACTCGGCCACATGGCTCTTCCTCCGTCTATTCTTCTAGAACTAAGAAACTATGGAGAAGGAAAGTGGCTGTGGCAAAACTAAGGGCTCCAAAGTCTTTGAATCCAGGGACATCTGTGAGGCAAGGGCAAGGACACATGGGGAGCACAGAAGGAATGCTTCAATTTTTAATCCAAATCTTTTTCTTTTCTGGTGGCAATGGGACTGAGCCCAAGGCCTCTGCACTGAGCTACATCCTCAGCTCCTTAGTTCTTTTTATTTTTATTTTGAGACAGTCTTGCTAAGTTGCCCAGATTGGACTCAAACTTGTTATAATCCTGCCCCAGCCTCCCAGAGTGTTAGGAGTTAAGATGTATGCCACCACACCAGGCTTCAATTTTTATTCCAATAACTTAAGATCTTAGAAAATTCTCCACATAAAATGCACTGAAACTCACTACAATTTGATTTGGGAGATGAAATTGGTGGCTAAGCTAGGGCCATAGCCCAGAGTTGAAGGATCATTGCTGAGCAAACTAAGGCTCTGGACTCGATTCCCTAGCACCATAGAATCTGGGAGAAGTGGAGCACACCTGTAAACCCAGAACCAGGGAGGCTAAGACACATCTGCCATGAGTTGAAGGCCAGCCTGGGCTTCATAGTGATTTCCTGATTAGCCTGGACTACCGCGTGACACCCCGTCTCTAACAAAAAATTCAATTCAATTCCCTTGTGTATGAAATAAGTCTAGGCTAAACTGTACAGGCAAAAAAAAAAACACAGAAATGCTTGACTTTTAGAAACCTTAAGCTGGCAAATTTTATTGGGTGATGTGAAATAGCCTGACCTGTGAATCTAGATCTGTGACTAAAGATCCGTGGCAAAAAAAAATTTGGCGGCTCTATCACTTTTGGCTAGGGAACCTGATTTGTTATTAAGGCTACCTGAGATAAGATTCACTTAGACTGTAGACCAGTACAGTCTAAGAGACAGGAAAGGGGGACTGCTGCTAGCTCTGGTCCTACATCACCATTCCCTGGGACCTGTTCTTGGCTGTATGCTCATGTTATGTTGCTAAAATCTTTCCATCCCCTTCAGAGCAAAGCAAACTCACCTGGCCCTATCTAAATCTGTTCTAAATCCAAAATCCACTCTACTAGTTCCACCATTCTCAGCAGGCCACACACACACACACACACACACACACACACACACACACACACCCGCCCCCTGTCCTCTTCTGCCACCTTCCCCCAGCAATCACCCTTCTTGGCCTTGCAGATTGTATCTTACACAGCAGAATAAACAAGTGCCAGCACAGCAGAAATACACCAACACTGAACCGGGGGTTTGCTCTGAGGCTGGCCTGATATCCTAACAGCTTAAAGGAAGAAAAGAGGAGGGGGAGGGAAAGAAAAAAGACAAATAATAACTTAAGAGACTCTAGGTCTAGAATCTAATGATAATGGTGAAAATCAAAACACCAACATTAAAAATAAAGCCATAAGACATTTCTCTCGCTTAGCTATCAACATTATCAAATTGCCAACAGCCTTTTTACAAAGTAAAGACGGGCAAATCTAGATGACCTTCCTTTCAAAGTAAATAAAACAGTAAAAAGAGACAAGACTCTGACAGGACCATGAGAATTAGAAGGATGGGGAGATCAGCTTTTAATTTTTGGACAGCAAAACTGTCACCCACTATGAAGGAATTATCAGCTATTTCTTTGACGCCAGCCAAAGTGAAGAGTCTGTGCCGATTCTGAATACACCCCTAGAAAATCTGACCTTGAATGCTATTGGCCTTCACGAGCTGGGCACAGTCCATCAGCACTTCCTTTGGAATGTCTTCTATCTTTTCTCCCTGAAACACAAAAGCAAACAGGATGGTCCACTCCCTTGGTATGCAAAGCGCATGTGCAGCCTCACTTGCTAGGCATGAGCATACTACACAGGAGGCGCTTCAACTCTACTACAGACCAGTTAAAAATGAAGTTTTTCCTCTGGCATGGGATTGTCATTTAAACTTCAGAGAGACAATAATATATAAAACACGACATTTAATATGTGAGAAACATTAACTGTAATTATGTCTGAGTAGTTTTGTTTTCTTTCCTCTCATTCTTATTTCTGGAAACTTTGCGAGGAGACAGTGCCCACTTTTGACAAGTTGAGGCTGCTGTGACCTTGCTCTCAGAGACAACTCAAGAGTTCGGGGTCTCGAACCTGTTCTCACATCAGATCTCAATCCTTCCTTGTGAGAAGGAACGCAAACAAGACTCATGTCCTTTTCTCTATGGATATCTGGATCCAGTCAAAAGTGAGTGAACACAGTGATTCTCAAAGAACAAAACATGCAGTGGCAAGAGTGAGTGGAAACTAGCTCAGTTTGGGTTCGGCTGGGCTTGAGTTACGGAGATTCAGGCCTGAGAACCCATGTTCCACCTCATTGACTACTGAGATGTTGTGGAGCTGGGGATCAAACCCAGGGTCTCACACATACTCAGCAAGCATTCTACTACTAAGCTATACCCCCTTCCATATTTTACATGTCTAAAGTGGAACCCTCTCAAATATGTAAATTTTGATTAAAAAAAAGCTATCTGAGTTTGCCACTACATATGTCATCCCATGCATTTCCAAGAACATCTGAGCAGAGGACTCTGGATTTAACATCTTATTAACACAACGTCATCATCATGAAAATCTATTGTTACACTAGTCTATAACAGAGTGACAGTGATAAAACATATCAAAAGTGACTGAGCCCATGCTAAATAAAATCAAAATGATTAAGCCAAGTGTGGTAACACGCACTTGCAAACCTAGCACTGGGAGGCTGAGGCAGGAGAACTGCTGTGAGTCTGAGGACAGCTCGTACTATATAGTGAGATCAGGACCAGCCTAGACTAAAGACACTGTCTCAAAACAATAAAAATTTAAAAGGGGGGCGTGGTGCTGGGAATGTAGCTCAGTTTGAAGGCACTGATTAAATCCCCAGTAGACCAAAAAAAGAAAAAAAAAAAAAAGCTACCACTTTTTGACCACTCACCCCGTGCCAGTAAGCAGTCAAATGAACTGGACAGGAAAACCGCCCTCAGCCACTGCAGAACGCATTCAGTGGACACCGGGCTGCAGGCTCCCAGGCTGGCCAGTCACAGCATGGGGGGCAAACCCAGGCTCAAAGCCACGCTCTAAAAAGCTGCCCTCCACTTCAATGCTTATGGCATCCTGGCGGCCCTGACTAGGCCCCAGAACCTCTTACTACTCGTGGCTGTCACTATTCCTACAGCAATCTCCTCTCCCCTCCTGTTCTGCTGTTCCCAACAGAACATGAACAGACCAGAAGACAAACCGACCATCCACTTAGCATCAGAGGTCGACAAGCAAAAGACAGTTTTGATGGTGGTGGTTTTTGTGTCATCTATGTGAATAATAATAATAAAAAAACTAGACAAGGGCTGGAGGAATGGCTCAGCAGTTAAAGCACTTGCCTAGCAAGCACTAAGTACCGGAGTTCGATTCCCTAGCACCACATAAACTGGGCATGGTGGAGTACTCCTGTAATCCCAGCACTCAGGAGGCTGAGACAGAAGGATTGCCATGAGTCCAAGGCCAGCCAGGGCTCCATCCTGACTTCAGGACCAGCCTGGGTTACAGTGAGACCCTATCTCAAAAACAAAACAAAACCTAGGTAAGTTAAAAATTTTTTCTATGAGTTTCAAAAACAAAAGAAAGAAAGAAAGAAAGAAAGAAAGAAAGAAAGAAAGAAAGAGAAAAAGCTGAGGAAAGAATACTGCTGAGTAGCTATGACCTTCAGGACCTGAGATAAACTCAACAAAAACCAATCCACATAAGGTTAGCACGTCAGGTGCTATTCTAAGTGCTTCACTACCTGCTAGCCCAGCCAGGCACAAGCATATGCCTGTATGCTTACAATCCCAGTGCTGGGGGAGGCTGAGGCAGAAGGACTGTCAGGGCTCATAAACTTTTAGCTTTTAGAACATTTGGGACTTCGGTTTTTAAGACCTTATTTATTTATTTGTGTACGCAGTGTGCACTACTGAGGATCAAACCCAGCAAACTTTGCTCTGGGCTAGACTCCCAGACCATTTTTATTTTTATTTTGAGGAAAGGTGTCACCACGCCTTAAGCTGCCCACTTCCATCCTCTTGCCTCCAACTCCTCAATGATGTCTCATACACACCGATATACACAGCGTGGAGGTGAGCTGATACAGTATTTTTAGTGTACCTGAGCTCTGAATGCCAAATGTTACATGAGGTCAGGTGTGGCATTTGCTACCTGTGGTGTGACGTTGTGCTTAAGAAATTTCAGAGTTTGGAGCATTTTAGACTTTGGCTTTTCCAAATAGGTATGTTGAACCTGTACTTGTGGCTCTGTCAGTGGAGGGGCCGAGAAGCAATGGTGCTCTAGTGGTAACTGGCCCACCCATCTAACTATGCTCCCCATGAAAAGGCACCAGGTTCCTTGGGGACCAGGGCAGGGAAAACACAGATGTGCACATGCTGTAGTACCAGAAAGGACATGTGCTAAAACCCGAAAGAACAGACCCACAACAAGGGACCGCAGGCGCAAGCTCAGAGGGCTTGAGTTTTCCACTAAAAACTGGAACAATGTAAGCAACGGACAGCACACAACTGTAACACACTGAGGCATAACATAAACATGAGTCCACACTGAGGTAAAAAAAAATGACTGAATAAGGAAATGGGGGTAAGAGACAAATCTTCCTTTGAGAAGAATCCCAAGCAGTATTTACAGGTGTTCTCCACTCCAGAAAGTGCCCACACTCCCAACAGGAGCCTGACTTAGGGCCTTGCTTCCAAATAACCAAGCATGGAAAGGAAAGAAAAGTGATTTTGCAGAGAAAAAAACTAGGCAATGAAGGGTCACAACATCAGTGAGTGACAACTCACCTTCCTATGCTCGCCCTGTGGCCAGATGCAAGGACACAGGTTTTCACTTCCCCAGGATTCTTTCCCTAAACCTCTAACTTTGACGTCTCACGAAAAGAACATTAGAGGGGTACAAACTGAGTGACATTCTATAAAATCCCTTGCCAAACTGTCAGGGTCCTAATACCAGGCAAAGAATGAGGAACTGTCCTACACCTGAGAATAAGGCAGACAGGACAACTAAATGCAACGTGGCACTGTAGACAGGGTCCTGGAAAGGCAGGAGAACCTTAGTGCAAAAACTGGAGAATTCAAATAATGCCCACAGTGGCACTCATAGAAATATACCAAGTTTGACTTATTAATTTTGACAAACCTAGCATGGTAATACAAGAGGTTAACCAAGGAGCAATCTGTTTGGGGCCTCTGTACTACCTCTGCAACTTTTTTGTTAATCTAAAATTACTCCAAAGAAAAATTTATTATGAAAAAAAACCAAGAGCTAGGCATGGTGGTACATGTCTGTAACCCCAAAATTCTTGAAGGCTAAAGCAAGATGATCCTAAGCTCAAGCTCAACCAGGGCAACTTAATGCCTTGGAAAGATAACAGTCCCAAAATTTTAAGAAATTGGACTGGAGGAATGGCTCAGCATTTAAAGCACTTGCCTTGTAAGCACAAGGCCCTGAGTTTGATTCCTCAGCATCACACACAGCCAGGCGTAGTGGTGCACACCTGCAATCCCAGCACTTGGGAGGCTGAGACAGGGGAACTGCAATGAGTCCAAGGCCAGCCTGTGCTAAACCAGTGAGTTCAGGACCAGCCTGGGCTACAGAGAGAAATCCTGTCTCAAAAAAGAAAAATAAAAAAGGTTTTGTTTTGTTTTAATTAAAAAGGACTAGGGATGTAGCTCAGTGCTGTACAGGATCTGAGTTTAATCCTGCTATGGTTTCAATCTAGAATGTCTCTCAAAAGCCACATGTATTTGGATGTTGTGGATTACAGGCATGTGCCAGACTGACAGGTGAGTGGTGGATTACTGGGAGTGAAACCTGGAAGAAGCAGATCACTGGGACTTGACCTGGAAGGGTGGAAGTTAGCTGTGCCCTTCCCTTCCTCGCTGACTTGGCTTCCTGCCTGCCGTGTGGTGAGCAGCAGTCCTCTGCCAGACCCTTCCTGCCCCGTGCCTCCACAACCGATGGCTGCCCACGAATGGACTGAGACCCACTGAAACTGTGAACTAAAACAAATCTTTTCTCTCTTAAGTCATGGATGTTGGTATTGAGTAACTGCAATGAAAAAGTAATTAGGACAAATCCCCAGTGGTAAAGAACTAAAAATACACACACACACACTCTAATATGTATATATAACTAGCACATATCCTATGTTTCCACTATATAAAATATATGAATAAAGACAGATTGGACAATAGTGGTGACATGGAACTAGGGTACACTCATGCTTCACTGTCCAAAGAAGGAACAACTGACCTCTGCAGGGCAGGGGAATTGTGTTGTCAGGGAGAAGGGGACCAGTGGAAAGAAAGCCGTGCAGTGTCAAGTGGACTGAAAGGGAGAGAAAGGAAGGGAACAGGGGACACACCTAACTGGGAGGACAAGGCAGTGCCTCTGCCTAGGAACAGGCACTACAGCCCTTCAAGTCTCAGAAACCACCCGGGAGAAGGTATCTTCGTGTTTATGAACTTTTAGACTTTCGAATCTATTTATTATCACAAGCAATTTCATTCCTGAAAAAAGAATAAAGAATGAGATCTGATGGTAGTCACTAAAGACAGAGACATAAATCTGTGCTTAAATTCAGTTACCTTGTGTAATCGAAGGTACACATGAGCCGAAGAGATTTTGTCCACATGAAACCTACAAGGAACGAGAACCACTTTAGCAAGGGGTGTAAGACGACCATCTCCTCAGCCACCTGCATCTGAAGCACGCCCTTCCGGGAAGTACTCACTCAAGGCCACTCACTCAGGGCCTGCCACATGTCAGGCACCGTGGGACTATGCACATGGTCACCACCTCCGCAGGGCACACCGGCACCCTGGAGCGGCCAGATAAAAGACAGTTGGGCGCTGATCGTGACTGAGTGCCAAGAGGAGGAAGATGAGAAACATTAAGCGATGAGAAAAGCCATCACAAAGTTTTCACAGCAGGACTGAGACTTGGATGGTACCTGACAGGATGGGCAGGAAGAACAGGGAAAGGAATTCAAGGGAGCAGAGAAGGAACAAAGGACCCCAGCGCTGCCAGCCTGGAAGATAATGCGGAGCACAGCTGGGAGAGAAGATGGAGCCAGTGAGGAGTCCTCCAGAGACTCAAGTGATGGCAAACCAACCAGAAGTGAATGACAAGGACAGCCTTGGAAAGGGGAGGGGAGGCCTACAGCCACTCAGCAGAGCACGTCATTTACTGGGTTACACTAAAAATGTATCCAGCCCTATCCTCTGACAACAAATGCCTCCTGGGTGAATACTGCTCCTTTTGACAATGATCTAAAAATACTCGGACTGCCCCAATACCTCCATATCTAAAATTTACCTTTCAAGGATTCGGGGACACAGCTCAGTGGCTACAGCACTTGCCTCACACTTGCAAGGCCCTGGATTTGATTCCTCAGCACCACATAAAAACTAGCCAGATGTGGTGATGCACACCTATACAGCCAACACTCGGGAGGCTGAGGCAGAAGGACCTCTGTGGGTTTGAGGCCAGCCTGAGCTATATGAGTTAAGCGTGGACTATAGAGCCAGACTCTGTCTCAAAATAAATAAAGATATAAAAGAATAAATAAAATTCATCTTTCACTAAAGCTATACCACCCATCAGTTTAATGAAGTCTTTTAAAATTGATGTGATATTTTCAGATTCTTTATTCACAGACAACCAAATTAAGCTGACTTTCTTTCTCTGTAATACCCAGAAAGGCCCCTAGAAATCCCAGCAGCAAGCAGTGAATAAAGTAACACAAGATTAACACTTTGAGATTCTATTAACCTCTAGTTCTTACTGAGACCAGAATAAGGGTGTTCAGTAAAATTCAGGGCAATGCTTCTACACCATACCCTGCTGTATGGGCTATTAGACATTTTCTTGGCACAAATGCGCTTTTTAGGTGGAATGGTCACACTTCCACTCTCAGTACAAGGAGGAGACGGGTTACAAACCTCCCACACAAGGGACAGAACTGTGCTGTTTCCAGTGCCCTCTTTAAAAAGGTTAAATACCTTGTCATTAACTTTGTATACAGAACAATATAAGGCCTTTTTTCCCCAAATAGTCAATGTTGACTGTAGGCTTTATTTTTAATTCTTACTGATATCCAGAAACAGACATTACATACTAGACTCGTGATTCTCCGAGTTGTTCATTTACCTACTGCCTTCCATGCAAAACATTCCTACTCAGGTAGCTAAGCTGGGCGTTGTTCCGTCCCACGCAACGCTAGAAATCACATGCCTTATCACTGTCTTCCAGGATCCGTCAAGATGCTAAGAACTAACCTGTCCCACTTTTACATGCCTTAAGTTAGTTCTCTATTTGCAACTTCTCCTCATGCCTCACAGGAGCTAGACTATATTCTGATTTTTCTTCAAGGTTTCCGATGTGGAGTTGGGCCCAGTACTGCAAGACTTGTAAGCCCAGGACTCTGGGAAGCTGAGGCAGGAGGATCGCAAGCTCAAGCTCAGCCTGGGCAACTTAGTGAGACCTTGTCTCAAAATAAAAAAATAAAAATAGGCTGTGAATACAGCTCAATGAAAAGGCCCTGGGCTCAATCTCTAGTATAAGAAACAAAAATTGAAATAAAGAAAGAAAGAAAGAGAGGGAAAGATTGATATGTGATAAGAAAGTTTGTCAAGACAAAGACCCAAATAATTTATAATATATAGATACATAATAAATTCACACAAAAGTAACTGAATACTAAAACACACACAGGAGCATTATGACCAATACACAATCGCCTCAAATTTGTGTGCAGCAGATCTGCCTTTCCTAAGGGTGCATGAATAGACAGGGTATATGAGGCTTTAGTTGAAATGTTAATTTTTTTAAAAAGCTCTTTATAAACAAACCATTTCAAGCACATTTCCTTAAAAAGCCCTTCCCAAATCTCCCAAGACACTACTCTTGCTATTGTCACATTATGCTCGCCTGCTGCCCGTTCCTCTTGATCATCTTTCCCGCCTGAATCCCTCTCACCCTGCTCTGCATACAGACCAGAAGTTTCCCAGAAGGGCATGGACTGAGGATGCAGAGGCAGGGCCCAGAAATTGGGTTCTTAAAGTTGGGTCTGAGGAAACACTAGTCATCAGGCAATTCAGTGGCATCAAAAATCCTCAAAATGGGTAGATCACTGTCCTCATTGAATGCACACTATTTTCCTCATTTAAATTTTATTTTAGTTCCATTTACACTTAATCTGAGGAAAATTCTCCACTTAAAGGAGTCTTATCAGACTTTCTGGGATAAACTCAGATGTTTACAGCCACTGTGGTAAAGTCCCCAAAGGTGCACCAGAGTCAAACATCTAGCCTGGAATGCGGATCAGCTCGTAATCATTCCCAGCACTCCCTGGAAGATCGCCAGGCCTGACGGAATGCCAGCCAGAACGGGCCTTGAGGTCAGCTTAGCTCAGTTCTCAAGTTGAAAATAAAAATGCTGAAAATAAAATAAAAATCAGTCAAGTTTAACCACAGTCCCTAATCTCCAGGCTATTAAAGAATGTTCAAGGGTCTCAGTATCTATAGACAAAAATCTGTTAAGTACCAATCTGAGCGAAATTAAAAATTCAAGCCATGTATATATATATATATATATATATATATATATATATATATATATATATATATATTTCTTTTTGGTACTGGGGACTGAGCCCAGGGCCTTTTCACAATGAGTGACATCCCTGGTCCATTTTTTTATTTTTGATTTTGAGACAACGTCTTGTCAAGTTGCTAAGTTGCGTGGCTGGGTTTTAACTTGCAATCCTCCCACATCAGCCTCCCAGAATGCTGGGATTACAGGCCTAAACTAGCGGGACCTTGGTGAAAGGTAAAAAGCTGTGTGGGCCAGGAACACCCAGTACAGACCTGACCCGTCCCTCTTAACCTTCATTTCCTCATCTGAAAAATGGACACATAGTCAATACTTACTCCTCAGGGCTTTTGAGAAACTAAACATATTAACGAAGGTAAACACTTCATAGGATCTGTCACGTAGCTAAACAGTTGAAAAATATCTACTACTATTCCCATCATGTCAAAGCACACAAGACCTGAATACTGATCTTCAGGCCAACCTCTGGCGAGCACTCTGAGGTGGGGAGCTGACACCCACTCAGCAGGCAGGACTTGGCTCCAGGAGATAGTCTGAGGGCCAGAGTGAGGGGTGGAAGCCAAAGACGGAAACAGTGGCATTAAGAGTAATAGAAACAGGAGGTGACAGGAGGCTGTGGACGCCAAAGAGGCAGGAAAAGTCCATTCAAGCTCTAAGACAGAAAAGAATTCAGCACAGCTACAATCCCAGCACTCTGGAGAGCCGAGGCAGGAGGGTCCTACTTTTGAAAAAGCAGCTTGGTGAGACCCTACCTCAAAAGAAAAAAATGGGCTAGAGATGTAGCCCACAGCAAAAACTCCGGGTTCAATCCCCAGTACTGAAAGAAAGGAAGGAAGGAAAGGAAGGAGGGAAGGAAAGATGGATTCAGCTAACATAAGAAACCTTTTTGTTTGTTTTCATACTGGGTTTGGTGAGCAGCAAAATAATCTTAAAGGGAGGCTAAGACAGTACACATTATTAAACAGTTTCCCTAAATTACTTTAAAAGAAGGCATGGCGTTATATTAAGAATGGCCTGAATGTGTCAGTGTAGTGGCCTCAGTACCGACCAACAAGAGGTCAGAGGACACCTATGTCCTGGAAGCCTTCCATCTCAGATCTGAGCTCACCCCAAGACATTATGGCCAATTTACATGGTAATTATAAATGAAGGGAACTGGTGGTCAGGTACTTACACTGAGCACCCACACACAAGAAGACAAGGCACAAGCTCTAGTGTTAGTCACAGAGGCCCGCAGCTGGCCAAGTCTAGTGACACCAACAATGGTCTGCGGAAGTAGAGGGAGAACGGTCACTTACCAGACGTCTTCAGGCCACCCATGCTTTATCAGGTCTTCATCTACAGCCAGACAGAAGAGAAGGAGGAAAAGAAACACTATCAGGTGAGGATACACCTAAACCAGGGCCACAGCTGGGAAGGTGGAAGCATCAACCCCTCCCACAACCTTTCTCTCCCTTACTAGAGAAAACAGCAATTTAGAAACGCTTTGAAGATGTATAGTGGTTAAAGTGCTTGCCTTGTAAGCGCAAAGCCTTGAGTGTATACTGCTAACAGACATACCAATAATTAGTAATAAGTGTGTTTAATTCAGAAATAGTTAAGTATTAGCTGCGACTTTAAAAATTCTAATAAAATGACTCATACATTATGATTTAAAAGATACCCACGAAAGCACTCTACAGAACTTGAATGGGGCACGTGCAAGTTGTGGGCAAAGGCGCTGTCCCAACTGCGGTCGCCTTGGTTCTCAGGAGGGCTTTCTACCAGCTGAGTGGGAAGCTGCTGGCCACAGAGCCAATGGGTAATCAGAACAAGTGACAGGAAGGCAAAGCTTCTTTTCCTCAGGTGGCTCCCGGGTGACACCTGCTGGCTACGCCAGGAACCAATCTGAAAGCTGTGGGGAAAGCAAATCATCCCGTCTGAAATCACCTATGTTGCCTCTAGTCCTGTCTGAAGTCACCAGCACCAACAGAAACAAGTGTGGTCAGCAGGGCCTCTAACCCAGTACTCCGGGCTGCTGAGTTAGGAGGACCGCTGAGTTTGACGCCAGCCTGGGCAATTTAGTGAGATTCTGTCTTGAAATAAAAAATAAAAGGGCTGAGGACGTAGCTCAGTGAGAAGGTCCTGGATTCGATCCCCAGTCCTGGGGGTGGGGAAGGAAAGACAGAAAAAGAGAAACAAGCACAAGGTTTTAGGAACGCTCTTGTCAGAAGTCCTTACAAATGTAGCACACGGGCTGGAGGCATAGCTGAGTGGTTAGAGCACTTATCCAGCACGTGCAAAGCCCTGGGTTTGATTCCCCAGCACCACAAAATAATTAGCTAGGTGAAGTTGTGCACACCTATTATCCCAGCACGTTGGAGGCTGAGGTAGGAGGACTGCTATGAGTTCAAAGCCAGCCTGACCTATATAGTGAGTTCAGAATCAGCGAGACCACAGAGCGACATCTGTTTAAAAAAAAAAAAAAAACTGCATCCTTTCCTACCACTGAACAGGAGAGACTGATGTTCCACAGGCACACATGATGATGGAAAGGCCACCCCAAAGGATGCCAGCATTATCTGGACTCATACCTACTGACATAAACTCTACACCTACATGTGTACGATGGGTCTAGATCTCTATAACAGATTCTTAAAGGGGCCTACAATCGAGCCACACTCACCCTGCAGCCCATGAAGCCTTAGCTCTTGGTGCCTTATCAGCTCCGACTCCTCTCTTTCTATAGCATTTGCTATTAAAACAACTTCATTTTGCCCATTAAAAAAAAAAAAAACTTTTTTTTTAAGAGCAGTTTCAAATTCACAACAAAATTGACTACACTTCCTCTCACGTGTAAGTCTATCTGGAAACTCCAGAAGCCCAGACCAAATCTTCCTCTTTGGACATCTCACATGGGCTGGCAAGTAGACCCACCCAGAGAGGTCTTGGCACACAGTAACTAACACAGAAGGAAAAGAGAGGCAGGGCAGGCTGGGACACAAGTGGAAATGTCATTAGCACAGAGGCCTGAGGTCAGCACTTGTGTGAGCCAGAAATAGGGTAGCCCTTTATTGTAAGAAATACACAAAACCCGTCCCTGAGTTGCACAGTGCACAAGTGCACAACAGCTGGCTGTAGGGGCTCACTGCAATGGTGGCTCAGGTTGCCACCACCACCAGGGTGCGGAAAAGTGGGCTTGCATGCCTCTCTACTGTAGACACCACGGCCCTGGGGTTCACTGGAGAGGGCATCTCCTCCACCATGTCAGGAGGACGCCAGGGGAAAAGTAAAAAAATTTACCTGTAACAATTCATGGGGCTCCAGGAAAATTCTAAGACTGCAGTATAGTAGACTGCAGGCTGCTTCAACATTAGGTCACACCGGAGTTAATGCCATAAATTCACCACAAGGAAAAATATTTCAAAATCTGAGTTGTTTTAATCTGTCTTCCTTTTCTCTCCTGGCCAGGACACGGAAATCTTGCCTGCAGTACTTCTGCTTTGCAACCACTTTGGGTCCTATTTATCTCACTACTGTCAAATGTCTCATTCTGAAAATGGCACAAACTTCCGTCAATTTCAAACTACGCCTAGAACAGATGCTGATGGTTTAGAAAAGAAGATGGACGGAAAGACACATACCTATGTCAACAGGCTGCTGAGACCACAGAGGCTGAGGCATCGCAGGGCAGGAGAAAGGGGGGCTCCGGAACCCCATGGTGGTGGCTACCACTGCGGATGCCCGTGAGGGCCAGGGCCCTAACCCAGGACCTTTCCTTTAACTCCGATGACCCTGCAAGGCAGCTACCGTCCCACGAGCCTCTTCCAATGGCTAAGAAGTCTGAGGTTCCAAGAGCTCGAGTAAGCTGAGCCCACTGGCTCAGGCTTGTAATTCTAGATCTTTAGGAGGCTGAGACAGGAAGATCACAAGTTCGAGCCCACCCTTGGCAAGAAATATAAAAATGGGCTTGTCGAGATCCTGTGCTCTAATCCTGTAACCACCACAAAAACAAAACAAAACAAAACAAAACAAAAAAACAAGAGGGTAATTACTACTGGGAGATTTTGACCCAAATTGATCTGGGTTCAGAGGTGTATTTTCTAAAACATTCCACCTTCTGGATAGAAGCAGCTGAGTTTTCCAGGCTTAAGGAACAACACTGTCAATCTCTCCGAACTCCCCACTGCAGTCCTGTCTCCCCCACATATGCGTTCCATGCCCTGTGGATCAGTACCATCAGTGCCACAAACTCTCAAGCTCTGACCATGAAGAAAGTTCAGGGCTGGAGGAATAGGACAGTGGTTACAGCGCTTGCCTGGTAAGCACAAGGCCCTGAGCTCAATTCCCTCCAGCAACCACATTAAGAGGGTGTGGTGGCACATCTTGTAATCCCAGCACTCAGGAGGCTTAAGCAGGAGAACTGCTCTGAGTTCAAGGCCAACCTTGTCTACATAGTGAGGTCAGGACCGGCCTGGACTACAGCCAGACCCTGTCTCAATAAAAGAAAAAGAAAACTCAGCCTGGGAGTTGGGTGTAGCTCAGTGGTAGTTTGTGTGCAGCACCTGTGAGGATCTCAGTCCGATTCCCATTATCACCCAGAAAAAAAGAACTTAGCTTCTCTTTGGCTTCCATCCTCACTCGTGTAGCCAGATTTTCTGTTTTTCATTTTAAAACCTCAGTTCAAATTCATTAGTGAGCCAAGAAAATGAATCTATTAGGTTGAGACTAGCTATCAAAAAATGTGTGTAGTATGTAGTGCATGCTTGTAATTCCTGTACTCAAGAGGCTGAGGCAGGAAGACTGCCATGAGTTTGAGGCAAGCCTGGGCTACAGATAGAGACCTTGTCAAAAAAAAAAAAAAAAAAAGGTGATGGCAGATAGGCTGAGGATGCCGTGGCAGAGTGCCTGGCCAGCATCTGCAAGGCTCTGGGTTTCATCACCAGCACTGAAGGAGAAAACGCGTGCGCACGCACACACGCACATACACGCACGCGCGCGCACACACACAAAGAGCACACCAAATACTATGAGCATATTCTCCAAATATTTGTTCTTCAACTTATGACTGTGTACATCAGGATGTAACGTACTGGAGTCGGGCACGGCGAGGCACACAGGCAACCTCAGCATTCAGGAGGCTGAAGCTGGGTCATGCAGAGAAAAGCCATCTCAAAGACAAGACAAAATAAAACTATATATGAAATACCATCTTTGGCATTACAAAAAAAAAATCAGCAAATTAATTTCTACAACCTTAAAAACAGAAAAAAAAACTGAAAAAATATTTTTGTATGATTTTTCAAGTTCAAGATCCCCAGTAAAAATTCTCCAAAAGGTCTTTTTCCCTTTTCATAAAATAGTTTTTCTTCCCCTGCCCTTTCTGCTTCCAGTCCCATCCCCGACGCTCCTCACATTTCTCCCAGGGGCGCTGGAGTAGGGCCAGGGATGCCCACCCCCCTCTTCACATTTCCCCTTTGTTGGGGATTTTAAAAACTGTCCCCTTCCCCATTTCTCCAGACCCACCTAGATGTCGAGGAGATCTGGGCTTACAGGAGCCTGGGAGGGTTGAATATGATTTCTTCACAATCTAAACCACTGTGAATTTATATTTGATCTAAGTTAGTTGATATTAACCTCTGACTCAAGTTACTTTCAATCAAATGATACCCTGAAACTACATAAGTTTTTCATCAGCAACAGACAGTCTAACTAAGTATTATTTAATATAACTAAATTCTAGGAGGAAAATAGGGGTGATGTGTTTCTCAAAAGTTGAAAATTTATACCCTGTGCAATCTAAAGAGTATCAATCTCATGAAAGCAGAACCAGAGGTTGCAGAGGTCAGAAAGGGCAGGCAGAGAGAGAGAGAGAGAGAGAGGCTGAGCAAGGGTGCGAGGCTATAGCTAGAGGGCAGAAAAAAATTCTGATGTTCTACTGCACTACAGGATCAATACAGTTAACAATAACCCATGATCGCTTAAGACTGACTTTGAAAGTTTTCACCACAGTAAAGAAATGATAACTGAGGTGATAGGCATGCTATTTAACCCAATTTGATCATCACACAATATATACACGTATTGAAATATTAACAATGGGCCCCACAAACACGTACAATTATGAATTATCAATTAAAATATTTTAAAGCAATTAAAATTTAAAAACTCATCCAACCAATGAGGGAGGGAGAGACAACACTTACCTGCTGGAAATTTCAAAATCAAATGCTTTTGACAACTTACTTTCATATTTATCCTTTCCCATGTAAATAGTGTAAGTGGATGAATTAACTAAGACAAAACAAAAAGTAAAAAAAAAAAACACACAATTAGAAACTTCATCACCAAAGACCTGCTTCAGGGAAAATCATGCTTAGCAAAGGGGTTGGCAAACTGGGCCCTCAGGCTACATTCAGCCTGCCAAACCTGTGTCTGGAGAGTCTTCAAGCTAAGAATGGGTTTTGTATTTTTCAAAAGTTAAAAAGCAAAACAAAGACTAAGCTATAGAGACTGTGTATGTCTCACAGTGCTAGACTGTAAATATTTACCACCCGGACCCAAGAAAAAGTTTGCTAATTGTTCTTTTTGTTTGTTTTTTAGTTTTGTGACACAGGATCTCTCTCTGGAGTCCAGGCTAGTCCTGAACTATGTAGTTCAAACTAGTCTTGAACTCACAGTAATCTTCCTGCCTCAGACTCCCAAATGCTGGATTTACAGGTGTGCATCACTATGCCCAGCTAATTTTGTTTTTAATGTGGTGCTGGGGGCCCTGAGCATGCTAACTAAATGCTCTAACCACTGGGCAATACCCTCAGCTCCTCAACTGCTCTTCAACACCTATTCTACTACTTTCTGGGATATGTAGCTTAATGGCAATTTCCAGTTCGCTCCTATACTTTTTCCTTCTTCCAGAGTTAGAAAAGAAGAAAAAAAATTAGAAAAACAAACGACATTGCAATAATATTAAAACAGGTCCCCATACTTAGCCAACTATGGCTTTGTGTAACTTCATTTAGTCAGTATCAGCTACATTTCAAGTGTACTGTGAATTCAATGGGCTCCTCCTTCGATTCAGGGGGATCACAGTTCCCAAACATCTTTAAAATCAGTGACTCTGAACCTGCTTGTCCCTTAGCATCACCCAATTATGCCCAAGCTCCACCTCTGAACAATGAAATCACAATACACTCTCAGGGAAGGATGACAAGTACTTGAGTTGTTTTTGTTGCCTTTAACATGACTCTAATGGGAATTTAGAGCAAGCAATCACTATCTTAAATCAAACAGAACACTGTGGGTATGCTTATCTTTGGAATGACATTTGCTCTACCAAGATACCTATTTATATGGATATTTCTGATCTAGCATCAAATAAATTAAGTTTCCTCTTGAAATTAAACTGGATGCTGAGATTCCCAGCTACTCTATAAAACCTTGTTTGACCTCAGTTGAATCTAAATTCAGGAATTAATATTCAGAGGACCCCCAGTCTACAAAGCCTAACAAGCAGGTGCAGTCTGCTGGATGTTACTCCAAGGAACACCCACATGTAAGCAAGCGGTGGGAGGCTAGGGAGGAGTGTTCTTTCATGTAAATCCTTAAATGAGGGATTGCCTGTAATTTCAGCAATGAGAACCTTCTGAAATTATCAATTCTAGTTGTCTTTCTTGGGGAGGGAAAACTCACAGTTCCTTTAGTTAGCAGTTTTAAATACTATAGTCCATAATTACTAGCAAGTAGTTGAGAGACACAACTTCAAAGGAAGGAATGTTTGTACTGACTCGTCTCTGATGGAGGATAGTATTAGCCTGATACAGTCTTAGTCCAGCATGTAAAAATGCTGATGATTAGGAGGAAACAAATGTTTTAGGTTTTAAATGTTTTAAGTTCCTTCTGCCCAGCCTGCCAATATTTCATGTGTACACCATTTAATGCTATGTCACCAGTGTTAAGTACAACCTATTCAAACACTTCACCTTTCCACAGCCCAAACACCCATTAACAGAGACTGGTTAAAAATAGTATGGAAGGTGCTGGGGGAATAGTATACCGGTGAGAGTGCCTGCCTAGCAAGTGCAAAGCCCTGAGTTCAATTTCCCAACACCACATAAGGCATGTGCAGCAGTGCACACCTGTAATCCCAGCACTTGGGAGGTTGAGAAAGGACTGCTGTGAGTTTGAGACCAGGTTGGACTAGAGTGAGACCCTGTCTCAAAAACTAACTAACCAACTAAAAGATGGCCAGCAATGTAGTTTTGCACAAAGACCATGAATTCAATAGTTCAATCTCTAGTACCAAAGACAGACAGACAGACACACACACACAGACACAGACACACACACACACACACACACACACAGAGAGAATAAAAATAAAATATTATAGAATATCCATACAAAATACTATGTCCTTTTTTTTTTAATAGAGTGGGTAGTGCTCCCAAGGGTATACAATTTTGAGCCTAGCCTGTACAACTTAGCAAGACCCTGTATCAAAAAAAAAAAAAAAAAATTGAGCTGGGGACACAGCACAGTAAGAAGGTCCTGGGAAGCTAAGGTCAGAGGAATGCCATGTGTTCAAGGCTAGCCTGGACTACACAGTAAGACCATGCCTCAAAAAATAAAATAAAATGCTATCTACACATACATGTTTGCATACATGCTTTTACATTTATTCTGCTTATAGGTTTGGACATATATCAGTTCAATTACCTTGAGTAGCTTACTTAACAAAATATACAGATTGCTTCTGTAACTGAAACAAAGTAATTTTAGAAATAACAGAAATAAAGCTGTCTGTATATGCACGTCAACCTGGCTAAGTTATGGACAAGACAATAACAGAGGCATGACTTGATGATTCACCTATTAAACAAGATGAGTAAAACCACAACTGCAATGAGTTCACACTGAAGGGCCTTCGACAACATAACTCAGCTGCAAATATTATCAGCTGGGCCTGGTGGCACACGCCTGTAATATAAGCTCTGAGAGACCAAGGCAGCTGAAGCATCCCAGCTTGGAGGTCAGCCTGAGCTACATGGCAAAGACTGTCTCAAAACACAAAACAAAACCAAGAACGCTACCAAAAGTCATGAAAGAAAAAGATTGGCCAGGCCAGGTGGCAGGGGCCTGTCATTTCAGCACCCTGGGAGGCTGAAGCAGGAGAACTGCAGGCTTGAGCCCATGTTACACAACTTAGCAAGACACTATTTCAAAATTAAAATAAAAAATGGGGTGGGGAATGTAACTCAGTGTTGAGTTTAATCTCCAGTACCAGAATTAATTAATTAAATGCATACCCGATTCAAACCTAAACAAACGATGGAGTTGGTTCTGCTTACAGCTCACCTTTCACAAGCAAGCCTAAGAGGCAGCAACTGAGTGCTATGAGTCATAAATACTATTTATTGATTGAACAACTTTCTTGAGAACGATCGAGAGTCAGGCACTGAGCCGAGGAAACTGGGTCAGAGTCCCTGCCCTACAGGTGCATACACTTAGCTCAAGCAGGGCGCATGTAACTCCACGCGGTAAGTGCACCGCAAAAGGAACACTGGGATGTTAAAGCAGCCCCCGAAGGGGTATACGGAATCTTAGTGTGACCCCTCGGTCACGAAAGGCATCTTGAAAAAGTTAAGCCAGATCTACCTTACAGGAGTAAGAGTTAACTAACGTCTGATTTCCTGACAAAAGCCCCAACATGACCTGGGATATCACAGCTTTTCCTAGAAACTAAAAGCACTCTTCCCGTGCCTGCCCCAACAAGTCAGAAGTACTACGATGCGTTACAGTTCAACATCTGGAAGCTCAACTAGGAGCGGACTCCGCTGCTCTCCGGCCATCCCGACCCTACGCTCCCTGCCCGGAAGAGTTAAGGTGCACTTCCTGTAGCGCAAAGTTGTAGGTGGGTGTCGCCTTCTCAAAGCTGGTCATTACCAGGGTGCAGCCAGAATAAAGGCCACAGAAGGAGGCCAAGTTTCGGGTGGGCTGGTGGCGAAGGAGCCACACTGCCGTGGGGAGGTCTTTCGGACAGGAGCGAGAATGATTCCGGGTAAAAGGACAGCAGGAGCTTAACCCGCTCCGCGCCCCGCCAAGGGCCGAGCGGGGCACGCCCGGAGACCATAGGGTAGCGGACGGCTATTGCAAGGGACCGAGAGGGCGTGGAGGGGCGCTAGCCGCCTCAGAACCAGCTGTCAGCAGGGATGCGCGAGGACTTCACGCCCACTCACCGCTGCTGCTGGTGAAGTAGAAAACCATGATCTCTTTGGTCGTGCGGTGAAACCGCACCGAATAGCAGGACTCAAATCACGAAGCTCTGAGTACCAGAAGCGCGGAGGGGGCCTGCTAGCCGGAGCTCCGCACACTTCCGGCGGAAGTCGGGGTGCGTCATAGCGCTGGTGCGTCGATGCCATCTTTAATGCTGGCAAGGCGAAGCCTGTTAGCGGGTGTGGGAGCCCAGTGACTTGGGGTGGCGTGGAGGGAGGGGTGGCGGAAAGGGGGACGAAGGGCGAGGAAAAGAGAAGAGGACGGGCCAGAAGGAAAAAAGAAAAAGCTGATGATTGAAAAATAGAACAGAAAGCTCCATCTTTTTTGAAGCCTAAAGGAAAAATGATGTTGGCTGACTTTATCTCTTAGTTTATACTCAGCGGTCATGTATTGAGAAATATTTATTAGCTTGATTAGCCTCCCTTCAGCCCCCTGTGGGCTCCATAAGTACAAAACTGCCTTGTTCACAACCTCGGGCCCTCTGTGCTGATCATTGTCTTAGGCACTTAGTAGGAGCTCATTAAATTTTAAATGAATCCACATTCCACTACTAACTATGTAAATTCTTTCGCTTGACCAAAAATTTAAACTTCTGAATCTTCTGCTAAGCTCATTTGTGCATTTCCTTGTAAAAATCAAGTTTTACAAGGACGTCTGTAAAGTTCAGATTAGCAAGAAACCCATCCTCTCCACCTCCCCCATCCCATCCTCTACCTGATAAAGTTTCTCATACTACAACTTCCTTTCTCAAATGATCTCTGACCAGTTTGGCCTGTTTTCAGCAAAAACTCTATTAGATTAACGTTTAGCCAGAATCCTCCTTACCCATGATGACATTTTCCTCTTAGTGATTTTCTATCTGCTAGCCTCCATCCTCTACATTGGCTGTAACTTCTCTCACCCATGCTGATTTTAGAGCCCGATTTCTCTCTCTCAGTCCCACTACCTAATTCCTATCACAATGGTCCTGAATAAATTCTTCATTCTATGCTTCAATAGTTTTTGAAAACATTCTAATTCTACCACTTACAAGTTGCATATTGGGCATATTAATTAAGCTCTCTGTGCTTCACTTCCTTCACTTGCCAAATGAAGATCGTAGAGTAGCTAACTCAGGATGTTTTCCTACGGTTAAATAAGTTAATAGGCATCAAAGGGTTTGGAGTGCAGTGAGCATATAAGTGAGTTATTGATACTCACCAAATGAATGACCCTGGAAGTCTGGACTTCAACAGTTCTGCCTTTAAATCTAAGATTTGCTGTCTACTACCTAATATTGGGCAAATCCCAAATTTCTGATCCCCTGAGCCCTCTGATTTAAAGAAAGAATAATCACTCGTATAAAGTTCCCACAGCACTCAGTTTTGACTTGATTACTTTTCTTCTGGTTATTTATTTAGGTACTGAGGATGTAACCCAGAACCTTCACACTGAGCTTCATCCCAGCTGAGTTTTTAGTTTTGATTTTTGAAACAGGGACTCGCCAAATTGCTAAATTGCCCAGGCTGGGCTCAAACTTGTGGTGCTCATGCTTCATCCTCCCAGCGTGCTGGGATAATAGGCCTGTACCACAGTGCCCGGCTAACAAAAGTTATGAATTTTAGCTCAAAGTAAAGCTTTAAGAAAATGGATATATCTCAAACGAGACTCATCTCTTCTGAAAGCAAAAGATCTCCCATCTACCTGAATATATATGTTTCCTTTGCTTTAACTGTTAGAAAAAGTAATAAAGGTAACTTTATGTTAACTAGTTTTTCTTTATATATTGTTCTATTTCTGGTTTCCAACTCATAAAGTCCAGTATTCTGTTACTGCCCAATAGGAGCTTTCATTCTATCTTGCATTCATAAAACATGAATAAAACCCAGTAGGGCCTGCAATTAAATTTGTTGCAATTTTGTCTTTTGGCACTTTATTCTGACCAACTTCATCTTATGAAATTGAGTTCATCACTTAACTGAACTCATTTAGAACTAAAAATGAGCCAAAGACTCCCAGGAGTTTGTAACACAAAGATAACAATAACTAACAACAAGTAAGTTCTTTAAGAACCTTCGTTATCAAAACAAGAATGAAGCTAACTCGTAAGTAGTAATTTTTTTTAGGTCTTCAGTTTTCTCTTATGTGAAATACAAACGATAAAACACAACCCAGAGATTGTGGCAACGTACAAGTAAAACACGTAAAGGGTCTAAGTGTTTTGGTAGTAGCAGATGATTAAGTTTTAAAATTTAAATTTTTTAATTTAACTGTTTAAGTTTTTAAATTTAACTTGAATAAAAAAGCAAAACAGGAACCTGAAGTATTACTAATTTTTAAAAAAGGTGAAACTAGAGACCAAATTTCAAATGTGAAAAATAAGTGCTTCAAGGCTCTTAGAAAAATCACAAATGTTTGTTCAATCCAGTGAACCCAGAATAGGGCTAAATCCTGCCGGAAAGCAAACTACAATTCCCAGAATACCCCTCAACAGGGCCCGGAGATCGGGACCTGGAGGCCGACAAGCGACTCCAGGGGGCGTGGTTTCCTGAGGGGTTGTTTCTTGCCTCCTCACGGCGGGAGGATATTGGAGATAGCCTGCCGGGTGGGCGGGGCAAGGACCAGCGAGCAACCAATGATCGAGCGAATTTTTGGAAGCGCTGAGCAGCGACGAATTGGGGCTCAGCGGACGCTGCCTCAAGCGGCGCGCGTTAATTTGAACACAGCGAGCGGCTGCTGGCGGAGCGGCGGGTCACGGCAGAAGGCGCCCAGCGGGAGGCTCTGCGGGGCGCGGGGTGAGTGCGGGAGAAACGCTCCGGCTCGCAGCGTGCGGGTGGCGGCTCGGGCCGCAGCGCCCTCTGCTCGGGCAGCGTGTTCTGTCGCGTTGCCCTGGCGGGGTGGGGGGACCGAGGCTGGGCTGCCTCCGCTCCCCGCTCGGCGTCGGTGCCCGCAGATGCTGGGTTTCTGTTTGCTTGGCTTTGCGGTCACGCTTGTGTAATTGCGGCGGGAGGCGCCGGACGGGCCGGGAAGGAGCTTCGCGGGCGGCGTGCCTCCTGGCGCAGTCAGCAGCGCGCGATTATTCTGTTTGCAGCAGCTCCGAGGTCCGGGTGATTTAGGAACAGCCTTGCCCCGGCCGCCCAGCTGGGAAAGCGGGAGAGGACGGCCGAGCTGCGCCGCGGGTGTGCACGTGTGTGTTTCTGGGGGTCGGGCTGAGCTACACTCTCCCGCCCGTTTTTATTTTGCGTTTCGAGACAAGGCTTTGCTGAGCTGCCCGGGCTGGGCTCACATTGGCGGTTCTCCTGCCCGAGTTTCTCGGAGTGGCGGAATTGCAGGCTTGTGTGTCGTCGCTCGTTTTCGTACCGGGGTGTGGTGAGAAGTCACAGATGGTCTCTGCTTTCCTGAAGCCACAGGTGGTTGAGCCTGTTAATAGGAAAACGTGTTAAACGGCGTGTTGTCAAAGGAGCATAGCGTGCGGTGGGAGAACGAGAGCGTCGCGCAGCGAAAGGCTGACAGGAGTCGTGTCAGGGAAGCCCTACCGGAAAATGGGAGCGTTTAAACTTACTCTGAATTAATCGGGCTAGTAAAAGGGAAGTGTGTCCTGTTTTGTTCTTACTAGAACCCTTTTGCAGCTTTTTTTTTTTTAATGTTCTGTTTTTACTTTTATTTTTCACTACTGTGGTGTATTTGTTATTTTGGGGGTTCTGAGCTACATCCCCAGCCCATTTTAAAATTTTTGTTTTGAGACAGGGTCTCACTGAGTTGCCGAGTTATCAGACTGGGCTCGAACTTGGAATTTTTCGTCCTCAGCTTTCCAGAGGGCTGGGATTACCAGCCCGTGCCACCAGGCCCGCCTCTGGTTTAAGTCTTGATGAGCCCCCTCAGTCAGTGAACGAGAACGAGAGAGGGCCAGTGCGGATTGAAGAATACCGGACTCTTGCAAGGGTTGCTGCCAACGACTCTTTATTATTTATATCCTCCCTTTTATACTCTTCTTGCCTTCCCACTAATCAACAGTCACGTGTTTCCACTCCGGATGGAAAAAAAACAACACCTGGAACCGCAAATGGTCAGAACAAACGGAACCTGGCCGAGGTCAGCGATGCTGAGGCTCTCCGGGCCCTGAGAGCCCCAACAAAATCTTAATTAAAATAATTTGCTTTAAAAATGCTTTAAATGGATCGTTATGCACTGTGACTTAACTGAAAACTTTTAAGACATTGAAAGGATAATTTTGACAGCGGTTTTTTACCCATTTGATGAGTTTGACTATTATTATAATTGACCTGTTGCTTTTAGGAAGTCAATTAAGAAGATGGCAACTTTTACTCCAAAGAAGAGGAAGCAGCGTTCGTTGGACTGTGACAGGTGAGTCTTATCCTATGCATAAAAACTCTTAATTAAAAAAATCTTAAAAATCTTGAAAAAGAAAAATCTCTCATTTTAAACTTGCATATTTCTTAGCGTGCTTCCTCCTTTTGGTAGTATTCTAATTCTAGTTTGGAAATGCAGTATACTTTTATAATGAATTATTTAATTCTGTTGGAGGAAATCAGAAAGAAAACTCCCGAATAGGGAATGTCAAATCCCTGATTTTACTGTTCTCTACCACTTGTTTCTGTAATACGTGACATTGTATTTTGTACAGTCTAGGTGCTTATCTGTAAGCAGTGCTAGAAAGTCTGTGCACAGACCTACCTATAGTTTTACTTTCCAAGGTTTTGGTTACCTGCATTCAACTTTGTCTGTAAATATTAAGTGGAAAAGGTAAGTATGATGCAGTAAGGTATTTTGAAAGAGGAGATAAGCCACAGTATGTTACTTTTATTACAGTATATTACTATAATTTTTTAACTTTATTTCTGTTGTTTCTTCCTGTGCCTAATTTATAAGTTACGTTTTATAGGTATGTGTGCAGAGGAAAAAAACAGTGTATACAGGATTAAGTAGTATCTTCTCTTTCAAGCATCCTCTAGGGGTCTTGGAACATGTCCCCTATGGATGAGGAAGGACTACTGTGCCCTATACTTCATATCAGAGATTTAAAAAAGAATCCAGAGAAAAAGCCCCAGAGGGTCAAGTTTACTACAGAAAATTAGTCATTATGGAGGTTTTTTGTAACCAGTTGAATAAAATATGTGGGTCATAATTCGTATATGGTCTAGACAAATACATATCAAAACTTCTTTGTAAACAGCGTTTGATATGATGAACATTAATGATATCTTTTTTGGAAAGATTTGAGTGCTTTGGTAAAGATGGAATATTCGTAAGAGTTCTATTGTTAAACTCATAGATGATGTGATACACAATTGGTGGAAAGGGATGTGTTGCTTTTATATCGCCTATAGGGAGGAATTTTTTTTAGCAGTAGATTTACATAAATATTGAAGCAAAATAGTGAATTTGTCATTGTACTGTTTCTTTCCATAGCCTATCAGATCCTCCATCAAAGAAATTAATTTCGGGCTTCACTGAAAATTTTGAATCATCAGATAAAACGCACACTTGTCAGAGTGATGCTACAAGTGATGACAATGTGCATTGCTATCAGCAAGGACATTTCGCTTCAGGTCTACTCAAAACCAAGAAAAATGAATTGCCATCTGTAAATCTTAGCTCCCCATTAAAATCTGCTCTCTCTACTGTGTCTTTCTACAATAAGGATAAGTGGTACCTCAACCCACTGGAGAGAAAGCTGGTAAGGGAGAGTAGATCCATTTGTCTAAAAACTAACAATGAAGATAAATATTTTTCCAACATGACAAAAAAAATGCAGGCAAAACCTGTCTGCACCAAGAAAAAGAACAGAAAGCCACAGAAGAGTTTAACTGCTAAGCGTCAATCAAGCTATAAGCATATCAAGCCTGTACCAAGAAATTCTAAAAATTTCAAGCAAAGTCAAGTAGCCTATAAGCCAGTTGTGGAGAAAGAAAATAATTGTTATTCAACTACGAGTAATTCAGATACTCCTCGGGTTTTAAGCCAAAAAGTAAAACCACAAACTACACTTCAGGTTGGAGCAGCATTTTTTGTTAGTAGAAAAAAATTCTCTCACTCAAAATTGTCTCTGGAAAATAAGCCATCGCTAGAACTCACCCGAAAGCATGGATCAAAAGTGACTGAAGATTCTGATGCAGAGACTGTTTGTGAAAGAATTTCTTATGTGACAGAGCAAGTGCCGGAGTGTGTGTCACTAGAAAAGAAATTCAATGCTGAGGTGAGTATAAGAAGTAAAACTGAAGAAAAAATAATAAAGGCAAAGGTACATTACTTTAGAAACAGCTGTTTTTTGAACAAAACTTTTATATATATATATGTAACATAAACCGAACAAAATTTCATTTTCTATATAGTCTGGAAGGCTATTTTGTTTTTGTTAGTTTGTTTGAGACAGGATTTCACACTCTAGCACAGGCTGCTCCTGAACTCGCAGTGGAGCCCAGGCAAACCTTGGACTCAAGGCAATCCTCCTGCCTCAGCCTTCCAGATTGCTGGGATTAGACTGCTGGGATTACAAGCGTGTGCCACCATGCCCAGTTTAAGTAGTGCTGGGGAATCAACTCGGGTTTTTAGTGCTTGACTAGGCAAGCACTTTAACCACTGAGCCATTCCTCCAGTCTCTGTTTTGTTTCTTAAATAGGCCTTTAGAAACAAAAGACAGGTGAAAGCTCCCTCTACCTCCTGTCGTCCCAAGTGGGTTGCCCTTGTTTATATGATTTTATAATGCCTACTGCTAGTGTTTATGTGTGCTAGTTACAGATCAGTCTGATGAAAACTTACCAATTCGTGGAACTAACAGGAATGTCAGATGAACAGATACTGAGATAGTCTTGCATAGGAGTTCTACTTTAATTAAAAATTTCTCCTTTAGGCTGGAGGAATAACAGCAGTTAAAACACTTGCCTAGCAAGCCCAAGGTTCTGATTTTGATTCCCCAGCACATTAGCCTGGTGTGGTGGTGCACGCCTGTAATCCCAACATTCCAGACCAGAGGCTGAGGCAGGAGAATGGCCGTGTGTTCAAGGCCAACCTGGGCTACATATTAAGTTTAGAACCAGCCTGTACTACAGAGCAAGACTGTGTCTCAAATAAACAAAAAAAAGAATTCCTCCTTTTTTTTCAAACTATTTCCTAAGTTTTAACCACATTAATAATGTTAGTGAAATTGGTCAGGATTTTCTCTGCTTTAACCACATCTCTGCTACTCAAAGAGTAAACTCCTTTGTGGTAGAAAACTTCCCACTGATTCCAGAGTAATACTCATCTTTCCTTTGGCTGTTTGTTTTTGAAAGTTAACAAGAAAAAGTTGTCCCTTTCCAGTTTGATGCCTCGGGGAAAGTCTTGACTCATTTTATTTTTGTTTATTTTACTATTATGGAAGGAGTGGTTTATCATCTTTATTCTACCGTCTTTATTGGGAAGTACATTTTTTGACAATAATGAGAAATTCCAGTATATGTATTCCGGCTTTTAAAAGGTGATATACTTTTAAGGACACTGGAAATTTTTATTAAAAATAGATTGAAAAATGGGGGTTTAAAGGTCACATTATGAAATATAATTCCAAATGAATGGTTTTCGTTTTATAAACAGACCTATTAAGTAGACAACGCCTAAGAATTACAGATTTTTTTTTTCCTTTTATTTTCAGTGTGTAACAGGTGCAGAAGATTCTTCAGAGACATGCACACTTGATAAAAATAAGCATTTGCCTTCAGTGGATTCTCTTGGTGAGAACAAGACAAGTAAGAGAAAACTTCTGACATGACTGCAGCTGCTTGTTTTTTTTTTGTTTGTTTGTTTGTTTGGTTTGTTTGTTTTTGGGACAGTCTCCCTCTGTAGTCCAGGCTGGTCCTGAAAACACTGTGTAGTCAGCTGACCTTTAACTCCCAACAATCCTGCCTCAGCCTCCCTGGTGCTGGGATTATAGGTGTACCCATCATGCCCAGCTTCAGCTGCTTGTTGTTATTTTGATAACTGGGGATTGAATCCAGGGCCTTCAAACTGAACTACATTTCAGCCCCATTTTATTTTGAGAAAGGGTCTAGCTACGTTAAGAAGTTGCCCAGGCTGAGCTTAAATTGATCCTGCGGACTCAGGCTCTCAGGGGCTGGGATTACAGGCATGTGCCATCACACCCACCTTAGCTACTTACAATAATGCTTCAATACATATGTCAGTACAATATTCATAGCCATGCCTGGTGGTATAGGCCTGTAATCCTAGCATTTTGATAAGCTGAGGCAGGAGGATCGCAAGTTTGAGCTGCACTTGAGCAATTTAGAGACTGAAACCCTGTCTCAAAATAAAAAGACAAATGAACAACAAAAAGTTGCTTTTGGCTAGGGGCATAGGTCAGTGGTTAGAGCATTTGCCTAGGAAGTGCTGTGCCCCAAGTTCAATCCCTCAACACCACGTGGTTCCGAGGCTTGGTGGGTGCATGCACTGGTGGCTGAGGCAGAATGGTTACCACTATGTAGCCCAGGCAGGCCTCGAACTCCCACTGGTTCTCTTGCTTCTGCTTTCTGAGTGCTGGGATTATATACGTATACAACCATGATTGGTTAATTTTTATGTGGTGCTGGGGAAATCAAGCCCAGGGCTTTGTACATGTTAGTGAAGCACTCTAATCACTGAGCTATGACCTATAAGCACCACTTTTTTGATCGTTGCTTCTTTTAAAAATTCTTTTTTTAACATGAATTTGCAATGCATAGTAATAACAAGGCTGGCCTTGGACTCAGGGCACTCCTCCTACCCCAGCCTCTCAAGTGCTGGGATTACAGGTGTGCACCGCCATGCCCAGCTTATGTGATGCTAGGGAATTGAACTCTGGGTACTTAGCACTTGCCACTGAGCCATTCCTCTAGCCCTGGGTTTTTTTTAATACCTCCTATTCTGTATAAATCCCACTATTTCTGGATCATGACATTAGTTTCTGGGGAGTTGGGTGTTTCTACACGTGTCCTATTGCTCATCTTCTGTGATTCTATTGCTGAAGGACTCGGTTTAATGGCTTAGCCAAGCCGTTCTCTGAATATATATGAAGAATAGGGCCCGGGGCCAGAAGGCCCGGGGTTCTGTGCTAGGAGTAGGCAGTGAGGGGGATCTGACAGTTCATTGGCCTTTAGGGTGTAGTGTTCATTCCTGCTCCCCTCGGGAAAGCTCTCCAGTCTGCTCTGGCTTCCCTCTGCCCAGGGCATGGCAATTCACCCTCTGTGGCCTGTTCTCAGTGTGGCCTCAACTGCTCAGGAGGTCAGCGGCCATTTTCCCCTCTGCAGATACCTCTTGTACCAGTTCCTTGGTAGGCATTTCTTAAGAATGCCCCAACATCTCTGGTGTGTGACCTGTCTGTGGCTTCTCTTACCCAAAACAGTTCAGACTCGCGCTTTTTTGAAAATGGCTTCTGTCTGCTTCATTTCCTAGTATGTTTGTCAAGAACTGTTTATTCTGAGCAGGTCTGTTGAGCTACAGGGAGGCCTTCTCCAGGGGAAGCGCACAGTGCATTTGCAGTTTGCACTGCCCGCAGGTTCGTTTCTGGGGGCTGGAGCTGCCGGCTGCTGCTACTTCCCATGGTTCCCAGCTTGGGCTTACCTCATTCTGGTGGCTGCTTGCTATAGTTCTCGGCCCTTCCAAGGCAGCCTGGAGCAGCTTCCCAGACTGGTGTGTTCCTCAGCCTCTCACTTACCTCAGTGTTCTCAATCTTTCTATGGCCTCCTTTCGATTCCTAGAGCTCTGCTCCCTCTCCAGGCTAACTTGAGCAGGTGGGGGGGGGGGGGGGGGGGGGGTGTGTGTGTGTGTGTGTGTGTGTGTGTGTGTGTGTGTGTGTGTGTGTGTGTGTGTTTTTAACTATATCTCCACGTTTTGGATGAGCCTGTGAGGAGTAGGATTCCTGCCCAGCCACTGTCTTGTCCAGAAATCTCACAGGCACCACTTGTTGAGGCTTCACCTTTCTGCATTGAGTTACCTTTGCCTCTTCGTCACAGCCAGTTGAGTGTACTTGTGTGCATCTGTTTGTTCCATCTCTCTGTGTCTTTCTTTTAGCTTACATTGGCTTCCTAAAGTTAAGTAATGTGAATATTTTGGTCCTATTAACCTTTTGAGACTTGAGATTTAAAGTTATGATTTTATTTGGTAATTTGAATTATGGTTTTTTTTCTTACCAGTTTCTCCTGAGTCCCTTGTATATCCCATCTTCAGTGTATCTTCTGTCAGTACAAAAAGGTAGGAGTTGTTCTTGCTTTAATGTTCAAGTTTTATTAATTACATTGGTCTCTCTGTCTTGTTCTTTTGCTGCTTAATTTGGAAAGGGTTTTCTTCATCACTAAGGGGACATTTCACCAAGAATAGGTGCAATCTAATCTCTCATAGAAACTTTCTAAGAATGTAGACTTGAGATGTGGGAAAAAAATCTTCATCGAGCTGGGCTTGGTGGTGCACACGTGTTATCCCAACACTTGGGAGGTTGAGGCAGGAGGATTGCCGTTGAGTTCAAGGCCAGCCTGGGCTACACAGTGAGTTTTGTCCTATTAGAGTGAGGTTATGTCTCAAAACAACCATTTCATGGGCTAGACTAAGAATGATTATTATATAGGTACCTGGCCTGTAATAGGTAGTTTATTATCTTACATAATCCATCTATACAGCAACCTAGAAAGTAAGTACTACTGTTTATTCCATTTTCACTTACCGAGACTTTTCGTAATTCAGCTGTGGTTACAAAGCTATTGATTGAATACTAGAACTGGACTACAATACGTATATAAATCAAAAGCTCATTAAGTATATTGCCTCTAGTTGGCAGCACGTTAAGTTAGCTTAAATTTTAATGAGCACTTTACTACCACCTCATTATAGAGGTTACATAGACGGGAAAACTGACCAAAGAAAGAAGTAGGTAATCTGAGCAGCTTAATGCTGCTGTGAATTCTGTCTGAAGCTGTCACTCTCCTGTCTGAAGCTAAAGACTGCTGTGGGGAATGTGTGGCCGTGCAGACCACGGCAAGGGGAAGAGGGCTCAGTAAAGAGTGTCTTACGTACATTGTGAGCATACTCTTGCTAAGCAGTTTTGGTTCTTCTCTGCCCACACGATGGTGAATAATTTTAGTATTAAGCAAGGAAATTCCTGGCTAGTTTTTTTTTTTTTTTTTTTTTTTTTTTTTTTTGTATTGGAGATCCAACAGAGTCATTGCACTGAGCTACAGTCCCAACCCATTTTTTCATTTTTGATTTTGAGACAGGATCTCACTGAGTTGTCCATGCTGGGCTCAAACTTGCAATCCTACCTCAGCCTTCTGAGTGCTGGATTAATGGCGTGCTCCATTATATCTGGCTGTTATTCATTTGTAAAATCTTGATTATATTTATTATTGGGTCAGTCACTTTTTATATGTCTTTCATTTTTTTCTGAAAATTTCAGAATACTGGGATGCTGCTTTCAGTAGGAGAAAAGAATGAACTGATTAACCTCACTTCCTAGTTAAAAAAAATTGTTACGCTGGTGATTTTGGTTGCCTAGAGGTCTGAGAGATTTAATATTAGAATCTGCTTATTTGCTGTGATACTCTAGGAATTTCTTTATACATATCATCGGTAAATATCTGAATATTTAATAAAGCAGAAAAAAAGTCTTTGGCATGAAGTCAGCTTCTAAAATGATTCAACGTGTGTGTATCTGCTAGTATAGCAAAGTTCCTTGGGTTTGAAGACAGAAGACTAAAATTAGAGTCTTAACGCTATTATTGAGTAAATTAGTGACCCATTTTTAAGTGGGCCTCAGCTATTAATTTGTCAACTTTCTACTTCAAGATCTCTAGGCGATGAGCAGTCTTCTGTGGAATCTGTGACATGTATTAACCCATTGAAACAGACCAATATACAGAAAAATATGAATACAAGAGATACAAATAAAGAAACAAAAGACCAGTTTGTCATTGTAAGTAAATTTAAAACTTACAAAACAGCTTCTGTGTGTGGCTGTGTGGCTGTCATGTATAGAACGTGAAGTCAGATACTCGCTTTAGTAAAGTTTACTTGGATGATGGAAAGTCTCCAAGGAAGAAAATTTATTGTTGGATCAACAGAAGATTTTAATTAGAATAGCTATACTGAGCTAGACTTAAATTGGACAAACTATGACCAGGGGCCAAATCTTAAGAGCTAAATATGGTTGTTAGTATTTTTAAAGATTTGAAAGAGGGCTGGAGGAATGGCTTGGCAGTTAAAGTGCTCATCTAGCAAGCGCTAAGTGCTGAGTACCCAAGTTCAGATCCCCAGCACCACATAAGCTGGGCGTGGTGGCGCACACCTATAATCCTAGCATTAGGGAGGCTGAGGCAGCTGAGGAAGGAGGATTGTCATGAGTCCAAAGCCAGCTTAGGCTACAGAGCAAGACCCTGTCTCAAAAAAAAAGGGGGGGAGGGGTTTGGAAAAAAAAGTATATGACAAACCATGTATTTACCTTGAAAAGCCAAAAATACTTTGGCTTTTTACAGGGACCCTTGTATTTGACAGTTCAGAACCTGATATTTTCAGTGCCATTAAGCAGAGTATGATGAAAGAATGGGAATTGTCAGTTGTGGCATTGGGTTTTTCTGGCTTCCCTATACGCATGAATTTATCCATGCATTTCCTAACTCTTATTATGTATTATATCTTTTTTTGAGACCGTGTCTCTAGTGCACACTGACCCTGAACTCACTATGTAGCCTAGGCTGACCCTGAACACATAGCAAACCTCCTGCCTCAGCTTCCCAAGTGCTGGGACTAAAGTGGTGTGCCACTGTGCCCACTTGTATGGTGCTGGGGAATTGAACTCAGGGCCTTGAGTTGGCTAAGCAAGTGCTATAACAAGGTATTCCTCCAGCCCCTATTTTTTTTTTTAAATCAGTACTAGAAATTAAATCCAGAACCTTGCGCACTAAGAAATATCCGCAACCTTTTAAAAAAATTTTTTTTGATATAGTAGCTAAACTTCAGTATTTAAATCAGTGGCAATAAGAACTTAATGTAGAGTTGTTTGCAGAAATGAGCAAGGTTTTTCCCCCCTTCCATTGCAGGACGCAGGACAGAAACACTTTGGAGCTACTATGTGTAAGTCTTGTGGCATGATCTATACTGCTTCCAACCCTGAAGATGAAATGCAGCATGTACAACATCACCACAGATTTCTGGAGGGAATCAAATACACAGTGAGTCAAAGATGGCCTTTCAGTTTGTTCTAAAAGCAAAACTACTTTAATTTTTCATTAAACATTGAAGATCTGTGTATTCAAAAACAGTTCATTGTCTACAATTTTCTTTGCGTCTGAGGCTATTAAAAAGTAAGGTTTTGTTTTTTGTATTTATTTCACTGTGGGGCATGATCCCAGGGTCTCACCCATGGTAGGCAAGTGCTAGACCACTGAGCTATGTCCCCATCCCCAACGCAAGTTTTACAGACCATTGAGCTATCCCCCAGTGCAAGTTACCGTTCAGTAATACTGGTTCAAGCTTACGATCCCAGTGTAAGAGAAGTATTGTCGTCCTAAGTTGAGTGAATACCCTGCATTCTGACCCTTAGCTTTCTGAGTAGAGCTCAACAATCAAGATCTAAAAATAAAAGTTGAGGAGACCTATCTCCCTACTGTAGTTTCTTCTTTATACATAGCCTTAGAAAAGGCAGCTCTTTTATAACATCTCTAGGCTTTTTCCTTCCATCCTAAGAGAAAAGCCCCCTGCTCTTTTATCAAGTACTTTTCTGGTCCAAGTGCCTTTTTTTTTTTTTTTTTTTTGAGACAAGTTCTCTGTAGTCAAGATTGGTCCTGAACTCCCTATTTTTTTTTTTTTTTTCAATGAGGAGATATATCTTAACTTTGTGGGTTTTTTAAAGGATTTCCAAGTGTTACTACTATTTGACTAGGTTTATGTTCCCCGCTGATTTGCAGTGCCATCTTTAATATATATTAATTGTACATGGTAAGTGGACAGTGCTCGCACTGTAAGTCTGTTTCCATGCCAGTACCATATTCTTTTACGTGGAGTGTCTTACCATTTGGATTGATCAGGTAAATCCCTGGTCATCCTTTTATTTAAAAATATCTTGACTTTTCCTGTGCATATACCTTTGAGGAAAACTTTCAAATGTGCCTATAGTCAGATTCCTTCTAAGTAAATAAAAGCAGTTGGAATTTTGATTGAAATTTTAGTTAAACTGATGCTGTTTTCTTTAGGGGGAAAAAAGTACTTTTCATGATAATTCTCTAGTTTAGAAACTTAATATACTTTCTGTTGATCCATGTCTTTTATATCCCTCATAGTCTTTTATATCCTTTCATAGTTTACTACATGTAGATCTTATTAAATTTATCCTGTTCATTCCTTAGCACCACATAAACCAGGTGTGGTGGCACACGCCGGTAATCCCAGTACTCATGGCCTGAAGGAGGATTGCCATATGTTTAAGGCCAGTGTGGGCTACATAGTGAGTTCAGGACCAGCCTGGACTACACAGTGAGACCCTATTTCAAAAATAAAGTTTCCCCTAAATATTCCAGTCTCAGTCTCTCTGGAGTCTGCTGTTCTTTGCACCTCTGCTTACTTGGTAAATTACTTTAGCCCGCTGCACGATCCTCACTGAAGTCTTACCAAGGTCGAAGGGACCTGTCAAATGCCACATCACTTGGAAACCATTTAATTAGACAGTGGATCCACATGCCAAAAATGCTGTACTAAGGATTGAGGTTAAACAGTAAGATAGTCTGTAGTCTGTCAATCAAAGGGGACAAAATGATAAGAACATTACTAGTACGCACATGGAAAAGTAAGATCGGGCTCGCTGAGGGAAACTCTAAGTAGAAAAGTAGGTGAGCACATAACTTCTTCGGAACGGGACCCCTATCATGGCGCCCTCAGAGGCAGGGACTATAAGGTGGAAATAGAAGGATGAGATTTTCCTACTTCAAAAAGTAGCCTGTAGAACCCAGTGCCCGTGTCCCTTTCATGGAACTAATTAAGACGTGTTACTCAAATTTGTGTTGAGCTGTTGAGAAAGTGCTCCTTGGATGTCTAAATTTGTTTCTCCTCTGGCCAGCAGACTCCTTTTTAATGCAGGTCCTTGTGTGTGCTAGGTGAACTGTCTGCTATCACGCTATGACCCTGCTCTTTTTTGCTGTTTATTTAGAGACAGTCTTGCAAAATTGCCTAGATTGGCCAAAAACTTGGCATCTTCCTGCCTCAGTCTACAGATGTGTGCTGTCATGCTTGACCTAGTAGAATCATTCAGTAAGCCTTCCCCTGGGAGTCAGCTTAGCCTGTGGCCCACCTCAAGTAATTCAGAGTTTCTTTTTCTATGATCCCATATGGGCTCTTACTTGACTTTGTTTTGTTTATAGCAGATTCTATACATGTCTCCCGATAGAATGTTTGCCCAATGGGGGCACTTGCTCTAGGCTTTTTTCCTAGTTATACTGGGAGTTGAACCTAGAATCTTTACACATTTGCATTCACCAGCTCATTTTTCATTTTTATATACCCTGAGACAGGGTCTTGCTAAGTTGCCCAGGCTAGGTATGAATCTGCCATCTTCCTGCCTCAGCTTCTCAGGGTCCTGGGATTGCAGGCCTCTACGACCAGACCTGACTAAGCATTTTTTGTCTTATGTGGGTTTTAGTTGGATGTTGTCCTATTTAAAATATCAGTCATTGTTTGACCTTTTGTCTTTTCCAGATCAAAATATTTAATGTGTTTTTGTTTTCATCTCACAAACCTTTCTCCTTGACCCTTGGGCAGGCCTGGAAGAAAGAACGGGTGGTAGCACAGTTTTGGGATGGAAAGATTGTGTTGGTCCTGCCACGTGACCCAAGTTATGCTGCCAAAAAGGTACATGGGCATTGTCTCTCACTCCCAAGGAATCAACTTGTGCTGCAGTGTAAACCCCTTTGCTGGTAGATAAACTTAAGGATGACTTTCGTTAACAGGTCATAAACAACCAAACAGAACTACAAGACAAATAATGTCAGGTGGAGTTTTAAAAAGCCACTTAAGCGCTACAGTTTACTTTTTACCTTTATCTTTCACTTATAAAAGATTAAAGCTTTTCAATGGTGAGAAATTAATGGCTTCCAGTCAGTTTATTATGTTAGTGTTGCCTGCATTTCTTGTGTTTATATTTAGCCAATGTAAAGAGCTAATAAAGCTAAGACCAACTGTGTTGTGGAGCTTGTGCTCCTTATCTTCCCCAGAAGGATCTGTATTCTGCTAAAATCTGAATTTATGCCTTTAAAATAGGTTCTTAAAGCCCTACTTC
The DNA here is from genome assembly GCA_004027205.1 of Ctenodactylus gundi. Classification (NCBI taxonomy): domain Eukaryota; kingdom Metazoa; phylum Chordata; class Mammalia; order Rodentia; family Ctenodactylidae; genus Ctenodactylus; species Ctenodactylus gundi. Next base: position 258,774 of record PVKB01000373.1, read on the forward strand.
TACAGTACTAGATATATACAGCCATAATCAAATAATTTTGTGAAATTACTAATCAGACATATAAACAAATACATATTGTTTCCGTAGTGTTTTTAAACAAATTCACATTTTTGGTTTTTAACATCACTAGGTAGAAGATGTCCAAGAACTTGTTGATCATGAATTGGGCTTCCAGCAAGTTGTTCCCAAATGTCTAGACAAAACCAAAACCTTTCTCTTTGTATCTGATGACAAGAAAATAGTTGGGTGTTTAATTGCAGAACCCATCAAACAGGTATGGTATATGTTCTTAAATTATTGGCACAATTTGTGAAGAAAATGAAGTATTGAGAAGTCTTAGGAAGTATGTAAGTCTGGTACTAATCATGACTTTTTTTCCATTAAAATATTCCTGACCAGGTAGATAGTGAAGTAATTTACTCATGTTACATGTGCTTTTTTTGTCTTTGTACAAGCCGGATAGGTCAGTCCTATGTTCATTTGCCTTTCTATATCTGGACTATAAAATATATTAATTTTAGATAGTAATCTGTAGACGCAACGTATTAAACATATGGCTTAGTGATGACTGGTGCATTTGGCAAAATGTAGTCTACTCATACCTTAACCGAGTGAGTCTACATTAGATACTAATTAGCAGATTAGCAGTTTTTTAGAAAACATGTATAGTCTCTGTGTTATTAGAAGTTAGAGATAAAAGTAACTGGTTTGTATGATTGGCAGCAAAAGCACTCACTTGGCCTTTTTCTCTTTGACCACCAGGTTGACTAAGGTGTGGCTGGTAATAGAAGTTGAGGGAATGCTTCTGAAGCAGTGGCCCTAGTAGCTCCTCCAAAGTGGCTTTTTTGGTCCCCTCGTGGGAGGCTACATTAGCCACCCAACCTGGGCCAGCTGCGCCCTCGAGGTGGCTTCTTAGCCATCTTGTTGGCAGCTTTGCCAGTCCATTGATTTCCCAGGCAGACGTCATCTTAATCTTTTTGGTGGTGATATGATTAGCTCTAGATACTTAGGCTTTGTTTAAGGAAGTTTTGCAAAAAGAATCATGTGTGGTCTTACCTAGAGATACTCTATGTCATTACAGGCCTTTCGTCTCCTCTCTGAACCACCTGTCATCTCAGGCTCCAAAGACTGTCCTCGAGCTTGGCAATGCTCAGATGTGCCAGAACCTGCAGTCTGTGGGATAAGTAGGATCTGGGTTTTCAAGCTGAAGAGACGAAAGCGCATTGCAAGACGACTGGTGGACACTCTGAGGTGAGAAGACGTAAAATGGATCTAGACCTTAAACCTTGGGTTCTAAGCTTTTCCAGAACCTCTCATGGCCCCATGAGCTGAAGGGAAAAATGTTGACTAGATGCTTCTAAATAAATACCAGCAGTCAGGGTGAGGCAAAATAATAATAATAATAATAATAATAATAATAATAATAATAGGTAGATAGCATCAAATTTTCAGTCCTGGAAAGAAATGAATAAACACACACACACACACACACCCCTCAACACACAAAAAAAGGGCTGGGGGTATATCTCAGTGTTAGAGCCCCTTGTCAGGCTTGGGTTATTGATATAAAATTGGGTTACTGATATTAAATATAATTTGGATAAAGTATGAAGTTATATTTCTTCACTGGCTGTGTATGAGTAGGTAATTAATACTTTTCCTGTCAATAAGTTTAAAAAGTGAATTAGCAAGATAACCCACTGATAGAATAAAATATTTGCAAATCTTTTATTTTTTAGATAATTAATTTGAGACAGGATCTCACTGTAGTTCACTCAAGTCCTGAGCTCACTATGAAGCTGGCCGCAATCATGTGGCAGTTCTCCTACCTCAGCCCCCTTAGTCCTGGAATTGTAGGTGTGCACCACCACGCCCAGCATCTCTGGTGCTGAGTAACTGAACCAACAGCCCTGTGCTTGCTGGGTAAGCATTCTGACCACTGGGCTACATCCCCAACCCACAAGTCTTTTATCTAATAAGGGTCTAGTACTCACATAAAAAAGAATTCATAACAATAAAGAGACAAGTCACTTAAAAAGGAGGCAAAGGAAGCTGGAGACAGTGGCATGCACACATAACCCCAGCTACTCCACAGGCTGAGACAGGAGGGTTGTAAGTTCGAAGCCAGCCTGGCAACGCAATGAAGTCTCATCTCAAAAAAAAAAAAAAAAAAGCTGAAGGACTTCTATAGACATTTCTTGAAAGAAGAAATACACATGGTTGATATAAACATAAAAAATTCAACATCTTCAGCTATAGAGGAATCATAAACTAAGGAAATCATGGGAAGATATCAAGTGTGACACAAGACTATAATTTTTTTTAAAAGAAGAAAGGGAAATAAGTGTTCGTAAAGGAAATTGGAGCCCTCGTGCCTTGCTGGTAGAGACGTAATAGCACTGCTATTGAATACAGTATGTCAAATCATTATTACACAACCCAAAAATTCTTAGTATGTACCTAAGAAAAATGAAAGCATATGTCCACACAAAACTTACACATGAAGGTCTATCACATTGTTCATGATACTTAAAGTGGAAGCAATGTAGTCAGTGATAGATGGCTTGGTAGAATGTGGCCTGTCCAGATAGTAACAGTGGGATACTAAGCATGTAAAGGAACGAGCTACTGACACGTGCTGCACGCGGATGGACCTTGAGACATTGTGCTCACCGAAATAAGCCAGCGACAGACGGCTCCATATTGTTTGGTTCTGTTTGTATATAAGAGCCATAGGCAGACTGACAGAAGGTAGATTCTTAGTGCACAGGAACGGAGGCGAGGGTGCAGAGTGAGTACTGGTGGGCACATGGTATCTTTTGGGAGATGGTAATGTCTTCTGGTGTTAATAGATTGGGAACGGTTGGTTAATTTTTGTGAATTTACCAAAAAGCACTACTTTCTAGGGGTTTTTGTTTTGGTTTGGTTTTTGCGGCAGGGTCTCACTCTGTAGTCTAGGCTGATCTTGGACTTACTATGGAGCCCAGGCTGGACTTGAACTCATGGCAATCCTCCAGCCTTAGCCTCCTGAGTGCTGGGATTACAGGTGGGAGCCACCCCGGCTTTAAGTTTCACACTTTTACAGTATTTTCCTCCTGTGGCATGCTGGTTTTTTGGTCATTTTTTGAGGGAAGACTAATTGTCTTGGGCCTCAAAGTATATACTGTGGTTACTAGATATAAGTAATAAAACGTCCTTTTAAAATCTTTTTATGGTAACATTAAAGAAAAAAGGGCAAAAATCCACAGGTCTTGGGCTGAATATCCTTATTTTAAAGGATGACTAAAGGCATAGGAGTGACATCTCAACAACAACAAAAAATTCAGTGATGTTCTATTTTAAACTTCTCTACGTACATTTTGAACTGGCTCTGTATAATGTGATGAATGAGATTTGTTAATCTAGATTAGGATGATAAATTTTAAAGCACATATTCTATACATATCTCATGCGTAGATAGCAGATTACAAACCAGTGACCCCTCATTGATTACACAGCATGCCAGCCTTTTGGGGTCCCCATTACTTTTAAAGAATAAATGCCATCGTCAAAATGAGGAAGCAGTCTTGAGCCATAATCCTACTGGGCCACACATAAGAAGAATGACCAAATTATCAGGTGAATGTTTAAATTAAGTTTTCATAGGCTTGCCTCAAAGCTTTAAAAATTTCAAAGTCAATATGAGTCACCAGGCACTGTTAAAATACAGATTGTGGCCTGGCCTGATAGTGTGGCTTGGAATCCTAGCTGCATGTGAAGCTGAGGATCACAAGTTTGAGACCAGCCTGGGCAAAGTATGGGACCCTGTCTTAAGAACCTGGGTTCAGTCAACAACAACAAAATGTGCAGTGGGTCTAGACAAGGGCATCAGGCCCGGGAATCTGCCTATTAGTCAGCTCTCAGCTCTCAGATGGGGCTGAATGCTCCTGGTCTGCATGCCATACTTCAGAAAGGCAACAGGTTATACACAATAATGAATAAAAATTGAGTTGCCCTCAAATGAGAAATAAAACATTCAACTTGAAAAAAAAAACCTTTTCTCATGCATCTTAGTTGAAAATACGGGTAACAGTGGATAGCCGTTCTTACACAAGGAGGTAGGGACTAAATTCTCTTGTCTACAGACGTGATCTATGTGTTAGCACTTAACAGCAATAAAATAGTGATCCCGGCTGCTTTATATGAGAAGCAGCTGGGGCTCAAGTGGGGCTTTGTTTACAAATCCACAGTAATAAGCTAGTAGCGGAGTAAGTTACGGCGGCAACACTGATGTTCTTTCTGTAGCTGATACACAGACAAAACTATCAGGATTTTGCTATGAATGTTGGTAAGTTTAACAGTAAATCTTGTGTTCAGTTATACTAAGTGTACTAAAAGCTTGTATCTTCTAATTGAATTTAGTTATTTAAGTTTTTAATTCCAAAATAATACCAAGAATAATAAAAGGTATCCTCATGTACTTTAGCCTAGGTCCATCAAGTTTAACATTTTACCACATTTGTCTCTGTATAAATGTACCCTTATTTTGGAGACAGTTTCACGATGTAACTCAAGGTAACCTGAAACTAAGTAGCCCAGGCTCACCTAGAATTCTAGATCTATCTGCATCAGCCTCCGGAGTGTTGAGATTACAGGTACACACCGACACGCCGAACTTCATTTTTTTTTTTTTTAACTTTCTTGCAGTGCGGGCCTTGCTATGTGCTGAGCACATGCTGTACTAAGCTACATCTCCAGCAACATACCCCTTCTTGAACTTTGCCTCTGCCTCTTTATAACTTCAGTATATATTAAGAACAAGAATTTCTCTTACATAACCACAAAATGGTTATCATTTGGGAAAGTTAATATTGCTATAATGTTTTCATGTCATCAGTATTCTGTGTTTTGGCTTATTTTCTCAAATGTCATGTCTTCTTAGTCTGGAACATTTCAGGACCTTGAAGGGCATCGATGGCTCTTTTACAGGGTATGCCACAATATTACTTAACTCATAACTATTCCATTTTAATAACTTAATCCTAATTGATCAAAACCAAGGAGAATTGCAGTCAAAATGCAGGTTGATTTTTGCCTTAAAGTACTGTGTGTTGCTACTGATGATTTTTTTCTTAATTTTCATAGCTTTTAACAAGCAGTTACATGTCATTCATTGTGGTTCATAGCCAGGAATAGTTTAGCACCAGCTATGTGGTTAAGTATGGTCTTTATGCTGATCGTCAAGTTTTTTCTAGAACTTAGTTTTCTGTTCTGTGATAGCATATCATTAAAATGCCATCTCTAAAATCTACTTAGCAAAAATAACAGTTTAATTCAAGGGTATTTACTTAAATTGTGCTCATGTTTAATCAGAATTTTAAGTTGATTCCATTGTTAAAGCATCTTTTTCCTCTTTTTTTAGGAATTGCTTCACGTTTGGCTGTTTTCTCAGCACAAATGAAATTGCATTTTCTGACCCAACACCAGATGGCAAGTTATTTGCAACCAAGTACTGCAATACCCCGAATTTCCTTGTATATAATCATAATAGTTAAAGCTGTTTTCAACTATAAAACAGCTACTTTACTATGTGGGTAAATTGGGAAAACTCCTTATCACAGTATAAGTAAATTAATACTAAGATAAAAAATACTGAGACACTCTTCCCCCGGCATTCCTGTGATTTGGAAAGCCAGGAATATGTTGAAATTCTCTGGGGATTCAAGGAAAGGAAAATTTTGTGGATAATGTACTGAATTGTGCTCTTTGTCGTTAATTATGAAAACTATAGCTCTAACTGGAAACCTAATTGCTTCCTGTATAAGAACATTGAAAAAAACAAGATGGTTTTCTACCGAAATATATCTACTTACCTTTTATAAAGAAACCTCCTTTTAGACAAGGCTATTATTTTATTGCATCATCAAAAGCAGAGAAGCAAATCTAAGCCCAGGCAAATAATTTCTGTGCCCAGTTTATTTAATTTCTTAATACTCTGGAGTTTGTATTTTACAGGTGTTACCTGTGGCATCTAAGTTGAATATATTTAGAAAGTGTTTTGAATTTCTTCTCATAAAATATAAGGAATAAGACATCCTATACCTGTGCAGAACAGATTTCTTTTGCTGTGCTACGGGTCTTCACACTGTGCTCCATCTCCAGACCATTATTTTTGGCTTTTGACAAGTTCTTGCTAAGTCACTTCATTGCCCAAGTTGGGTTAGAGCTTGCAATCCTCTCACCTTAGCCTCCCACAGTGCTGGGATTACAAGTCTGTACCACCAGCTCTGCTTGGATTTCTAAAGCTAAATGTTTTTAATCTTTTGGTAAATCACTCCTGTCATGTATAATTAAAATTACAGTGATTACACTACTGTCATTTCATTATTCTGTATGAAAAATGCTAGTAATACTCCTCATCTTTAAAGAACTCCTTATCAGTAATTAAGGTCATTAACAATGACTTATCTTGTTGGATTGCATGGTTTTATGTTTTTAAATTTTTTTGCTTTACAACTTAGTAGTTCTGTAAGATTTGTGGCAAAAGTGTATAATATATATGGTAACAGACCCTGGGAAGAAAATACATCCTAGCTGATGGACCAGAGAACGTGATGATGGGCTATGAATACAGTCCACCTGCATGTGTACATACAGGTCTTTAATACAAATTCATAAGAAAGTACACGTTTGGATACCTGGACAAGCAAAACTAGTGTTCAGATTGTTTGACTTCATAAGACATGTAACTGCTGACAGTTTAGTTTTCCAGGTTGGCTTAATTTCATCTAGAATCTTTTATTTGCTTGCATGTTGACATGGTTCCAGATTTAAGATCCTGTGTTCTAAAAAAAAATGTAGAAGTGTTAAAATGTGTGTAGTTGTGCAAACATTTTAATGCTGTTTTCTGTACTGCTGTTTTTTAAACTTATTATCTAAAGTTATTAACGTTTGTTCAGTGCTTTGTGATGGACCAATTAAAATTCTTAGCATTTTGCTCGTTCTCTTGAGATTGAATGCTTTTCATGTTTACTGTTAATAGTAATTGTGCTATGGAAAACATTTCTCAGATACTACAAAAATGCAAAGGTAGCCTCCAAAACCAGGAGAAATACAATTCTGTCCTTTACAGAAGCCTAAATTCTTAACATTGGTACTTTTAGCTTTGCTGTTACCAGACACTAAAGGCTGTGCATCTCTATAGCCGCTTTCGCTGCTTCATTTCACTACTGCTTATGTGTAGTATTTTCACTTTATAGTTTACTCCAATCAAATTCCACATGAAGTAGGTACCAAGGGATATGAAGTAATTGTCAGTATTTTGTTCAGCAGCTGTTGATTGTCTTTGTTTTATAGAGATACAGTCTCCTTAGAGGCCTTCAACTGATAGGAAAGGCAAAGATTTTCTGGGAGTGGACAAAGCTACCCGAGACTGTTTTGATTAGCAAATTAATTCAGCAAAAGAATAGGCCTGACCGTGAGCCTAGTCCCATGGGTGCTTTTCTATTGAGAATGCAGCAGATGACCAAAAAGTCTTTCATGTGAGATGTAGTTATGTAAGAATGAAGTCCATTTTCTTGCGGTAAGTGGCAAATCGCCTGCAATCTTCTGTTGTTTCCAGGACTTCTCCAAACTTCAAAGAAAATGCATGCTGATACTATTTGGTGATATCTAATGCTCTGACTTGCTAGCCCAATCCTGGCGTGAGTTTGTTCCGTTTTAGACCTCCCAGCTATTGGAACTGGAAACAAATTTTTCAATGAGAGCACTGGTTTATCTGTTAAAGTTGCTGATTTTACTTGGAAAACCTACAAAGAACATGTTTGGAAGTCAGAGTGAGTATAAAAGACCCAACTGACGATATATGGGTGCAAAGGTATACTAATAGTATACTAAGTAAGATTTTTCTACAGATTAGGTCAGCTTTCAGCTTGTCATTTTAATATTCTGATGGAAGATACACTAAATAATGATCTGTGTACTACCACTTAGTATAATGATACTAAAAGGATCTTCCAGTGAATGCTCATCTTAAAGCTCAGAGTGCAGTGGTTCCTAGCTCAGAGTGCAGTGGTTCCTAACTTCTATAAGAACTCCCTTTTGATAGTGATTCGGAAAATTCCATCTGTAGTCAAGTCTGCGTATAGCACCTAGATTCACAATTACAGTTCAGTAATGTGAGAAGCCCAGGTGTGTTAGGGATGGCTCACTGGAACTACTGATCCAAATCAACCTGATTTTACAAAGTAACAAAATAAGGCCAAGAGAGGGAAAGGAACCTGCCCACATCACTCAAGTTTAAATGACAACACTCAAGTATAAAATAAGATGTGCTGAAATACCTTCTGGTATTAAAACAGTCCTTTATTCTATACTGTCATATCTGAGCTTTATTAGTTTTATTCCTGAACTTTGAAATACTTACAATACAGTTTAGTAGATAAAGCTAAAAAAGTAACCCAGTAAAGAAAATGTGTTTAATAAATACCAACCCAACAGAACAAGACAAACTATAACCAAAGAGTCTAGCAATACCCAAGGAGCAAAAACAACCCAGAAACCTTTCAATCAAATTCTTCTCAGGTTCTGGTGGCCATTTAATAGGAATATCAAAAAAGCCTAGAAAATGTTTTGATGTTTTAAAATTTCAGCAAATGTGTATTTTGTACTATATAAAGTGCTAATTTTAATAGTCACTAAAATACAGAATATTTGAGATCACTAACAAAATGGTCAATCTGCAGTTCAGTTTACAGTATTTTACTGCTAGTGTTTCAAGTCTGTAGAAAAACTAAGAACCTGTCTAGTTAGTTTTTGAACTTAACAGAAAACCCAGATAATACCAAGTAATTATCATTATAAGAAATACCCTCCTATTACAAAGCTATTCCAAACCCAACTATGGCCCTAAAATAGCCCACTTCTCGAGGGTCTAAGAACATAACCACCACAGCAGCTATATAAACTCAAGACCCGCCACACACCCGCCCCCCCCACGCCCGCCCGCTCGCCATGCTCCATGCTGATCACTGGCCATCGGGGTCCAAGGCGGCAACAACATGCACAGCAGAAGGACGGTCCCTAGGGTCTTCGTTGGTGCACACAGAGAAGAGTTCAATTACTTTCTGGTATGATTCATCCAGCCTGTCCATATTAACAGGTGGCCTGGTTCCCAAAGCTGCATAGTACGCTTCATCATCAAAATCACTTTCATCAAAAGTTCTATCTGCTCATAAAAGTATTAGAGACAGAAAAAATCAGTTCAGGTCGTGGAAAAGCCTAAACTCCCCCTCCTGGAAGGAGAATGGGTCACCTACTGCGCTTTCATTGTATCACAGGCAATCTCAATCATTCTGCTACTGAGGATAACAGTCTTGGGTTTACTCCTATGATAGCTCTCCAGTCTACCTACAACTCATTTATATGAGATTAAACCTAGTCCATCAGTCACTGGAATTTAGGGGTCCTGCATTTTACAAACTAGGCACTGAGTCAGCAACTGCTTTTTAAGGTTTTAATAAAAGATACGCTTCTTTAATAACCAATCTTTTGTGTTAAGAGACTAGAATTTGTTTTAAAACACTTAAATTCATACACTGGGTCGGCCAGTTCAGTGGCACATCACGTGCTTAGCACGCATAAGGCTCTGGCTGGGTTCTGTCTCAGCACCACAAAAAAAATTTAAGATCAAATATATATTCATACCATCATCATCGCCATCATCATCTGGAAGTGTGATGTGTGGAATAGATAAAGTCATCATCTCCCACAGAGTGAGGCCGAAGGCAAATATGTCTGCTTTGTCCGTAATGATGCCATTTTCCTCCAGGGCTTCCTTGGGTTTCCACGGCTCGGTGCCAATGTAACAGGCCTCAGGGTCAGTCACTGAAACAAGTGAAAGGGATGTGGGAGCGGGCAGGCAGCAGAAAGCAGTAAGAAAGCAAGTGACAGGAAACAAGTGGGCAAAGGATGTCAGCAAGGAGTTCACGGGTTAACTATGGCACATGAGAAAGTAGAGTCAAGATCATTAATAAGGACTACTTTACCCCTGTCAGGTTAATAAACGTTGAGAAAGCTGGCCAGCTGGCAAGGATGGAGGGAAACAGCAGTCTTGTGACGTGGTATGAACTTAAAACAGACTGCCTAGTGGGGATTCAAAGACGTGTGCAAGCCATGTGATGTTAAGCAGGTGATTTCACTTCAGGCCTCGGTTTCATCATTTTGTAAACTGTACTTTATTTCAATAGCTGGGATAACTAAAACGCTTAAAAACAGAATACTCACTAGGCAGTGATAAGAGGACATTATACTAGAAAATGGAAATATTCAGTATTTGGTTACTCTTCATTTCTCTACAAGTAAGGATACAGTGAAAACAATGAATAGAATTCACTTTCAAACAACAGAAAACCAGCCAGCCTATTTAATGAAGTTTCAGAACTAAAGAAAAGTTGTACCTCACATGTCTCAAAATATTTACAAGAAGGAAACAAATTTTTGAAGAACAGTGGAGAAATAAGGATAAATGAGTATCCAGAAGCCAGGAAACAGAGACACCAGTTAGTAAGCACTCACTCATTCACCTGGTAGTTTGGAAACGCACCTCACAGGTGAGTAGGTTCTGTCTGAAGATGAAGTGAGAACCAAGACACAAGCTAGGACAATACCAATACGAAGCATCATCAGGTGGCAAAATGAAGTGTGTGCACATGTATGCATGGGGTAGTGGGGAGGGAGCCCAGGGCCTTCACAATGAGCCACACCCCCAGCCTATTTTTTAGTTTTTGATTGAGACACGGTCTCACTAAATCACTACATTGCCCAGGCTGGGCTTAAACTTGCAATCCTCCTGACTCACCCAGCCTTCCTTCCAAAGTAGTGGAATTAATAGGCTCGTGCCACCAGGCCCTGTTCCCACTGCAGTCAAGTTGTGGGCATTAAAATGCAGAAGGCAATTATGGACAATTCTGAGATTCCTTCCCCACATAACCACATACCTTGACGCACTTCATGGAAGCACAGATAGGCACGAACCCAGAGACATGGGGCAATGATGGCAGCAACAAAGGATACACTCTACTCGAAGTAGATCCGACCCTTACAGTAGCTTTCTAGAACTGAATCAGTACAACACGTCTTATTTGAGACTGGTCATTCACAAGTGCTATTTCCCATGTCTGCTTATAATTCTTACGTCTGTCATTAGCATTTAAACATAGTGGAAGGGCTAGAGGAATCACACAGTGGTTAGAGAACTTGCCTAGCGAGCTCCAGGCCCTGCGTTTGATTCCCAAGCACCACAAATGTCAGTTGTGGTGGTGCACACCTGTAATCCCAGCACGGTAGCTGACACACAAGGGCTGCTGAGTTCAAGGCCAGCCTGGGCTACACAGTGAGTTCGGATGAACATACACACTAATAAGGCCCCAGTTATGTACGTGTAGCAAGGGACGGGACTGGAAGCTTTTTTGAACAATGAGCAATTATGTATTTTTACATGTAAAAATCAGAAATATAAAAACTTCTAATATAACAAGACTTTAAGCAGTACAACTTACCAGTCATATTGTCATCCAATGGTAGAGAAACTCCTACATCACAGATTTTAATTGTTTCAAAATCTCCCTTAATTACTACGTTTGAAGACTTTATGTCTCCATGAAGCAGCTTCTTTTCTTGGTGCAGATACTAGTCATAAAAAAATGTAATACTTAAGATCAGAAATGCAAAAAATATAACCAAGTAAAAATGTCTTTCTAAACTACAGACAATAGTATCTGTCCATCATTTCGAATTATCCCATTACTAAAGGCTCTTCAAAGATGTCTGTTAACTTTGTACTCTGAAACCCAGCCACATAATTTTGTGTCAGAAGGGTTGACTACAGATTTTAAAATACATTCCAATTTTATGAGGCTAGTATTTTTATAATTTTGGCAGTCTCAGAAGGAGATAAACTTTCCTCAGGTTGTTGAGATAATGCAGACCTGACAGATGACTTTGGGCTACACATAATTTATAAACAGAAATGTAATACAAGCCTCTTAATATACAGATCAGCCTCTTTTTGGATTTAGCAAGTAAAAATACTCATTCACTTTTTTCATTCTTTATCATCTGAGCACTCTGTGAGCTCAGCTTGGTGCAGAGGCCACTGTGGTCCAGAACTGCTTATAGAAACACTGAACTGTGCATAATTCATGTCACTCACAAAGTCAACAGGCCCAAATGTTTACAGTAATTTATTTTTATTTATTTTTGAGATAATGTCTCACTCAGTGGTCTTCCTCCTGTTCCTCCTGCCTCAGCCTCCCAAGTGCTGGGATTATAGGTGTGTGCCACCCCACCTGGCTTATGTAGTGCTGCAAAACTGAACCCAGGGCCCTGTGCTTGCTAGGCAAGCACTCTGACCACTGAGCTATGACCCCAGCCCCTACACTGTACTTTATTAATTCTACTATACATATATACATTTGAAATCATTAGTTATAAAACACATTTTTATATTTATCCTGTACAGTATTCTATAATCATTAAAATATTTAGACACTACTTTTTCTCCACTGTTTCGTAAGTCAATTTCATTTGCATTTTTAACATGCAACTGACACCACTATCATCATTACCTGTCCACTACTGCATCACCCAATAGTTTCCTGGAGCCATTACTGTTTCTGCTTCAGTAATTTAGTATATAGATTTTTTTATTGTATCTATCCAGAGCCACCAAAATATCTCTCCATAACACTGAGAAAGCTTTGTTCAACTGGACTCATAAATGTCCACTCAACGATGCCCAACACTTAGTAACCCACAAAGCCATCATTAAGAAGTTCGCTAGTATCAACAGGTGAGGTTATACCTCCAGGAATTAATAAATTTGTAATTAACTTTATTAATCCATTTAGCTAGTCTAACATGATTTCTACTGCACAATCACCTTTATTAGATTTCAGGCTTATTTGAGAGCCCCAAACACTCTGCTGATAAAGAAATGGTGCATTCTGTAATACAAGATTCTATAACGACCTGAACTTATGGAAACTCCTTTTGGGAGAAAACAAAACAAATCCCACCTTGTATCTGGGCTTATCAAATGTTTAATTTATTCATAATACACAAGTTATTTAAAATATAATTGTATAGTTACCTTTAACCCTCTTGCCATGTTCAAAGCAACTTTTAAAATGACAGTTGCTGGAAAAGGATCTTGGCTGTCTTTATATCGCTCTTCTATTAAGTCATTCAGAGACTTTTCACCTCCATACTCCATAGCAAGGCACATACTGCCATCACTGGCCTCGGTAAACGCACGATAGCCTTCAGAAAACACGATACCTCTTAGTCATTATCAAGAACAATACTATTTAAGTTCTTTACGGTAGTGTGATTGGAAACGTGGATCTGGACTGACACACAATGAGGCAGATGTTAAGTCTAACTCAGCAGCTCTAATGTCAAATGCCTGCAGTGTTTTAGTACCACAAATGCCCGAGTAGAGTAGCTCCACCAGCATGACCTGTATTCATGCAAACTGAAAGCAAAAAAACTGTCTACGTGGATCTCAGTTACCCAAACAAAGATCATTTTCTCTTCCTATAATCTTCATAGTACCAGAACCATACTACTAGGTCTAGTCCCATGAAGCTTAAATATATACTTAAGCACATAAAAATATTTTATATAAATTTATGTAGTTTTAAACTACTCACCTATTTCATTTCCTTATGACTACCAGCTCTAACTTCTTTACGTTTATTAGTGAAACTAGTTAAGAGTGTATACCCTGAACAGACAGATTAATATTACAACACTGCTACCAAATAAACTTAACTTACCTACAATGTTTGGATGATGAAGATTTTTCAAAATCTTAGCTTCATCGGTTAGTCTCTTTTGATATATACTTCGATACTGATCATTACATATAGAATTAATCTTTTTCACAGCCCAAGGAGAATGAGACAAACCTCTTGGAGATCTAAGAAAATGTAATAAAAGGCAATATAAAAATGAATAAAAACATAACACATTTTCAAATCACAAATAAAAACTTTCACACTTCAAAAAGATCTTGATGGTAATTTGTTAAAAAAAAATACTCAAAAAACAACCAACAGCATATAGCCAGACAAAGTGACACATTCCTGGAATCCCAGTACTTAGGAGGCTGAGGCAGGAGGATTCCAAGTTTGAGGTCAGGCTAGGCTACATGAAGACCTTATCTCAAAAATAAATACAGAAGAACATATTTTAAAAAAGTATTTAAAATATTTTAGACTATCAACACTTCGGCCAAATTTGTTTGACGTGGAAAATAAGTAACAGGTGTGTTGTGGGAAATCTTAATCTGCACCCTGAGGAGGAATGGGGATAAAAAGAAAAGGACAAAGATGGAATGTGACGAATTTGAAACTTGTAATCTATGAGACTATTTTCTAGTTTTTCTACTCTTACATGTCAAGCTTGCCAAACTTTTAACTGTATCCAAGCTGAATTACAGGAACCTAACACAATAAATATTACTCCTTCAGGGCTTTAACTTTAAGAGATGCTCAAAACTACATGGCCTGTACATGATCTTTTACAGCCATCCCTCCACAAGGGCCAAGTCACCTTCTATTCCTCACCATAGGCCCAGCACATGCTTAGAAATGGTAAGCAGAGATGAGTAAAGTATAAAACACTTATTTTCTAGAAGGACTCAGCCATTTTAAGAATATATAAGGTGTAAGATAAATATTAGAAACAAATGTTTGCAAGAGAGATTAACAGCATGCAAACACACAGAGGGGTGTGTTTAAATTGCAAAAAAAAAAAAAAAAAATGCTTCAGAATACCCACTTGGATATACTTGGTAGAATGTTCCCAATTCATTAGTCTCTCTCTTTTTTTTCGAGACAGGGTCTCGTTCTGTGACCCAGGCTGGTCTTGGACTCATGGGAATCCTCCTGCCTCAGCCTCCTGAGTGCTGAGATTGCAGGTGTGCACCACCATACCCAGTTTATGTGGTGCTGGGGAACTGAACTCAGGTACTTAGCGCTTCCTAGGCAAGCACTTTAACCACTGACCCATTCCCCCAGCCCCTCATCAGTCTCTTAAAGAAAGCAATTCTGTTTGGAAGCACTCTGAACCTAGATGAAGCTGAGACACTCTAACCAAGTCTGGCCTGGCAGGCTGAATGGGGAACTGTAGGAATGAACGCTTGACTGCTAGTTAACAAACATGAAAGTAGATAAAGAATAATGCTTAAAAGAAACAATTTTAGAAAAACAAGTTAAAACTTTTGACATCTGTATTACTCTTACCACCAAACTCTTCAATTCTTTCGTATGTCTTCTAAAACAACTTTCCTATTTTAAACTCATGTGCTAATTCTTAATAGTGATTTCCTAAAAAAAAAGAACAACCTTTGACTACTATCAGAACGGACCGTCTTGGGGTGGCAGAGTTTCAGACTGAAGAGGGTCAGTCCCTGACAGCCACAGCACTGGCTCATCTCCGAGTTGTGCCAGGACCACACACTAAACTTTCTTTGCCACCCCCTCTACCTAGAGAAGCCAAAAATATGTATGAAGTGAACTACTTCCCCCTTAGTAATACATTAGGAGGAATCTAGGAGAAAGTTTATCAGGCAAAACTATGGCACCAAACTCTAGAACTCACGTTCCAGAGACTCGAGTACAGCAATCAGGGAGGACCAGGGACAAAAGCCAAATCTAGATGCTCTGAACTACTATATTCCCGTTTGTCTCTAAGTCCAGAGGAACTGTGGTTCCACATACAAAGGTTCATCTAAAATTTTGTACTCACCTTTTCATGAGGTAAACATTTACTCCAGTTCCATAGCCAAGCTTCTGCATAAATGGAGAGGCAGGGATATTTATATATGGAGTTGAGCATAATACTAATGTCAGAAAGAGAAGCAAGAAATAAAATTAGTACTTGAAAAAACCTCTACACACTACCTACAAGAACTGCATAATCACTTTGGAAAATAACTTGATAGCAATTTTAAATGAACACCCTTTGAGTCTACTTTTGGAACTCTATTCTTCATTAACAGTGAAGGATAAGTCGGTAAACAACCAAGTTTGTATGTCCCACAATAACTATTCTTGTACTTGTAAAGGGTTATTAAAAAGTAAACAAGAATATAAAACAGAGTTACTCCATAGCCTTCAAAGTTGAAACTGCACTATCTGGGTTTTCATAAAAAGATGACAGACCCTTTTATCATCACATACGCAATACATGCCCAAATATATGCATACGCACAACTGTACCTCAATTCCAGGAAAAAAAAAACTGCACAAAAGAAAAATCCTGAGCTTACCAGGAGCATTATTATAGTAAACCCTGAGCATCATACAGTCATTAAAAAGGCAGGCTAGAGGAGGTCTACTTCTCATGATCATCTGCTCTTGGAATTCCTATCTCACCATGAATCACTAAAAGCTTTGACGCATTCCAAGAGTCCTGTCAAACTGAGGAGACAGAGATCAGAGGTCAAGGAGACTAACACCACTAGAATCTGTGGAATAGAGAACTAAAGAGGAAAGAGCTAAAAAAAAAAAAAGAAAGAAAAAAGAACTCCAAAGACCTGAACAGGTGTCCCATCGAGTGCCTGGCTGAGCACTCACATGCACACACAACAGACAGGCCACGCAAGCCGTGTAAGCAATAGGTTTACTAATTTCCTGAAACCCCAAGTCCAGGAATTATTTCACTTTACCAAGAACCAGAAAGTGATAACCATATTAACAGAGCCTTGAGGGTCTTCAGTTAGTGATAAGCTAAAATTTCGCCCAAGAAAAAAGCTTTAAGAGCAAGTCTCAGAAGGAACAGGCTAATGTGCAGCTAAGTTAACCTTGGATATTAACCAAAAGCAAACATTTTTTTAAAAATAACAACATCCAGCAGTCAATGATGTAAACTATCTACCATCTAATCACAACTTGCCAGGCACAGGAGAAGAGACATGACACGTATCAGGAGAAAAATCAATAGAAACATAGCTCAACTCAGAGATGGTGTAAGTAACAAGAATAAATCTTAAATACATAAAGTTTGGGCATAATAAGAAATGAAAAAGTGTTTTAAAAAAGGTCCTAATGGGGCTGGAGGAATGGCAATGACTGAAGTGCTTGCCTAGCTGAGTTTGGTTCCCCAGCACTACATAAAACAGGCACGGTGGCGCACACCTGTAATCCCAGCACTAAGGAGGCTGAGACAGGAGGACTGCTCTGACTTCGAGGCCAGCCAGGACCAGCCCAGGCTACAGAAAGAGACCCTGTCTCAGAAAGAAAAAGTCCCAATGAAACTTCAAAGAATGAAAATAAGTAATAACTGCATCCTAAAATAGGGGAAAAGTTAACTGGCTGTTAAGATAAAGCAAACCAAACTTAGAAAACAAAGCTCAAAAGAGAAAAATACCAGGAAAAAAAAATCACCAGTGAGCTCTCACGAGATAACAGCAAAAGAAGGTGGGAGGAATGGCTCAGTGGTTAGAGCACTTGCCTAGCAAGCGCTGAATCAAGCACTTAGAACCCGAGTTCAATTCCCCAGCATCACACAAACCGGTGTTGTGGCACATGCCTATAATCCCAGCACTTGGGAGGCTGAGGCAGGAGGACTGCTGTGAGTCCAAGGCCAACCTGGCTCCATAGTGAGTTCAGGACCAATCTGGGCTATAAAAAGGGGGAAAAGTGAGGGAACTCCTGGTGATTTAAGCTACACAGAGTCAGTGAAGAATCACAGCGTATCAATACAGTTAGTCCACAGATGACTAAACTATTCTATTGAAGTTTTACTTGTTAAGGTTAATATTGTAAAAGGAGCTTATGTTAAAACTACACAAAAGATCACAGAGGAACAGACTACAAAATGAAGGTTTCCTATTCCTAGCAGCAACATTGAAGAGTGGTCTGCATCTGCCATCTTACCAGATTTCCTTTTTTCAGATAATTTGCTTGGTGTCTTGAAATTATTGACTCCTTCCATAGTGACAATCACTCTCAGTCCTAAGATGAAAATAAACAGAAGCTACACTGCAGTTATAAAAAATGCAACTGTCATCCATGAAGAAAATCCCTATAGCATCTTTCATTTATCATATAAACAAAACTTGAGAATTGGAAAAGATTTCAGCAAATACTTGGTTCAATTTTGTTTATAGTGAGAAAACTGAGACACAGAAGTAGTTATTTACCCATAATCACATTATTACAATGATTGGTGTTTTATGTTAACTATACAATGTATGCACTCTTATTTTTTTCTGAGACAGGGTTTCGCTCTGTAGCCCAGGATGGTCCTGAGGTATGCAGTCTAGGCTAGACTTGGACTCACAGCAATCCTCCCGGCTGGACTGCTGTGCTGACAGGAGTGTACCACCCCACAGGTGCTGAGGGATTGAACTCAGGGTCTGAAACTTGATAGACAAGCGCTGTAACTGCACCCAATTTTTTAAAAACCCACACAGTTCAAAAAGGTAAATGGAATGTCTCAAACTTCCCAAGAGGAAGTACGAACAGGTTTTTTTTTAATATCTTCCATTTATAGAAAGTGTCCAAAAATCCTGATTTCTTGATTGGTAAACTGGGGTTAGGAATAAAAAGCCATTATTCAATGGCCCCAAGTTTTCTAAACCAAGCACTTAAAAAAATAGGAGAACCACTAATTAAGTAAGACTGGGACCTCACTTCTAGATGTCTTATTAGATGTCTAGATGGAAATGCCAAACAGCAAGACACAGATCTGGTTCCAGGCTGAAGGAATCTTTTTTGGGTTTTTTTCTTTTTTGTTTTTGAGCCAGGATCTCACTTTGTAATCCAGGCTGGTCCTGAATTCAGTATGTATCCCAGGCTGGCCTCAAACTCATGGCAATCCTCCTGCCTCAGCCTCTCCAGAGTGCTGTCATCATAGATATGTGCCACACCATGTCCAGCTAAAGACATCAATTTTTAGGAGGTCAGTACACAGACGTGTTAAAGCCGAAACATGAGGCAAGACGACCCAGGGCAGGTGCAGGTGCTTTTGTCCACGAAGGGTATTAGGATATTCATTCACTGCTCATTTCTGCACTAGAGACCCAACTCAGGGCCTTCACTCAGCTGTATCCCAGCCCATTCGTCAGTTTTACTTTGAGACAAGGCCTTGCTAGGTTGCTACCTTGCTCAGGCGGGGCCTACACTTGCCATCCTTCTGCCTCACCTCCCAGACTGCTAAGATTACAAGCCTGCGCCACCCGGCCTGGCTGGTAGTTGGGTATTTATGACATCGTTAGTGGGCCAAAGTTATCAATTTAAAAATTAGCCTGCTGTATTTATGATGTAATTAACTCACCACTAACGTGAAGGGTGCCTTGGCCAGGGCGGACCAAAGATGTCATGGTCTGTATGCGGCTGAAGGCTAGATTTCCCCATCTCCTAATCTAGGGCATCAGAGGAGACAGAAGAGGCAGCCCTAAGTCCGACACAGAAAACGGAGGGGCCGGCAGAGCAGAATGCCAAGCGGGGCAGCTGAGTGCCTGGGAGTCTGCGGCCACGGGAAGAAAAGCCTGATGTTCAGAAGCAGCAAAATGGTTTCAGTGTCTACTGTTAGTCAAAAATAACTAGGTTGAACTACAATCTTTCACCATTTCCTTATATTCTCAGGCAGGCTGATGCAGCCCACAAGACCACATGCGGCCGGGGATGGTTTTTGAATGTGACCCAGCATAAATATGTCAACTTTCTTAAAACATTATGAGGATTTTTTTTTTAAATAACTCGATTGTGTTAACTAAATTAGGTATTTTACGTGCGGCCCAAGACAATTCCTCCTCACTCTCTGCCACCCAGGCCGACCACAGGTTCGGGCACCCCTGTGCTGGGGTCACTGAGGAGCCATTCCCACCGTCCACTCCTAAGCTGTTCACACCCCACCGCACCCATTTCACAGTCAGAAAGCAAGCTGCGCTCAGGCCTGGGTGGACTGAGGGCTTCTGGCCACTAGCACGACCGCGGTCTCTAATGCTCTCTATTCATTCTATAGATATTAACTGTGAAATAACCACACTAATGCCAGGTCAGTCTCGTAGGAAGGTAACGGCATGAGTCTGAACAGTTTACATGAAGGCACATTAAAACGACTGTAATATTACTGTGGACAGAATTTCAGACTGCACGGAACATTTACAGTATCTTTTAAAAATCAGCTCCCATTTACGAAATAACATTAACACACCTTCAGACACGAGCAGGGGGGTCACAGGTTAAGCCGGGTCTGGGCAAATCAGTGCGACTCTGCCTCAGAAACAAGAAGGGCTGAGTACGGGGCGCAACCAGACCACGCGTCGGCAACTCTGGGACGGTAATTCACACGGGGACGCAACAAAGGTGTGGGTCGTGCCGGCGGCGTCAGTGGGAGAAAGCTGAAAAGAGGAGAAAACACAAGAAAACGGAATGTTAAACAAAGAAAGCCCCGACTCTACTGAGGAAAGGCCCAGTCCGGCCGGACGCCGGCGGGTCCCGCACCTCGCTCCGAGGACGTCGGGGCGCACGGGCGTCTGTCGCCGGCGGCCCGCGTCGCGTCACCTGAAGAAGAGAAGCGGCGTCAGCGGGGGCCAAGTCGGGGCGCGCTGCCAGCCCAACTCGGGGCGGGGTCCCAGGCGGCGCCCCGTCCCGACGCCGCCCGGACGCGCCCCGCGAGGGCACAAAATATAATGAGGAGTCGCGGCCTAGAATCCCAGCGCCCGCGACACGGAGGCAGAAGGACCCCAAGCTCGCCCCAACCCGGGCGATCTGGCAACGAGGCAAGACCCTGCCCCAATAAATCATAAAAACCGAAGTCCGGGGCTGGGGTGCAGGCGCAACTCCGGGACCGGAAGCCAGCTAATTATGTTTCGAACGCGGTCGGCGGAGCGCCTACTATATATATATAGGAAAAAGGTCCGGAAAGCGCCCGTCACCGAGTCGCCTACCGGCGCAGAAGCCACCGAGTGACCGGCGGCCTGGCGTCGGCCGTCTCCCGCACCGGCCCCAGGCTCGAACCGCCCCGGCGTCCCCGAAGCGCCGAGCGCGCGCCCGCCGCAGCCGTTACGTTTTGAACGCTTCTCGCTTTCAAACGGCCGCGCGCCGCTTCGGCACCGCCCACAACTACAGGGCAGCGCGAGGGCCAAAAGACGCCGAGGTCGCGGCTGCGCGTCCGCCTGCCCTTCGGGTCTTTCCGCTGCTGCTGGCTGGCGGGCGGGAGCTCGGGAAAGGAAGAAGGAGGGGAAGCCCGGGGAACCTTGTAACTGCCGTCAGCTCCCCAGAGGGGCAAATCCTGCAGGGAAGATCAATAAATAAAATTAAAAGCCGGTTCAGGAGCGGCGTAGTGTCCGTGGGGGCGGGGATGCGAAGAAACTTAAAAACACACCGAGTCTGGACGAACACAAGGGGCTGGGGCACCTGGCCAGCGGCGCCCCGCGCGGGAGGCGGCGGACAGCGCTCACCGTGGCAGGTTTCCCACAATCGATGATGACGCCGGGCCTGGGGAGAGTGGATCGCTTCCTGATCGCGGCGTTGCCCCCAGCGACGCGGCTGTGCACGCGTTTCCACGCTGCCAGGGCCCTTCCGACTTCATCAGCGTTACCACGTTTTTGAGTTGTAAGTTTCAGAAGATGTCCCCGTCTACTTTATATATAAGCCGCCCACTCTGTAAGTGTACAGGAGAAGTGGATGTTCTTGCGTGTATTTTAATTTACAGTCACGAATCGCAGATTTTTCTTAATGGGGAGAGGAAGTTTCTGGGTTCATAGGAATCTTCTGTCAGATGAATCAAGGAGAATGTGCCGGTTCTTCCACGTTCTGTGCCCAGCTAAGCCGCTCTCGGAGGTTAGCACGGGGAAGGAGGCGGCGGCCGGAAGACCGCGAGGCCAAGGCCCTGCCTGGCACACGGTTAAGAGGTGGCACGTGGCCGCTACCAATCCAGCTGCTCGAAATTAAACGGAGACCATCCCCAGCCTCGTGCTCAACCACTGCTCTTCAAAGGCCAATCCATCTGCACCTAGAACTTTCCTTAGCGCACCGGAAGACCGCCCTTCCTCCTGCCCCTGGGAGCCCTGCTCCGGAATCCCCCCTCCCGCTCCTGCTCGACACCCACAGCACTTCTGTCCCCAAGCCTTTGCGGTCACCCCCGCTAATGGTCCTTCTTTCTTCAGAATTAAATAATAATACCGACAGTAAACACTTAGATTTATTAGTCAAGCACTGTGTCAGGGTTTTACATGTAGTAACTCATTGAATCCTCAACAGTAGCTCCGTCATGTGACTCTGATCCTAAACCTCATTTTTGAAACAAGGAAGCCCAGGCAGGAAGGAACGTCAACTTACTTGCCTAAAGTTGCAGAGCTGGTCCTGTACCGCCAGGATTTGCATTTGTGGTGAGCTTAGACTTAAAAAAAAAAAAAATGTGTTCAAAATCCTCTTCCACCTGGGAGCTGGAGGAACGGCTCAGTGGGTTATAAGCGTTTGCAAGCGTTAAGTACTCGAGTTCAATTCCCCAACACCACGTAAGCTGGGTGTGGTGGCACACGCCTGTACTCTCAGCACTCTGGAGGCTGACACAGGTGGATTGCAGTGAGTCTGAGACCAGCCTGGGCTCCATAGTGAGTTCAGGACCAGCCTGGGCGATGCAGTGAGACCCTGTCTCAGAGACAAACAAAACAAAACAAAATCTCTTCCAAGCACTGAAGTGAAGGCTCCCATCTCAGTCTCCTCTGGTCCCATTCTGATTTCGTGTTTTGGTGGAGGCATAATATCACACATCTCACCATTTTTTAATATCCACAATGTTCAATGTTTTATGTCTTACATTTTTTACAAGTCCTCTTCTACATTCTATTCTTGAGGGTTAATAAAATCCTAAAGCCAGAACTTGGGAGCTTCTTAATTAACCACTGCTTGTGAAAAGAAGCTCTGGGGAGAGGAGGCTGTGAACACGGGTGTAACATGAGGCCCACATGTCACGCGAGAACAAAAGCCTTTGTGTAAGACTTACTACTGTCCTGTCCCATCTCTTAACTACAAAAGTACCTCCAGAGGTTATCGGTAGAAACAGCTGAACTTTAGGAGGTCAATACTGTTGCCCATGAAATGCGACCACTAATCTCAAAATCAATAGTTGTTTGTCACAGAAATCAGCTTCCTTCTTCCAGTACGTAATTAAAGGTCTGGGTTCCAGGCTTAGCAAAGGACCGAGCTCTGTATTTGAGTCTGGGCTGACTAGACGCAGAAGCACACTGCCATCAGCACCTTTTTTGATGTAAATTATAACTTCGCGCTATTGGTGGGGGGGGCGTTCCTTCAGCACTTCCTCCTGCATCTCTACAATCCCCTCCTGCCTGTCCTGCCCTCCTCTCCCTTGTCCATGGTCCTAGAGAGCTTTCCAAAACTCCCAGCCCAGAACACGTCCAGTGCACTGGGTTTACCGCTGTTTCTGTCTTACCCTGAGAATGTCAGCTCTAGATCCTTCTCCACGTGCTCAGAAATAAATGAGTGAATTAGAAGACAGAAAACACTGTTGCATATAAAACTGCCCCTGTCCCTCAGTGACACAGCGAATGCCAGTTGGTCTCGGGATAATCACAGAGCTGAAAATGTAATGCAACAGTCCTGGAATCAATGCTTGCTGACTTCTGAAGACTGAATCGAGTCAGGTCCCCCGCTCCCCAACAATTCATACTTTGAATTCTTAACCCCCAGTGTGGTGGTATTTGGAGGTAAGGTTGTTGGGAAACCATTAGGTTTGAGTGAGGTCATGAGGGTGGGGACCTGGTCCAAAGGGATTAACATCCTTTTAAGTTAAGAAGAGACACCAACAGCTGTTCAATTCTGACATTAAAGATAGCCCTGGCCTCACAGGTCCCACCAGACTGCCCCTTAAGTCAGACCTGCTGATCGTAGGTCCCGGGGTTACCCACAACTTGTTTCCAGCTTTTCTGCAAATCTGAACTTCCCCCAGTCCCCTGGACTCCACCAGCCTGTGCGCGTTTACAACCACTAAAGATTTCCACTTGCAGCTCTCTGTCTTTTCCTACCTCCCAGGAAAAAGTGAAATTGGCCCCTTCTGAGACCATGAAGCTTGAAAAGCAGAGCTTTGGAAAATGGGCTGGGATCTGGGAGGCATGCAGTTGCCAAGTCCCTGCCTCCACTGAGGTCCAGGGAACAGAGGGGCTGTGACAGGGAATTCGAGCCCTCCCTAAGGGAAGGCACCTCTTTCACACCTAGCAAAGTGGAGTGAGATTGTGTAAGACCCGGGCTGGCCTCACATCTGGTGGCGATCTCAGCACCCGGATGGCCTTCTGCTCCACAAGGTTCTTCACCGGCTCACTCAGCCAGAAAAAGAAAATCGTCATGATTCTCTGTTTCCTAGGATGAAACAATACTGTGGTCAACAGGAAAGCATTTTGGTGGGTTACATTTCAAGGACTCAGTAGTGTCTAGGGCTGCACGGGGTGAGCAGGGGATGTAGGGAGGGAAAGTCCCTCCCTAAAGGTATGCAGTTTGAACCCATCCTGTCATCTGCACCATTGATGGCACAGGTTGTGTGAAGAGAAACAAACCACACCTCTGAACACATAAAAACCACTGACTCCAGCGTTCCCTCTCCTTCCTCCTGCCCCCTTGCTCCTCCGCCATTTGTATTAATGAGGTTGAACTGAGGAACGCTGTACCACTGAGCTACAGCCCCAGGCTTTGTCTTTAAAAAAAAATTTGAGACAGGGCCTCACTCTCACTAAGTTGCCCATGCTGGCCTCTAGCTTGAGATTCTTTGGCGGCCTCAGGCCCTTTTCTCAAAGAAGACAGTGCCATAGAGAAGTGGCTCAGGCTATACACACACGTGCCACATTTTAGAATCCATGATGAAGGGAACCAAGAATTAAAGACACAGACCACCAAAGCTTAAATAATTAAAATAGTCTGGAGTTTGACTCTGTTCTCACAATGGAGACAGATAGCTTTGCCTGGCCCCCTGGGATGAAGAGACCTTGCCTGCAAACAGGAAGGGCTTGGAATCCCAGGTAGTCTTTTGTTTTACAGTCTGAGGTGATGGGCTCTTTCCCTTGTAACTTACCCAGACTGTGGTACCAGATGGCTACCGGAAGGAAGGGGCTCCCAGGGCCCTTGTACCTCTGCTCCCTCAGGTGCTCAGTGTGAGGACAGAGAGAACATGCTTTCTGAAAAGAAATAATGTCTAAACAGGCTGAATAGAGGTGACCATGACTCGCTGCATTACTAGCTACCTTATCTAAAACTGTTCTGGACAGTTCCTGAGAACAACCTGACTGCCATCTGCCATGACAGCGTCATCCTGCTAATTTAGCACCTCCTGACTATCTTGTAATGGTCTTTCCGGTCACCTAAGGTCATTGACGTGACCCACAATGCCATTGCTTTCTGGTTGGGTGGCGCTAAGCCTCTATTGTGTGATACTTTCTCATAACTGAACTAAGCAACATAATCGGTGAGAGATTGTGATAATCCCGGTGGAGAATCAGGAGAGGCTGAAGTGGCCGGCAACGGTGTCCTGGGAAGAACACAACCAGGGCAGTGGTGGTAGGGTGGAACTGGCTGCAGAGCTTGTGAGGTCATTGGAAGCCCATCTCCAGAGCAAATGGATCCCTCAGGAAGAGTTTTGGAATAAGGTCAAGTCACAGACCCAAAGAGCCTTCCCACACATCGCTGTCCTGGGCAGGGACAGGCAGGGAGCTGAGCTGGAGTGTATAGCATGTGAGTTCACCTTGTGGGTTAGCTCTACAAACCCAGTGGGTTAGAGTTAAAAATGTGAGGCTGGACCAAGACTCAAGAGATGATTTTTTTTCCATCTGCATAAATTCCTTTTTTAAATGACTTTGAAAAATAGGCTATGTTTATTTAAATTTGTACTTAATGAAAATTCACATGCAGTGAAAGGCATAGATTTTACATGCACAAATGACAAGTCTGACTCACATGCACATGCAGTCTACCTGTGTGTAGGCGACTTATTTTTATGTACTAGAAATATTCCCTCCCAATTTGTGACTTTCCTTTTTGGCATCTGTCTATGAGCTGAAGCCTTAAATTTTGATAAAATCCAATTTAATAATTTTTCATGGGTAGTGCTTAAAAAAAAGAGCAAAACCTTTTTCCTATCGCAGCACTCTGGAAGGCTGAGACAGGAGGGTTGCAACTTTGAACCCAGTCTGGGCAATTTAACAACTTAGTGAGCCTCTGTCTCAAAAAAAAAAAAAAAAAAAAAAAGACTGGAGATGTGGTACATTTTTGAGCGTCTGGACTGTATTTCCTCGTTTTAAATTTTGTTTTGTAAGCAACCTGAAAACTTGGTAGGTCTCCTTTGTCCTGCCAGGCTTAGAGTTGTGCTCTGTGGGGGCAGGCGGGGCATGGTTTTGTCCTTAGGGCATGGCTGTCACTCTCAGGCATTGTCCTCCGAAGTAGAAATGGCCCCAGGATGGGGGCTGGGAAGAGCACGGGGTGAGGGAGGAAGGCACTAACCCCTTAGGTAACACCTACATCTAAAACCTCAGAAAAGAACATTAGGAAAGGAAGTAGACAACATATTTAATATATTTGAGTGCTTGAAGGAAAATTTAAACAACGATAGAGTTTGGAGTTGAATTCCAGGATGTGTGTAGAAAACTTAAAGAAAAGTAACAATTACAAATTCAATGGTGAGTAAAAGTAATTATAAGAAAATTAAAAGTAATTATGCTTGCTGCATAGCTCACCTGTGAATAATTAGACATATAAAGACTGAATTAAACATTTTTTAATTTAGAAGTTTAAATATACCAAAAAGATGAAAAAATGTGTAGTGAACACTATACATTTTACCTGGATTTGTGAATTAATGAATAGTTGATAATTTTATAGTATATATTTTAGTGAATATAGTATTTTTTCAGCAGGCATATAGTATTTGGATAGATTATCTGTCTTTTTATGATGTTAATACTTGTTGACACTTACTTCCTGGATCTCTCAATTTCTTGGAAGTTCTAAAATAATTTTTAGCTCTGTTCGTCCTTTTTCATTTATTAATTTCCTTTCAACTGCTATTCTGTGGCTCAACTGTAGCACTTCTGTCAGAAATGGAGAATAAGTACTTCACTTTTTGCATTTGTTTGCCAGTTTTCAAGATAGTAAGCTGGCTGCAGATCACCCTCCAAAGGAGACCACTGAGGTTTTATAAAAATATCACTCTGAAGACACAGATTTCAACAGATTTAATGGGTTGCACATGGGGGTTTATTATCTGTTCTGAACACTTGCGTTGTAATGGCTTTGGCCCATGGGAGCCTCTTCAGGTTGGCTCCTGACCTTGTTTACAGGATATTAATAATTTTCAATAGCTTCCTTTTAAGTCAAATGACAACAGATTTTAGGCACATCTTGTTCATTTTTCACCTCAGGCTTGGAACCAGCCATTTCTTCAAAAGCTCTCATGTTTTTCAGTTTACGGTGGGAACTGGTTCATAAAACACACACACACACACACACACACACACACACACAATCTGAGTGTGGGGGCAATCACTGCTTCCGGTGTGGTCACTGTTTCTAGGTCCAGTTGCTTCAGAAATGGAGTTTGAACCAGGCCCTCTGGTGGCAGCCACACCACCACTTCTCCTTCCCAAGGCTGCGACTGCCAGCCCTAAGCCTACTGGGAATTCCGAGGCCTTCACATTCACTCTCCTCACGTCTGCTAAGTCAGTTTCTGCCTGAGCATGTTTTCACTGTTAAAAATGTGCCTCTGTCTCCACTCCCGTTAGCCCATTGTTCTGGCTGAATTCTAAAATACCCCGGCAAAGTCTCCTACATTTAGAAAAGGATTGACTTGTGGAGGTGCTGCGCTGGTCAGTGGACTCACATGTTGATGAGTTCAGTAGTGGAATTCGCTTCTGAGGAGGGGGGCGTGATTGGGGGGGTGGCTCACCGGAGCTGTGACCCGGAAGGTTGTTCTTTTGTTTCCTGTGTCTCTCTTCTTTCTCCTTTTCTGTGACCTTCCACCATGAAATTTCTGCTTTGGAGCCACATGACCATGGACTGAATCTCCTAAAGCCAAAAGTTAAAATTACAATAAACCCCTCCTCCTTTGAGTTGTGGGCGTCAGGTATTTTGTCCCAGGGACGGGAAGTGCCTAATCTTCCATTCTTGTGGGTTTATCCTTCCTTGTAAGAGATGACATAGTTATATTCTTATTTTATTTTGGTTTGGGGAGGTTATAAGAAAAAAGGTACATGAAGTCTGATCTATCATTTTTTAATCTTCAAATTGCTCATACAACTTTTACTCCTTATCCAAATATAGTCCTCATTACTCTATAATAAATATTAGTGGAAGAGCAATATCCTCTCCTAGACTTGCTTGTGACGAGATGGGTTGTCTCAGGAGATGCTGGGCAAGCTGTCCCTAGGCATGTTTCTATTCAGCTCAGGGTCCGTCTTCCCCTGTGCATTTCCTGGCAATCACCTCATCACGTAGGTTTTAGGTCCTGGGCCTGAGCTCCCCTGGAGAGTTGTAGATTTGACACATCTGGCAGATGTGGACTGTCTGACTGAGCAGGATTGGGTCTTGCTATGGTTTGGGCTGGTTTGAGTGTATCCCCCAAAGGTTCATGTGTTGGAAGCATGATCCTCAGCACGGAGGTGTTGAAGTGGTGTAACCTTTAGGGCTGGGGCCCAGTGAAAGGTTAACTAGATCATGGGGCACCACCTTCAGAAGGGATTAATACAGGTCTCTTGGAATTGGGTTAATTCCTTCATGAATAGGTTGTTATAAAGCTGCCTTACACCTCTCTTGCATGTGCCACTGCACTCTTGCAATAGCTCCCTCTGCTGTGGTGCCGTCTGCCAGAAGACTCTCACCAGAGCTGAGCAGATGCCATGTCACAGTGTTTGGATCTGGAGTGTCCCCCCGAAGCCTCATGTTCCTATGGATACTTTACAAGGAAGGGGGTGGGGCCTGGCTGAAAGGGGCAGATGCTTTGGGCCTGATCCGGAGGGCTGTATGCTGGTTCTGTCCTACCTCCCAGACTTCTCTGTTCCACCATGCTGTAAGGATCTCTGTCTCCCAGAGCACTAGCTCTGGTTCTGGCTCTGGTTGCAGCCCCACCATGTGATCCCACCATTTTTCAGCCGCCCACCCATGAATGGATGGAGACCTTCTGAAACCGTGAGCTACGATAACACTTTTCCTCCCTTAATTTGTGCATGTCCGGTATCGAGTCATAGTGAGGAAAAAGTAACTAAGACACATAGTCTTGAACCCCCAAAACTTTATAAAGTCTACCGCCTCCAGTATTTTGTTGTAGCAACAGAAAATAGGCTAGAAGTCTTTTCTTGGTTTTTAACCTTGCTAGAGTGACTTTTCACCAAAACTATGTCTAGAACTCTTCATTCTCAGGTCTCATTACTGGTCAACTGTGATCAGTAAACAAAACCCTCATAGTTGAGTAGTCCCAGAAGATGCTGATATCTGAGGCAGAGAGGGCTTCTCACACAGGGAGGCCACCTCAAGAAAGAACCATGCTAGCCTCTGAAACATGGAGTGCCACCAGACTGGATCTCCTTTTGACTTGATGGTATCAGATTATGGCTCTGCACTCTACAGTCCAGTTGAGACACTGAGAGATGTATGATTTTTTCCAAACATTTTTAAAGAAAAAATTTAAAAAGACATTGACATTATTAATTTGGGAAGATCTTTTGCTTTTCCCCTTCAAACCTCATCTTCCAAATAATTTGTGGGAAGAGTGAATTAAATTCATCTCATAAAGAGGAAAAGAGAAAGGGAAATAAAACCCTTGGAATTCTCTGGAGAAGCAACATGGAATTAAAAATGGAAAACAAGGCAACAGTGATACGTTCTGTTTACCTCCAGCAAACACTGAGCTGGGGACGCCTTGACCTCCGCCACTGCAATGCCAGGAATGAGCCCTGACTCTTCTCAAATGTGACATATTTTCCATAGGACTTGATTCTGATCTTTGCTATGACTGCCTGTGGCCACTCAGTTACTGGAAACCTAGTGTGCCAGTTCTCTGCTAAGTGGCTCTGGCGAGGGCCCTGCTAGTGTTTAATCCCAGTAAGAAGGCTCCAGAGGCTTTATTAGTCGTATAAAGAATTAGAGAAATTTTAGCCTGCGCTGGACGACGTCCAGAGCAGCTGTGCTGTTCTTCCAGTAGAGAATTTCTCACAGATATATTGTGCTAACTGAAAAGTATCCTGGGATTCTAACTCTAAATCCTATTTATGATGAACATAGGTAGTCCTTAATTTGCAAAATCTTCAAACGGCTGTGTCAATCCTACTTCCCCTTCCCACGCAGTCTGAGTTCAAAAGCGCCTAATCTCCACTTACAGCTAAATGTCAGTGTGTGTGTTGACTTAGTTCCCGCCTCATTGCTGAGATGCAATACCCAACGCTGACGACTTAAGGGAGGAAAGGTTTATTTTACCTCCCAATATCAGAAGGTTTCAGTTCATTCATGGGCAGCTGGCCATGGCAGAAGCATGTGGCAGAGGCCTAGATGGTGAGAAGCTGTTCATCTGCACAAAGAAAGCAGCGCGAATGAGAGGAACGGTAGCACTGGAGTATGTCCTACCGGGTCATGTCTCAGTGATCCACCCCTTCCGGGTCAAGCCCCAGCGATCAGCTCCTCCCAACCAGACCCGACCTCTTAACAGCAAATGAAATTCACGCATATTCCACAGCTTCTAAATACAAGAGGCTTCTGGGGGAACATTCCAGATCAAAGCCGTAAGAAGCTTCTCTCTTAGTTCTGTGTCTCCAGGTTCCTTCCACAACGACTTGCATGAAAACTATAAATATACTGGGACAGCTACCTATTTCAAGAATGTTCACTAAATATTTATAGAGATAATATTCTAACTACAATATTTTATTTTGTGTGTATAACAGTTTCTTTGATATCAACTATATAATATTTTATTTATAAAGCTATAGAATAAAATATTAAATTTCATAAAATTAAAATTTCTATTCTAATACCATGAAACAAAATATTAACAAAAATGAAATATTATTTAGTGAATAAGGAAAAGATTCTTTATTAAATACTAAATGTTCACTCCATTTTGGCTTCATCCAAAATGTAGCGGTGTTTGCTTAACCTTCCAGAACGTTATTTGCCTGTAATTAAGGCATCGTGCCATCAGGTGGCAGTAGTGCTTTAGCCATTGATTGAGATAAGCAAGATTTTTCTGAAACCCTGTATTAAAACTTTCACTGTTGAGATAGACACAATCAGTATATATCCTGTTACTCATCACACATCATCATTTTCAAGTCACCTTCTGTCTCCATTTCCTCACATATCTAGCTAACAGCTTGCAATAGCTTTTCTTCAAGTAAATTTTGTAGAGTACTACTTCCCTGCAAAATAGTTTTCTATACCACAAAGCTAATTACCACAAGCTTAACAGCTTAAAACAACAAACATGTAGATTTCCACTTCCTGAATGACAGCCTGAAAAATCCACACTCTCCAGCAAAGCAAGCATAGCGGGTGAAAATTATCTTTAAAATCCCAGAATTTAAAGTTTCTGGAAATTGGCCCCAGGGCGTATAGCAAATAAAGACATAGTTATTCAAAGTAGTCTAGTAAAATTCGGTTAGAACATTGAGTCTGTGGCATCTGACCATGACTCCATCCCTCCTTGGTCTCGGTCAACAGTGACTGAAACTCCACCCGAGGGAGGTGAAGCCAAGGGCCCAGGGTTCTCTGCTAAGGGCTATGGCACCTGACTGGGTACCTTTCATCGTCCCCAGATGCATGTCATAGGGGCCAAAATCCAGGTGACTTCAGAGAAGAGGCAGTAGATTGTTTTAAAGACAAGGTCTCATTGTGTTGCCCAGGTGGTCTTGAACTCCTGGGCTCAAACTATCATCCTGTCTCATGCTCCTGAGTAGTTGGGATTATAGCTGTGTATCCCTGGGCCCAACCTTAGATAGATTGTTTAAACAAAGCCAAAATCTTATTTCAAATGAAATATTTGGTTTTCTGTCTTAGAGTTGAAATGTACAATGGCATATACCACAAGCAATTAAAAAGTACATTATGTTCAGGGAAAGCATTTTGAAATAGCAAAAATTGTTTTAAGAGCAGTGCAGCTGAGCTGGATGTACACTGCAGAATCCAGGCCCCCATTCCAAGGGCCCGTGAGGGGAATGATACCCTCTAGGATCATGTGCCGTATAGAAATTCTGTCTCTGCCTTCAGCTGAAGAAGGTTGCAGTGGTCTAGATGGGTGAGATGACAGTTTAGGGCAGGTCAGCCTGGAGGTCCTGCTTCCAGAAATGATGCTATTCCTGAGGGCGTGAGCTGAGAGTAGGGGATTAATTCACTGACGAACCCACTGAGTGGGCTTATTAGGAAGCAGCTCCCCGGAGGCGTGCCTTGGGAGGACAGGTATTTCCCCAGCCCCTGCCCCCGCCTCTGGCTCCTTTCCTGCTCCGCGTGCTCCCTGGAGGCCACGATGCCAGCAGCCCTCCCTGCTCCGCCCTTCCTCCGTGGCACTGCTGCCTGGCAACCACCAGCCATAGACTGAGATCTCTGAAATGTAATGTGAATAGAAATAAACTTTTCTCCTGTAAGTTATGCTCACCCGACATTCTGTCCCCAAAACAAAAAGCTAATAGAAACAGTTCTGGATTTCTGCTAAAGATAAGTTCATTTCCGAGTTACCTTTTTCATATGGTGCTGGGAATCGAACCCAGGGCCTTGCACACGCTAGGCCATAACCACTGAGCTATGCCCCAGCCCCCTTAACTACTCTTATAATATGTGCTGTTTTGATATTTGTGAAGCAATTTCTACAGTAGTGATTCCTTATACATACTGATAGCTCAGTGAAATGAATAGAGTATTGGA
The DNA here is from genome assembly GCA_004027205.1 of Ctenodactylus gundi. Classification (NCBI taxonomy): domain Eukaryota; kingdom Metazoa; phylum Chordata; class Mammalia; order Rodentia; family Ctenodactylidae; genus Ctenodactylus; species Ctenodactylus gundi. The sequence continues at coordinate 291,674 of PVKB01000373.1, forward strand.
GTAAAGCCAGAAATCTATTATAATTTTGTCATTTACTAGCTGTGTGACTTTACGCAACTTACCCAACGTCCTTGTGCCTCAGTTTCTTTATCTACAGAAGAAAGAGAATAAGCCCTTCACAGAGCAATTATCCAAATCAAACCAGATCACCTTAAAGCTGCCTTAAATTAGGTTAGCCCATGCAAATGAAGGGCTTATTTTGCATAACAAAACAATTATTGTTCATTGTCAGCTGCTGGCTGACTGAACACTATCGGCTGGCTTACCATACGTGCTTAATCTATCAAGTTCTCCTTGATTAATTAAGCAGGTTTAAAAACAGTTCCTGTGGTCATTCGTCAGCATAGATGTAAAACAACCAGTCACTTCCTAGTTGGTAACTCTCAAACCTGGAGAGCAGCCATCAGGACCCTCCTGGGGCTTGGATACAGAAAGTCTGAGTTGGGATTCTGGAGTGATCAGCGTGTTCTTGCTGGACGTAATACCTGACGCCTGAAGATTAAAGGGGGAAAGTTTCTTGGTTCACGGTACCAGGGGACTCGGTCAGAAAGCTGCTCACCTCACGGTGACCTGGAAGCAGAGCACAGCTGAAGAGCACCTGTAGAGACCCCCCTGTATAGACTCACACAGGCACACCCAGAAGTGTGCTTTACTAATTGTCCTGGCGGCTCACTAGCCAATCAAGCTAGCAATCCAGCTCAACTGTCCAGCATCTGAAAATATGCCCCCTCCCCCCGCGAAGTTCCCAGGAGATGCTAAATACGTCAGGGCAGGGGCCACTATTTGAGAACTACCGTCCTAGGAAGAGGGAACATTTCCACTCTTGTTACAAATTGTGGAAAACACCCCAGAGGGAAAATTCCAGGGTAACGTGACAGCTATTTAAAAAGTTTCTTGTCCTCATCTCAGGGAATCCCAGAAGTCTTCAAGAAAAAAGGAACATTTGGGCTGAAATGTGAAATTTGTGTACGCAGATGGGTTACCATAACAGGGTGGCAGACGGGGAAATGGCTGGACAGAGAGAGGAGCCTGTGGAAGACGGGGCAGGGTAGAGCCTGGGGCTGGTGGCTGGCGTGCAACTGGGGTGGGGGACGAAGGGACTGGCATGCGTCGAGACTGCAGAGAGCAGCAGGCCCGGACTGGGCAGATCGTGAATTTCATCCTCAGATCAGTGAGAAGTCGCTGAAAGACTTTCAGCAAGGGAATGCATGGAGAAAATCAGTGTGTGTGTGTGTGTACAGAACAGTGAGACCCAGAAAGTATAAAAACGTTTAGCAGAGTTGGTGATGTGGGCTGAGAGGGTCAAGCCCTTAGGAAAGGCGAAAGGGTGGGTGGGACAGAGTGGGGAGGTGGGCGTGAGAGAGCTCAACCGGGACAGACAAAAACTGCAGCCCACCAGCTGCTCCTCGGGTCTCCTGACTCCCTCTTTTTGGTTTCACCCTTTTCTCTCTCTTGGGGCGGGCAAATCCTTACACAAAAGAACCCAAGGGAGAGGAGACTTTAGTCTGCACATCACTGCGTGGTATCGCTACCAGACACAAACTAAACGCCAGCGCATCACTGACCTGGGTTGCTCGATCATGATGAGAGAAACTCAAGAAATCGCAAAAGGGGGCTGAGTGTGTTGGGAAAGTGGACCCCCGATGGATGGGTCCCCTCCTCACTGCCTCCACACTGTGGGGCTCTTTGTCCATCTCTTAAAATAAATCCTACTTCACAGTCGCATGAGACATGCGCAAGCCCACTAGGGACGTGTCAAAGCGAGGTTAGCCTGCGGCCGGGTAGAAACCCCTGAACCGTGGGCAGCAGGGAGCTGTCAGCATCCCACGTGGGCGGAGACGTGGTGTGGCCAGGAGGGAGGGCACGGGCTGGAGGAGGACCGCAGCATGGTGGGGGGGAATGCAGGGTGAGATCTTAAATTTGGTTTTGAAATATCATGCTTTCGCTTTTTTGAATTCACCTGCAGGAAAAAATTTGGAGGTTTTAAAAGGATGCATTTCTATTGAATTTTGACAAAGGCGGAGGAGATTCACCATTACCAGTCCTGTCAGGACACATTAAAATTTTATCTTTTCCAAAAAATTCCCTTACACTCTCTTTGCAGTCGGATCTTCCCCTTACCCATGAGCCCTGGCAAATGTCAACAGCGTCTTGGCTCCTGCACTCGTGAATTTTCATGAATGCCTTTTGAATGGAATCATACAACATACCATTTTTTTGGACTCTGACTTCTGTCTCCTAGCCAAGCACAGTTGAGATTCACGTGTGGTGTTGTGCTTCCATAGTTATTTTTGTTCCTAGGTACTATTAGGCAGTGTGGGCGCTCCTCAGTTCATTTGTCCACTCAACTCAAGGGTCTTCGTGGGAAGAATTAACAAACATTTGGAACACAGCAGCCACGAGGTCTAGAAATGTGTGTACCACTTGGCTTTATTTACAGAACCAGTCACCTTGAATTCTTCTAGGACAAGTTAGTAACATAGGTTCTTCCTATAAAAATCAGGAACATGAAGCACCCAAAGCAGTAAGTCAACTGGAAACGTGCAGTTGCTGAGGCAATGCTGCCTAAATGAGCTATATTCATAGTAATTTTGCATAAAGCATTAAACCTTTTTTTGCTACCCAGGGACCTGCAGAACATATTGTAATGCTACTAAACATATGCTGGGCCAAGTTGCACAAGCCTATAATTCCGTGATTGTGGGAGGCTGAGGCAGGAAGATCACAGGTTTGAGTCCAGCCTGGACAACTTAACAACTTAGCGGGACACTGTCTCAAAATAAAAAATAGAAATGATTTGGAGATATATAGCTCAGTGCAAAGACCCTGGGACTGATCCCCAGTGCCACACACACACAAAAAGACTGCTTTGCAGTGTAATTGCAATAAATTATTTATTATGTGTATTATAAAAATCCTCAAAAGTATTTAAACTCTTTTCAGTGATTCACATTTATAATACTGCTCTCATGTCACATGTGCATGCTTTCAACATGTGAACCCAGTTCTCCCTAGCTTATGAGGGTAAATGCATAGAATCAGGGAACTGGCTTGTACAGGTTTACGTTAGACTGTTAAAATCAGCTCAACAATTTCCAATTTCCTGCACTATGGTGTGTTTTGCCTCCCACCACCAATGTCTGAGAGTTCCGGTTGCTCCGCCTCTTCGTGACTATCTGGTGGTGTAAGATTTTCAGTTTTAGCTGTTTTTAATTTTGGTCATTCTAATGGGTATGTCATGGTGTCACTTTAATACCCTTTTATGTGTTTTCATGCGCATCTTGACATGTGTACACCTTTGTGGTGAGATGTCTGTTCAAATCTGTTGCCCAATTTATAACTGGGTTGCTTGTTTTCTTTATGGTGGGCTGACCATGTTACACTAGAAAGGTCTCTGTGATGTAACAGGGATGACATTGGCCCAGGAGACATGAGCTGGGGTTCAGAGATGTCATTCGGAAGTCAGCGCATGCATGTGCATGTGATAGTCTGAAGAGTACCCACGGAGCAGGATCATGAGGGGTTACAATGCTTCACAGTGGGAGAGAGGTGAGCCTCCAGAGGATGCTGAGGATACGTGACTGTAGGAGTCAGAGGGAATCAGGAAGAGGGTGATGTGAAGACACCCTGGTGTCTGAGCTGTGAGCACATGGTGAACATTCAAGTTGACCAGAGGCACTAGACATTGACGACCCGTTTAGTTCATGAATGTGAATGTCAGTATGGGCTTTGGACTATGCCCGAGGCTGTAAAGGGCCAGAGGGCTGGAATGTGCCGAGGAGAAGTGGACGTGAGCGAAGAGTTGGCACACTATCCTGCTTGAGATTTGCCTTCAAGACGAGACAGACGGGCTTGTAATTGCAAGCACACTCAAGGAACTCAAGATCTGTAAATTAGGACTGACTTTTTTTAAATTTCACTCTTTCCTTCACTCAGTATTTACTGGGTCCTGGGTATGTGCCCAACTAACACTGTGTTACCTGCGGAGGGGGAAAGATGCGCAGGACAAACGTCCCAACCGCCAGCAGCAGGCCGCACCCGCAGGCCCGGAGAGAGAGGAGTCTCCATAGAGGATGTGAGGGGCAGGAAGGAGCTTGCTGAGAACTTTCTCCTCTGTAGGGACCACACGTTTTGTTTTAGGATATGCAGGTTCTCAGGTGACAAAAATCCTAAAGGTGGAAGAGAACTGAGGGGTGGTGTGGTACGATTTCTCCATCTTGCATGCATAGGAATCTGAGTTTGGCTTGTCCAAGGACACACATCCGGTAAGTGGCAGGTTGTGGGATCAGCTCTTATCTCCCGCTTTCTAGTTTGGGGAACTTTCCATTGCCTCAAGCCAGATTATGTACACAAGTGTCAATCACTGCATTTCTGAGTTCACGTGGCTTCACTGTTTCTTTAAATGGTAACGTTAATGAATTCCATGAGTCGGTGCTTATTTTCCGTATTCTGCCAATTAATTGTGGTTTTGGGGGTAATCTGTTCCAAGTCCCTGGATTACAAAGTATGGCGTCAGCTATTTTTTTTTAAGGTAATTCATTCCAAAGCTTGGAGCAATTATACCTAATATAGCTGATGGTTAGCTGAATTTGTCTCTAAATGTCCTTGAATTAAAAATCAATAGTCCCACGTGTTTCCCCCCACGGTATATCTACTGGGAGCCATTATGGCATAGAGCGGGAGTCTCTATGGGGGTACACAGATATCCTGGAGAGTGGCAAAAATCAGGTTTGAAGCATCCCTGTGTCCCTGGGTGGGTGACAGGCTGGAAAGGTCTGTTTGGGGGAGCTGGCTGGTTTTCCTTCAGCCAGAGATCATGATGAGAGGGACTCACTGTCATTTCTGACCCTCATTCCCCTTCCCCTTGCCCCAGGCAATCTACGTAGATAGAGCTTCTACCATCTGGAAAATATCAATTTGGTTTGGAAACCAAGAGCATCTTCTACCACATCGAAAATTGGTTACTTCCCAAGCCAGCAGCATGTCAAAGACAGGGGAAAAGTGATTACCCATCACACAAAACGACCGTGTTTATGTCCGAGGCAATCAGGTAAGTCTTTGGTGGCCTCATCCAACCTAATCTCTCGAGAGGACAAAAATGAGGTGTGCCCTAGCAGTGGGGCCTCAGGAAAGTGGCATCACCCTTAAATATTGGAGCTGCCAAGTACCAGGGCCAAAAACCTAATTTCCCCTCTACCTTTCAATCTTCTTGTCCGGGATGCCTGTAACAATAGGCTGGTAGACAAGAGGAAACAGACAGGGGCGCATGACTTTGTATGTCTCAGCAGTGCACAAGAGAAAGTCCAGGACAAGTACCGATCTCACGGGTGTACCTTAAATCACCTGCTGTTAGCATCCTCCGCCAAGAACAGACGCACTTCACAGGAGTGCCGGAGGAGCCAGGCCTTGGGTCAGCCAAGTGTGGGAGGGGAACCAATGGTGTATATATGCAAGATTATTATTATACGTAAGCAAGATTTGTTATTATTATTATTATTATATATGTAAGCAAGATTTGTGTCCTGGTCACTTTCTCATTGTGGGGTCATGATGGGTTACAAGTATAACTTACAGGAGGAGAGGCTTAATTTAGGTAATATTTTATTTTAGGTAATGTTTTAGAGGTTTTGGTTGGTTCATGGTTGGCTGGCAATGGCGGAAGGACGTGGCGGAAGGCAGGAAGTAGAATGAATGAGGAGGCATTGTGGGTAAGAATACATCCTTCCAGGTTAGCCCCCAGGGATCAGGCCCCACCTTTTAACAGCACAGATACCATCAACAGGTCAACCTGCTGATCCAATTAGTCCTTATCATTAAGTCACTGGAAATGTAAACACACGAGGCTTGGGGATGCAGACACGCCAGGGTCGAACCGTGACAGGTTGTTACGGAGTTTCTTCTCCATGTGGTCTCCGGGCTGAATGGGGTACTGACTGGCACTCTTTCCTTCCTCTTTCGAAGCCAGCCACTTCTGGCGACCAGCTTAGTCCCTCCTACTAAGGGGAGGAGGAGGAGGGACACATTTGCGAAGGTATGTTCTAGCTTTGCTCGTGTGTTTCTTCTCCATTGCTTTCAGCTCAAAATAACTCTTATTCCGTAGCAACATATTCCGGGATGGCAGATTCTACTACCCTTGGAAAGACTTTCTGAACTCAGAGTTTGATAATACGAACAAGAAAACCAGGCCGAGGAAGAGGAACCTGGGTATTCTGTAACGGGGTGAGGGTTCCTGCCTCCTCTCTCTGTCCAGTTTCCGTACCTTAAAACAAGCAGGCCGATCAAGGTGACTTCTTTTTTATCTTTTAGTATTTATTTATTGATGGAGTTAGAGGCAGAGTCTCATTCTGTGGTCCCTGCTGGTCCAGAACTCACTATTTCACCCAGGCTGGCCTCAAACTCAGAAAACTTCCTGCCTCCGTGTACATAGTGCTGGGATTACAGGTGTGTGCCATGATGCCCAGCTAACTTTTATGTGGTGCTGGAGAACTGATGTCAGGGCCTCGCCCATGCTAGGCAAGGGCTCTAACCTCTGAGCCACTCCCTCGGCCCCAGCACGACTTCTCGGGTCTCTTCCACCTCTAAGTCTCTTCAGGCCTTGTGGCCTTGAGTACTTCCTGGGAACGCGGAGCCTTGGGCCCCACCCGCAGCTGCCAGCCGATTGGATGGTACGCGGTAGTGTTGGCTTTAGAACGTGTGGCTTTGGGCTCCAGATACCTTGCTCAATTTATTTTTGCTCCTAAAACTTTCAATTCCCTTCCACTCATTGGCCTGCAGGTGTCACCAGAGAGTCAATACTGGTAACGAAGAGAGGGAAGAGCGGCCTGTTTCCTTCTCCACCACCCCTCACTTGGTCTTTGCCCTTGATGGCGAGGCACCGGTAAAACCACAGAAAGAAACGGGCTGGGGGTGTGCTCAGAGCTGTGTGCCCTCCGTATGCCTCTGCCAGTCTGAGCTCGATGTCACCTTTCTAACAATGTAATCTCACCAAGTATGATTTATTTTGTCCCCCAGAACTTGTTAGTTTATCAAGTCACTTCCATTGTATTTTATCTTACTGTCCATTGGCTCCCTACAGTTCTGAATTATAACAACCAACTTTCCAATAAGCTGTCTTTAAGGTATTTATTACAAAAATATATTATTTGTGTAATATTTTAAAATTTGTAGAAACAGTTTCAATTTAACTTTTTGCAGTTTTTAAATTGGTTCTACTGATTAATGGATTTCATTGTGGCAGACTGGTGCATGCCCATACATAGTTCTCTGAGCTAATCATCCCCCAGGGTCCTCCCTTCTTAACATCATCATCTTGGATGGTGGGAGTTTACCATGTGAATTCAGCCAGAGCATCTAGCACTTATCAGGCCCTGTATCAGATGTTGATTGTTTGGTAAATATGGCCTAGTTCCTGCCTTGAGGGTGCAGGGCAGCTGATAATACCTCAGTGGGGCAGCTGTGTTTAGGTTGAGGCCTGAAAGACTGTTGTGGTCAGAGGTGGGAGCGGAGCAGGATATTTGTCACTTTGTCACTGGTGGGACAAGATACCCAACACCTACAACCTGAAGGAGAGGTTTGTTTCGAGGGTTCAGTGCTGCCTGGACTCAAGGCAGAAACAGCCTGGCAGAGGAAAGCTGTTCAACTCATGGCATATGCGAAGTAGAGGGAGAAGGCAGGAACCAGGCACAAGAATTCCAGATCACAACCCCGTCTGCTGCCTTGATCCAACCCCTTCCAAAGCCCCTCGCCAAGCAGGAGACTTTTGGAGGACGTTTTAGATCTAACAGTAACAGTCAGGGAAAGAAAGCTGCGTGCAGAGCCACCAGCACCACGTTGAGCATGTCGGGCAGGACGAAGTGTAGGAGCCAGAGAGGGAACAGTGGGTCAGATGCTGCTGGACACACGGCCCAGGGCCTGGTGGGCAAGGGCTTCGTGGACCCAAACACCGCACTTGGTGGCCCGGCGATGAGTTCATCTTTTTAACTGTTTTAATGGAAGTACTCTGCTGATATTCATATTTTAAGAAGCTTAAGAAGGAATACTTTCATATAATTTTTAAATTATTTTTAAGCTTCCAAATCAAAAGCCTACCTATTATGATTTGGCTCTGGAATGTCCCCCAAAAGCCTCATGGATTTGAATGTTGTGAATTCTCTGATTTTGAGGGCTGTTGGAAGGAGGGGCCTGGTAGGGCGTGGGCAGGTTGCTGGGGTAGGGAATTACCCATGGGGCACTGCTGGATGTGGAGGGACATATTCTTGTCCGGCTTCTTCCCGCCCTCATTCCTTCCTCTTTTGATGCCATGAGCTGTTCTCTACCACCAAACCCTTCCTCGCCATGCAGCCACCACGAGTGGGCAAGACCTCCCGAAACTATAAGTTGCAATGAGCCTTTCCTCCCTTAAGTTGTGGCTGTCAGGAATTGGGTCCCAGCAACAAGAAAGTGACTACGACACTATCTATTAATAAAAGTAAGGAGATGTGAGTGCTTACATCTTAGCTGCTCACGCCCCGACTGCCCTGTTTACTTTATGTTCATTATTGATTACTCTGGGGTTTCTGTGTTTATGACCATGTTACTTGCAGGTACTTGGCTTTGTTTCTTCCCTTTCAGTCATCCTGTTTTTTATTTTCTTACTGTGTACCTCAAGATGACTGGCACATTGCTGGAAGGCTGCCGAGACAGCTGGCATTTTTACCATGTTTATTGTAATATTTACATTTGAGTCTGTTCATTATAGATTGTTGGGTAGACACTCTTAGAAGAAATTCCCACCTCACCTTAGTTCATGAAGGGTTTTTGTTATTGAATTTTCTATATCTACTTAGATAACTCTATATTTTTCTCCTTTCATATGTTGATATGATGGATTACCTTAACAGATTTTCTAAATGCTAAACCAAGTTTGCATTCCTAGGATAAATCAAACTTAACATAATGTGTAATGTTCTTTATAGTTTTGCTGGAATCTCTTTGTTAATACGTTGTTTACGGGTTTTGCATCTATGTTGATGGGTAAGGTTGCCCTGGAATGCTGTCCTTTTTCGCTTTTTTTGCCTCATTTTGTTATGAAAGAGACTCAAGTTTCATAAAATGAATTGGGTGGAGCGTTTTCTCTTTCCTGTTTCTCTGGCATGATTTGTATAATTTTCAAATGCTCTGTTCTTTGGATGTTTGCTAGGGTTTACCTTTTAAATCATATGATCCCAGTTTTATTTGTGGGAAAATTTTCAACTCCAGATTTTATTTCCTTAAATGTTATTGCCATGTCCAAGGTTCTATTTTCCTCTCAGTTTCGTTTTGTTACCAAAAAAATCATAGTTTCATCTAAATTCTCCCCGTTATAGTTTGGATCTGGAATTTTCCCACAAAAGTCCCAGGAAAGTGGATGGTGTGGAATATGTATGGATCCTATGTACTGATAAAAGGTGGGGCCTGGTCAGGAGGCGTGGACTACAGGTGTGTGGTACAAGGCAGGCCTGTGGTAGATTACAGATTATAGGTGTGTGGTGGATTAAGGGCATGCTGTAGATTACAGTTGTGTGGCACATTACCGAGCATGTGACCTGGAAGGGGCAAAGCACTGGGGCTTTACCTGGAAGAGACGGAACACTGAGGTTTAACCCGGAAGGGGCGGACCACTGGGACATGACCGGGAAGTTCATATTGCTAGATCCTCCTTTCTTGCTCACTTGACTTCCTGTCTGTAATACTATGACCAGATTTCTTCCACCTCTACCAGCTGCCAGTGAGTGAACTGTGTGAGACCTTCTGAAACTGTGAGCTAAAATAAATCTTTCCTCTCTTAAATTGTGGTTGCCAAATATTTCTATCTAAGCAAAAAGAAAGTAACTGAGACACTCCCCAAAGATACACTGGCATAAAATTGATTATAATCTCTTTATTTTCTTCCTGTTCTCTGCTACCTATATACTTTGTCTTCATTTACATTCCCAATATTTTTATGTCTTTTTCTTCTTGGTTAGCTTTGCTCCAAATCTGTTAACTAATTTTCTTTCTCTTTCTCTCTCTCTCTCTCTCTCTCTCTCTCTCTCTCTCTCTCTCTCTCTCTTTCTTTTGGGAATGTGGACCATGGCTTCATGTACATTAGACAAGCACTCTACCAGTGAGCTGCATTCCTAGCCCTTGTTTGTCCTTTTAAAGTTCTAGATTTCAGCTTTGTTTATCCACAGTCCTGTTTATTGTACATAGCCACCACCACCTATCCAGTCACCCACTGGCAGACACTTAAGTTGCTTTGGTTCTCACCTACTATGGACAAAGCAACTTTGGGCATCTGTATTTAAGTCTCTGAGTGAACATATGCCTTCATTTCTTTTGGGTAAATAGCCAGCACTGAAATGGGATCCTACGGTAGGTACATGTTTAAGCCTTCAAGCAAACCTTCAAATTTTTTCCCTGAGTGATTGTATTATTTTACATTCCCCACCAGTCTGTATGAAAACTCTGGCGCCCACATCCTTTTAACATCAGACATCGTTAATATATTTGCTTTGACCAATTCATTAACTTTTCAAAGAGATTTAAGTGCCAAGACAAATATTAGTCCCATTTACCCATACAGTGGCCATTCCCGAGGCTGCTGACCTTTGGGTAGTGCCATGTTTCCACCTAGATCTGTTATGGTTCCGCATGAAGGACTTCCTGTAACACTTCCGGTAGCGCAGGTCTGCTGCTGCTGAATGCTTTCAGCTTCTGTATGTGTGAAAAGAAAAAAATCTGTATTTGACCTTGTGTTCTAGGTTGATACTGTCTTATTTTCTTTCAGTATTTTAAAGATATTGCACTTTTTCTTTCAGTATTTATTTTTTCTAAAGCAATACCAGCTATGATTGTTATCTTTGTTCCTTTCTATGTAAAGATTTTACCTATCTGTGTGTGTGTGTGTGTGTGTGTGTGTGTGTGTGTGTGTGTGTGTGTGTGTGATATGATGTCATTCTGGGGCTCAAACCCAGGGCACTGCTCATGCTACCACTGAACTACACCCTTGGCTGCTTTTTAAGATTTTTCTTTTCATCAGTGGTTTTGAACACTTGTGTTCACCTTGTGACTGTGGCCTCCTGCTGGGCCGGGTGGTGAGCACCTTGCATGCAATCCCTTCCGTGTGCCATGTTGAGTGTGTTTCATTTTTACAATCAACTGAGACTTGGCTGCATAGTTTATGACTTGCACCCCGACACCTAGCACAGAGCCTGACATGAGGCGGGGGCTTGGTAGCCATTTGAGTTTGCGATTGCCTGGGGTTGTACAAATTGAGAAACTTGAAAGGAGGTCATCCTTTAGTTTCTTAACATGCTCCTCTGTCTGTTTTACAGAGAAGAGGAAGATGAAGGAGAATAAGAGTCATTTACAAGATGGGCAAAGGCCAAGGTGGCTCTCAATCTGCTTGTTCAGAAGACTGTGCCCTGACTAACTGGGCCGTCTGACCCCGGCTACCAGCGTGTTTCCGAGAAGGATGGAGCTCGGTATCTTGTCCTTGTCATCCCTCTCCATCCCCCCTTCTGACCAGGAGTGGCTTGTCCAGCATCAATGACAACCCGAGGCTCTGCACGCAATCGGTACAAACTAGGGAAGTCTGCACTTGCTGCCAGGCACTGTATGAAGCCCACAGGCCTGGCCTGACTGTTGCTATCCACGCCACCACAGGGTGGTCCACAGGCGGGGCAAGGGAACAGGAAAGGAGGCAGAGGTAGAGAAGAGGCAGGAGGGACTCTGGGTGCTCGTCGGGGTTGGATTTTGTGTATAAACATCTAGAACATGGGAAAACTAATCTACAAGATTAGTTTAAGATTCTTTTTGTGATACTGGAGACTGAAGCTATATCCCCAGTCCATTTTTAGTTTTGATCTGAGACAGGATCTCTCTCACTTAGTGCCTTAGTTATTTTTTTTTTTTTTTGTCACTGTGACTCAATACCTGACATCCACAACTTTAGGGAGGAAAAATTTACTGTAGCTCACAATTTCAAGAGGTCTCCATCCATTCATGGGCAGCCAGCAACAGGGGAAGCTCATGGCGGAGGCAGAGGTGGAGGTAGCACCTCAGGACACTGCAAATACGAAGCCAAGTCCCAGAATAAAGGATAAAAGAGGAACATATACACTTCCAGATCCTGTGCCAGTGAGCCATCCCTTCTGAGTCCAGCCTCAGTGTTTCACACCTTCCAGGTTCAAGCCCGTAATCCACCACACACCTGTAATCTACAATACACCACATACCTGTAATCTAGAATCCAATCCACATGCCTGCAATCTATAATCTAATTCACACATCTGTAATCTACAAGCTGCCACACACCTGTCTTCCATCACACACCTATAATCCATCGCACAGTCATAATCTACCCCTCCAGACTAGGCCCCATCCCCTAACAGCACACGATCCCCTAGATAATCCATAACATCCAAATGCATAAGGCTTTTGGGGAACATTCCAAATCCAAACCACAATATTTAGTCCCTAAATTGCCCAGGTTGGGCTCAAACTTGCAATCCTCCTGCCTCAGGCTCCCAGAGTTCTGAGTATAGTATAATATCAGTTGTAAGTGCTTATTTTCTTTCTTCTCCCCCCCCCCCCCACCTCCAGACAGAGTCTTACATTGCAGCTCAGTTTGGCCTTAAATTCCCAATGCTCCTGTCTCAGCTCCTGACTGCCGGGATTGCAAATGTGAGCCACCATGCCTGGCTCTAAATTTTTAATTCCATGCTTTATATTTAATTTAAAACAAGGGAAGAGCCAAGCTACTTTTTGTTGATGTTTATTTAAAACGTTGGCTCTTTTGTTTACGTTTAAGTATGCGAGTTGACCCAGAAGAGACGGTAGCTTAGTGGCTGCGCTTGGAGGATGGGGCACCAACACTGACTCAGAAGCGTCACTGCGTGTCAGGCAGAACTCAGCCAGGAGGCAGAAGCCCAGCAGTTTTTTGATAGGAAATGGAAAATAAAAAGTTGTAAGCTTGGTGTTCGAAATGGTAAAAGGACCCTAACATGTTGTGGCAGTAACACCTGTGTGAAGCAAGCGTGGTCCCTGTAGCTGCGGGGACCAGACAACTCAGGGACACACTGAGAAACAGAGCCAGGTATTGTGGTGCAGACCTACGATCCCAGCACTCTGAGAGGCTGGGACAGGAGGAACGCAATGGTGCTTGGGGGGTCACTGGGATGCAGGCGTTGGCTGCAGAGATGTTTATCTCTGTAAGCATACTGACAGAACTCAAAGTTCAAATATTTTCTAGTCCAACATAGCTGATCTATGATTTTTTTTTGAGACAGGCCTTTTTCTGTCGTCTTAATAACTACTTCTGTTGTGCTCCGGAGAACTGGCCACACTCCCAGCCCTACGCCTGCTCACCGGCTTCTCATTTCTTGCGTTTTTCCTCAGCTGGTCCAGAGCTCACTATGTAACCCAGCCTGCCCTCAAGCTCACGCTATTCCTCCTGCCTCAGCCTCCCCAGTGTGGGGAATGCAGGCTAATCTCTACGTGGTGCTGGGGAATTGAACACACCACCTTAGCCCCTGAGCTACGCCCAGCCCTGATCTACATCTTTGCTTCTCCTATGTCAGAGATGAGTTTCAGAATTCTCACACTGTTGGTGCTTATGTCCCATAAGTAACACAACAGTCGTGAGGGAGAGTTCACGGATGCAAGTCTTACCTGCTCCATTTCCTGTGCAACGCTCTCAGAGCCTGAGTCTCCTCCCACGGAGAACTAGGGTGGTTACAGCACACCAGCAGCTGTAACGCTTCGGGGAGTCGCTTGTAAAGCCCGAGAGCTGTCGCATGCTAAGTGCTTGAGAAATGTTGACTCTCGCTTTCCTCAGCTGATCCCTGCTTATCTGTCATCATTCTGTATGCAACAGAATAATTTTTATTTTATTTTTGCGGCACTAGGGGTTGAGCCCAGGGCCTTCACACTGTGCTACATACTCAATTGATTTTAAGTTTTTATTTTGAGTCAGGGTCTTGTTAAGTCACTAAGTTGCCCAGGCTGGGCTCACACTTGCCATCCTCCTGCCTCTAGAGGGCAGGGAATTATAGATGTAGGCCACTAACCAGATTTTATTATATTATTTTATTTTATTCTCTTCCATTCTTTTGTCTTTTCTTATTGTAATTTCCAATGCACATTCTAGACCAGTGCCCTGCCATTGAGCTAGGTCCTCAGCCCTTCTACTACCAATTTGCATCAATAGGGTTATAGTCTTATTGTGTAATCGCCTCTATCTTCTGTCACTGGTTATTTGTACAATCAGAGCTACCGATGTCATTGTTAACCCACTAGCAATGAAGACAATGTTCTAATTTTTTTTTAATGTAATGAGTTGTCTGAGTTTTGCCAAAGTAGCTTGGCAAGCATCCACTGGCATTTCTCTTAAATATTTTCTGTTCTTGGATCGCTAATGTTTTCTTGTTGTTTTAGTCACTTTTCTATCACTAGAACAAAATATCGGGCACCTACAACTTAACAGAAGAGAGTTTTATTTTGGCTCAAAGTTTTGGACTCTGTCCATGGTTGGCTGCAGCACAGAAACGACACAGCGGAGGGGAGCTGCTCACTGCATGGCGGCCGGAAGCAGGGGAAGAAGGGAGGAGCCAGGGACAAGGATGCGTCCCTCCAGGTGATGCTCCCTGGGTGTGACTTACCCTGCCAACTATGCCTGCCACCGAGCAAAGGACTTATAGGGGGACACTTTAGATCTAAATCATAACACTGTGGAAAGGGTAAAAGCATTCATGTATCCCTCCCAAATACAAGACACAATGAATAATTAAATTAAAAATTATTACCATAGAAGACTTACAGCCACGGTCCCCTTCCCCCCTTGGAAGACTCTCCCTCACTTGAGCACACTTATCCCCGTGTTCTTGACACTTTCTGAAACACTTCTGGAAGTCCCTCTTTTGTGTCTTTTCTTGCACTGTCATGGCTGCCTTGATGTCCTGAGTCAATTCAAAACATTTGCTTTGCATGGTCATCTTTACCTTGGGGAAGAGCCACAAGTCACACAGTACCAGACCCAGGGAATACGGTGGATGAAGGCACACCATCGGGTCATGGTGCCACCACATTCTTAAAAACAGAAATTGCCTTAAGTGTTTGAATTAATTCAGAACATCAAAGTAGGGGGAATGTTTTGATGTGGATTTGTGGCAATGTGTCTTTTACTACGATTGTTTTTCAAAACTTTAAACAGACACTGAATTTTAAAAAATCCCACCTCTTGTCTGCAGAGTACAGAGGCTTGTATGAAGGAACAAAGCAGGAACCGAGAGGCAGTGAGCGGGTGTGGGGCTGGGAAAGTGTCACCAGTTCTTTGGGGCCACGGCAGAAGTAGTTATCGAACAGGCTGAGGCCGCTCTTTGGATGCTTGTCTGTTTTGTCCATCTGTATTTTTCTGAAGTGAATTCCTTATTGCTCATCCTTAGCTTAACTCTGCCAATGCAAAGGAAAACTGAGTAAGAGCTCTGGGGCTGACCTTCAGAGGGAGCTGGTGGGAAAGAACGAGGATGGAATGCGGGGCACGGCAAGCGGGTTCCCACCTGGAGGCTCCTTCCAGAGCCAGCCTCTGCCAAATCCTTGAGCTGTGCTCGCAAGGCAAAGCCTGTTCCTGCATAATTCTCCTGAAAATAGAGCCACAGGGAGAACTTCCCCTTCCAGCTACGAAGAGGACTTACCAGAATTACCCTCCCTCTAGCATAACCAGGAAATTGCAAATTGCACGAAATACTTGAAACCCATCATTTCAGACGCTGAACCCCACGGAGAACAAACCTGATCCCTCAGACGAGGAAAGAAGCGAGGGGAGCCTGACCTTGGCCTAGATCTTCTGGCTGACTGTGGCACTGGGAGGAGGGGGTGTCAAAGCCTGGCAATCTCGCTGAGGTGAAAAGGTGCTGTGGTTTGGATCTGGAATGTACCCCCAAACCCTCTTGTTTGCAAAGTGACTCAATCACAAGTGTGAAGTGGTTTTGTTTTGTTTTTTTTCCCTTGTGTTGTTAAGAGGTAGGACCTGGTGGGGAGGGCCAGATTACTGAGAAGGTGATGGAATGACTGAGGGTGTGGCCTGGAGGGCGTACTCTTTCCCAGCTTCTCCTCTACCCAGATCCTTTCTCTTGCAATGCTTTGAGCAGCTGTCCTCTGCCAGGCCCTTCCTGCCATTGCCACCATGAATGACGGAGACTCCCTGAAGCTCTGGGCTAAAATAAACCACTCCACACTTCAGCTATGGGTATCTGGTATTATGGTCAGCAATGAAAAAAAAAAAAAAGACAGAACACAAAGATTGAGGATAAGGGTAGCCACGGTGAACTTGCTTTGAAGAATTTCCAGAAAGTTCCATAAAGGTGCCTAGGGGTTCCCTTGAATCTTCTGTTTGATATCCATCCACACAGACGTGAACCCCAAGAGGCTGGTGAAAGCAAATCCTCAGGAAAGACCTGTCACAGAGTCCACGGGACTCAGCCTACTGGCAATCACTTGCGTTCCCTCCAGCCGGCGTGGAACGGCTACCTGCAGGCTCAGAAGTCCTCCAGTTGGGGGAGAGAAGGGACAGGCGGAGTGAGGTGAGTGACAAGGCCCAGTCAGGCTGAACCACCCCTTGGCTCCAAGAAGTGGAGGGAGGAGAGGAGAATAGCAGAAGACTCAGGGCAGATGTGCTCCGTGGAAGGCAGAGGGAAGAGCCATCCTGAGAACAGGTGAGTGATTTACATACTTGACCTTCCACAGAAATGTTAGAATAACCTCTCCTGGTGTCATAAAACGAAGTCACTGAAGAAGCTAAGGGATGCCTGTGTCAACAAACTGTCAACTCCTTGCATAGGCACCTTATCCACCAAAAGTGGCTGAGTTGAATGATGGCTCATCGGTCACAAAGTCAAGTCGCAGGCGCGCGCGCGCGCGCGCGCGTGTGTGTGTGTGTGTGTGTGTGTGTGTGAAGGGGCACGTTTCACTAGGCATTTTAGAAGAGTAAAAAAGGAAGCTCTTTCTTTGTGGATTTCCAGAAAATCAACCTTTCCATGGACATTCAGCAAGCTGTCATGGCCCACGTCAAAGTTAGACCATTAAGTATTCCCAGGGATTCCAGCGATGAGTCTGTGGCCAGGGCTACACAATGACTGAAGTCTTTGCCACACACTGCCTGGGCCTTTGCCTGGAATTCCTGTCTCTGATTAGATGACAGAGTCTAGTAGACCCGAAGCTAACCCCAGACTCTGTCCCACATGGGCCTGAGACTCTGGAGAGAAATATGGCAGAGATCTCTGGCAATGGGAGGAAATTCTTGTAGACGGGAGCACTTTTCTTTATCGAATCCAAAAGCCGTTCTCTCATGACATGCGCCTTGAGTGTCATTTTGTTTCTTGGGACCTGTTTCCCTTGGTTGCCAAATAAGGCTTCAGCTATGACTTTCTGCTGTGGCTGAACTTATCCCCGCAAAGCTCCTGTTGGAAACAAGCCCTCCGTGGGCTGCTGGAGGCGTGTGGGTCACAGGGACAGAGTCCGCATGAATGGGTTAATACTTTTTCCCCAAGAGTGCTGCCTCTCAGTGCTGTTTCAGTAATGGGGAGACCGGTTTGTCACAAAGTAAATCTGTCCTCCATGGCTTTGTCCCTTTTGCACATGCCTGTTTCCTTTTCCGTTTTCTGACATGAGTGGAAGAAGCACAAGTCCCCTAACAGATGTGGCTGCCTGTGCTGGACTTAACAGCTTCCAGAACCACGAGCCAAAATGAACCTCTTTTCTGGATAAATTTCCTAGTCTTGGGTTTTTGTTTTTATTACAGCAACAGAAAAAAGACTAAGACATGTTCCATCACAGTCTTGGTCTCATATGTCCTGGTTGTTCCCTGAAAGTATTAGAATGACTTTTCATAAGCAGCCCATGTCACCAATCCCTAGCGAAAAATGATCAGACCATCTAATTCTGATTCCACCAGCACTCCCCTGGGTCGTCATGAGAAATAACACACTAGAACCCTCATTAGAAACAAATTTTTCTCTTTATTGAAATTATTTCTTACAAAAGGTCTAATGTGTTTTAGGCCAGTCCTGGTTTCCCTTAGTCCCTGAAATACAGGTTCATGGTCAATCCCATGTCCTCTAAGATAGGTACGTAAACTAGTCGACTTTTGCTTTTAAGGTTCAAACATGTAACAATTCAAAATTGCTTTCCTCTGATAGAGAACAAGACTAGTGTTTTTCCATGTAAAAAAAACAAGAAGTTTGTATGAGTCTTCATTGGTTGGGTAACTGGATTGATTGCCAGAATCAAATTAGGAATATTTTTCCAAGTGACATTTTGTATGACTTTAGTACCTTTTCTTTCTTTCTTTTTTTAACACAAGCTTTGCAATGTGCTGAGCTACGTAGTACAGAGTGCTATGTTTATATATGCATACATATGTTGGCTCTGAAAGAAAATGCATCAGTACATGCGTGTATGTAAACATAGCTATTGGTCAGAAGGAGCATCTGTGACCAATGGGACATTAGGGAGTAACAAGCATATTGTAAGCAATGACCAAGAGCACATATGGCTTGGTTGTCAGCCAGGACCTTTGGTAGACCTTTGCCTTGATGTGCAGGTCACCCTTTGCCCTGGCAGGATGATGCTTACCTGGTAGGAGAGCCGATCCTGCATCGAGGCCTGCCTCTGCGTTTGTGATTCCCCCAAAGCAAAGAGGGCCAGCATTCACTCTCCAATGTGGTGCCCCCAGTTCTAAAATTGACACGTGGCCCCGCTCACCTTCCCTTCATGTGCAAACTCCCCATCACTAAGGGGTGGAGACTGCGGGCTGGCGGGGACCCACGGGTCTTCATCCCGCCACCCTCACCCCAGAAGTGTCCCCCTGACTACAGGACCACCCTGACGGGGCTGGAAGTTGCAACATCGCCACTAGTTCTGAGACACAGGCCCCTTGTCTATCCAAGGACTGAGCTCTGGACTCAGGGTGACATGGGTGCCCCTGGGTTGCCACCCAAGTCTGCTGTCCTCCCATGGATGGCTGACCTTGAGGCCCATCATGTCTGATCTTGCACTCACACAGTACAGAGTCTGGGGTTTGCAACTTTCTAATCACCCATGTTTCCTGCTAAAGCTTCTTACTCAGGCTGAGGCAAGACATGCTAAGGCATAGGTAGGAATGTGGTTTGTCATTTAACTTGCTTCTAACTTTCATGGGGGTAAACAGGCCAGGTGCGTGCTATCTGGAGGTAGGGTCTTACCCACACTGACATGCCTGTCCCAGTGCAGCAAAGACAATACATGAAGTTAGCACCCAAATTACCATTAAGCACACGACAGTGGGCATTCAATAGATGCTCGTTTCGTTTCCCTCCTCCAACCCCAGCTGGGTTTCTACAAGTGCCTGTCATTCTCCTCCTGCTCCTACAGCTGGCTTCTTTCCTGTACTGCCTCCCCAAACTAACACAGAAGCAGCATAAAGAGGGGAAACCAAGTCACTCAGGACTGCTGCTTGCTGGGGAGGCAGATACTGAAACTCAGTCTCACAGGGTGGTCAATCAACTGAAGAGAAAATGATCTACGGTACCTCCCGTGTCCACCCTGCCTTTGTCTGTCCCAGAGATGGTTTCAGTTTTCATCTGTAACCAACAGAGGGGAGGGAACCTGGATACAGAAGTTTGAGGAATGGTGCTCAGATGCTGAGCCAACTGGTGTCCACTTGGGCGAGGCTCTTCACATGGAGGCTGGACAGAGGAGAGATGGGCAGTAGATCCCATTGAGCATTTGGGAGCAGATGCCAGGAGGGAGAGTGGCAACAGGCCACCATTGTCCTGGGGTAGGACTCTGGGGGCAGGAGGTGCTGAGCAGGGCAGAGCACAGGGGTAGCTGGGGGAGCCCCAGGGAGGCCCCCACCTAAGAGGTGGAGGAAGGAGCTCTGCGGCAGGCCCTTGTCCTTGGGCTGTACCCACTTTCAATGTGTGCTGCATGTCACCCCAGCATCCTCAGCATGTCCACAGTTTGTCACCCCCCATTTGGAGAAGCTGCAGCGAAAGATGGATTCCTCTGTGCCCTTACAGGCAACGTCATCCATCCAAATCCTCCCGGTGCCTGTGGAGACAGGTTAACATGGTTTCTCAGAAGGGGTACAGGAAGCAGAAAGGAGAAGAAAGGGGGCCGGGCTAGCCTTGGAGGCACTTGTAAAATCCGGTGGCTGCCATCTGCCCTCTCCACCCAAACAAAACCCATGCTTCTTTCTAGGCTCCGTTTCTTGCAAGCAGAGTCACAAAAGTTGATGGTGATGATATCAGTGTCTGCTGTGTGTCAAGCATCTTACGTGTAAGAGTTTCCTCAATTGTCACCACAGTGTTTTCAGGTAGGTCATGATAGAGCCATTTTACAGATGGGAAAGCTAAGACCTAGGGAGTAATCAGTGCAAGTGGCAGGTTATAAGTGTTAGAGTTTGACCTCAAACTCAAGTTCTTGCCTCTCAGGCTCACACTTTATAAGAGATATTGCCCAGCTTTTGAGAGTGTTTCAAAGGTTCTGCTGATGAGTAATGAGGTAGGGCCTATTCAGAGGGACAATATCAGACAGGTCCCGACTGCTCCAGCGCCTCAGAGCCAAGCTCATTAGTGCCAACGTCACTTCTAGTCATGTGAGGTTTAGTGGATGGCCCTAAACAGTGGTTCTGGAATGCCAAGGGATCCCAGAGTTTAACATTATAACCAACATATATTTAAGGATATGTAAGCACATTTCTAAGCCATAACGAATTAGGTCAGTAGTCTCCAGGGTGATCTATTAGGTAACTGTGCCTGTAGCCAGCCCTGCTTATCCAGCTCTAAAGGGGACCAACCTGCCGGTCTGAGAGTATGCATGCAGCCAGGCCTGGTGGCACAGGCCTATAATCCCAGCACCCTGGGAGGCTGAGGGTGAGGCAGGTTCAAGCCTAGTCCTAGCAACTGAGATCCTGTCTCAAAATGAAAAAAAAAAAAAAATTGCTGGGGATGTAGTTCAGTACGAAGGTCCTGGGTCCCATCCCCGGTACCACATGCACACACACACACACACACACAGACACACACACACACCACACAATGAAGTAGCCATACAATGAAGGCCTGGGGCTGTCACTGGATTTCCCAGGATTGCACCTCAGCCACGAAGAGCATAAACTTGGCACTGAGATCCCCGAGTTAACACCAGGGGATTTGGGCACTTGGGTAAACCTTGGCGAATGACTGGGGAGGGCTTGTCTAGTGCTGGTGGGCAGAAGGAAGTAAGTCATGGTGAAGTCATCCTGTACCCCCACTGATGAACTGGTAAAAACTTGTGGGCTTTCTGAGCTGATGGGTACATCAGGCCCCGATGAGGGAAGCCCATTCGGGAGCCCTCTGAAGGGCGACAGCTTCAGGGTTGCTATGGAAACCATGGCTCTGCTACTCAAAGTTGAGGTCCTGGTCCTCAGTGGTCACAGCACTGGGAGCTTGTTGCAGACACAGAGCTTCAAGACCTGCCCTGGCCCTATGGAGGCATAATCTGCCTTTTAACACAGGGGCTAAACATGGTTCCTTGAGGCGTCCTGGTACCGGGGCAGGAGCAAGGTTTTGCTGTGGGACACGCCCCATTCAAGTCTTCATATCATCAGGGAGACCACTTCGGTTTCCAGGATGTGGACATTTGGAACAAAAACATGATAGGGCCTGGGCAGACTGGGATGGCTGGTCACTTTGGCACTCTCATTAGCTAAGTTCACGACTTAGGACCCAAAAGCGTGGGGTTAAGGTTCTGGAATTCCTGGCCATGTCACTCTGAGCAGGTCAGTGAGATAAGGGCTCCTGTATGGGAAAGGACTTTGAAATCTGCCAAAGCCCGTGAGGAAGGGGCATCCCAGGAGACAATACTGTGCCCTGGGCACATACCAGCTCCTGCCCATCTCATCTCCCAGCAGCTGGACAATCTCTCCTTTGGTATTCACAATCTTAGGGATAACATGTCTTTAAGGTATTTTGCTTAAGCCACCAAAACCAAGTACCCGGGGGTCTAATGTGGAGCTTATGAAGGGTAAAATGTTACCTTAACAGAGCATCTGTCCTCATGTCTGCAATAGTGAAAAATGGGGTTCCAGCAGCTGGACAACCTCTCTCTCCCACAGCTGACTAGTAAACCTTCAAATCTAACCATGCCTGGTAGCACAGGCTTGCGATCCCAGCCCTCTGGGAAGCTGAGGCAGGAGGATTATGAGTTCAAACCCAGCCTGGGCAAGTTAGCAACTTAGTGAGACTTTGTCTCAGAATCAAAAATAAAAATGGGCTGAAGATATAGCTCAGTATGAAAGGCCTGGGGCTCAATCCTCAATACCACCCCCTCCACCCCATTCCTTAATTCTGTCACTCACTCTTAGGCTGCCAGGTGAAATCTGTTTACAAAGAACGTGCAAAGGGTGGAACGTGCTGCACGACTTAGACACGGTGCATTTAGAGATCTCCAGCCCCTGTTGTGGGGCTGTTGCAGCGATGTGGGAGGAGGGCCGTGTCTTCACGGAGCCTCCTCCTGGCCTGGGGAGTGGTGGTTCTTACACAACAAGCCCAGGAGGCACAGCGGCTACTTGCAGATGAAACATCTCCGGGAAAACACATCAGTGTACAAATTACCCAGGAAAGGCCGCGGGCCCCAGAGCTCTGTGGGATTAGTCACACCCAAAGCAAATAAAGAAGCAAATAAAGGAGACTAACAAATAAAGAACAGGCCCAAGGTTACAGGGACCAAATGTGCATTTAGGATTCCTAAACTCCAAGCTCTAGCTGGAGCTCGGCCAGGGAATCCTGGCTAATGTCCACACACGGAAAGACCAATAAAGCAGGAACAGGGTCATTAAACGATTGGCCCTGAAGAGCTCCAGTTCCGACAACCATGTGGGGCCCCACTGTAGGGGGAAGGACCCGGGAAACGTCTCTCCTCCTCGCCCTGTGTCCCAGAGGAGAGAGCTTAGGAAATCCCAGGTGCCAGCCATTGCCTTAGCTTTATTTATTTATCTTTGCAGGGCTGGGGACAGAACATTTGCACTGAGCTACATCCCCAGCCTTGTTTTGATTTTCGATTTTGAGACAAGATCTCGCTAATGGGCTGGATGCCTAGGCTAGGCTCGAAAATGCAGTCCTCTTGTCTCACCTCTCAGAGTGCTGGGGTTATAGGCCTGCTCCACGTGCCTGGCTCGCTTTTGAGCTTCTGAGGAGGAATTGCATTCGTTGTCCAGGAAAAGAGCAAGATGACTGGGGGAGGGGAGGTTGATGGTCCTGAGGCCAGACTGGATGCGACCCTACCTCTGTTCCTCATCTAGAGAGGACATATACCGCCTTTTCTTCTCATGTCGGGCCATGAGTCCTGAAAAACCATTTAGTGGGGATTGGACAGCACGGCCTCCAGGCACACTCAGCTCCACTCCAGACCAAGGAGCCAACTGCCACCACAGGTGACTAGAAGAACCTGATAACTGAGTATGAGAGGAGAAGACCAAATCCCACCCCATTGGCATGCTGGAGCTCTGGGCCAGTAAGAGGCGGCACCTTGATGCCAGGGTCCCAGGGTGGAAGGCACATCACAGAGACTGCAGCCCTTTCACCCACAAAGGAGGACACCCAAGACCACGTGGCCAAGGGACAACTCACACTAAATAGGCTTGTGCTCATCATCCGCTGTTTTGTGAGCCATGCCAGGTTTGTCCCCAGCAGGATCTAGTGGAGGAGAAAGCACCTGACCATCTTGCAGTCAGGCACCAAGGCTTTGGAGAGGAGGCCAGTCCGTCTCAGGGCCCATGGGCCTCCTCCCATGTCCTCTGTCCCCACAGGCCTTACCTTGCCCAAATCGAGCTGTCCGGTATACCTCCTCCACACCGCGGAAGCCCAGCATGCGACACACCACATCCCCATCCTTCTTGTCCCAGCCGTCGTCACACACCGTGCCCCAGCGTCGGTCATGGTACACTTCCACACGGCCCTCGTGTGGGCCTGAGCCATTCACCAGGCGGATCATGGCGATATCCATGCTACCTGTAAGGAGCAGCCACCATCACCAACCAGCGCTCCCAACCCAGGCTCCCTCTCAGACACTCCTCTGCTCGGGCCTAGGGGAAGATGGGACTGGGGCCACAGCCATGCAATCAGGATATGCCCCCCTGCCCCTCATCAGCTTCTTCCCTGGCCCCCTTCCATCCCAGATCTGCCCCAAAAGTGACTGGAAGGTACAGAGATTCCTCACATATCCCTCCCCACCACATAGCCTCTCCTCTTACCAACGTCTCCTACTGGAGTGGTGCATGTGTGACAGCCAGTGAGACCTCCCAACACACATACTCGGACCCACCATTTTCCCCAGAGTCCATACTTCCTCTTGGTTTTGATGCATCCTGTACATTTGGACAAATGTCTAATGACATGTGTCCACCATGACAGTATCACATGTAATTATTTCATGGCCTGAGAAACTCTCTGTGTTCCTTCCACTTATCTCTCCTTTTGCCAGCCCCTGTGACCACTGACCTCTTGCTGTCCCTATCATTTGGCCAGAATGTCATACAGCTGGAATCATATAACATGTAGCCTTGTCAGACTGGCTTCTTTCAGTGACTGTGATGGTTTGGATCTAAGATGTCCCCCAAAAGTCTCGTGTGTTTGAAAGTGATGGGGTAAGGGGCCCTATATGCATCAGTGGGTTTATCTGTTGATGAGTTCAGTAAATCATGTGCTGTCAGGAGGGGACCTGAGCGGAGGGGCAGGCCATTGGAGTGTGCCCTGGAAGGTGCACTCCTGTCTCTGGCTTCTGTCCTCTTTCTCTTTTCCTCTACTTCCTAGCAGCCACTGGTCATTTTCCTCTGCCCAGAGTTCCTTCCACCATGCTTCTCCGCCTGGGAGCCGGCCAACCATGGACTAAACCACCA
This sequence comes from Ctenodactylus gundi, assembly GCA_004027205.1. Classification (NCBI taxonomy): domain Eukaryota; kingdom Metazoa; phylum Chordata; class Mammalia; order Rodentia; family Ctenodactylidae; genus Ctenodactylus; species Ctenodactylus gundi. The sequence goes on from PVKB01000373.1 coordinate 316,587, forward strand.
GCCAAAGTAGGCCCCTCCCCCTTTTAGGTTGCCAGCATTGTGTGTTTTGTTCTAGCGACAGGAAATCAACTAACAGAGTTTGCCACATGCATTTACATTGACTCTGTGTCTTTTTGTGGGAGGAGTCAAGGGCTCTATATTTTGTTCAAATGTCCCAGATGACTCAGAGGTAATAGTGACCTTTAGAATAGCATTTGGTGATGATAGGACTAGAAGACTGGTAAGGTTCCTTTGGCTTGAGCTGTTCAGAGATTCCAAGGCCAGGGTCAAGGCCATTCTCTTCTTGTACCTGAAACATGTGGGATGAGCTGAGAGCTGTACGATAACATGGTGACAGGTGGTAACACAAGGTGTCAAAACAAACCCCTATGTGAAAACAGGGGACAACAGCAAACCTCTCTCACCAAATCTGATCAAATCCTGCTCCCAATATGCTGCTCTCTCTCTCTGCCATGTAAACAGCAGGAATTCCCCCTTCTAAGGAATGTAACTTCTTGAAGACCTCCATTGGCCCCTGAGAGCAACAGTGGAGCTGATGGAGTACACATGCAGGCCCCTTGATGTGCTTCCTGGCCTGAGAAACCCAGAATATTCTGTACAGGAGACCAAAGAAGCTGCCAGGCCACCACACCATGCCCACAATGCCAGACGATCACAGTACAATCACTCTGCAAAGATTTCTCTCGATATGTAACACGTTTGCCATGCATCCTTCACCCCTGGCCGGTGACCATCCATTCCAGATAGAGTTACTGACACACAGCTCCAGCCAGCAGTGGAAAGACAGACCAAGGAGCAGCAAGAGAAAACAGGAATCCTGGACAGCAAACCATAGAGGGGCCCTGAGACCCAGAGGCAACACTCCCTGGGGTGGTAATGAGAATACCAACTGGTACCAGAGCTGTAGCCACAGAGGACGGGCTTCTGCTGCACCTTGTCCCTGGCTGTGTCGGGCAGGAGTGTTGGCCCTGCCTCTCAGAGACCTGCCTTGCCTCTGTTGGCACCGTGGCACATGGCGGAATGCCACACCACAGTGGGAGGCTGAGAGCAGAAGCCTCAGTATGAGGTCAGTAGAGAGGGAGGTGGCAAGGAGGATGCTGTGGGTCCCAGAGCAAGTCCAACAGCTTCCATGTACTGGGTCAAAGACATAGGGGTCGCCAAACGTGTCACAGGCAGCCAAGGCTGATGTTCAGAAAGCCCCTGATTCAGCCTCTCTGCTCTGTGCTCTGGCCAGCCTCATTCGCTCCATTCCCTTACTCACCTGCCAGATGAGTGGCTGAGAATTAGGGAGCAGTTGTTACAGCCATAAATATGGCCCATGCTCATTAAGTCAACACCACGGTGGAGGGAGTAATAAACAAGCAGTGATAAGTACACAGAAGGAAACACAGGAAGGGAGCAGAGCATGAGGGGAGCCGCCACCTTGGAAGGTAGACGAAGGGGGGAGAATGGACTTCCTCGTCTCAGAAAAGCCTGTCTCTCTCTACTCTAGCCTAAATTTTTCTTCTGCTTTAGATCTCAGGCCAGGAAGCCTCTTCTTCCCCACACCTGGTCCTGGCCTCTTCTCTGGACACACTCATTCCTTCATATCATGTTTGCCTTTTATTCTCTTAGGGCACTGGGTGCATTCTGAGGATTACACGGCCTGATGCAATGCCTGGTGTGCTAAGAGGCTCAATCTGCACATAACAAGGTGTGCAGGAGCAGATGGCACGTCGCTCGGTAATGAAGACCCAGGTGAGAAGGTGCTGTCGAGGAGAAAGAGCTCCACCCAGTCCAGAGGTTTGGTAGAGTGCATGTGGACAGTCCACCACGAGGGTAAGGCCCCAACACATTCTTTCTTCTATCTCTACCCATTCTCCTCACTTACTGGTTTCTCTTCATGAGATGGTTCTGGACCCTGGACCCACAGCTCAGGCACTGGTCATTCCAAATGAGGAAATAGGAATGCGGTCTGTCATATGATTTTGGTGGGTGTTGGGGGAAGTCTGGAAAATGTCACTTGGATGCTGAACTATTGAAATTCCCTTCAATGTATATGGAAATAACAAAAGAATATTTGGAAATAGGATAGCTTCAAAAACATGGAAACACATGGTAACCATAATTATGGGACTCATAGAATCACTTTCCAGGACGCCTCTGGCTCACAGCCCACAAAGTCATGGTCCCCTTGCATGGCACCCCGTCTCAACTGGAACTGCACTCGCACCACAGACTGACAGGAGAAAAAGGACTCACCCTGGGGTTTGTGCCGAGGGGACAGGACAATGGGCTACCCTGCACAGACCCCAGTGTTGCTCGTCACCTTTCCTCAGGTCTCCAGACTCAGGGACACTTCGTGTGGTGAAGTACCACCTGCCCACAGAGTCGACAGGTGCTACAGATCCCCCCAAAGATCACAATGATCCTAAGAGCTGTCTGTGTCCCAAACCAGATGGCACATTTCATTTTTGTTCGTTCTTACAGAAGATGGCCATAAGCTGTGGCTCTTTTTCAATATCCCTTTTCTCTATAGTGAAATCTCAGCTCTATCATTACCTTCTGGGAAGCCACGCAGGTTTGAACTGCTCATGATTCAGACAGCGCCAATTCAGGGACTCACACACCCAGGGGCTGTTCTTTGAATGATGTCTTTGGCCTCCTTGGCTCCTGGTACAAGGGGACCAGTGGGTGGCAGTGGCACTTTTCCCAGGCCGGAGCAGTGATGCCACCTCAGGCAGCACACCTAGGAAATCATCGAACACATGCCACAAGCCCCCTCTCTGGTCTGAGATGGATGTCATGAGCTGCTAAGAGGCTTGGTTCCTGTGGGCAGGAGGTTTCAACTGGGCTTTTTCCCAACAGTTTCTGCCCCAGGGCAAAGTTTTCTCCCTAAGCCATCAACCACGAGGAGAAATGCTCTCACCCCACACATAATGAGCCTGCCCTCACTTAATCAGAAATGGTGCCCGACAGGCGGCCTAGCCCAGTTTGTGACCCTCCCAGGACACTTCTTGTTAGTCCAGTGAGCTTCTTGCTCAGAGGACCACTCTGGTCCCTGTAGAGCACGTGGAATCACATAGGGTCCAGGAGATGCCTCTTTTTGCACATGACAATGGGGGAAGTGGAAGGTGAGGGCTTTTAATTGTATGGAAATCAGGTACTCCTAGTCCCATCGCAGGAGAGGGTGGTCCAGCTAGAGGGCAGAGGGCTAGAAGGTCCATGATGGGCAGTGGTACTGCAGCCACTTGTTTAATAACCTGCCCCCATTGGCTGAGAGGCCCATGAATGGCTTCACCTCTTTGGGGATTTCTGGGAAAGTCCTCCTGAACAAAATGAGGATCAACAACTTCCAAGAAGCCATGGCCAGTGGCCTGCACCTGTGATCTTAGCACTCCAGGAGGCTGACTGCAAGTTTGAGTCCATCCCAGGGAACTCAGCAACTTGCTGAGACCCTGCTCCAAAATAAAAACTGAGATGGGCTGGAATGTAGCTTAATGCAAAAGGCCTGGGTTCAATTTCCAGAGCTAAAAAAAAAAAAAAAAAAAATCCCTGCTCGTCCCCACTCCATGTAGATACAGTTCTGATCACCAGGTAAGGGTCTGAGTGAAGGGACCATCATGCGCTTCCTCTTACTCTGGGTTCCTAGCCAAGGCTGGGGCCTACCTGTCCGTGTGCCTACAGTTTGCATACAGACAGGATAGTACTATAAGCCCAGGCTGGTACTGCCCACCTCTGGGCAGAAGTGGCAATATCCGCCTTCTGTCTCTTGGCTGGGAAACCCCAGCAGAAGGAAAATGCTATTATTTCTCACTCAAACATGGAAGACAAGTGGAGACGGGTCTAATGTGAAGTCTTGCCCTATTCCTCAGCCCACAGGTCCTGGGCACAACTCTTCCTTGTAATCTCCCTCTCCCTCCCATCATCTGCAGAGACACCAGACATCCAGGGGCCAGGCCTTTGTTCTATTTTCCTGTTGCCTGAGGATTGAGGACCTCGGACCACCATAATACCTTGAGACCAAGGTCCTCTCCCCTTCTGTGCAGAAAAGCAGACGAGAGAGAAGTGCTCTGAGTCAAAGGTCGTCTCAGATGCATCGCCGCTTGGTCTTTCCACGTGAACCCAGAGAAAGAAGCTGCCGAGGTGACCCCACGCAGAGGGTAGGTCCCATCCAGCTAGATAGCCTCCCTGCTCTTGCAGATCAAAGATTTACCATTTCCCCTCACAAGCTTTCAGGGACACCAGTGACTCTAACTTCTGACTGGGACTTTCTGGGGGCACTGCAGCCCAAAAGAACCCACTTCCCATTCCTTAGCCTGCTGAATTCACCCTGCCCTTACCCAGACCACCTCTGGGACCAACCTGTGGCCCTCACTCATCCTCCTGCAGCAGGCCCCAGATCTCCCAAATCCTGACCTGGTTCCCTACTTAAGAAGACAAGAGGAACACACACGGGGTCAGGCCACGGTGAAGAACAAGCACCCATCTGGACTTCCCGTTTTTCCATAGATGTCACTTGTAACAACTTATATTAGCCCAGCTGGAGGCCACAGATGCCCCCGCTGGTTAGCTCATGGAGCCACTTTAGTCAATTGTGACACCATCTTTGGGCTTTTCCAATCATCGCAAATTACGGAGAAGCGTAGAATTTGCCAGCTGGCAGAGACTTGGAGATGACACGGTCCAAAGTCTTTAAGGGAAGCACAAGGGACAGAGGCCAAGAGAGGTGATGCGTGTACTGAGGGTCATCCCACAGTGAGAAGAAGAGCTGGGGTCTGCACCTGACACAGGTTAGTATAGGTGGCTGATTCTCTGTCTATTTCCTTCATTCTCTCCCAGAATCCTCCATCCTCTGGGCTCTCTGTGCGGGCCCCAGTAATCTGCTTCACAACTTTGATAAAGATGCTTTATGATAGAGCAGTTATGTTAAAAACATTTGCTTTCACCTTGGAACTGTTATCTACTCACAACTGTGTCTACTCACAACTCTCACAGGTTCTCCTGAGTCTTATGACAGCACCATGAGAGCCCCGGTACCCTTGGGAAGCACAGCCCCTCCCAAGTTTGTACAGGGGGTGATCAAAATCTATGGTGAATGTTTGAATTTTAAGAATTTATTATGGAAATAAAAGACACATTGCCATTAATCTTCCTCGCGATACTTCTTCCCTCATTATGAGGACTTTATCTCATCGTTCTTGTCAGTTTCTTGCATGTCTCTAAGAAGTATGATCACAAATACAGTGAATGCTGCTGCTGAGTGCCATCCAGAGGAAAGGCGGGCTCATAAAAACGTGACAGGTGTGTCCTCATCTACTTAAGTCAGCAGATCTGGCACTATGTGACTTCTTGCTGTTTCCCAAAGTCAAAATGACCATGAAAGGTTGAAACAATCAGAACATCAAGGTAGCCATGACAAGGCCACTAAAGTCATGAAAGTAGCAAAAATGGTAAAAATACTGTGTTTGAACTGAGGGGGATTAATGACAACAAACTTTTTAGTGTAATAATTAAAAAAATTAAAACACTCACTTTATTTTGATCACAGTTTACATTTGAACATCAACTTTTTTGATGATTCCAGGCTGAGCTTTTGAGCAAAGTCCAGGATGGCTCTACTTCCTGTGCGCAGATGGGGGCTCTAACAAAGCATTATCTATATTCATTCTTCACACCTATCTTTATCTATGTAGGCTTTTCTTCTTTTTCAATTACTCATTTGTTTATCTATCCAGATGCATGCACAGGATGCCTGATATATTTCAGGGTTACACTGGGAGCCAAGGACACCAGGAAAGAGAAGTGTTGTGTTTGCCCTTGAGTCATTCAAATGAACTAACAGCCTAAGATGGAGAAGATCATGGAATGCCAGTGCTGGCAGAGAGCTCAGGGACCCCCAGGCCAAACCCGTCACTTACAGATGAGGAAAACGAGACAGAAGGAAAGGAATTCACCAGCTGTTCCTGGGAGGCCAGGCCCCTCTCTTCTGAGAGCGCTGCTCCTTCCCACGTTGGCCACTCAGTACCAAGACATGATAACAAGAGAGGTCAAAGTGAATGTTACCTAGGAGGATAGGTGTGTAGAAGGCTGGTGCTCTGAAGGCCAGGGGAACGTGCTTCAGAGAGCTCCAAGGACACCCTCAGCTGGAAGGGTTACACACACTTATCCTTATTCCCTAGGAAGAGATGTCACATCTTTTGTTCACAGACCTGAAGACCTAACATCCACCCACTGGTCAGAAACTCTGACCACACATTCGAGGATTAGTTGGGATAAAGAGTGGATGGGTGGATGGATGTAAGCTCTCATGCATCAACAGATACTCCTAATAAAACCTCGGGATTCCTGTCCCTGCCTGATTCCAGCTGAAACCTTCAGGTCCCACATGAGCTAGTCAGGGAGACACAGGGAGATATGGCCCTGTTTCTTCTTTGTGTTCTTTGTTTAAGGCGATCCCAGGCCACGCCTGTAGGTAAGGCTCTGGGCAGACACCATGAGTTGACGAGGAGAGAAGCCAGGGAGGGAGGGAAGCGAGCTGGAACATTAAAGGCACATTGCTGGTGTTCCCTTAAGTCATAAGGACTCAGGACACTTTCTCGTCCCCGTGTCTTCACTGTCATAATCACTCTCCAGATTGTTGAGGGGTATCACTGACCAAAGGTTTCTCCTTGGCCAAGTTCCAGCCAAGCTCCTCCCTCCTCTTGATGACTGGGCCTCCACCCTGGCCTACAAAGGCTCAAACAAGACACAAACAGCATTCCTCATAGCTCAAGGTCAGTCCTTAGGATCCCTCAATCTGCACTTGGAGTGCCTGTCTGGGAAAGCTCAGGGCTGCCCCCAAGAATTTACTGTTGCTTCCAGCCAGCTTTCAAGGACAGAACCCCTGTCCCCTAGCCTCTTGGGAGGGCAGGAGCCTAACCTGAGCAGGACCAGAGACTGAACCCAAGTGGGTTTTGCATTGAACAACCTCTGTTCCTGCTTTTGTAACCTTTCACTGCCCCAACTCTACTGAGATCCCGCCACTCCCTCCTTCCCTCCTTTTCCTTTAAAACACATAACTTTTGTACAGATTTGGACTGTGTTGAGTACACACTGGATTCCTTCAGCTATTGCAATAGTAACTACTGATAAAATCTGTCCTCGCATTGTGACTAGTTCCATTTTTGCCGCTGATGTTGCAGGGCAATGCCACTGGACAAGCTGGTCAAGGTAAATGCTATGACTCCAGCTGGTGGCACTTCCTTACCTATGAGAAAGTCCACAAAGGACTGACTGAGCTCAGAAGTCCCGTCCAAGCCACCTGGGGAGATTCCCAGGACCCCCGATTCTCTCAGAAACCTGAGCTGAGAATCTGGAGAGAGCTGAGTGAAGGCTAGAGCAAAACAATGTCAGGCCAGGGCCATGGGATCAGTCCCTGCCGGAGACGATGCACTGGAGTGACAAACTGCCCATCTGTGGTGGTGGCTCTCAGAATACCTTTGATTTTGAATGACCTTATTCTCGGCTTTTCAAAGCCTGTCTATCGACGGATAGATCCTGGGCCTCCAGGGACTTCCCAAGCCCCATTACTGAAGTGGCCCAGGTAAGACCTTGGTCCTTGCTCCCAGAGAATCCTGAAGAAGGCCACACACCCACCTAAGGGCTGACTGGCCTCCATGGGCCCTGGGGGCACTAGCATGTTTGATGAAGTCTTACAGAGTCAAGGTGATTACTGCAGTATGGAGACCAGGGAAGGTAGAAGGAGCCTGCTTCGGGCTCAGGAGCAGATCTAGAATGCTGGTGTCACTGTTGGTTAATGCTATCTCTAGTCACCAACTTCTTAACAGTGGTAGAATGGTGGTACGCACATCAAGGTTGTGGCTTCCTTTCATTGTGAGTACCCACCTGGCTGCCAGCAGTGGGCCCAACCGACTGGATTGATTATTTCTGAGAAATCTCCCTGAGCTGTAGAGGGCAGCCAGGCTCCCAGCAGCCTGAGTAGAAATCGAATCCCAGAAGCCTCTTTGCAGAACAACTGTGCTGTGCAGGCAGCAGGAACTCGGGGCTTGTCCCTCCAATTGGATTAGTTTCCTCCTAACTTCCTCTCTTCTCCCCAGAGCACAGTTTCTGGCTTCTTAACATAGTAGAGGAGGGGGACAAGGACATCCGGCAGAAGCCTGGCTCCTGCTGTCAGCAACTTTCTGCACATTAATGCAAAGTGGCTGTGATCTGTTAAGCAAGGCAGCTCTGGGATGGTCCAGGAACTCTGCTCTAGGGCCAAGGCCACTCTCAAGCTCTTCATGCGGAGCTCATAAATCTTCTGAGGTGTGGGATTCTCCACTCTAAACAAGCACTACTTCGCCTCCACTGTCTTAGGTATGTAGGAAAAGCAGGGCCCAGACAAAGCGGGCTGGGTCCAACCCTAGGTTTCCTGCTGCGCCTCCTGGAGCACCTGGGGGGAGGTAGCCTTGGATGTCATCCTAGGGCCCCACCCTTACTTCAAACATAGGAACCCTGTCCTTTCTGGACCACGCCTGACAGCTGCTCGTCCTGCCTCTGGGAATGGAAGGGAACTCAAGGAATCTCTTGGGAATCCACTCCAGGATTTGAACGCCAGCATCTGGCTTCACTTAATGGGCACTGGCACCTCTGTGTTTCTTCAGCCAGTCACTCCTTACCTTACTTACACTCTGCGCATCTACCTTCCCAGGTGTCACAGGGGAGCAGGACGTGGAACAGCTTTCTCTCAGCACCACTGAGCAAGTGCCTTCATCACTCAGGGAGGACCAGTAGCTGCCATCTCTCGGATGGCCTGGCTTCCAGGGCCTTGGAGCCGCGTCTTGGCAGCAGACCTTACCCATGGCTAGCTCAGGGCCACACCGAACGCAAACACAGCGGAGAAAGCCGAGCCCTGAGCACCTCCAGGAGAGCCTTCCAGGCAAGTCAAGCAGAAAGAGCTAAGGGAGCTCTGCCTGTCTCCTGACTCCCACACATGTGGTGGGCACAGCGTGCGGTGCTCCCTTGCATGCCTTCTCCATATTCCTCTCAAGGGCTGTGCAGCTCAGTTACTAGGGGATCTCACTGACCAGAAGAGGAAACGGCTGCTACAGCGTAGAGTTAGAGAGAACGCACAGACCCCTTCTTTTCCAACCACAGGGTCGACTCTCAGCTGAACATTTAAGTCTAAAAACAGTACTTTCCAAACTCGAGGTGTTTCTCACCTCTCCCACAACAGCCCTGTGGTGTCTGTAGTACTTCCTGTCCTTGGACCAAAGGGACTGAGTCCTAGACGTGAAGCCACAGAGGTTCTCAGTCCTGCCTGAGCATAGGAACACCCCAGGAGTCTTGGGAAACTACCCGAGCCGGGACAGTTGTTAGCAGTACGGGATATTTCTGTTATTGATGTATTTACTTACTGTGCTAAGGACTGAGTCCAGGGCTTTCACAATGAGCTGCATCTCTAGCCTGGTTTTTGAATTTTGCTTTAGAGACAGGGTCTTGCTAAGTCACTAAGTTGCCCAGGCTAGACTTGAACTTGATATCCTCCTGCACCCTTCCAGAGTGCTGACACTGCAGACCTGCACCGCCAGGCCTGGCCAGTTTGGGATATTTCCGAATAGTTTACAGGTAGTCTTCATGCACTGCTGGAGAGGATGGATCTGGCATCAAGCTGGGGCTATGTGGCTCACCAGCTGTGAAGGAGACACCCAGGTGTCACCTGTCCCCTGACCTGTGTTCCCTAAGAAAACCAGCTTATGAAATTCCCTCACACGTCCTGTGGCAACAGTCATTCCGCAGTCAGCAAATCCCCCTTGCACAGGAGGCCTGACACGCCAAGGACCTGACATATTTGCACTGAATGAGTGAGTGTACAAATGAATGGATGCAGGGGACTCGTGCCACATTGCAGGGCTCTAAGCACCAAGCAGCAGGCCACTAACTAGCCCGGACCTGCTTGGCAGTGCACCATGAGGCCCTAGAGCCCCCGGAACTTTGCTTCTAACTCCAAGCAGAGGAGGAGAACCCACGCTAAAGGAGGATCAGGACAGCCCTTCATGTGTTTTTCCTGCCTCCTTAGCCCCACCCCCTTAAAGCAAAACAAGACCCGGAAAGGAGGCTGCGGGGAACCGAAATAGACACACAGGGCGGGGAAGAGGCTCTGCCTTCTGCAGCTGCAGAGCAGGGCTCCGCGGATGATTTGGACCATCTGCCCATTAAGGAAGTTGAACTTTCATTCTCTTGTGAAGAAAGAACTCCCTATGCCCCCAACCAGCCTGCAGCCCAGGCCTGCAGCTCCCGCCTCCACCAGCCTGGGTGACACTTCTCAGCAGGAAATGCCATCCTTATGGGAGGCAGGAGCCATCCCCAAAGCCAAGTGGTCTTTCTGGGCAGCTATCCTGGAGGGTGCTCTTTAACATCAGGGCCTGGCTTGCCCACGTGCTGTAGAAAATGGCATTTGCTCAGGCGGACCTGCTCTAAACTGAACCAGGGGCTTGGCGACCCTTCAAAGCATTTTTTCTAGATGCTTGCGGTTGACCTCGGCAGCCCTCCTCGAAGGTGGGCAGTATTGACCCATTTTATAGGTGAGAAAGCTGAGGCTCAGAAACTGGAACAGACTTTCTAAAGATCCCAGGACAAAGGAACCACACTTCTCCATGGTGCAGAGTTTCTGATGTGGTCCTATGGGAAACTCAGCACTCTGCTGAGATGAGGGGCTGTAGAAGTACAGCACAAGGCGTGCACGCATGTGTGCGCACACGCACACCCGAGGTCACATTTACCTCTACTCGGGCCGAGTCTTTGTTTCCCTAGCACTGCAGATCCTCCTAGGTATTTATTATCTTCAATAAAGATACATCTGATCAAGAGACCAAACAGAACTTCCCCTGCCTATCTCGGAACCAGAAAGTCACCTCATCCCAGTGGAAGGGTGTTACTGTGACCCAGAATCCCTGCTCAGGGATGGATTGTGGGCATTTCCTGGGCACCCTGGGCGGATGGTCACTTAGGACTATAAAGAGCCCCCAGGGGGAGATGGAAGAAAGTCGGTGGTGCTGGGCACTGCTGTCAGCAGCCAGGGGACTCCCGCCAATGCCCTGTGAGAAGGCACTGACATCCGCAAGGCCTCTGGGGCAAGGCTTTAGGGCCCCACTGCCTGCACCCCCATGCTCCACGCCCAGGCCTTGTTCTTTTGCTGGGAGCACTCTTCCTCCCTCTGGCCTGGCTCCACAGCCCCTCCCAGCCTGGGTTTCTATCTCAGTTCCACCCTTCTCAGCTCCAGGGGATGGTGACCCACGTAGGAGACAGTCACTCTGAAACACACATGAGCTCAGTGACAAGGGTGGCCTGCTCTCAGTGGCGCAGAACTCAGTATGATCCCAAGGGAGGATCATGGTGGATACTGAGGCCTTGTGGCAAGTGACCCCTGGGCCCCTGAGTCACGCAGGAAACCGGCCATGAATCCTCCTACCACAGTGCCCATGAGGCCTCCCCTGGAATGTCACAGCTCTGTCTCTCCTTTCTCTTTTTTTCCACTGAAATTCTACAAATGGCTCTCTGAAGAAGAGAGACCAAAGTCCCTCTCCAGAGATGAGTTCAGCTAATGCTGGTCCCAAGTCCCTCTGAGGGGTTTCCATATCCAAGGACAGGAGGAGATGCAAAGCAGCGAAGTTAAGCCGGGGCAGTCACTCCTGCCCAGGACACTTCCGACAGCACCAGGGAACCGCTAGGTGTCCTGGGGACTAAGAACATGGCATTTTTTTTTTTTTAAAAGAAAATTCCATTCTCACCTTCAGAGTTGAGGTTTGTATTTCCCAGAGTTTTCTGGCAGGGCAAATCCCAGAAACTGCTGCCTGTTTGCCAGAGGAATGGGCGTGCCAGTCCCCAAGGGCACTGCCTGCAGTCCGGGGGAAGAGGGTGGGTGCAGAGGCACAGACCCAAGCATGACACAAGATGGTCTTGATCACCCAGCATGATAAAGATGGTTAGCTCGACTGGCAGGCATGAGATATGCCACTAGGTCACCTGGGCAATGGATCAAAGTGGTTAACCTACCCAAGGCCCACTTAGGCACCTGGCTGCTAACCCTTCACACAAAATCCAAACACTGGCTTGTTTATTTTCTTTTTCTAACTAGCATTTCCTCTTAGGCTTTGATTCTTGTTTCCTGTATCCATTCAGCATGTCCTTAAAACATCAGTGTCAGCCATCCTGTTAAGTACCTCTCAGTACTGCTTCATTTAAAAGGGGCTTCATTTCTCCTAGTTTCAGCCTTTGTGACCCTCCTGGTCTCAAGCGCCATCCTTGTTCTCTCTTCTTCTGGCTAGGGATGCTGAAGATGTCATCTCTAAGGTCCTAGTGACTGTCTTTAGTTGTATTGGGGTGGCTGCCTTGATGTCCTGAGTTGACCTAAAACATTTATTTTGCATGATCATTTAGACTGTGGGTCAGGGCCGGAAGTCACACAGTGCCAGTCAATGGCTAAGGTAGATAAGAACAATCATCATTGACCAGCCCACTTTTCTCTTAGATGGCTCGCACCAGCCACATTCATCATATTTTTGATCATCCCTCGTAAAGATTATGGAAGAGGACTTTCAGAACTGCTCAAAAAGTGGCAAGGATGATGGGCTAAGCGTGTTCAAAGCAAGAGGGGGATTAACGGGAATATGTCTTTGACCATAATAATTTTTAAAATTTAAGCACACACGAGGTTTGAAACACCTCGTACATGAGGGCACAATGGTTAGCTCATCTGTTCCTGCCTCTTGGACAGCTCCTCTCCCATTCACAGCTCCTCGTCTGCCCACCTGGCTTCTTTTCGTTTTTGTTTTATTTTTTGTTTGATCAGACTTACGGCCTCAGGCACACTAGGGAAGAGCTTTACCATGGGCTATATCCCTAGTCCTTTTTATTTTATTTCATTGCAGAGCCTCACTCCTCCTGCCTCAGCCTCCCAAGTAGCTGGGATTACAGGTGTGCCTCACCTCTGCAGCCTTCTTAAAGGTGCCAGGCTTGGATGCTTCCAGGCCCTCTTGCTGCTATGTGAAGCTACCCAAGCAAACTCAACCTAAACCAGAGTGGAACTGTTTCCTGTATACAGCAATGTGAAAGTTCCTTGGAAGGGGTCATCAGAAACTTTCAGGAAAAGTCACTGGGTTTTGAAAGGCTTACAATAGAATCTTGGCAAACAAGAATATTTGAAAGGCCAAATCCCATCTTTGCACAGAATAAGGGGGGAAAAGAGAATTGACAGCAAGACAGGCTAAGAAATTAGCCCAGGGCCATGCAACCAGTGGGTCAGAATGGGACTGGAACTCAGATTTACTACTGTAATATAACAAGAAGTGTATATTTGGTCCTCATCCCTGGCTCCTGGCTTGAACTCCCAGAACTCTTGTGACACCCTAGGTGATAAGAGAGGCAGGAGTATCTTTTGTAGTATGTATGTTTTGTCCATGGCTCCTGTAGTAGCATCTAAACATATTTGCTACTCACGCTGAGCCCCTTTCCTCCACACCTGAGTGCATGTTAACAGGCGACTCTTGGGAAGTTCCTAAGGAAGAGGGCTGGTCGCCAATGGAACCAACCACGTAATGAGAAGTTGGTGAGACTGCTAATCCTGATGTGTCAACTTCATTGGATCAAGAAACACCTAGAAAGTTAGTGGAGCCTGTTCCAGGGTGTATCTGGAGGCATGATCTTGGGTACTCTATGTGGTCTCTCAACTGCCCCTCTGGCTGAGCTTCCCAGCCACTGCGACCCAAGTAGCCTTGTTCCTACATGCCCTTCTGCCATGATGTTTCTGCCTCAGAGTCAGCCAAGCATGGACGGAATCCCCTGGAACTGTGAGCTGAATCAAACCTCTCCTCATTCAAGTTGTGACGTGGACTGTGTCCAGCAATGGGAAAGCTGATTAACACAGCTTCAGAAATTTCAGCCACACCCCCTTGCGTCCCATGAGGATTCCACTGCTCATGGCTTAATCAATCATTTTTTATGTAATAATGCCTTCATGACAGATCAAAGGACACAGGTCAAAGACCTTCCAAGCTACAGAGCTTGGGGAGGGGCAAGAAGGGTAAGGTGCTACACCACTCCTCCCACCTAGCCCAGTGTATCACTTCTCTATGGCTGTGGCTGAGCTGCAAATGCAGCTATCGCCTCAAATATAGCAAAGTGTTCTAGCAACCGACTGAACCCAAGAAAGAGGTCATGGAAACTCCCAATTTCTAGCTGGGTTACCAGTAGGCCTAGTGATTCAGACTAGAGACTGGACTAGAAGCAGGGACAGTCCTGTGAAACTGAGTGCTCTGCTCACAGATCTGTGTCATCTCAAGGTGGGTAGAGCTGGAGCTGAGCTGAATCACAGGATATAAGCTGGTACCAGCAGGTTGGTGTGGAAACCCACGCTTGATGTCACAGCATGTGAATAAGCATGAGAGAAACAGGCATTTTCTCCAAGCTACTTCATGGCCACAACGCTCCTACCGAGCTCCATGGAGTTCAGGTTTCAACCTGTCTGAGAACCAGGAGTTACCGAGGGGAGAGCAGCTCAGTCTACAGCGGGAGCAATGTGGACTTGGAGTGGTGACTGTCCCTGGGAGGAAGGGCCCGCTGGCATGTGTCAGGTCGTGGTGGGTGAGAAGGCCATTGCAATGGCCAAGTCTCTATCTGGTCCTCTACCCTGTCACCTCTTGGGGCTCATTCTCTCTGTGTGGAGTCTGCTGGCAGCTTCCTAGTGCCAGGAAGTCTGAGTCCAACCCCACAGACTTCAAGAATTCTCATCTCTCTGTTTACTGTAAGATAGAGATAGCATTATCTATCTACAGAGACCCACTCCTATCATGTATTTGGAACATACACTGTATGTTGGGGTGCCAACTGGGATCTGCCCCCAAACTTTTCTAGATACGCTCAAAGTGTTAAACATTTTTCAAGTTTTCTCTGAGCGCCCAGCGATAACTACCAGAAAACGCTGCCTTTGAATTCACCCTTATATCATGCCACATATTTTTTCCCAAGTGAAACCAAGTCGAGAATAGTTTTCTAAACCATCTCAACCTATATATCCTGCTTTAAATTCGTGCCATGGGAGTTAAACAAAACCGAAATCCTTTACCTAACCCCTTGCTGCAAAATACTATTTATTTTTTCCTGCAAATGGACCGTATACCAGGGTAAAATAAATGTCCTTCTCTCTTGAGATGTGTATATGAAACTTTCTTCCCCCTATCCTGGCCAAACTTCTGAAAGCCAAACATTTAATGAAATGACTGATATCTCCGTGGCCTGGAAAAAAAAAAAAGTTTTACTTCTCACCAACTAGACATCAAGAGATCTGGAATGCTGCCCCCACTTGGCTATGATCTAAGGGGGTGACTTGGGGCTCCTCCACTGCTCTGTTCTTGGTCTCTGTTCAGTGAACTGGTGGGGTGGGGTTGGGAAAGAGAGAGGAGTTGATCTGAAACTCATCCAAACCCTAAAATCCTATGACTTCAGATCAAAACATGGGTAAACAATGGCAAGACTTTTGTTCTGAAAAATATTTCAATATTGACTCAAAACATAGGTCCCAAGAAGTTTTCTTTGTAGGAGTCTCCTCACAGAAAATCCTCTGTGACCACTTCCACATGAGGGTTGTCTGTTTTGTTTTGGTCACCAATACATTTAATGTAAAAACATACCCAATTGCTAGAAATTCAGCTTTAGGCACCACAGGTAGACAAGGTGTTAGGTGGTGCAGGGCCTCATGCAAAGGCTGGGGATCAGTGCCACGCGTGCTCAGTGACCCCTTGTGCACAGAACTGGCTTTTGGAGAAAGGCAGCATTCTGGGGTTCAGAACTCCTTCTTCCCAGCCCTGGAATCCCACGCTGGGGCTCAGGCCCGGAAGATGACTAAGAAAGCCCCACAAGTAGGCACCATGTTCGTCAGAATTTCCACACTGCCCTGAAAGATGAGCCCTGGGCCTCTCCTGAGAACCCGGGTCTCAGGGATATAGTTAACACCTCTGGGACGGGAGGGCCTTGGGAACACAGGAGGAGTGTGAATTCAGCTGGGCTTTGGTGTGGCTGAACCAGGCTGGGGAGTGGAGGCTGTGGGAGGGCAACCTGCCATGGGGCAGGCACCGACCTCCACCCTGAACCGCAGCCATGGCTCCCCCAGCTCTTCCACTGACATTCCGAGCTGTTAGTCAGGGAGGGAGTCACTAGGGATTTTAAGGAGCTCAGCCTCACTCTTCAAGACTAGACCTATAGTCTCATCACAGAATCAGGGAAGGCACAGCCCAAATATTTGGTTCCTCCTCCACCCTGTCTAATGGCCTCCCTCTGGACCTGGATGGTAGGGACGACGGAGGATGGCCTTCAAGCTTACTGTCCCATGATGCCTGTGGCCCCCAGCTTCCTCCTCACACTGTGAACAGCCTCCTTCCAGTCAATGAACTGTCTCGGCTGAGCCCCTCACCTTCCACGTACATCACACAGGGAAGCCATTTTGGGGTCTGGAAGCAAAGGCTTAGAGCTTTGTGCGGACCTGAGTCCTGCGTGTGGGCTCTGGCCTCCAGGCAGGGTGTAGTCTCTTCGAGGCAGGAAGAAAGCCTCAGTCCCTGGGGAAGGTGTCCAGAGCTGATGTCAGCCTCTGGCAGGGGAGTCAGGAGGCCCCCGTGCCAAGTAATGGGGAGCCCTTGACCAGGCCTCCCACCTACCCCTGGAAGCCCCACACCACTGGGCTCTGGTTTGCACTTCCCTACTCCATGCCCCTGCCTCAGGGCCCAGCCAGCTTGGCTCACAGAAGCCAGGTAAGTTGTACCAGAGCATCCTTCATGTCCGCGGTACCTGTGCCAGCTTGACTTCCTGTCCTTGCTCTTAAGTCAGCGGAAAGCACCGCTGCCAGCGAGTTCCTGACAGACCCCTCTGGTATTTGGGCAGCGTCTCTGATCTGCCTCTAAAGGTCATCTTTCCACACAGTTCCTCCCTTCCGGCCAAGCTTGTCAGGAATTGTTTATTTCTCAGAGCTAAATGCCATGATCTTTCTCAGCTACCTTGGCAGCGGCCTGTCAAAAACAGTCAATGGACCCAGAGACCATACTTAGGGCTGCTCCCTGTCAGGAGCCAGAGTTGGGGTCCAGCTTTGAATTCTGTCTTTGGGGTCCACAGAACTGTGGTTCAGGTGCACTCCAAGGCCCAGGCCTCCCAAAGCCAAGGCCAGATCCTGTGACCATAGATCGCTAGTCTGCTCAGGCCTTTGAACACTTGGGAGCCAACAGCGCAATGTGTGGAGTGTTCTGTTTTGGGTTGAAACTTGGCTAGGATACGCTATTCACTCTTCCCTGGGAACCTCTCTGAGATGTTACACAGAGCACTTTGAGGGAAATTACATGCTAGGGAATCGTGCCACCCCCAGATAAGCCAGCACCTTGTGTACCCCTCTGAGGAAGGACGTTGGCTGAGAGGCACCCGGGATGACAGTGGGTAGTCTTCTGGGGATGGAAGTTTCCAGCCTCATTGCAAAGAAGGAACCAGAAGGGATTCCTCATGGCCTCGTGTGATTCCCAGGGAAGAGAGGCATTTTAACAAGGTCAGAGGTGAGACTTTCACGAGCATCTCTAGGGAGTCTAGGCAGTAGGGCAGAGAGGGTGGGTCATGTGGAATGAGAGCAATTACTGCTTCCCGAGGCCTCAGCAGGTGTGCAGGGTCTGTGCAGGCCCTGAGCTAGGTACTTTACATGAATCAATTAATTTCCATCACCATCCTTGGAGGAAAATGACTTGTATTGGCCCTGTTTTATGGATGAAGAAGTAAAGGCACGGAGAGTATATGTTTCCAGCTAGTGATGGTAGGCAAATAGGAGCCTCCCGATCAAGCCATCCAGGCACAGGCTGATACCGCCTCCAGATCAGGACCTGGGCCACTGGGCTCTGTTTGTATCTTTTGCTGGACCACTAGGACCCTAAAAAAGGGACATGCATGGCTTCAGCCTCTGGCGCCCCATCCTCACGGGGCTGCATGGATGACTGCCTTGACCAGACCACCAAGGCATCAGGTGACCCCACAAAACTTCCTTACTTGTGTCTCCTGCTCTGTCTCCTCGCTCTCCTTTCTCTCCTTTTGGTCCTCGATCACCTAAAACACAGGAGGAACAGTAGAATTAGCGGTAGACACAAATTCCAAGTATGAATAAAACATTGTCTGCAGACTTATTAACCAAAGACCAGAAAAACCTTTAGGTGAGAGCCATTAGCAACTGCAGAACACAGCAGAGAACAGAAGAGAAAAGGGGAGCACTGGGCCAATTACGTCCCTTGCTCTGGTCACCCCAGGAAAGTGCAGGTAGCCAGCTGAGACAGTCTCATTCCTTCCTAAAGCACAGAAACATTGCACCTTCTACACACAAGACTTCAAGAAGCGCAGGACATCCAGCAGGAAGGGAATGAAGCAAACACATTCCTTTCAAATAGTCAAGGTTTTAAAAATTCACATCCAAGTTTGTCTCGATGAATATAGGGGAAGCAATGGGTTGGGATCCAGTTATGTAGGTAGAGAGACAGGTCACATGCCTGGTAGATTTTCCTGGGAGACGACTACAAAACATGTGTGCAAATTTCTAAGGAATTATGGAATTTCCTTCCAGGATATGCTTAAAAGAGTGGAACTCTTTTTTGAGCTGGCATCTCACTCTACAAAGAAGTAGAAAATCCTGGAACCATTCATTAGACATTAAAATGGCCAAGAAATTCTACTGCAAGGATACCCAGAAACATATCTGCAAATCAAAAGCCCACAGCATACTCCAGGACCAAAAAATGCAAGCCAGAAAGTTCCAGAGAGAATGTCTAGCATGATCCCAGTTTTGAAAAAAAAAAAAAAAAAAGAAGCAAAAAGAAGGCAACCATGATGTATATGAACATACTAAAAGAAAATTCTGGCAGGATGTGCTCCAAAGAGTCCACAATGTTATGTTAAAGAGTTAAGAGCTCAAGAACTGAGGGGAAGGGATTTCTTCTTTATTCTTTGTACATATGCCTAATTTTTTTTCTGCAAGCCTGTATTACTTTTACAATCTGTCTTAAGTTAAAATTTCAAACAGAATTACAAAAAAAAACTTCATCCCATTTCATTATCAACCATAAAGTAGAATAAGATTTCCTAGTGATCTAAGACCAACAGGCACCCTAGACACAAGGTAGAAATGACAATTAGCAGACTGTTTTCTGAATTGCCATGACAATAAGTGAAGAAAGCCTGGGGTAAGAGCACCAAGATGTGCTAGTCTTTTGGCCTTGAACTCACAGCAATCCTCCTGCCTCAGTCTTCCAAGTGCTGGGATTACAAGCATGCACCACCACACCCAGTTTATGTGGTTAGGAGAAACCAAACCCCGGGCCTTGTGATTGCTAGGCAAGTGCTTTAACTGCTGAGTTATTCCTCCAGCTGTCCTTGTATTCTGTAGTGCTGATGACAGGAGGTCTGACCATCTTGAAAGAAAATGGAAAAACAGGTACTATCCATAGGAGCAAACAAAAACGAGAAGAAACACAGTTGGCACTGAGATTCATCCTTACCTTTGAACCCACGCATGCCCATTGGGCCCATGGCCCCTAGCTTCCCGTCGTCGCCTTTGGGGCCAGGCAGTCCTGGGGTACCTCTCTCCCCTGGCAGACCTGAGGAGAGAAAAGACAATGGTGGCCTTCAGACAAAGCCTGGAAGAGCCCTGAAGGGTCACTGCCCGGATCAATAAGCAACTGAAACAACACAGGGAGCCCAGTACACACTGCGTCCTGGGTGATGGCCTCCTCCTCCTCCTCTCTTTGGCATGTGATCCTAGGTCTTTCCATTGTGCTACGTATCCAGCTCCTCCTCTTTAAAAATTTTGAGACAGGATCATGTGAAGTCACGAAGTTGCTCAGTTGGAGCCTGCATTTGCAGTCCTCCTGCCCCAACCTCCGGGGGAATTACTATTAGCTAATTTAAAGATTATGTAAAAGCAGCATCAGACAGTCAGCACTGACTTTCCTGTGAGCACTTTTTACTGGTTAGACCGAGATCCTGCTTGCCAGGCCCAGTTCTGTTGTGAGCGGTGGTGATGATACCAATTCAATCAGTCTTACTGAAGGTTTATATTTGGCAAAGACTTTTGGAGCTCTTTCTGTGCACCAGGCATAAAGAGTCTAATTTAATCACTACATCAAACAGGGAGATGTTATTTTACCTGTATTACAAATGAAGCAAACAAGGCACTTTGGAGGTTAAAGGACTTTTTCAAGGACACACGGCAAAGAGCACAGAGGCAAGAGCTGAACTCTGCTCTCCCTGAACTAAAAGGTGAGGGTTGGGCTACTTCCCTTCTGGTGGATCAAAGGGGCTCACTTGTCCTAGGGAGAGCCCTGGGGACAGCCATTAGTGAGTAGAAAAAGATGAAAGAGATACCCACTGTATTTCAAGAAAGAACAGGACCTGTTCCTTTCCATAGACATGATAGATACAGCAAAGGGCATCGAAGGCTCTGAAGGATGAGGAAGTCCGCAAGGTCAATAAGTGGATAAGAGCCTGCCGCCCCGTCAGGCCCCAGGTTCCTGGTCACGAGCCTCCACAGCCAGTGCCTGCGTGGACTGCATTGTGGAGAGCCAGAGTCGACAAACACTTTCACCAAGTGAGATCTCAGGGTTGCTGGGGGGCCTGACCTCAGCCCACAGTTACCTCTGCACAACAGTGTTCCTTATCAGCTGACTAACCGCTGTCTCGAGTGGAAAGCTAGCTGGGTTTTTGGGGGGCTTTCCCTCCCCATCTGGTAACATGAGAAACTTGTCTCATAGACATGACTCCTCCGGTGCTCATGTCAAGGTGGCCTCTGGGTGGGGGGCAGGACCTCAGAGGGGGCTCATGGGACTTCCTTCTTTCCTGTCCTAAGGGGATGGATGTATCTGCTCACAGAGTCCACTGGCCCTGCAGCCACAGAAATCTGTCTGATTCTAATGCAGGCTGTGCCCAAACCTCCCCACCCTGTGATTCATTAGGCAGCAAGGTGGCTGCACGGCTGATGGCCCTGGGTATCCTCAGTTCTGAGTTTCGGGAGCTCCCCAGAGCGGGCCGGACTTGGGTTCCTTCTCTGCTGCAGGCACCTTGGAGATACAATTTCCCCTGTAGTTCCCTTTCTTCCACCACTTTGAGGGATCTGTTTCTCCCCAGAAAGACCCTGTGGGCAGCCCTGGCTCAGGAATGGACAGATTCAGATGTAAAGTCTGATGAAGTAATTGACCAAGAACTTCTGCAATAACTGAGTCTCAGAAAAGCACAATCCTTCTAGAAGGCCCCAAAGTGCCCTTCCTGCTAACTGGGTCTGTAGGCTGTTGCTGTGTGTACCAGGATGAGGGAACATGGGCAGGCCCAAAGACAGTGAGGGGGTGATTTGTGAATAGGGCACTGCATCCTGGCAGGGCTGGTCTGGACCGTGGGGCACCTCTAGCTGAAGGTCTTGAGCTATAGGCCTCGCATGCTCCCTTCTTTCAGATGCTAGCACTTCTGAGAACAGGGCCTTGCTCCACCCGACTGTTACACCAGCAGGCCCCAGGCCCTTGCTGGCACAGAGCCTTGGAAGGCGCGTCAATGCCAATCACCTACAACTGTGAGAAAGACGAGGGTCAGGGATAGACTTGAGGGTCTCTCCCAGGTCTCTCCAGAGGGGCCCCATTACCTCGAAGTCCAGGGAGCCCCGGAACACCAGGTTTGCCATCCTTGCCTTCATCCCCCTGGTCACCTTTAGGTCCTGGTGGCCCTGGAAGGTAAAACCAGCACCGAGGTTAGAGGTCTGCTTTCTGGAACAGGACCAGGACATTTTCAGAGGAGGTGAAACTCTGCTGAGAGGAAGGAGCCACAGGACACTATGGAAGCCCATAGGATGCTGCCTCACTCAGGCTCGGGGGGCCAACTGGGAAGGCTTCCTGGAGGAAGTAACAGGCAAGTAAAATCTCAAGGAGAAACCAGAGCTGGCCATGGGGTTGGGGCTGGGTGTGAACTGAACACACATTTCCTCCCCAAATCCATATATTGAAGTCCCCTCTCACAATGGAGGTGGGGCCCTTGGGAGACAATTAGGTCTAGACGAGGTCATAAGGGTGAGGCCCTTCTTAAGGAGCAAGTAGTGCTCTATAAAAAACTTGAGAGCTTGTGCACTAAACCAAAGGTCCTCAAGTCCTGGGACACAGATCAATCACCCGTCCATGGCCCGCTGGCCCCGGGGTTGAACAGACACAGGCACGGGCACCAAGCTTCTCCTGTACTCACAGCTGCTTCCCATTGCTCTCCTTACCTCCTGACCTCTGCCTCCTAGCAGATTAGCTGCGGCACTAGATCCTCACAGGAGTGCAAACCTTACTGTGAACTCTGCAGGGAAACCCCTGTGACGGGGGGAGGTTTGCCTTCCTTACGAGAATCTCCTGCCTGATAATCTGGGGTGTAGCCGAGGCAGTGAGGCGGACACTGGGGAACAGCTGCAAATACAGGTTACCGTCAGCAAAGAGGTCTGAGGGCAGAGAAGGCATAATCAGCCAACGGCTCAAGGATTCATATCAAACCCGGTCTGGGAGTGGCGAGTGACACTTGAGCTGCATCTGGTGGTGGCCTCTAGACTGGCAGGTGAGGTAACTACTGCGACTGCGCAGCTGTACCTGGTGTTGCTTTTTTTTGTCACGCCCAGGTGGGACCACCTAGTTGCAGGAACCCAAGTTCAGGGATCCTGTGGATTGTGCAGTAGGTGAATTGTGCAGTTCTTCATTCTATATTATAATGTACTGACCATAAAAATAACACACACCACCAACGTTACGCAATTGAGTCTTCCCCAAGCCATCCCCACCCACTCCTGACGCGTGGGAAAAACCGTCTTTCACAAAGCTGGTCCTTGATGCCAAGGAGATGGGGACTGATAGTTTGGGCCGGGTTGGGGGGAGGGCAGAAAGGTTCCTAGGGCTCCCCGGGGTGCTGACTTCCAAGGGAGGCTCCACATGGCAGGGATCCTAGTGTACATGGTTGGACTTGGTCCCCAGGGCTTTGTCCTGTGTAAAATTTGCTTGTCTGGGGCCACACGGCCAGCAACTGAGTGAAGGATCGAAGTCTGCCTGGCACCCATCATCCTGCCACACCTCTGGGGCCAGACATCTCCCTTCTCCAGAATGTTCTGCCACTTGCCGGCCCCAGGTTGGTGAGCCCAGGCGACCCTCTGTCGACTCCGATCACTGCCAGCCCTGGAGGCAGCTCACTGGCACCTTCCTGGTGATGCCTCCTCAGACTCATCCCTCCTGCTGGAGTGGGTGTGGCCCGTATAGGTATGTGTGGCATGTGGTATAGCTCAGCAAATGTGTCGCCTCTCTCCTGGGTACTGTCCAGCTCCCTGAGGCACGACTGCATCCTGTACATGCCCAGCTCTGCTGCAGAGACCCACACCACAGCCTCTCCTACTCTGCCTTGTGAAACGGGACCAGGAAAAATGCCCAAATCCGATTGCATGGCTTGGGCAGCCCCCACCCCATCCAGGTCCACTGGTAAGCTCAGTCTTGTTAGGAAACAGGGTCTCTGCAGCGATACTTAGTTGAGATGAGGTCATACTGGAGAGCAGTGGGCCCAGATCCAGTGACTGGATCCCCATAAGAAAAGAAAACAGGCAGAGATGTGAGGAGCACACCCTGTGGCCACAGAGGCAGAGATGGAGCGCCGCAACTGCGAGCCAAGGCACTGAGGAGTGCCAGCAGCCACCCGGGGCCAGGAAGAGGCAAGAACGGACTTTTCGCAAAGCTTTCCCAGGGGCAATGGCCATGGACACCTTAATGAACTTCCAGCCTCTCGAACATTAAGAGCATGAAGTTCTATCATTGCAAGCCACCCAGCTTAGGGTATTTTGTTATGACATCTCTCTAGGAGACCAGAACATGCATGCTCGCAGCAGAATGGCAAGGTCTTGCGTAATAAATAGTTGATGAATGAATGAGTCTATGAGATCAGAGGATGTTAATACACACACTACAAGCCAGCCGCCAGGATCGAGATGTACTGATACATCCCAAAAGCTGGCATCATCCTCAGACCCTAACCAAATTTGACAGATGTTTAATAACTCAATGGCACATGCACTGGGGAAAGTTATCATCATTTTTTAAAAAATCACAAGTTATATAAAGCATTTCAGGAGAGCTGGGGCTTGTGGCGGTCATCCTCTTTTCTGTGAAGCAAGGCAAAGCAAGGCTGCCACACTGGCTCCACTTTCTGGAATGCAGGATGGAGATGCAGGACCTGTTTGGAACAGGCCTAAGGTCACACAGCCAAGGCATGGCACAGGTTATGTGCAGAAGAGCTCACAACTCCCAGCTGGCAGCAAGCTCTCTGGTCAAGGCAGCAGCAAAGGGAGCCAGGAAAGGGTGCCTACACCTCACTCACTGGACTCCCAGCCCTTCACTCTTTTCTGCCCCTCCCCCTTCTGCAGGGAGCCTGGGGTTCCAAGTCTTGAGTTCGTCATGGAGGCGACGGATCAGACCCTTCAGTCTCATGCAGGTGTGACCCGGCTATGATTTGCATCTGCAGTGTTCCCCCTCAATCACGTGCTAACAAGGATTGGCCCCACGGCAAGCCACGGCATCACTAACAAGTCAGGACACCTTTAGAATGATGGTGGGAGGAAGCTAGGTCATTGGAGGCAGGTCACTGAAGGAGATATTGGGCCCCTGAGCCCTCTCCACTCCCTTTTTGCTTCCTGGCTGCCAGGAGGTACACAGCTGCCTCTGTCACGTGCTCCCACCATGATGTGTTGTCTCCCAACAGGCCCAAAAGCAATGAAACCAAATGGCCATGCACTGAGATCTCCAAAACTGTGAGCCAAAGTAAACCTCTTTTCTTCATAAGCTGATTTTCTCAGGTATTTTTTTACAGTGATGAAAAGCTAACTCAAGAGCACAGATCTTCCCACGAATGACCCTGGCCAGGGGAGGGTGCTGCCCAGTGGATGACCCTGATGGTGGCCACTGGGGAGGAGGGTGGACATAATTTGGAAGGTGAGAGCTGAATATGGACATACTGATTTTAGGCTCTGGTCCTGGTCCAACCTATGGATCCCTTCACGCATAGCTTCAATGAGGTGTAAGAGGACCTTAATAGCAAGGTAGACATCAAAGGGCTTCCTAATCTCAGAGACCAGGCTGTCTCTGACCATGTGCACCTGACTTTTTGTATGCTTCTGCAGAAAGCATGGTCAGACTGCAACCTGAGGTTATTCTAAGTGCACCTAAAATACCAACCTGGGATGCTCATCCTGCAAGAGGCAGGTCTAAGAGTATCCTACACATACACACATTTATTTTATTTTTATTTTTTGAGACAACATCTTGCTCTGTAGTCCAAGTCGGTCTACACTATCTAGCCTAGGCCACTATCTGGCCTCAAAATCAAGGCAACCCTCTGCCTCAGCTTCCTGAATGCTGGGACTACAGGTGTACATCACCACACCTGGCTAATTTTGATGTGGTACTGAGCCTCACTCCCAGTCTGGATAGATTTTTCAAACACAAGTAAGTGGCTTGTGCTGGGAGGGGATTTAGTGGAGATGAACTGGCCAAAATTGGAGCCTAGGTCCCATTGGAGCCTCTGGTGAGAGTGGCCCAGCTGGCTCACAAAAGTCTACAGTGTGGCCACAGCCTCATGGTGCCATGTCACCTGATGCCCCAAGATGAAAATGTCTTCAGATGGTGCCTCCTGCCCATGATCACTCATGCTGGGGATCTGACTCCTTGCCACGTTTCAGGAGTTCAAGCAAGCCATTTCCAGTCTGTTTTGACTGCTCTCTCCTTTGCCCCTGTCAGTGCCCCTTCCTACATAACTGTCACTCAAGGATTGTCTTGGAGGAGCGTCCTTCACATGTCTCACATTCCTTCTTGAGTGCTGGCATCCTTGCCTGATTTTCACAACCTATTTCTTCCTTTTAAAGCACCACTACATTGTCTCTTGCTCCAACCCATTAATCTCTTCAAAATATGGAATCAAGTGAAATCCAAGTCATTGGAGGCCCCTCCCAGGATGGTGAATCAGCCCCATGCCCCACAAGGTGGATCCTCCCCTCAGTATGGTCAGGTCCCTTGTGGCATGGTGGCTGCAACTCCCATGAGGAATCCTGCAGGTCACTCTCAGTCTGCCCTCTGCTGCACTTAAGCGATGCTTTGAACACACTCTCCTCTCCTCCCACCCCCAGCAAACCCTTCTCTTCCTGCCATCCCTAAACATCAGCCAAACCTTTTCTTTCTAAGGGTCCAGTCCCTCTAGGAGCTGAAGCCACCTTCACGTTCACCCTTCTGATCTCTTAGGGTACTACAGGCAGAGACCCCAGATCTTGAAGCTGGGAGAGCCCAGGACACAGCTGGGCACCATCCTCACTGCAGTCCACTGGGGCAGGTCCTGACTGCTCACTGGATGCAATCACTCACCTCAGATTACAGTCCCTAAGGAAGACAGGCCTACCTTTGGGCTGGGACCCCTCTCTGTGGCCCTGAGCCTTACCCCAGCCTGGCACACTGCCTGGGTTCAGAGTGGAAGCAGTTATACAAAGAGAGGTCCCTGGCGGTGACCACATGAGCTTCTTCCCACCTCCACTTTCTACATGGTCACATATGCATCTTTGCGATCAGCTAGGCAGACCACAGTGCAGAGGGGCTGGAACAGGAGAAGCAGGGTGCTGGTCTGTTTTTCTGGGATCCCACTTCTGCCAGCAGAGCCCACACTGCCTCCTAGTGCAGTCCTGCCTTGTGTGGAGATGCCACATGGATGCACCTTCAGGTGAGACAAGAGGGACAAGTGACTAAGCCCTCTGGAGAAGCAGCAGAGTCGTCCTGGAAACCAGTCCCTACATGGGAAAGTGGTCCCTTCTCCCTTCCCAGACACTGGAGCACGGGGTGGTGGTGGTGAGCTGTGTGGGCTGAAACCAGAGAAGTGACCCACCCAGCATGATCAGAACATCTGATGACTTGGGCCCGAGGCCAGCAGCACACTGACCCACATCATAACACAAACCCTGCCCCAACCACACTAACCTCAGGAGCACTGACCCCACCCATCCCAGGGTGGGGCCTTCACTGGCTCCATTCCCACCTCTCCAAAGTCCCCAGCACTGGGCCTCAGCCCCTGCCCCTCTGCAGTCTGGCAGTTTAATCATGCCATCATCCAGGCATCACACCTTGGAGTAATGGACAGAAAAACATTGTTAGCCCTGTTTCAAAGCCTGGGAGACCCCAGCCCTAAAGATGCAAGTACAGCCAAGCCCAGTGCTACAGGCTTAGAAGGCTGAGTGAGACAGGAGGATCACAAGTAAAGCAACTCAGTGACTTAACAAGACCCTGTCTCAAAATAAAAAATAAAAATACGCTGGGACACAGTTCAGTGCGAAGACTTTGGGCTTGACTCCCAGTACCACACACACACACACACACACACACACACACACACAGACACTCACACACACACACACTAGATACTGGGGCTGCTCTGGCTGTGGTCTTTTAAGCCTCAATCGCAAAGGCGGCGTAGGCAGGTTAGGTATCACTGCTGTTTTCTACAGTGTCCCTCCACCCCCTCTGTGGCAGTCGGATGTGGGTGGTAAGAACACAGAACCCTCCCCCCGGCCAGCCAGGGTCTCCACGCAGGCCACAGATCTCCCTCCCCTATGGAGGAGAAGCCCTGTTTCACACGTCACTCCGTCCACAGAGGGGCTCGGCTCCTTCAACAGAACGGATCCCAGTTACCTAGAGCCAAAGTCCCAACGTGTGAGCCACTTTCCCACCACTGGGACAAAACGCCCCCAACGGAGGCCAGGAGAGGCTATTTGGGATCCTAAATTGAGTCCTTGGCTAGCTGGTTCCATGGCGCAGCGGGTGGGGGAGCTGCTCGCCTCGCAGCAGCCAGGAGCCAAGAGAGCAGAGAGAAGGAGCAGCAGGAGGGGACCCGGCCTCCACAGATGCGTCCTGCGCACACCTGCCAAACAGCCCCGTTCTCATTTCCCAGGAGCTCTTCCCTGAGCCTCTCCTCTGACAAGTGTAGCACCACCCAAAAGCCCCACCTTGGAACACAGGGAGACTTTGGGGGGGGCACACTAGATCTAAACCCCAACAACCAGCACCAGAGCCTGGAGTCTGAGGCTTCTCTCCATTTCCCTTATAAATATGTATTGAGCTGGACTCCTGGCTCTGCTAGCTCTTTACCAGATGGTCCGTTTTTCTTAAAAAATAAGTCTCGATGCATGAAAACTTGCTTACATAAATTAAAAGATGTATTTTCTAACCCCAGCTGGCATTGAACGTGGGCAAGTCATTTCCTCTCTTGGATCCTCAGAGTCCTCAACTGCAAAACAAGGCAACTGAACTGGATAGTGTCAGAGATCTAGCCTGACCCTGGAGTTCCGTGATTCTAGAGAGATTGCATTCTAGAGGACAGCCATATGCATACGGTGCGCGGTGCCTTCTCCCCTAGCCTGTCTCCCCTCTCTGGTTAGCCTTCTCCTTCCAGGGATGCCCTCCCCTGACAACCTCAGTCCTTTGGTTCCTTTGAATCCACACATAGATCTCAACAGGTGGGACTGACACTGAAAAATCCAAAAGCAGCATCCCACTGTGAGCGTCCACAAAAGACAAATTCATAGAAAACTATGAATGAAAACCATTTGTGCCCAACTCAAGCATAATGTAAATACGTTCATATTGAGTTGAGTACTTGTAGATTCTGAGCCAGGAAAGGGCAAAGGTTAGAAGTATGGTGCATGAACGTGCGCATATGTGAATTTATCTGTGTTTGTGTGAATGTGTGAGTGTGCGTGTGTGTTTAAAGAGCTGGGAGCAGTGCAGCTGCAGTCTGAGTGCTGTCCCCAAATTCTTATGCTAAAACCTAATCCTGGAGGAACTAGCAGTTGGGGCCTGTGGGAGGTGATTAGAGTACGAGAATAGGATCAGGGCCCTTATAAAGGAGGTCCTGGGAGGCCGGCCTCGCTTCCACCAGGCTGGAACGCGCGAGAGGTGCCGTTACCGCTTACACCGTGAAGGCAGCGCGTCCACAGCTAGACGGACCTGAGTTCGGATCTTAGCTTTGCCAATTTTCAGCTGTGCAAGAAGCAGGGGGGACTTACTGAGGTTTCTTATCTGCCAAGTAGGGCAAATAATGCCTCTCTGCATGACGGGACTGGTGGGCTTGAGCATCCATTTGGAGAATTAGTGTCTAGGAAATGCTTGACTCATCGTAAGTCACAAACCCAGGAGGCTTTCTTATTAATAAGTGCTTGAGCTGCTTTCTGTGAGCAGAGGAGGTCAAAGAAAGAAGAAAGAAAAATCAAAGACCCCAAGGCATGGCTTCGAGGGAGAAATTCTACCTCCTGCCATCCTTTGGCTACTGAGCTGTGAAAGCACAAAATGACCGGCTGGCAGGGGACGCCTCTGTTTGCCTGGCCTCAAGGTTTATGCCCTGCTCCCCATGTTCTCTGAGTCCCAGCTCAGTGAGGCCCGGTTAGTACTGAGGAGCCACAGATAGGCCCGCAGGGCAGCAGACAGAGCCCTGGGTGGTGGGGTGGAAGGTCCGGGGCTGGTCACTGAATCGCACGCCTACAGTGGATCTTATCACTTGTCCATCAGAACTGACTGAAGCTGCTGCAGACAGAAAGTCCTAGGTGGGGTCATTACCTTGGCCCTCCTCCCCGAGGCTCAGCTGTTTTTTGCTGAAATCCTTCCACCCTCCCAACCGTGACACCTGCCTCCAGCCAAGCTCACAGCTGGTCCTGAGGACGCCCCTTCAAACAGAACAGTGCACAAGACGGTGCTCATAAAAAGGACCACGAAAAGGGCACCGGGATGCCTCATTCAGCAGCGATCCACACAGAAGCCCAGCGGCAGAGACCACGGTGCGCTGCGGAGAGGCAGTGGGCTTGAGTGACATGCACCACGGCCTGCCGACAGCTTGGTCCATGTGCCCCACACAAGAGCCAAAAAGAAGGCACGCAGGACAGAGAGCAGAGTGTGACAGAGGGTGCAGCAAGGCTGGGATCAGGAAGGCAAGGGTTCAAATCTTCCCGTCTCCTTCTTGCCAGTGACCCATGCAAGTTGTGCAAGCTTCCTGGATCTCAGGGACCTGAGTAGTACAATGGGGACAGTGGCACTTCCTCACAAGGTGCTGCCCTTGAAAAACGTCCAAGCGACGCCCTTGGCGCAGCAGTGACATAGAGCAGGTGCCCAGGAGGGCATGGCCGATGTCGTCAGGCTAAGGAGGCCTTAAGGAGCTCAGGAGCCCCCGGGGGATGGTGATGGTGGGGTCTGAGCTGGGGGTGGTGGAGGGACAGGGTGTCTGTGAATGGGCCCTTGACGGCACATGCAGGAGAAGGAACTGGATGGGACGGGAGGGGCCACCCTGCCAGAGGCGAGAAGAGGGAAGCTGGGTCTCTGGGCGCTGCCGTTCCGGGGCCCAGAGCGGTACACTGGAGGTCTGTGTGGCTGTCCCGTGGTATTTGAGAGCTACAAATGAAACTAACAAACTATTAGATGAAGTATGTTCTACCAGGTCAATTCTCTTCTTTGTATATGTGTGCTGGGAACTGAACCCAGGGCCTTCACATTGAACTACATGCTCATCCTGTTTTTTATTTCTATTTCAAGATACGGCTTCCCTAAGTCATGAAAGTTCCCTGGCCAGGCTTGAACTTGGAATACCCCTGCCTCAGCCTCTGGAGTGCTGGCATTCCGGGACTGCACCACCAGGTCAGGCAAGGGCAAGGCTAAGACTTAAAAGAGAAAGGGCTAGAGTGACAGGTACCCTTGGGGGTGGGGGATTTTGGTCCTTGGCGGGTGGGAGGGGTGCGGGAGGGAGGCCAGGGTGGGCTGGCTGGAGGCGGCGATCGGGGGCGGGGGACCTGGGGTACCTTTGGCGAGGGAGATGTTCCTCAGCGCGATGGAGTGCTCCCAGTCCTTGAGGCGCAGGTCCTCGGTGACGGCGTTGAGCACGGCCAGCTCCTGCTTCAGCTGCAGCTGCATGTCCAAGTGCACCAGCCTCATGCGGCGCGTGTCCTCGCTGGCGTTGCTCACCAGCACCTGCAGGTCCCGCAGCCGCGTGCGGTGCAGAGCCACGTCGTACGACAGGCTGTGATTGAGGCCGCGCAGCGCACTGCCCACATCGGCCAGCTCCTCGCCCAGGACGCCCACCCTGCGCGCCAGCCCGTCCAGCAGGCCCGCGTGGCGCCCCAGCAGCAGCCGGCTGCGGTTACTCTCCACCTGCAGCTGGTACAGCTCCAGCTGCGCCGCGTCGCTCTGCTGGCCAGTGCGGTCTCGCAGCAGGGCCACCGCCTGCTCGGCCTGCGTGGCCTGCGCGTGCAGCCCCCACAGCGCGCCTTCCAGCCGCTGCACCGCACCCGCCAGCGCCAGCAGCGAGTCCGACTGGTTCTGCAGCGTGTCCTGCACCTTCCACACCTGCTCCGTCAGGTCCCCCTGCAGCGGAGCCTGGAGCAGCCGCAGCTGCAAGTCCCGGAAGCTCTCGTTCAGCCGGTTCAGGTTCCGAGTCAGCGCCTTCAGGTCGTCTGGAGAGCTTTGGGGTCTGGACACTGCGGGGAGGAGGCGAGAGGTGAGCGCCCTTGGGGAAGGGGATCCAGGTAACCAGACGCCAGCCAGGCGCGCAGCAGGCGCTCAGTAAAACCCAGGTGAGTGGAAAGCGGAGGCCAGGTGGACGGACTTGGGTGGATCCCAGGCACCGCACCAAGCGGCGGTCCCCAACCTGGAGAACCACTTGACCGAGTGTCACATCTACAGAAATGGGGATTGCATTGTTCCAGTGTGACCGAGGCTTTGCGACTTTTAAAGGACCCTGAAGTGATTCCAAGGTGCACACAGATTTGTGCAGGGTTAGCCGGGTGTGGTGTTGTAGCCCTGTAATCCCAGCCCTCTGGGAAGCTGAGGCAGGAGGAGGCAAGTTCCAGCCCAACCTGGGAAACTTACTGACCTGTGAAGACCTTGTCTCAAAACAGAAGCAAAGAATGATCTAGGGATGTGGCTCAGACCACAGTCCTGGGTTCAATTCCTCCAATTCTGCAATAAAATACAACTAATCGTGCAGCCCAGCACTGGTGTGACCATCCCACATTAGGTGGACCCCTGAGAAACCTCGGGGTTTGTACTCTCAGAGTGGCTGGAGACGAGCAGTTTTGTGGGGTTCAGTTGCGATCCCCTCAGCTTTAGGAGGCAGTTACCTACAGTGGTCTGAAAGTTTCCTCTTCCAAATTTTTTTCTGGAAATTGCCAAAGTGATAATATTAAGAGGTGGGGATTTTAAGAGGCCTTTAAGTCACGAGGCCAGAGCTCCTGAGATGACGTTGCAAAAGAGATGTGAGGGAGCTGTTCACACCTTCAGCCCTGAAGAGACATCCAGGAAACATCATCCGTCAGGGGTTCTCAACCTTTTTCACAGCAAGGACCAGTTCTGGGGGAGACAATCTTTCCACAGATGGAATAGGGGTGGGGGCAGTGATGCAGTATTGTGGCCGCCTCAGCCCCATCACAGCTCATCAGGCATTATATTCTCATAAGGAGCACACAGCCTAGATCCCTTGCATGAGCAGATCACAGACAGGCTCATCTCCATAATCTACAGCAATCGGAGGAGGTAGAGCTCAGGAAGAAATGCCAACAATGGGGAACAGCTGTGAATGCCGCACACCTCCTGCAGAGTGGCCAGGTCCCAGCAGGCCATGGAGCAGAACCATCCATGGCCTGGGGACTAGGGACCCCCTGACCTATAAGAAATGGGCCCTCAGCAAACACTGCATCTGCTCACACCTGGATCTTGGACACCTCTAGCATCAAGAATGGTGAACTATAAATTTCTGCTGTTTATAAGTTGTGCAGTCTAAGGTATTTTATTATAGCAGCAAAACGGACCAAGCCAGTACTGTTACTATCCTCTTTTACAGTCAGACCTGCTAACATTACCCAGGTAGCACAGCAGGTAATCTTAACGCAGAGTGCTTGCTCTGGAGCCAGGGCTTTGCCCCAAGTCAGCTCCAGAATGGCCTAAAGGAATACCATCCGGGCAGCAGGCCCAGCCAGGCTCAAGGCCACACACAGTGTTTGTTTTATGGCCTCTTAATTTCAAGGTCCCATTCCTTCTCACTGCAGTAAGGACCTCTTCAGGCAGGTGAAAATTGATTTTAGATCTACGCCTTCCCTTCCCTGCATCCTCTCACATTCTTCCAGGTCCCCAACTTCCTTCCTCAGCAAACAAGCCATCCTGGGGCCTCCCCACCCTTTCCTCTTGGAGAGGGACCCCAAACAGCTGTTTCACAATCCTAGGGATTTTCATGAGAGCCTCCAGCATCCCCGTGTCTCTTGGCAGTTCAGAGATTACACAGCCCCCAGGGGCACTGCACTCCATGGTGCTGTGATGTCAGGGCCCCATGTTACCCCACTATGGTCTGCACCCTTGGGAGTAGAAACCAGCAGGCACCAGGGGACAGAGTAGGTGCTAGGAAAAGATGAGGCCCAGAGGAAATTCTGTTCTGTCTTAGAAATCTTGGGACCGAGTGTGCCTGGGAACTTGATGACACAGCGTATTCAAACAACAAGAAAATTCAGACGAGATAAGTCCTGTTCCCAAGCTTCATGCTGGGGTGGAGG
Source organism: Ctenodactylus gundi (assembly GCA_004027205.1). Lineage (NCBI taxonomy): Eukaryota > Metazoa > Chordata > Mammalia > Rodentia > Ctenodactylidae > Ctenodactylus > Ctenodactylus gundi. The sequence continues at coordinate 350,206 of PVKB01000373.1, forward strand.
ATGGTCATGGTCCTTGGGCCACGTGAAGACCTGCAATTCCCGAGCAGTGCCTCTACAAGCACACAGTATTGTGGTGGGCACCTGGCAAAGGTAAGCCACTTGAGGCGAGGGTCAGGGCCACACAGAGCTGGGAGGGGCGTCAGAGGCCTGCTCTGCCTTCTCCTCCGCCTCACCCAGGATGGTTGCTGCCAAGCTGCCCTCTGCCCCTGCTTCTACCCGTCTGTCTACTTTCAGTTACTTCTGGCTGTTGGAATATTTTGAATTCCACTCACACTGGAAATGAGCCATCGGTCCCTCCACTGGTCCTGCCCTTTGGTGGAGGAAAAAGCCAGTGAATGCTTTGCCCCCACAGATAACCCTACAGAATTTCAAAAACACTTAGGTTCTTGCTGTATGACAGCTTCTGTGGCTTAAATTCTGAGCTTCCTTCTTCTATTTTCTCAGGGTGAGATCTTAGCCTCCCTAAGTGGGGGCTGCTCTCTACTGTCCACACTCCAGTTTGTCAACATACCCTTAAAGGTGATGGGTAGGTGGTACAGGCTTATAATCCCAGCATTCTCAGAGGCTGAGAAAGGACTGGAAGTTCAAGCCCAGCCTAGAAAAATTACTGACTTAGCAAGGACCTGTCTCAAAATTTTAAAAAAGGACTAGGAATGTAGCTCAGTCTACAGGTCCTGAGTTCAATGTCCAGTATTGAGGGAGAAACAGTGATACTTGGTTTTCCAAGATATGGAAAGGCTGGACAGAGTTTGGGGAAAGACCAGCTGCTTCCTTCTGGACATGAGACTTACAGAGAGATAGCCCAAGCTGCGTCCTGCTCAGCTTCCCCAGGGGTCCTCAGAGTTCACCACTTGGGGGTGTCTAAATAAGCTCTGGTAGGTTAGAGGTTTCCTTCAGTCTCCAGGTGTAGACAGTGAGGCCAGGGAGTCTGGAGGGCTGACAACAAGGCCATAAGAAAAAGGAAAGCTTCCAGGGAAAATAAATCCATGTCCCCATCACAGTCCAGGCGTCACGGGGATTGCCCACTGAAGAAAATCACCACAGGCGAGGACTGAGTGTAACTCCAGAGTGTCTGCCCTGCACCCCTCCCCCGGGGTGCCAAATATGAGGCTGGACAGATGAGAACAGAAAGCCCTATATTCTCCCAAAAGTCTCTGCTCAAGATTCCTCTGAGCTCAGAGACACCCAGCCACTTCTCTCAGTTGTGGGTGTTCCATCTGGGACTGGGAAAGTGACCAGGAGAACGAGTGTGAGCTCCTGGATGGGACTCACAGCACTGGTGTGTGTGAGCTGCTGCGAGCACTGGCTTATGGCCGTGGCCTGGCAGCCAGAGCACGAGGTAGGCCATTCCCTACCTGCCCTGTCTTTCTCCCTCCCGCTCTTCCCTCCATCCCTCTTCAGGGGGTCCCAGTGGCTCCTGGTCCTTTGTGCCCATGCAGGTGCCAGGTCCTGCCTATCAGCACCTGCCAGGTATAGACCCCTTCTCCCTGTCTAGGAAACTGTACTGCAACCAGGTCCACATGGGAATGGCTGACAATCACTGCCCTTTCCGAGGGTTCGCACTGGTCCTCTCGTAGCACACTGCACACCAATGCTAACACAAATCCAAACAAAAGCAAGAAAACTTGGTCCCCAGTCCCACGGCCTCCAGCAAAGGACTCCGGTTTCCTTTCATTTGGTTTTCCAAACATTTGCATGCCAAGTCCTTACAATTTGATGCCTGGGCTTTCCCCTTCCCCCCATCTAATGTTATAATTATTTCACAAGCATTTTCCCATCCTTCTCCCTGTCTTCTATAATTCTGATGACTGTGTAAGAATCCCTCAAGAGGACACAATTCACCCACTCTCTTTCTGTGCAAGTTTTTTGATTTCTCTCAACATAAACAAATGCAGAAACACTTCCTTTTTTAAATTTAGCAGTAAATTCCCAGGAGTTGAACTAACATTTTTATGAGCATTAAAAAATTCCAGCTTAGTTACTCCCCCAAATGATATTAAATTAGTATACATCAGGGATCTTGAAGCGTGCCCATTTCAGTGCAACCTTACTGCAGTCCTACCATAATCTTGGTGTTCTCCACTTCCTAGCTACAAAACAATCCCTTGTTCATAGCACAATTTCATTCAGAAGTGTCCTTGCAGAGGTGATGCCTTCACTCATAGGGGTGACATAAGCAATTACTGGTTTGGGGCTAATCAGAACATCGTTTGGGAGGTGAATATTCTTTGGGCTCCAATCACACCGTCTACCCTTTCCTGTGGGATCGTTTCCATACCCCAGAATGAATTATCTCCTCCAGCCGTCACCGAGGGCTCTCTGCTCACGCTCCGCCACCACCCTCTTCCCCCTTTAATTTCTTCCAGATGTCTGCTGCTGTCCTCAACGGGGAACAATCCTTCCTTGAGTGTGACTCGCCTAATTCATGTTTATCCAAACAGTTCGTTTATCTCTCTGCCTGGCAGATCTCCTTTTCACGTGTTTTAATTGTTCTTCAACCTTTATACTTTCACGAAAGGAAAATAAATCGTCAACTAACAATGATGAGCTGGCACTTCCTGAGTCCAAACAGGGTTCTAAGTGCTTTTCATGTTAGTACAAGAGATCCCAAAACAACTGATTGAGATTATCTCTAACCCTACAACTGTTATCAGTACCCTCCCAACAAGAAAACTGAGGCACACAGGGGTACAGAGGTTAAGTCATTCACAAAGTCACGAGGCCTAGACAGGAGAGACTGACTTTGAGTCCTGGACCTGTGGCTCCAGAGTTCCCGGCCAAACACCTGGGCCATCCTGCTGAAAAGATGTGAGTAGGGAACAAAACTTTGTCACAGAGACGCATAAACACACAAGAAGTTTTGAAGGTAGTGAGCTCCCTGTCATAAACCCAGGCTGGAGTCAGCCTGATTGGTAAGATTTCTGATTCTGGCTCAGAATTGACTGCTGGACCCACATTAATACATGAACATATATTCTATAAGACCATGCGATCCGCTTATTAGAGTCTGCTCAGGCCATGGGAGGGCTCAGTGTCAGGCGTGGTGTGTCGCCGGTACCTTTCCCTGGTCCATCCCTTTCTGCTTCTGCTCCAAAAATGCCCCAAGCTCAACTCAGACTCACAGTCCTCCTGCCTCAGTCTCCCAGAGTGCTGGGAATCCAGGTCTGTCCCCAGGCCTGGCCTAATATCCTGTTACTTTGCATGGAATGTCATATCCACTGAGTCATTTAATTTGCAGCCTAGTCAGAAACCTTGAGTGGCAGGGAGGGTAAGTATCCACAATCTCTCTGTCTCTGTCTCTCTCTGTTGTGGTAGTGCAGATTGAGCTGAAGGCCTTGGCACTGAGCTACATCCCAGCCCATTTTTTGTTTTTGATTTTGATATAGGGTTTCACTACATTGCTCAGGCTGGGCTCAAATTTGTGATCTTCCTGCCTCAGCCTCCTAGAGCGCTAGGATTACAGGGCCGCACTGGTGGGCTCGGCCAACAATCTCATTTAATAAGAAGAGGATGGAGGCTAAGGACATGGAGAAATGGCCTGAAGCACAAAGGGTGAATTCGAACCATCTGTTCCTTATTCCCCTACTCCATTCTCTAAGTCTGCTATTGAGATGGTCACATGCTGAGCTACAGGCAAAGGAAGCAGGACAGGAGGTGGCATTTACTGAACACCTACTGTGTGCCCAACTCAGTGCTGGGATCTGAGGAACTGTTTCCCTGGCCCGGCAACTTCAGGAAGCAGACATCATCTTGCCCGTTTGCAGATGAAGTCGCCTGTGGAGGCGGCGAAGTGTGTGGGTGGCGCGGCCGCTGGGCCCCCGAAGACCCTGCGGCCTGCGGCTGTCCTCCCCTGCACAAAGCTGCACAGATCTGGCCCCTTCTCTCTCTAGAGCGGCGCTGGCGGGTGTAGGCTGCCAAACACTCTGCACTCCTCCCCTGGTCCTCCGGCAGATAGTGTCACCATTTTACAGATTAAAAAGCCTAAACTACAGTGATTAAGTCAGTAGCTCAAGGCCACTGGCTTGCAGGACGCTGCTCTGAGCCCACGCTTTTTCCAAGGCCAGTCTTCCAAGGCCAGTGTGCAGAAGGAAGGTGAGTATCACAATTGTGTAAGGGCAGAGGGTGGGGGAGGATGGGACCCAGGGGCAGCTGCCAAGCCAGCCTGGCGACAGGGAGGGGACAGCTGGGCCTTGCCTTAGGGCGTCTGAAAATCAGGGCCGAGTCATCTGAGGCCTGGGTACCTATGACCTGGAGGGAAAGTTTTTCAAAGTGGAGCAGAATATATGAATATTTGTTCAAAACTTGTAACAAAGAGGCTCTTGCATGCTGCCATTACTGGTTCTTTGACAACAGGCTGCAACATACGAGAGAACCAGTGTGTGCCCACCAGGACAAATGGGAGTGTGTGTGTGTGTGTGTGTGTGTGTGTGTGTGTGAGAGAGAGAGAGAGAGAGAGAGAGAGAGAGAGAGAGAGAGAGAGACTGGGATTGAACCTAGGATTTTCACACCAAGCTACATCCCTGCCTACTCTTTTTATCTTCTATTTTTATGTTCAGACAGGATCTGGGTGCACTGTCCAGGCTAAGCTCAGATTCACGATCCTCCTGCCTCAGCCTCCCAGGATGCTGGGGTTACAAGCACACCGTCATGTCTGCTCACACTTGAGGTTTTATGCTCCTTCGCGACAGTCCTCCAGAAATGGGAACTGACGGCACGGTGGTCCTTGAGTTTGTGTGCTTGCTCAGCAAAAATCCCAAGGGACGAGGGAGCCTCCTGTGCAACCCACCTCCCCCACCCTCCCCTGTGAACAGTCGGGGCAGCTCCAGTGAGTGTGCAGAGCGCAGGCAAGGGCCTGCGTGCCTACTGGCACCTGCACTAGGCTTCAAGTGGCCACCATGACAGGCAAGAGAAAGAATCACTGGAGCCAGGGGGCAGCTTTTCCTGCTTTGTGGACAGAGAGCCCTACATTTTTGGTGTGCATTTTCTGAAAATGGTGAATCTGGGGCTGAGCTATCCTCTCCTGCTCTGGAGGAGTAACTGTGACCAAGCAAGTCCCCGGGGTTGCAGAAGCTGCCTCTGGTCACCACCCTGGGAGGCTTAGAAGGGTGGCTGGGAGGAAAAGATGTGACCAAGGTCGGTTTCTCCCATGATCTCTCTTCTGGCTCTGCAGAAGGACACCCTGTTGTTTCCTCATGTGGCCTTTTCTCCTGGTGTCTCTTCCACTTCTTACCAGGACACTGGTCCTGTAGGACTAGGGATTTACTTAACCTTAAATAACACCTGGAAGGCCTTGTCCTCTAACATCCTTTGGAGATTAAGGCTTTTAGCACTCAAGTGTGGTGAGCAAGCATGTTCAGGCTGTAGCAGGCCTCAACATCCCAATTAACATCCCAAGATCTCAGGGACAGTTTCTGATGTTGTCTAAGAGTTTGAGGCCCACCTGGGCTATGTAGTGAGTTCAGAATCAGCCTGGACTATGGAGTGAGGCATTGTCACACACACACACACACACACAAAAAACCAAGAGCAACAACAAAAACAAACAAACAAAAAAACTTAACAACAAAAATATCCTAGACTATGAGCCTCTTGAAGGCCTACACTCTATTCTTTCTGAGTATACTTTTAAAATTCTGCCTAATAAGCAAATCTCTTTATGCCTCATTGACACATCTTAAAAATTCTTTTTCTATTTACTATTTATTGGTTCATTTTTTAGTGGTCCTAGGGGTTGGGCCCAAGGCCTTCACACCGAATTACATCCCCAGCCCATTTTATATGTTTGATTTTTGAAACAGACTCTCGCTAAGCTATTAAATTGCCCAGGCTGGATTCAAACTTGAGATCCTCTTGCCTCATCTTCCCAGAGTGCTAGGATTATAGGTCTACATCACTGGGCCTGGCTGAAAATTCTTTTTCTGTAATGGCAGTCAGTGAATCTACGATCTAGTCATTGGCTGGGGTGAGTTGAGGTCCTCCATGTCCTCTTTTTGGGATCTCTGTGGGCCCCGTGTAGTGACAAGGTGAGGTACCAAGGAGTTGTCAGAATTAGACAGATTTCTATTTTTGGAGACAGGTTCTTACTCTGTAGTGTAGCCTGGTCCTGAACTCTCTATGTAGCCCAGGCTGGCCTCGAACTCACAGCAATCCCCCTGCCACAGCCTCCCAAGTGCTGGAATTATAAGCATATGCCACCACACCCAGCATCTGTGGTGCAGGGGAATAGAACACAGGGCTTTGTGCTTACTAGGCAAGCGGTTTAACCACTGAACTATGCCCTCAGCCCCTCTTTCAAGTATTAAGTTTATTTTACACCTGGGGAAATTGAAGCACAGAGAGCCTGAGTGGACTACTCAGCACTGATGAGATTCCTTATGGGAGTTTAAAGAACATCTTGAAATCTAGAATGTAAATACAAATCTGTACAACTTTTGGAAACTAATTTGGCTGCAAGTTTTACGAGTCATAAAGATGTCCATATCTTTTCGACATCCTAATCCAGCTTCTGGGAATTAATTGTTAGGAAAAATTTCGAAAGAGGAGGAAAGCTTTCTGCATTTATTTATTATGGTTAAAAAAGAGATTCACCAGTTTCTTTTAAAAACGAATAAATTACAATGTGTCCCTGAGGTATTGTGAAATATATATTAGTCTTCACCTGCCCCACCCCATTTTCTGGCACATAACCACTAAAATCCTTGGCGTCTCCAGAGTGACAAATGCTTTCTGTACACTCACAGAATGATTGATACATGGTCTTAGGTAGTTTCTAGCAGAAAAACTTAGACAGGATTAGAACACTGGGACTTTCAACCTCAGGTCCCCAAAATCTGGGAAGGGGAAAGGTGTTGAAGGTTAAGTTGATCATCAGTGGCCAGTGATTGAAGGACTCACGCCTTTAAAATGAAGTTTCCACAGTACTCAAAAGGAAGCCAGGCAAGGAGGCATACACCTGTAACCCCAGCTGTCTGGGAGGCTGAGGCAGGAGGATTACAAGTTTGAGCCCGGCCTAGACAACTTAGTGACTTAACAAGACACTGTCACAAGACAAATAAATAAATAAATAAATAAATAAATAAATAAATAAATTCAAGGGCTGGGAATATGGTTCATTGTGAAGGTCCTGGGCTCAATCCTCAGTGATGCAAAAACAAAACAAACACACACATGCACACACACATGCACGTCAGGGGTGCATGGGCTTTGGATAGATGAACACATGAGCATCGTGCCACTCTCTACCTGCTCTGCGCAATGTGTCCCCTCATCTCCTTTCTTGGTAACACCTTTAAAATAAACCCCTCAACTTATGTGACAGTGCCAGGGACGGAGTCCTCTTTACCTGTGGGGCTTGACACTATCTCCAGGTGGGTAGTGTCTGAGTTGAATCAGAGGACACACATCTGTGGTCTACCGCAAAACCCATGACTTGCTTGGTGTTGGGGGGTGGAGCTCCCTATAACGTCATGTGGTCACAGAATTCTTCTAGCTGCTTGTTGAGTGAAGCCGGAGGAAAACAGTTCATTTTTTCTGTGTCCCCTGAGGGACTCTCATGTGGCCATCACAATTGTGATTATAAAAGACAGAGAGAAGGATGGGAAAATGCTTGAGAAATAATTGTAACACGAGGGGGGAAAACCCCAGCTATCCAACTGTAAAGACCGGGTGTGTGGCTGAGTGGGCAAGAGAGGGAACCAACAAGAAGGCCAGCGTGCTTTGTTGGGGGTGGGGAGGACTGTGGGAGTTTGTCTTCCTTTTATTTGGATTTGCATTAGGACGGGCTGTAAAATGAGCAAGAAGAAAGGACCCACATGAACTCCCCGGGGAGAGGTGCTGATACAGGAAGCCACGGTTTGGAAGTTTTCCTCAGCGTCAGGAAGAGTTAGGAGATAGTTTCACTAAAGTGGAAGAAGATACAGCATCCAAACCAGACCCAGTGGCCAACAATAGGGTCCAATGGGTGGTCTGAACACAAAAATTGGACCCCTGTCTGAGTGTCTGAAGTCTTCAGGATGCAGTGAGCAAGGGAGCTGATTGGTAATTGTTTCAGTGAGCTTATTATTATTGCTGTGTTACTGCTAAGTCCCACATGCCCTGTCTCTAGCTCAGCAGGACATGTGGGACAAACATGTATAGGCTTCAGACTGAATTCTTCACGCCCGTGGTCCCACCAGCTCCTGCCCGGGAATCAGACGAAGGACGTATGGTGTTCTCAGCTGCATCTCAGAGCAGCGGCAGCCTCGACAAGGAAGCCAAAGGTCATCTCTGCCCAGATGCCCTTGCTGCTTGGCACAGTCCCACTGGGCACTCATCCGCCAGAGGCTCTGCGGCCACAAGTTGCCTCTGTAGCTGTACTGTCCTGTCTGCCTAGCAGTGCCGGCCATTGGCGATTCCCAGACATGTGAGACTCTACGTGAGCACACAATGGTGGCCCAGTCCAGGTCCAACAATAAAAAAAGGATGAAGATGTCTTCTCCCTGGCTCCTTACCAGATACTCATCATCTACAGATAGACCCTGGCCCTGGCGAGCACGAGCCGAGACCCAAAGGACAAACAGTGCACAGGCTGAGTAGCGCCAGCTGGCAGCCACTGATGCCCATATTAGGACAGCCTGTCAGAATTTCAGAGAGAGAACCCCACCAATGTATTGACACTGTCCCCAGATGTGCGGCTGGAAACGTTATGTCCAAGTACACGGAGTCTATGATAACATAGTGCTGCGTACTGGGAAAACGGGACCCAAGATTAGCCATAAATCAAAAACCCTCCTGTCAAGGAAGTTCTCCCGAGAGTCCCATTCTGGAGGTGGGAGTGTCTAAAATCACAAGAAGCAATGCTGGAAACCTGGAGCCACGATGCAGCACATCCTCGGCGGCACTTTCCTAGGTGATCGATTCTTTATGGATTCACGGGTGCAATTTGGGACTTAGTATTCAGACTCACTTAGTGCCTGACAGAGAACTTTGAACCTTACAGGCGACCAGTAAGTAGCTGTCAAATGTGTAAGTGAATGAATGGGGAGTGTTAGAAGACACACCAGCACCCTTATTTCTTCCCGGATAAAGATGGGCTTGGACTGGAGGAGATGTTGCTGGCATATCTGCATGGGGCCTCACGGTTTACTGACTCATGGTGAGCATAGCCTGGCGTGCTGCACCCAGCGACACCTCCCATCTCTTGTTTCTGTGCCCACTCCACTGCATCTGACTGCTCGGATTTGCAGGAATGACTTGGGGCTTCTCATGTGATCTTAACCCTTGGCAGACCCCCTGACCAATGGGAGCTGGAGGTGCTGTCCCTGGTCAGACAGCGTCTTGTGACAGCCCTTGGGCTGGGCTGGGCTGGGGCCCAGTTGCCACACTGAAGACTAACTCAAGGCCATATCTTGGCTTTCCCTACTTCCCAGTATCACTGTCCACTGGCCCAAGTCCCGCTTCAGAATCATTCAGGATCAGGATGGATCCTGTGTCCCAGTCAGCTATTGAGCCCCTGCTCAAATTCCCAGGGATCTCAGGGTGCTGGGAGGACGGAATTATTCCTGTCTCAGCCAAGGCTGGAAGGTTTGCGTCCCGCCTTCCATTTCCACTCTTTGCTTCTTCCCATCCCGATCCCTGCAGTTGCATGAGACCACAGAGAAGGCCCACGGAGGCTACTAATGTGGACATCATGCACCTGACATTTGGTCTGCATGGAAAAAGCCAGCTCACTCCCGGGGTCTGCATGGTAGGGAACAGAGAGAAGCCTGAAATACAAGGTCTCCCATCAGTGTAGTTTTTTGAGGGTAGAAATCTACCCTCAAAAGAAAGCACCGAGCTCTAATTTTATTTTAAAATGTTTCTGCTCTAATGTGTTTTAATATATTTGTTGGTAAAAAGCAAAAAACAAAATCCAAGTTAAGATGACTGAAAGCTGTTGAGGACTGTTGGCAGGACCAGTGAGCATCCTTAGGACATGCACAGGGACTGGGTGGCCCTTCTCATGACTTCCTCAGGTGCCTCTGCCAGCACTGTGGAGAGAGCACCAGGAAGGAACAAGACCGTGAAGGAGGGGTGGAAAAGTGTTCTTTTACAGCTCAGAGTGGATTCTATCTCTGTGCTTCTCATTCTCCTTGAAAAGGAAATATTCAAATATGAGAAACCCTATACTTGCTTGATTTTATTTAACACATAGCCCTCTTACATAAACACAGCTCCTGCCACAATAAAACAGCTACTCCTTTCTGGAATCTTGCCACTGAGCTAGCAAATCTACCACGTACACATTTTTAAAAGCACAAATAAGAGGCTTAAACTTTATTAAGAAAAACTCATGAGACTGTTTCAGCACTTAAGGCAAAAATATTCCCATTTCCATGGTAATTGGGTAATGAATGGGAGGGAAACGTTTCATGCCCTGACTGCCAGGCACTGCGCTGGACACTTTATAAAGTATATGGAACATCTGACACATCCCTTTGAACACTGTAGCAGTGTCCAGTGTTGAGCAACAAATGGTGTGGGAAACATAGGGCTTGGGACCTGCAGTTAAGATATTCAAATAACTGTGAGAAGTTTTTGTGTTCTGTTGCTTCAAGTACCATGTTCCTTTTCCCCCACCCCAGGGAAGGGTGGGCCCATGGTCACTGGTCATTGTGCCCATAAAGCATGTTCTATAGAGACCCACAGCCCAGGGGGCTGTCAGAGTAGAGGACTGTGCTCATCAGGCTTGGGTGGCTTGTCTCTCAGACCAGCACGAGGCTTTGACCCCAAGCCACTGACATGCCCTGTCTTCTCCAAGTCCCCCAGCAAGGCCTACTGTCCCTGCCCTTTCAGCCTACTTCTGTGCACTGCTAGTCTCAGTAAGGACCAGACAAGAAATGGCTACATCACAACTGAAGGTCACCCTGTGAGTCTTTTTAGATGTCCCTGTGCTACAGGTAAAAAAAAAAAAAAAAACCCTCAACAAAGAATCTTCTTGGTCCAGGTCACACTGCTCAACAGTTATCACTGATGGCGTGACAAATGGCCCATCCACTTTCCTGGGTGGGAGAAGAAAGGAAGATACTATGGATAGACATCTACTCGGTGCCAGGCAGACGGCAGAGACCACGTATTTTTATGCCATGTGATCTTTGGAGATCACCACTCATGTGACCAGATTTGTAGATGGAGCTTAGTGCAATCAAGTGGCTCATTCGGGACACCACAACTCCTGAATGCGCAAATGAAGAGTGTGAGCCCTGACTCAGCTCACTCCGCCCCACACCCTAACCACTCATTCCTCATCCGGCAGGAGCCCACCGAGTCCTGGCAGAGGCGGGGCACAGGCCCTTGCTCTACTTCTCCTGGTTTCCTCCTCGCTACCGGCCTACCAGGCCGGAATTCGAAGTCAGCGAGGACGGCCAGCATGTCTCTATCTTTCTGGACAATTTGTTCCCTAAGTGCTTGTTTTCCAACAGCTTCATATCACTCCCCCAGGGGTTCCACGCAGCTTTTCAGTGATATTGGCTGACGGTCTCAGATCCATCTTTCTCCACTTGTTGAGCTTGTCATAAAGCATTTCAGGAGGTTGGAAGTTATTCTCACTAACAAGCATGTGGGAACTGGGGCCAGGCCTGCCAGGAATCCAGGCATTTATTGGGTTTGTTCTTTCAGAACATGAGGCTTGCGGCCCTCCAATTTTTTCCTATCACTCTTCTCCAAAAAGCAGACTCATGAGACAGTAAGATCATAGACATTTTGAGCTTAAAGTGACCTTGATCTTTTCAGATGAGGAAACAGAGATAGAGGAAGGTGATAGGAAGTGGCCTAGGTCATCTAGAGCATCACGGGAGAACCAGGGCTAGTACTAGTTTCTTGAGACCTCGTTGACACCTCTTTGCACTATATCACACTGTTGTTTGGAGACCCAGAATTAGGTATCTGCTCATCTTTCATTCACCTACCCATCCATCCATTCATTGCCCACCCACCCATCCTTCATCCGTCCATCCACCCAGCTACGCCCATTCACCCATCCATCCACCCATCCACATGAACCATCACTGACCATCATGCAAAAGTCATTTCCACCCAAACAAGCAGTTTTTCCCAATTAAGAATATGAACAAAGAGAGGAAGAGTTACATGAAAGAGACTGACTGGTCCCCAGAGCATTAGGCATTATTAGGTTGGTTGGATGTCTCCACTATCATAAAAATATTTAGTATTGCAAAAGAATCATATGAAAATGTGCCAGTCATGGTCATCAATCACGATGTGGTATTAAGTTGATTCAGAGCCCTTTCTACAAAAAATAAAAATTATGATGACAACATTTAACATCTTGTAATAAAAAAGGGTACTGCATGCACCTCAAGTTTATAATCTTTCAACAACTGGCAGTTTTGTGTGACCTGTAGAAGGTTATACAGATGAAGTGAGTTTTAGAAAGTCACAGACTCTGAGACTTGGATGAGTTCTTAGTCATAGATACATTAGAAAGGGAGGAATATTGATCTTGGCATTGATAGAGACCAAGTTCAGGTCATGACCATCACTAACATGCCATGTACTCATCAACAAGAGAGTTTGCCTTTCTGAGTTTCTCACTTTTCATCAAAAACTGAATAATTCCCTCAGGGGGCTATGTAAGGACCAAAGAAACGCAGAGACTGTGCCTGGCTTTCCTGTGGGTGAGGAGCTGTGCTTGGTGATGTGTGGAGACCTGGCTTCATTTCAGGAAAACAGCTACGTGGGATGAAAACAGTAAGAGCTACTCGAACCCAAGCTGTTGATGTCAGCATTAGTGTCCCTTGATGTACACCTCTGCTTTGATGTCTGCCTTTCTTCACTGATTGGGATTAATATTCATTAGAGAATGTCAAATGAATTTCCTAGAACTTTACACTATATGAAAAACACTGTTAAAAACATTGATTAATTTTATCCCTCCCCCCTTTTCCTCTATGGCACCGGATATTGAATCCAAGGCCTTCACATTTGAGCTACCTCCCCAGCCCATAAAACAATTTTTTTTTTTTTGAGATAGGTTTTAGCTAAGTGGATAAGTTGCCCAGGCTGGTCTTGAATTTGCAGTCCTCCTGCCTCAGCCTCCTACAGTGCTGGGATCACTACTCCACTGGTCTGTGACTTTTTCTTTTTATGAGCCAGGCCCAATGGTACAGGACTTTATTTTCTATTTATTCATTTATTTTTGACAGGTGTGTCATGTGTCACCAGATTCAGCATATGTGGAGGTGGGGAATCAAATCCAGGGCCCCACACTTGCTACACAAGTGCTCCCAACTGCTGAGCTCCGTCTCCAGCCTTGGTCTGTGACTTTCTTTCATCTAAGCACACAACTCTGCAGGCCAAGACCCTGGAACCACTTTGTACTTTCCAATGAGATTGAGAACATCGTCTTCCCTCTTTCCTGTCAAATCCTCTAGGGCAGTCAGTTCTCTCACCATGAAGGAAGCTACACCTTGTCCTCAGGGTGCAGGTCATCTTTGCTGTTCTATTGAGGATCAGTGCAGGGACCATCCCTTTGCTTTGTCCAGGGGACTGGCACCCTCTGTGCTCCATTCTGTCCCCTACCAACAACTTCATATGAAGTTGGTGGAAGGAGATGCACAGTCCTGTGCTTCCTTCAAGAACTCCAGTGTGACTGGATCTGCAAGTGGGAGGAAAGGTGGAGTGTGCCACAGGTAACCCCCTCAAAAAATGAAAATTCTTCACAGGATAGCCCTCTAAATGTCTGAAGAGAGATCCTTTTTCCTTCAGGTTTCAAGTGCTTCATTACCAACATCATTCTTCCTCGGTTGGATGTGTTACAGTTTGTCTGAGTTCATGGTGTGATGGTGGTGTGGCTGGGATCCAAACTGTTCCCCATATTGCACTGTGTTGAAGGATTGGTCACCAGCCGATGGGCTTTGGGGGACCAAGTAGATCGTGAGGGTGCTAACTTCATCAGGGGGTTAACCCACTGGATTAGGGTTCTCTAGAATATCAGAATTGATAGAAAACACATATGTAAAATTATGCAAGGGGGTTTATTAGGTGGCTTACAAAATCTCTTTTTTATTCTGCCCAGGTTCTAAGTCTCTTGGTCGGTGCCATGGACATCCAACAGGGGTCTTCTTCCCTTCATTTGTAGACCACAGACACATCCAAAACTGTGCCTTAATGATTTCTAGGCTTTCTTAATTCATTCAAATTGCCAAAGCATAATTAATGGCCACACTCACTGGTGAGTTTACAGAGATTACAAAGATATTAGGAGGTGGAGCCAAGTTGGAGAAAGGAGGTCATTGGTGGTATGCCTTTGAAGGTCATATCTTGACCCCTAACTTTTCTTTTCTGGCCTTTTTGCCCTTTCTCTGCTTCTTGGCTGGTATGAGGTGATCAGGTGTAATCTACTACAACTTTCTGCGGTGACATTCCTGACTCAGAGCCAGACAAATGTACACTAAAACCATGAGCCAGAATAAATCATTCCTTCTTAGAGCTGGATATGTTAGATATTTTATCCCAGCAATGAAAAGGAGACTAATACAGCTGGTGAATGCCCAACAACTGGTTCTGTAAGAGGCTTTAGGGACGAGGGGAACCCAATTTGTAGTATGTGCCAATTTCCAAGATCTAAATATTTCTGCTAGGACCAGTGTTCAGTTACCAACACATCAATGGATATGGAATTAGAAAAAAGATGCACAGGATTGAAGCCAAGTTTAGCATGCCACTGCCTACATCTACCCTTAACTATAGTGCTCATTGGAGAAAATAACAGATGACCCTTTTGAACCACATTGTAATACAGATTAAGCATCCTTCACCAAAAATCTGAAATACGAAATGCCACAAAATCCCAAGATTTCTAAGCACCAACATGAAATCACAAGTGAAAAATTCCACACCTGACCTCATGTGACAAGTCACAGTTAAAATGTAAACATAGTAGAAGTCGTACATATGAAACATAAATGAATTCTGTGTTTAGATTTGAGTTCTATTCCCAAGGCTTCTTTGTTATATATGTGCAAATATTCCAAAATTCAAAAAAATTTGAAATTAGCTTTCAAGCATTTCAGATAAGGGATACCTAACTTGCAACTAATTCAGGTAAGAAATATCAGCAGATGCTAATGCCACTGAGTAAAGGGTTGTGGAGAAGCAGCATCAGCAAGCCCCAGGATCAGAGTCTCCCTAGAGATGCCTTCCCAACTGCAGAGAGAATAAGAGGTATCTTTACAGAAGAAATTCTGGTGAGTGCCCGATAAACAGGAAATCATATTTACATCACCAACGAAGGGGCAAATTGACAGAATCTACTTCCTAAAGAGGATTTATTGCCAAAAATGTTTAATCGACCTGACTCATGGAGAAACAATCAAACAAACCCAAGCTGAGGAACGGTCTGAAAAAATGCCAATGTCATGAAATACATGAAAGGCTGAGAGCTGTTCAAGCCTCCTTTGAAAAGAAGACTAGAGAGAAACGACATTCACATGTGATCCCAGAATAGATCTGTGGCTTGTTGGAGAGATTATGTCAACTTGGCAATTAGGAACCACGACTAGATTAGGGTTTAGGAACCACACCTAGATTAGGTAATTAGAAACCAGCCTGGACTAGGCAGTTAGGAACTAGCCTGGATTAGAATGTGAGTGATTTGTGGGCCAGTGTGAATGAGGGAAGACGATCCACCTGATGTGGGATGCCCAACTGGGAACTCAAACTGTATCAAAGGAAAGAAGAACAAAGACTGTTACAGCTTGGGAGACTGGACTTGATGAGGGTTGGCTTCCTGCTTGTGATGTCATGAGGAGCTGCCTCCACCTCTGCCTCTGTCACGTACTTCCATTGCTGCTGGCCACCCCTGAGTGGACTGTGACCTTCTGAAACTGTAAGTGAAAATAAACCTTTCCTCCCCCAAATTTGTGGATACCGGGTATTGAGTCACAACAATGAAAAAGTAACTAGAAGAAGATCCTGCAACAAGGTTTTAAAAAATGATATAAAGGATAGTATTGGCACACTTGGAGAAAGCTAAATATGCAGGATACACTTACAATCTTACAGACATTAAATTTCCTGAACCCAGTACTCCTAATGGAAGTGCTATAGGAGAATGTCTTGTTCCTGTAATATATTGAAGTATTTAAGGATGAAGCTCACTCCTCACTGTCAAGTGGTTTCATGAGAATAAAAATCCCAATAGCAACTGGGAGAGTGAGAGAAACTAAGAAGCAGTAGAAATGTGGCAAAATATTCACCATCGATGGAGCGAAATAGAGTGTATGGGTGCTCACTGCAGTCTCCAACTTCTCTGTATGTTTAAATACTTTCGAACTAAAACAACAACAAAAAAAAGGCAAATGGAAGGAGTCATCTAGCCAAACAGGCCTCAGTCACAGGGCCCGACAGGACTGTACTTTCCTTTCTCTAGAAAAGTAGACGTTAATGGAATTTTAATTGCATGAGTTTTTGGTAGGTGGGAGCTACATCCGATAGTCACTCAGACTGAGCAGCTGTTAACTTCAAACCCTAAACCTTGCCTTAAAAATGCTCCTGGAACGTGAATTGAAATTTTACACCATATCCCATAAATATGTATCATTACTATGTGTCAATTAAAAATGAAAACAAATTGTTGACAAGTCCCAGCTTTCCTATTTCTGCAGCGCACTGCTTCATGTTCACCCAAGTGACATTATCAGGTCTGAGCTGCCTCCCTGGGGCTCAGACTCAGCGGGTGGTGATTCCACATTCCTTTCCACTCAGTGCAGCTCCTCTGTGAATCGCAAGGAAGATAAACATGTCATCTGGAATTGAACTACATACAACAGAAATTTATCAAGCATGCAAATGTGCAATGTACTGGATTGGATACAAAACAACAACAAAGAAATACAATGTGATTTTTTTTTTAAATGATAGCCTTAGAAGATAAAAACCAGGCCTTACATCTCCCGGGAGGCCTGTAGTGCCACATGGTCATCAGCATGTACAGATACTTAAGTACTGCCATGGCCCTCCCAGTCCCCAGGCAAAAAGCTTCAAGAATCAATTAAGATATGACACAATAAATAATCAAGTAGATTTTAAAACTTCATGAGATCACCAGTATCAAAAAATACAAAATAAACCAGGCCTGGTGGCACAGGTCTATAATCCCAGCACTTTGGGAAACTGGGGCACGAGGATCACAGGTTCAAGCCCAACCAATTTAGTGACTTAGTGAGACTTTGTCTCGAGATAAAAATAAAAATTCGCTGGGGGATATAGCTCAGTATAAAGGCCCTGGGTTCAATTCCTGGTAGCACAGTAAAAATAAATAAATAAATAAATAAATAAGAAAGAAAAGAAAAAAAGAAGAAAAAACAAACCAACAAAACAAAAAAGAACTCTCTTTTAAATTTATTTATTACTATTATTATTTTGATACAGGGTCTTGCTCTGTGGCCCAGGCCGGTCCTGAACTCACTATGGAGCCTGGGCTGGCCTTGGACTCACAGCAATCCTCCTGCCTCAGCCTTTCGAGTTCTGGGATTAAAAGCATGCACTACCATGCCTGGCTTAAGTGGTGCTGGGGAATCGAACTCTGGTACTGAGCGCTTGACTTAGGACTATGCTAGGCAAGCACTTTAACTGCTGAGCCGTTCCTCCAGTCAAGAGCTCTCTTTTAAAATAGGACAATGCTACATCATGCAAGCAACGGAAGGGTGAAAATAGTGTGTTTACGTCTTGCTGATGACGGCACAAAATTCTTTTGGAAAACAATCTGGCCAAAGTATCAAGAGCTATAAAAAATGTTCACATCCTCTGTAAAATAATCTCACTCCTGGGAATTTACCCTAAAGAATAATCCACAAGAAGGGAAAATGCTACAGTGCGGAGAAAGTCACTGTGTGACCAGGTGTAGCAGGGAAATGATCAAGGTCACGAGTGAACAAGTATGAATCATTAAATCACGGGATACTGGCTAGACTGATTTCTCTGAAGCTCTCAGAATGACAACCGTGAGGCTACTTCATACCTGTGCAGGAAATGCACATGCGGTAAGAGTGAGCAAACGTGTGTGTACATGCAAACATGAGGATTAAAGGAAAACTGGTATTATTGAAAATAACTGACTTTAGAGAAGCAGAACTGTGAGAAATGTTTCTGAATCCTGGAGGCAATAGAAAGGGTTTCAATAATCCATCATTTATTGACTGAAGGAGGAAATATGTCACTGGCTGGTTCATGTCTCCCCAAAATGCGTATGTTTAAGTCTCCAACCCCAGCACCTCACAATGGAACTACTGTATTCGGAGGTAAGTTCTTTAAGGAAGTGATCAAAGTAAAATGAAGCTGGGAAGGGGGTTCTGACGCAATGTGGCTAGTGTCCTTCCTTAAAGAGGAGACACCAGGGACCCGTGTCACACGTAGAGAGAGATGAACATGACAAGACACAGGGAGGGGTGGCATTCGCAAGCCAGGAGACCTCAGGGGAGGCCAGTCCGCTACTCCTCGCTCTGGGACTTCCGATCTCCAGAACTACGAGGCAACCCAAGTCTGCTGTTTACGCCGCCCAGCCTGGGTGTTCGTCACTGTAGCTCTAGGGTACTAGCCCAGACTGCGACAGGCCATCCAGCCAGGCGCGGCTGAGGTGACTCTCTCTAAGGTCTGACCAGAACACTGAGCAGGGTGGCTACTGGTCATCATCGCCATCTTCATGTGTGAGCAGGGCCAGACAGCACGTGGTAATGCCTCTTAGCCATCTTCTGTTTAGTAAGTAGAATGTCCAACTTTCTGATTTGGAAATGGTGGAATCTCCGTTTTAAATAAAAACCTCTCTCTTGCCCAACTTCAGTTTTAGGGACCCCGTTAGACTGAGATCCTATAGGATGATTTAAAACTCATTAACCTCGGAGCTTTTGGGCTTCTTTGTCCTTCATCAACCAGAGATCCCTGGTGGCCAGAATGTCCTGCTGGACTTCCTCGTGCAAACTGGCTTGAAAATTCAAAGCGCCATCAAATCCACTTGTGGTCCTACACCCAAAAGAATTGATGGGAGAGGCTCAAGTGGGTGTTAGGCACCCATGTTCCCAGCAGGAACCATGACTCACAGCAACCAGCAGGTGGAGCAGCCCAAGCGGCCGCTGAGGAATGAACAGGGCAGCGGAATGTGGTCTATACAAGCAGAACACTACACAAGCAATCAATCTACACCTGCTACCACGTGGATGAACCGTGAGGATATTACTCTAGGTGAAATTAGCCAATCACAAAAGGCCAAATACAAATATGATCTCACATGAAGTACTGAGTACCCTCAAACTTCTCATAGAAGCAGAAAATAGGATGTGGGTTTCCAGGGGGGTAGAGAGAGGAAGAATGGAGAGTTTTTTGCTGAATGAGGACAGGCTTTCACCTTGGGGACTTGGAAGACGTTCTGGAGATGGAGGCACAGCAGCACAAATGGGCTTAATACTACTTCCAAAAAGATGGTCATTTTGTGGTGTGTATTTTGCCACAACAAAATAATAACATAGGGTCATTTAAATGTGGGATGGAAGTGGGAAGACAACTCAGGCCCAGGCAGGGTCTTCGTGCTCACAAAGGCAGAGGGCGGCAACTTAGAAGAGGGTCTGGCTGGATTTGAGCAAGGGCTGCGGACAAGCAATTACTCAGCCTCAGGCCTGTCCCACCCAAGCTGAATGATGGAGGGGCCGCTGGGACGGACTCTGTCAAGCCCCAGCTCGGCTTTCACAGCTGCCGTTCCAGGTCCTGGCCCGGAGCCCACGGCCCAAGCCTTCTTACTTCTTTCAGCATCTTCTCGTAAAGGTGGAGGGGACGAGGCTGAGCAGCTCTGTGGGTGAGGCTGTGCTGCCAGGGGAGCCCCTCTGCTCAGGGGAAGAAGGGTGTACCAAGGCCCATGTGTTTGGGGTTTGTGTGTGGCTGGGGATTTGAGTGCCTCAAACTGGCCAGTCCCATGGGATTTGGTGGGTAACGTGCCCAAGTCCCTCTCCTAGGAAGAAAAACAAACAGCTGAGTGCAAGCAGCTCCAGCTGTGGGATATGTTCCAAGACTGAAAGGAGGAAAAATGCTTCCAGCCCCAAACGCCTAGTTAGATTGGAAGCAATGGGCTACATGAGGGAATGGGAACTCTTCCATAAACCCATTTTATCAAGGAAATTTTAAAAATCCATCCCTGAGAGTGCATGCCTTCTGCTTGGTGATTTGCACTGTGGCAGCCTGGCGCAGAATGCGCCATAAACCAGGCCTCATAACTGTCCCCGTAGCCAGGCTGTGTGCACCGAGTCCAGACTGGGTGGAACAGAGAACTGGCGTAGCGCTGGCCTTACTTGTGCAAAAGCACTCTCGTGGCCACCTCATCCCAAGTGCCTCAGTTTCCCTACCTGCTTCTTGCTGGGAGGCCAGCAGTGTCATGGCCAGAGCAGTAAACAGAGGAAGAACTGAGGCCCAGGTCTGTTGTGGTCACACGTGAGTAGAGACCTGTCTGGCCCAGGCTCAACCGATCAACAGCTCCTGGGTGGCGCCAGGTGAAAATCATTTGGGAAAAATGGGATGGGTGGGGCAAGCTGCTGGCTAGAAAACAATGTGAGCCCAGCCCTGACCTTCACCCGTAGTGTCATTTGAATAAATTTAATAAGCACATATGTGTTTTTCTCCTTTGAGAACTATAAAACTCACTGGACCTCACTTAGTCTTCTCATCTGTAAATGGGGATAATGACATCTAGTTTACAGTATTCAAAGAATTGAGTGACATGTTAGATGTGGAATATAACCACTCCCGTAATAGTGGCACTGATGGTGAGGTTGCCAGCAGCCATACGTGGGAAGTTGGAATATCTGGGGCACTACAAATGGGCAACTTGAGCACCAAAGGTCTCAAAGGTCCCAAGAGGAGTGCAGACCAACATTAGCATATCGTTTCCTTCTACCAGGCCTCCCACCGCGATCCCATCCTTACACTCTGTGTGCAGAAGGGGCTGAGGACCTGATTCTGGCTCCTGAAGAGGACCCAGATGTTGTAGTCCAGCGGGACATAGGAGAAGCCACTGTTACGATCACAGAAAGAAGGTCTGTTGCAGAAAGTTCTGGTAAGCCTCTGGCCAGCAATGTGACTTGCCATCTGCAGGATGAATCAGAGGCCCTGGAAGAAACTTGGCCTTCAGGAAAGGGAAGTCCTTAGTTCTAGGTCCCCAGTGCATGGTCCAGAGGAGCAGACACGGGCCCCATCCAGGCATGTTCTCCTAACACCAAGGACTGCTTACCTTTTTTGACTGACACATGGCCAGATAAAGGACAGAGAGGTCCTCTAACTTACAGAGACCAGAGCAAGAGCTGTAGTCCATGAGCCTGTGTCTCAAGGTGGCACTAACCCGGTTCACTCTCAGCAATGTCTAGGTTCCTAGTGATGATGTTTTCCCTTGAATATGTGTGTCACAGTTTAAAGTAGAAAATATCCCCCAATATCTTGTATGTTCAAAGGTGGGGTTTGCAGAAGGTTATTGGATCAAGTGGATGCCCTTATTATCAGTGGGTTCATCCACAGATGAATTCATATCCTCATGGGCTACTGGGAGATGAGGCCTGGTTAGAAGAGGTGGGTCGTTTGGGGCAAGATCTGGGAGGATGCATCCTTGTCCCAGGCTCCTCCCTTTTCTCTCTATGCTTCTCAACTGCGAGGGACTGATTCGTTTTGCTCTACCAGCACATTTCTCCCTTAGAGCCAGCTTACCATGGACTGAACTCTCTGAAACTGTGATCTAGAATCAACCACTCCTCCTATAAGTTGCAAGTATATCCAGGTAAGATCTGTTATAAAATACCTATTTGAGTGCCTGGCTCTATGAGAAAGAAAGTAGGTTAGTGTGGACTAGGCAGTTTATTATGAAATAAATACCATTAAACATACTGGGACTCCTCACTTCTTCCCAAGATGGATCATGGGCACATAAGTACATTGTCCAATTCAGGGGTCACTCTAACACCGAAGGTAGTGCTAGAATCCCCCACAGATAAGGAAACTATGCCCCAAAGAGGTTCACTAGTTTGCTCACGTCACAATTTTAAAAAGGAAACAGAATAGGATTGGAACTTGAGTCTGTGTGATTTCAAAGTCTAGTCCACGTGGATGATATAGTTAAATATGACCCTGGCCCTCTAGGAAGTTGCAGTTATCGGGGAGTTAGACAGAGAAACTACTGGCTTCAGTACAAGTGCAGGATGAGAGGGCATTACATGGATGCAAAGGGGAGCATCACAGAAGCACATGCCTTGGTTTCATTCAAGGCCCTAGAATTTTTCAAAAGCAACAGGACTTTGAAGGGCTGAAAAGTTAGGAATCTAGGCTCCTCTGAGGGACCCTCAAAAGAACCTCACAGGTGAAATAAGTTTTCTTGACAACCAAAGACTTAGAACTACTGATATAGCTAATAATTAAGTCCCAAGGTTCTCAGGTACCAGATCTCCTGCTAAATGTCACACAGCCAGTGGCAGCTCTGGGGAGAGACAAAGGCTAGTCCACCCGCAGGAGGACGTGTTCCCCTTGGTGCAGCCACTGATTGGCCTACAGAATGACATGGTAAGACAGAAGGCAGAGCCAGATCCAGGATGTGAAGATGCCTCACTAGACCTCCCAGAGGGCTCAACTGGTTGCTCAAGCAGGGGACAGCCACCAAAAGAAGCCAGAGAGAGTGTAGCTTAGCTAGCTAGCACCTTGATCCTGGTCTTTTAGCCTCAGAGCCATGAGAAGATAACTTTATGTTGTTATAAGCTGCCTGATAGAGATACTTTGTCCTAGTAGCCCTAAGTAACCAACAGCAGGGAGTCATTTTATAAGCAGCTCCCATCTGGAACAGAGAGTTTTGGATGGAGATTCCAGTTCATCCAAGCCAAGTCCTCGCAAAGGTTGTGGGCAATGGCATCTCCTTCTTCATTTTCTGCTACAACCTAAGATCATGGTCTGCAGACACAACAAAGCACCCTTTCCTGCGCCCTGAGCTCCCTGGCCAGCTGCCCAAGGGGCAACCAAACTACTTGACTCCTCACAGGCCCAATAACAACATACCACTTACACATGCAAATTCTTTGGGGACCAGACACAAGGCAAGCTAGAGTGACAGAAAAAGGCCTTTTGTAGCCAGCAGCAAAGAGAAAGAAAGGAGATAGGAACCCTTTAGCACAACAGTGCAGGGATTTGTGCTTAGAGGAGGCCATTTATGCAGGATGAAGCACAAGTGCACAGATGCTGACTCAGAAGTAGAATCAGAGAGTGTTGCTAGCTTTACCCACTTTCTCCTTCTACGGTGGAATCCAGGGGAGACTAGTCACAGGCTGACAGCTGGGAGCAAAGGCTAAAGAGGAGGAGGAGGTAGGGTGGGGAGGGAAGGAACCCATGGGACCAGGTGGCCTAGCAGCAAGGAGGCTCTTCTCCTGGGCACTGGGAAAGAGCTGTCTCTTATGGGTCCCAGGAGCCCATGGTGAGAAAGCACCCTGCAGGAGCCTTCAGTTTTCCCCCACAGGCTGAGGACCCACCCTGCCTCAGTCAGCTGGAGAGCTCTGTCTAATTAGCTCAGGCTCTTTCTTGTCTTGTAGGTGCAGTTGGAGGCCAGAGTGCCCAACCACAGGGATTTAGATGTAAGAGGATGGTGCTCCCAAATGCCAGGTGTCATACGCTACAGGTCTATGTCACTGATGGAGATGAGAAATGAGGGAGGTGGGGACAGAGGAGCAGTGGCTTTGGGGACTGAAAGTTCCCAGAGCCCTCATGTGCTACTCTTTCAAAGGAACTGCTGACCTGTGCAGAGGAAGTCAGGACATGGATGTGCAGTGTGTGAAATGTACAGCTTGAAGAAAGCACGAGTCAGATCTGTATGGGAGACGCTGGGCCTCAGATCACTCACTGGGCTGCTCCAGGGGTACACGACAGCCTGTCATAAAAGGGTTTCATGGAGCAAAATATTTAAGGGGAAACATGGAATGTTTGAATCATGCCTCTGCTCCTCCCAAAGAAGGTAAGCTATTTTACAAAATTAGCAAAGCAATAGGCTTGGGGAATCAACAGGGGCTCAGAGAACATGTGTCTGGGTCGCCTGACCGCTGGGGTCCCTGACGGGAGAGGTGGGGATCCTGAGGTTTCAGAGCTTGGGTACACGTCCCTGTGTTGCCACCCTGAGCAGGTGGCACCTTCATCTGGCTTCTGCCCCATATACAGAGCTGAAATGGAAGTAAAGCTCACCAACTGGTATTTCTTCATAATTTTTCCTCTCCCCGGTAGGCCTGCAAAGCTTCTGGTCTATGGCTTCTGCCCTCAGGAGCCTCTGCTGGCCAAGATCTTCGGCCAGGTGGGGGCAGCACCAGAGCAGGAGCTAGCAGAGACACTCCTGTCCATGGAACAACACTCTCCATCCACCGAAACAGTTGGGGTTCTCTGGGTACCATGTTATTGGGGTTACAAAAGGATTTTTGTGGCTCTCTTAAGTTTTTTCTTTTAACTGCACCAATATTGGAGGAAATCGTATGCACGGGCTAGTCTCTGCCAGTTATTCTCATCACACCAAGAACCCCCCCCCCCCCGCCTTTGTCTTCTGTACGCACATCTGCGTAACAGCCCCGGTGCCACTGGGGGCTTTTTCCCAACGCAAGTCCATAAACACTCGCCCATGTTGCCTCAGATTCAATGGCTGAAATGTTTGTGTAACACTCCCTTGTGTTAAGTTTCCATAATTTAGTTAAACAATCCCCAAAGAATGAACATGGGTCTTTTTTTTTCTAGTTTTGTATAATTATGAATAATATTGCAAAGAGTTTTATAAATGTGCTATTTGCCTTCTGGGTAACTGTTTCCTTGAGGCAAATAGGTGTGGGACTCCAGAGCCAAGGCAGAAATTACTTTCACAGCCCCTTCCCAAGGACACTGAATCCCTGGCAGGACAGTCTGTTTGTCCCTCCTAATGTGCCATCAACAGACTGGGCAGGTTGCTAGGTGAATAAGAAACACCTTTCTTCTGCCTCTCCTGGGAAGATCCAGTTTCTTTTCTTTTCTTTTTTTTTCCAGAACTCTCACAGACAATACAGCAAAAAGACTTCACAGAGACCCCAGGTCAGGTTGGACCTGGTTTGTGACAAGAACAAGAAAGAAAAATGCAGCGCTCGACAGTCTCCTGTCCTCCAGAGCAGCAAAGTGTGGCCACAGCATGGACAACACTCTGTGCTGACCCTGGTTCTCACCCTCAGAGGGGCATCTTCACCTTCTGAGGTCACTTCCAACCTTCCTCACTGCTCCCTGTGTTTATTCAGGGGCTCGGGGAATCTTGGAACCACCTCCCACACAGGTGACTGCTGTGTTCAGAGTGGCGCTCATTGGAAACACGTCAAGGAAGCATCGGAAGTGGTCCTCTCATGACCCCTGAGCTGGAGCAGAGCCGGCCTGGCTCTCTGTGGTTCCCCACGGACAGGTCTGTGGAAGGGGGAGGTGTCAGCAGGGTGAGATAGGAACACACTGAAAGCCACCAGTTCCCCCACCCCTCCAATTGCCTCAGAAAGGATCTCAGGGGATGTGGGTTCCTCAAGAAGATTAGAGAAGGGTAGGAACCCTGGGAGCCCTGGCAGGTGTCAGGCTGTTCTAGGCTGCCCCTGGAGTGGCAAATAAGGAAAGACTGTTCACTGAAAAGTAGACAGATGACTACCTTTTTGCTGAGGCGAATGATAAAGCATTCTGTTTAATTTGTAGGGAACCTGTGCAACGTTTCACAAACTACAATTTGAAAAGCCGTTACATGCCAAAGCACACTGCTAGATCGGTGCATACCAAGGAATGACAGAAGGACAAAACAGTAGAGCTGAAAAAACAAAACAAAACAAAACTCCTGTCTTCTCAACAATGCCAAAAATGTTTTGGAAGTTACAACCGCAAGAAACACTGTTGTGAAAGTGACTCAAGGGGTAGCAAGTCTAATAGCAACAAAATCAAAGCCATTTACTGGTCGTGGTTTTATTAAGCAGTATAGGAATATATGGCAGATATACCTCACCCTCGTTTAAAAAGAGGCTACTTCTGAAATCAGTTGATATCACCAGACCATAGGCAACTGAATTAAAGAAATCAGAAAGTCTATGGAAAGAAACATGGAGGGTAAGGCTGCAAATTTTAAATTGTATGCTTTCACAATGGATGCAATCACTGAAGCTACTGCGACTGTACAGATTGCCATTTTTATTAGAGGCATTGACAGATATAATGTCACTGAAGTGGCTTTTTTAATGCCATGAAAAGAGAAAACTAAATCATGAGACTTACAGGAAGTACTGAGATACACATTGCAGTGATTTTCTTTGCTCCTTGTGAACATATCTGGTGCAGTTACTGGTGACTGTAGGTAAAAGAGACTTGTAAAATTAACAGAGGATGGTGCAACTGTTGCCCCCAAATCCACAGTTGATGGGCATCATTGCATAGTACGTCAAGAAATGTTATGCACGAAAGCTTTAAAAATGGATAACATCATGCAACTGGTCATCAGGGCTGTGAATTTCATAAGGGCCAAAGGGCTGAATCATCGCCAATTACAGCAATTTCTTGAGAGTATGGATGTGGACTATGGTGACATCATTTACTTTTCAGAAGTAAGATAGCCAAGTGTTGAAAAAGAGGCAAAGATGTTGAAAAGATTATATGATTTTGGACATGACATTAAGTCACTTATGGTAACAATAACTAACTTTGTGCCAGAACTTGACTATGAAAATGGGCTTACAGCATTTTTAAAGGATTTGACCACTCATTTAAATGAGTTAAACGTGTCTTCAAGGTGAAAACCAACTTCTTATCAGTACAATGCTGCGAGGCATAAGAGCATTCCAAATGAAATTACGGCAGTCAAGGCAAACAGCTTTATGAGCCTCGACACATTGGCTGAGCTTAGCTCTGTAAACAGTGAAAAACATGGTCTTGCTTTTTGATCTGATATAGGACATTAAAATACAGGTTTTAAAGAATTCTGGAAAAATAATATTTTGGTGCAATTGTGACTACATTTCCAATCAACATAAATACATTACCTACCAATTTCCTGACAGAATGCATACAGCTGCTCTCTGACATGAAACTTAAAGAATAATTTGGTCATGCATCTTTCCTATCCTTTTTAAAGACTGATCTCCCAGAGACAACCACCCCTTGCTCCACAGCCAGGCCTTATTCATGTCATCATTTGCTGGAGGCGCCTACCTCTGAGGGTAACTGTTTTCGGGGATAAAGCTCACAAAGAGTAAAATTAGAATCAACCTATCAAAGGAGCAGCTTGAGAACTCACTCAAAGTTGCAACTGCTTCCATCTAACCAGACGCTTGTGCACTGACGTCACAACAAGATCAAACATCCCGCTAGCTTTACATTTATGCCCTCTTTTTTTTTTAAGTGCTATACTAAAAAACAAAAAGAAAAAGTTTGGTTCCTTATACACATTAACTATGTTAGAGACAATTCCTCTCGCTCATCGGTGCCCCTGCTACAGAGCCAGATGAAATAAAGGTTATGATCACCTAGCAGCGATGGACTTCCAAGCTCTGCTCTAGGCACTTGGCACAGTTGACGACAACATGGCAAAGTGGGTCGTGCAATTCCTTCCACTCTCTAGAGGAGAACATAAAGGACCGAATAGGTGGAATCACACAGTTGGCAGCTAAACTGTGTTCCCTGGTGGTCGGACTCCAGCGCCTGTGCCCTTCAAGGCCGGACAATAGATTCTGTTTCAGATCAGGAAGCGCAGGTAAAGGAAGTCCCACGTTCACACCCTTCCCATCTGTCACCCTAGCCCTGACCCCCAGCTGTGAGACCACACAGATTAGGTGGCAAAACATATTTGAAAATCATTGAAAAGTCTGAAGCACAGTCCAGAGGCAGAGGTCAGCAAGCTAAGGAATGATCAGGTACGCCCAGGTTGGCAACCACTTTTGTAAAGGGTCAGGCAACAACTATTTTAGGCTCTGCGAGCCATATAGTGTCTACCACAACTAAGCCTGCCACTGAGAGGTGAAGCAACTGTAGATACTGTGTAAACGGCAGACCGTGACTGTGTTCCAACTTATTTACAAAAGCAGATGGTGATCAGATTTGGCCCTTGGTTGAGTAGGAGAACTCTAGCAGGATGTCCTCTGTCCTGCCCTCCCTTACTATCAAAAATATTTGACCAAACACCCATTCTTCTAGTTTGCAGGCCGCACGCCAGCTCCTGCAGCCCCTCTACTCCTCCCCACCAGGCTGGGTCAAGGGCATCATCCTGGGGGGTGGGAGTGGAGACTTTGGACAGAAGAAAACTCGGGGTGTCAAAGCTGTCTTGGACCTTTTTCCTCTCACTCCTTTTGGCCCAGCAAACAGAAACCAGGGTAGGGGCACATGCTTCTCAGACGACAGTGGGCTGAGTTTAAGGAGAAGACTGTGGGGTCTCAGAGGTGAGCCTGACTCACCCCACAGAACATCACGATAAAGTGTGTGCATTGGCTAGTACACCTGTGGTCACATCTCCTGGAAACTGCATGCATGATAACAGGCTATGGATTGGGGCTCAGGTCAGGACACACACACACGACTGATGCCACAGCCTAAAAGGGAAACTTAGCAACATGCACCTGCATCCAGAGTCACATCAATCCAACAGGCTGTAATACTTGGCAGGAACCAGCGTGATGACATTTCACCGGGATTACTGACAACATCTGCAAAACCAACAAAGCCAGTTGTACTGACTTAGAATGGAGAGTCCTCACAAAGCTACACGTCCTTTGGAAGAAATCTGGAGCTAGGTGGGAGGGCCATGGACATAATCACTGGGGGGTGCATAGTATTCTGTCACCAGATACAGTGCCCATGTATTGCCTGAGTTCCCACCAGAAAGGCTGGTGCAAATTCATGTTATCTCACTAGAGCCGGACAAGATCAAGTTGCCCCAGCACAGCACGCTCTGCCTGGCCACACCTCATCAGGAATGGAGTTTACTTTCTCCTCGAATTGGGAAAAGGGGTTGCCATATGCCTTGTCTATCCATTAACTGAGTGTCTGCTATACTTAGACCATCATACTGGGCATTGAGATTAGCAAGATGAATAAGACACAATACCTTTTTACAAAAAAAGCTCCCTTAAATTGGAAGGGAAACAGGTAATTTTAATATAATGCAGCAAGTATAACTCCAACATGGAGGTCTCCAAACCTGACGTCTCCAATAGGTCTACTGAGCTAGCTACTCCGAGAGGAAACAGGCCTGGTCCACCTGGTGTTTTAGAAGGAAGACTCATTAAGTCTCCCATCCTTTTGTTGTGCTGCCCTTGAGACAGGAACTAGAAACAGTGTGAAAAACATTAAGGGGGAGGAAGAAGATAATCTTGTCACTCCCTGCTGTTCTTTGGTAGAAGCACAAGATTCCATCTGCCTGGGAAGTTGGAAGGGAGGTTCTGGCCTCCTAGGAGAGGCTGTACAGAACGTCCTCTGAGGTCCTTTCCAAGGCTGGGCTCTCAGTGCCATGTGTGGTGCTGGCACCAGGGAGCTGGCTCAAGTGCTTTCCCCACTCAAAGCCGAGTGCTGGCAACACTGGCCTGTTTCTTGGCTCACTGCCCCAGAGTTGTCCTGGTAGGTCTAGGATCCCTCAGACAATGCTGATAGGCTTCCCTTGTGTGTTTTCAAAGAATAAATGGGCGGGGGATGGGGAGAGAATTTGGGCGCATACTACATTGACCACAGTTCCTGGACAAACTCATGGATGCTCAGGTTAAACAAGCAGATCTCTAATCCATTGCTGTCCTAAAAGCATCATCCATCTGACTGTGCTAATAGCATCTAATGCTCAGTGAGTTCTTTTCATGTGCCAGGCAACAAAGTTTCATATGTTGATAGTTACTTGGCTAGTTTAATCTTTACATTAATCCTATGGACTACGCACCATTTTATTAGTGGATCTTAAAAATCACTCCACTTCCCCACAGATCCTAGACTCATTCAATGGAACAGTGTGAATTTGAACGCAGAGACTTGGTCTCAAATCTCAGATCCTGAAGGGAACATAGCTATTCTCACAGAATGTTTGAAAGACACAGAGAAGAAGAGAACTATCATTTCACATGTTGTTTTTCAGACTATGGCTTGTGTCCCATTAGTAGATTATGAAATATATAGGTGAGCTGTGGCCGTTTAAAAAAATAAATAAAACAGAAAGCTGCCAGTACTCATTATGCCTTTTAAGTATCATCTCAGTTGTGTCTACATGCATGTGTATTGTCAGTGACATAAAATGCATTTAGATAATTATCAAAAAGACCCACTGATCTTATCCAACCTGCCTATTTTTACCACCAAGTGTAATATTCACATGGCAAAGTGGGATTCCCAAGGTCAGACAGTATATGCAGATGAGCTGTGACTAAATCGCAGATTATACTATCTAGCCATTATCAAGCTTAATTGACCCCCCCCCCAAAAAAAAGGCCAAGAGAAAGAAGGGGAGCTAGAGGCAAAGCTCAGAGATAAAGCGCTTGTCTAGTATGAGTAAGGCCCTGGATTCATAGTGAAGTATTGCTACCAGTAGTAACAAAAATAGTGACAGCTATTACTTTTACTATGCTTACAGTGTGCTAGCCTCTTTCTGAATGCCATTAGTATATTTAGCCTGTAGAACAAATAATTACAATTACACACTTCTTCTCCTGTGTCTACCATTCACTCATTCATCCACTGATGTATTAAAAATGTCACACGCTTAAAGAATAAAGTTGAATAGGAAGAATGGCTTAAAAATACAAAACTGTGCACAATGCCCTACCTTTTCACTGCAAGGACTGAGGTGATTTATAAGGATGCATGAACTACAGTAAATAGAAACCGATGGGAGAGGACGAGGATAGAACAACGCAGAAGCACTGAGCAGGGCCAGGGATGGACACACGCAAGCACACACAGACGCACATATGCACAGTACCCTCCCCGCAGTGGGTGGACCACAGCGCTGTCTGCTGGTTTTCATTTTATTTACCTTTGAATTCACACATGACAGCTGACTCTCGTTTGTGTTAACTGCCCCCTCAAAAGAAATTTTAAGGACTTAATAAATTTGCAACCTCCTCAAAGTACAAAAAAAAAAAAAAAAAAAACCCACCTAACTCCTCAAGGAATGCCTATCTCCTGCAACCAAGGCAGAAAATAATTTTTCACGGGTCCTCAGAATTCAACCTTCTGTCATGTAATTAATCACATCCCCAACAGCATTCTTGCAACAACCACAAGAATGAAACTCCACAGGGTTGTTTCTGATGAATGTCCCAGTAAAGGCCAATGGCATCACGCTCTGATTTCCATGATGTGTGGTGGCATCAGAACTGGAGTACAAAGACTCCGATCACAGGGACCACAGAGCCCAGAAGCCCACTCGCTTGGGACAAGATGATCCAAAAAAGGGATGCCTGGTTCAAATGATATTTGAACAAAACCTCCCCAGGCTGCGGTGTTCCCCACGCTCCAGCCCTTCAAGATCAGAATCTCTTTTGAGTAATTTAACATGTGGTATGAGCTACATCATATTGTCCCTTGTATGTGTGTGTTTATGTGCCTCTTATTTTAAATCTACCCACAGCATCAACCACATCTCACAATTCTGTACGCCTAGCGCTGGTCTCTCTGCCCTGTGCTCACCAAGGGCTCATGAGCAAGTTAAGCACTTGTTGAAGACGATAATGATGACAATGGCTGACAGCTGCTGATCCAGTGAAGGTGGAAGAGGACCCTGCATCTTTCCAGGCACCCTGGGTGGGCCAAATGTGCTACTTGTTGCTGTGATACTGCAACAGCCGATCAAATTAGACCTATGGATGTTTGCACTTCCTCTTTTAGCTGTCTCACAATTGTCAACGACGTTGCTCACAGGACAGGTGGAGAAGAAGTAATTTCTGATGACCATACTTTTCACTGCAATGGAGTCCCAAAATAGTTCTGGGTAAGATAAAACGTCCCCTGCCTTCATCACACAGAATATCATGCCAGAAGTACCACCCGAGAGCTTCCTGACCATGTGACTATCCAGTTCCAATCCTCTTGTTCATGAGCTTAAACCCAATGATCTGCGCTATCTATGATGAATTTGGAAAAGAAAAAAAAATAATAAGGAGCTATCAGCCTAGGTAAATAAAAATACGTTAAAGAGAGACATAAAATAGGTAACTGAGGATTGAAGGAATTGAGGATTGCAGCCTCTGTAGAGATGATAGAAGGCTGTGAACTGAGGGAATAGAACCCAGTGACGGTGTGGGAATGTGGGAGGATAGTTCCTGGAGGATGCGGCCAGGAACGGATGGCTAAATGGGAGACAGAAAATCCAACTAAGGAAATCATTTGGCCAATGGATGGGTTAATCTACGGACACAAAAACACGAGTTACAGTATTTGCCTTTTATTCTAAATATTTGGACCAAGAAGATGGCTCATGAGGAGACCCATGGAGGATTATAAGAGTAATATTTTGACATCATGCCTTGTAATTTTTAGAATATCAAAATAAAGTGAGATGTTATCAATCAGATATCAGATGTGGTACTTTTTGCAGGAGAAAATTTTGTCTTCCAGTAGTAGAGTATATGAGATTTGCATTGACAAGGAAGTTTTTCAGTTTAGGAGCAGTTCAAATAGATGATCTACAAGGTGACTGTCTTCAGCACATGGACAGCAAGAGGGGAAATATGCCGCAGCAGGACCCAAGAGAAGGCCAGGCAAGCTCTGACTCATCCCACCATCTTGGTATTTGCCAGAAGGGCATATTACTAGAGGTTTCCAATCAGGTGATTGGAAGACTCCTCCTCAAGACCATACTTATCCTCCTTAAGGAACCAAAGACTCACCCACCATATTCATGTGAGAGAGGCAGCCATTGACTCTTCTCTCTTATTGACCAACCCAAGGCCAACATGATTTCCCAGACAAGGATGTGACAATGGCCACACACCCAGAGTCAAGAGATAAAATATGATACTCTATTTTCTTGGGTCAGTTCCAGTTCACCTAAATTTTTCATGTAGCACCCAGAACCTTCAGGCTCAAAAATGCTTTTAATGATCAAAACCTCCTCCTTGAATTTCCACCTGGAACAACTAAGGCCACATGGCAACATTTTCAAGAGATTGGGAAACCATGATGCACCCTCCTCTCTGACACATCCAAGATGTCATCATAAATCCCATTCAAGCTCTAAGCCAGGGGAAAGCCTTTGTGTGTCATGTTGGATAGCATAACTACAGAAAACTGTCCTCTGTCTTGAATGGAAATCTGCTCTTCTCCATGTGACAGCCCTTAAGACACCAGAACCTTCCTTCTCCCAGGTGTCTTCTCTTCTCCCACTAAAAGTCTTCTCTTACCTGGAGATGACACTTTTTCCAGGGCCTCCAGACCTGTCCAAAGTCCTCCACCAGCCTTGTCTCTCTCCTCTAGACTCCCTCCTGCCACTTAAAAGTTCCTGTTCTGCAGAGCAGTTGTAACGCCATAGTCTGGATTCCCTGCTGGGTTGAAATGCTTTCCAAACATTCCAGAAATTTGTTATGGTCCTGGCAGCCAAACCCACAAAACCCAGAATTCAAGCTCTCAGTGAGCAGACCAAGAACATGTTCCAATGTGGCTGACTTGGCCCATGATCGATCCGCTGGACACCATCCTTTGGTCCCTGGGATGAATCATGAACTCCATGAGTTTCTATGGTTGTTGCTGTTGGCTGGCCCCAACCTCCACCACAGGTCAATAGTTGGTGGGACACACACCACCTCTGATGCCCAGAGTATAAAAATCTAAATACTGAGAAAGCCATTACAATGCCCAAGTGACTAGTCCTACTTGATAGTGAGTTGACACTTGGGAAGTCCTGGGAACCTGCCTCAGGACTTCCGGCACAGGGTCATCTGTAAAGGTTGAACTTCCAGATTCCCTCCCCCGAGTTAACTCAAGGACCCCACACTCAGCACTCTGCATCAGCTCTGCCTGGCCAGCAACCTCAGTCAGTCCATCCACCTTCCCCCATGCAACAGCCATTCTCTCCTAGTGCACGCCTCCTCCATGTCACCATCCCTAATAGGGAAACCAGAGTGTCCTTCCTTGAAACAGGCTCTACATGCTTGACTCTGCTATGGCCTCTAGACTGGAAGTTCCCAGGGAGAAGCCCCTAGGTCTCATTTCTGTGCCCCTAACCCAAGCATAGATCCTGGCAATGTGTGAAACATGTTGGGTTGAAATAATTGATTCTGTGGCCTTGCTTTATCGAACCCTCCGAAGAGAAAGATGAGAATGGAGGCCCTTCTTCTGAGAGAGAGCCAAGAGGGGACCACCACAGCCACTGCTCTATGGCTCCAACACTGGAACAGCTGTAGGTGATACGCTGGGCTGTGCATGGCATGAGGTCTCCAGCCCCCTCCCCCAAATGACCCCTTCCTAAGCCCATGATCTCTGTGTCTTCCTGGCTAGAGTGTGCTCCAAACCCCACCTGAGTACCTGCCCTTCTCACAAACAGAAACTGGGAACAGAGCCTGGCTGAACAGAGACAAGCTACTTTCTGTAACCATAATCTTTACCATGACCTTAATTAACTTCCACAGCAAAGTGCCTGGTGACTACTTCCATGACACCGCAGGACAAGGAGCTAAAATGGTGCCACCCTGCTGTAGGCAATCACATCCCTAAAGACTGAGGAAGCCCACTGCAATGCACAGTGTTCTGTGATGAGGCAGGGAAAGTCAGAGGCCACATCGAGCCGCAGGGTCTCCACCACTACACTCCAAGACTCTCCAAGTCCATAGAGCCCCTGTCAGTCCATCCCACATAAAACAAACTACTAG
Organism: Ctenodactylus gundi; assembly: GCA_004027205.1. Lineage (NCBI taxonomy): Eukaryota > Metazoa > Chordata > Mammalia > Rodentia > Ctenodactylidae > Ctenodactylus > Ctenodactylus gundi. Next base: position 385,038 of record PVKB01000373.1, read on the forward strand.
AGATCTCAGTCCTGCTGGACTGACCGGTGGCTGCTTCTTCTGTGATCTCCATGGTGATGAGGGCAGGGGCTGGGCTCCAAATGGTGGAGTCTCCATGTTTCTCTTTGTCATCCCAAAGGCCAGCCTAGAAAAGAGCTGCTCTTACCTGCTAAGATGAAGATGCCCACGAGAATCAGGAAGACCAGCAGGTAGAGCCCCAGGACGGCATGCTTCAGGGCAGGCAGTGAACCCAGCTGTGTACAGCAGCCGCTCCCCCGCTGCTTGTGGCCTGGGCCTGGAGAGGAGGAGATGGGGGAGTAGAGACTGTTAAAGCCTCAAGCTTTTCCCCTTGGAGTCACATGTTTCTCTCAATTTGTCCTCCAAGGCAGTCATCCCAGAGAGCTCATGCAGAGGCTGTGAAACTTACTATAGACTTCCTGCTATGTCACCTGAAAGAGGAAAGGAGGCGATACTCTCTCGCTCTGACCCCAGGAGGGCTTGGAAGAATTGCTGCAGAGCATTTAAAAGACATATATGTAGCCCAAAGTCCACCTGAATTGATCAAACCAGCCAGTCATGAAGCTCCTTTGGCCAGGCCCAAAGCCTTTCCCAAGGCCGTTCCAATAGCTCCTCTGGCCTCCCCTTCACTCCCTCCTGCTCTAACCCCAGCAAATCCAGCTTCCCCCCTGTAGCCCTCAGCGGCATGTACTTTCCTCCCAGAAATATAAGAAACAAATCCCCCTTTCAATGGCACTGGCCTCCATGTTGACAGTCACACAGCCTGTATAAATTACACCCACAATCTTCAAATAACACGTACAATGCCCATAGTACATCTGTCCAAACTCATGGAATGCCCAGCACCAAGAACAACGCCTACGTAAACTATGTCCTTTGGGTGAAAATCATGAGTCTGCAACATTCATCAATTGTCACCAATGTGCCACCCTTGGGTGGGGGGGGGCGGTCTGGGGGTGTCTGGATAAAGGAGGGAGCTGTGGAAGGGGCACTGGCTAGAGACGTTGCAAACTCTGTATTCCCAGCTCATTTTGCTGTAAACCTAAGCTTGCTCTTAAAAAAAAAAAAATAATGGAAAATAACAATAGAGGTTTTGACTTTGGATTATAGAGGCAGGTGTGAACATTTCAGACAGACACTCACTGAATATCCATTATCAATTTCTCAGTAGGGAGCCGGTCTTCAAAATGGGCCCCAGTGATCCCTGCCTGCTGTACACTGTTCCAGGGCTGATCTGTCAGCCAGATTGTGGCAGATGAGATGATGCGTCACTTCGGAGACGAGACAGAGGCACTGTGGCTTCCTCTGGCTCTTGGATACCTCATTCGGGAGGGAAATTCCATGGAGTTGCCCACATGGTGAGAACCCGAGGCTTAGCCACGGCCACAGGAGTGAGCCCGGAAGGGGCTTGCCAGCCCACTGCAGCCTTCGAATGCCTGTGCCCTAAATGACCACCTGACTCGACCTCCTGAAAAAGCCTGAGCTAAAACACTTCTGGATTCTGCTCAGATTCAGTCATATATAAGCATATTTTATGCAAAAACTTTGAAAAAAATTGTGGTCTTTCAAACTTCTAACTTCCTCAGAAAATATGTGAGGCATTGATTTCTGTTTGTTCTATACTGCTACATGTTGGGGTAATTTGTTATGTGGCAGTGGGTAACTCAAACATTTATGGTAAGCACCAGGGGATGCGAAGGCAACGAGCCTCTTGAAAGAGAGACTCATCAGTGGCGTTCACTTCCTTTCCCCAGTTCCCAGGCCAGGGCCTGGCACACACAGGTACCCAGAAAATACTTGTCAAATGAGAGGTTAGATTGTGGCCACTATCCTCAGAAGCTTTCCAGGAACTGAGAAAAGAGGCCCAGAAGTAGAGGAAATCAGGAGGAATGAGACACAGTGGGATCTACACACAGAGGTAGTGATTTGGACTCCGTGGGGAGGGACGAGAGCCTATGGGGAGGTGGCTGCAATCCAGGGGGCTTCAAGGACAGGCCTTTCTGGAGGGGCTGAGGTCTGTCTTCTCTCTCTCCTATTGTACTGTGAATAGCTATTATAAACTTAAAAGCTGTGGCTTTAAGAAGAAAGCTATCTTCCACCATGTGAGAACAGTTCTGAAGGAAGTTCCTGGTGAAGCTGTTAACCATTAAATGTTGTTGTTTACAGACCCAGGCACACTTGAGACCAGATCAATAGGGAAAATGGTGAACAACTGCTACCACCACAACAAATGAAGGCCCTTCCAAGTGCTAGGAGGATCATGGGAAAGGGTTTTCCACCTTGTGGAGGCCTCTGGAAGTGAAGTGACCTTTCATGAGATCAGGAAACCAAGGGAAGGGGGCACAAGAGGCCTGGGCGGGGCAAGGCCCGTGCCTTCATGCCAGCAAGTAAACTCAAAACTCCACGGCTAAGTGACTCAAAGGAAGAGCCCCAAGTGCCAACCTGAGAAATGTTGTTTACCGTGATATGGAGTGCATAGCTTCCTGACAGCACCGGAGCGGAGGTCCCCATCTCTAGCCATTGCCATCTGCATAAAGCCTGTGTGGCCAGCCAACAGTGGGTATCCCTGAGCTATTTATTTTTTTAAAAGAAATTCTGTATCATCACAAATGGGAAATTAGTATTTCCTGTTACGTGATGGTGTCCCAAAACTTTATTTTTCCCATACATGGAGACTTTTGGGACACCTTATACACTGAAGTTAGGTCTGGCATAGTTTTCTTCACAGATTAATTTTACTTCAAATATTGTGACAAATTAATCCGGAGCAAACAAATTTTATATTATATTTCCTATTATTTTATGAATATGGTGACCTTTGGGATAGCATGTATATTAAAGTAAATATTTAACTATTCAAAAAAGTTCAAACCTTCACACGGCTCCAAGCATGTCAAGTATCACCGTGCTGCACACAGTCATGTTTTAGGAAATACTGATTTTAATAAAAGGACTTATGTCATCATTCAATGACAAGATGCAAGAAGGAAGTGGACATACAGCAAGGAGGGGCAAAGCCAAGCATCTCAAGAGAATGCCCTGGAAGGCAGCACTGGGACTATTAGTACTGCCAAAAGAACCACGTCGGAGCCTAACACACACCCCCAGCCCCTCCTCACCATGTCCGCTGCCTGCTTGCCTTTCTGTCTGTCCCACCAGGCTGTAAGGCTTTCTGGGGCAGGGCATCTCCCTATCACCAGCAAACAAAAGAGCCTCACTCAATAAATTTTCTGGCAAGAACAAACACACGCACACAGCATTCACTTCTCCTGCAAAGATCCTCTCTTGCATTTGCCTCATGCACATTATTGACAAATTCCAGCTGGCTATAAAAACATAATTTGAAGCAAAAAAAAATTTCCCCAGAAAATAAAAAAATAAAAGCTTGGCTTTCATTGCATATCCAAGACTTCTGATGGGCACTTAGTGTCCATGTGATCCATTCCTTGTAGCTGAAGCGACACCTTACTACTGGCCGAGGCTCAAAATGACACGTGGAGCTCCACAAACACTCTGGGGCTGAGCCCCACCCCTGCGTGCTCTCATCCTGACTCAGAGATGAAGTCAGAGGTCCCTAGAGGGCATGGAGGTCCACAGCTCTGCAGTAAGGCATTTGTCCCATTCGCAGAGAATGCGAAGACACATTCTTGGAAAGCAAATGAAAAGTCTTGCTATTATAAGGGCTCAATTTATTGGAAAAAACACCTTTGATTTCTTTTTTAATTGGACATATTAAGAATGAGCTTGTCTCAAACTATTTTATTATTCCCAGAGATTAGAATTGTGAAGGGCATTTAATGATGGGATAAGAATTCATCCAAAGAGCTTTTGCTAGAATACTGTCTGCTGAGAGCAGGGAGGTGCTTAATAGAAGGAACTAGAGAAACTGAAAGGAAAATTTATATAAAAATCATGAAGCCCTGGAGAGTTGAGCTGAGGATAAGTAGGGAGTAGTCCCTCCAGGTCACTGTCATGCTGGTGGGAACCTTAGAACCTAGGGGTCCTGATCCCCCATAGTAGGCAGGTCAGCATTCCTAACACCCCCAGAGGAACAGGTTTGGGGCTCTGTATGGTAGAGTCAACACCTGACCCTCTTGCATACTGACAGGGAGATTGTGAGAAAGTATTTAGACATTTGCTATCATCAGCCCAGCTGCCTTTGAAAACCTAACTTTTAGTTTCTTGAAAAATAATATTTTAATTCCTTGATCATAATTTTAGAGCATTGAGGAAGTCATCTGTTTGAGTTTATTCTCTTCCCATTTGCAAGACTATTCATAAATTGGATCTAATAAAAATGGATATTGATTCTTCCCTCCCTCCCAAAAAAAACTGGGTCTAAATCACACAAAACAGAGGATACAAAGATTCAGTAATCACCTACTTGAGCTTTTATAGCAACAAGCAACCATTTTCTCTTCCTTCTCTTTGGTCCCACAGCTCATAAACAGCAGGTGGAGACAGGGTTTTATAGCTGGGAGGAACCTTGGAGGAGCTCATCCAGGATCTCCACAAAGCCCACCCCAGGGTGACTTCACTGGGACAAGCCTCATCATTCTTGGGCTGGTGACTCATCACACACATTGTTTTCATTGTACAATCTGCACTGTAAGACTCAGCCCCAAGTAACATCTGTCTTTGAAACTCTCTGACTTCCATGAGGATCTCTGTTCATCTTCCCTCAGAAAAGGGAAGAAAAAAGGTGTGAGGTAGGGGTACTGCCAAAAAGAGCCATCGGTCAGGAGTATCAGCAAGGCAACGTAGCAGGTGTCGCCTGGGCTTAGGAAGCTTTGAAACAACTGTTCCCTGCTGGTTATGTATTTGGTCTTCGTCCTGTATCCTGCAGAAACGCTCCCCAAACTTTTAGAATCCCAAAGAGATCTGAGTATATTTTGTATGTCAATGAGATGGCTAGTGGCGGAGGGCACCTAGGCAGCTTCGGGGTGAATCTGGTACCCAGAAAGTCCAAGTGGCCTTCTCTGTGATTAAATGAATCTGAGCCTTCACACTCATTGCTAATGACGGGAGAGAGGGCAGAAGAGGGACTGTCAGATCCAGGAAAGTTTCTCCTAGTAGTTCTAGAGATATCTTATACAGTTGTTGTTGTTGTTGTTTTTTGTTTTTGTTTTTTCCTGTAACAGGATCTCACTTTGTAGTCCAGGCTGGTTCTGAACTCACTGTGTAGCCAAGGCTGGCCCCAAACTCACAGCGATCTTCCTGCCTCAGCCTCCCTGAGTACTGGAATTACACACTCCTGGCAAATTTTTATGTGATGCTGGGGTTTGAACCCAGAGTCTTTTTGCCCATGCTAGGCAAGCACTATGACCACTGAACTACACTTCAGCTCCAATGTCTTACAATTTTGTCCCTCCCTTAAAGCTTACTTTTCTGAGCCCCTACTCCCCAAATTGCTCTGCATAAAAATTCATGACAACCACCAAGGACAACATTTATTTTCCAAGGGAGCAGGCACGAGAAGCAAGGGCCCCTGGGTGATGTGCATCTTCTTTTGCAGCTAAGGCTGAGTGAAGGAGAGAAGCCAGGTAGGAGGGGTAGGAGGGTAGGCCCTGTGAGTTGGCTGGTCATTGAAACCAAAGCAGAAGGGAGAGCGCCAAGGCACCCCCCACCCCCCGAAGAACAAGGTCATGGCTTGCTGAAGATGCCACCACTCTCGCTCCAAACGGACACTGCATGGATTGGGAGAAAGGCTGTCTTGAGTCAGAGACTCATGCAGCACTAAGCTCAGGGTTCTGCTCAAATTAAGGCCAAAAGATCCTCCTCTTGCAGAGTGGCAAAAGGATTTGCAGTTTCTCTCCCTGTCTCCTTGTCAAAGACAGTAAGTCCCCTTAAGATGTCTGCAAGGCAGAAGCCAGGACTCAGCTACTTCCACGTTCCAATCATGACTCTAGGCTCCGCACCCCACCTTCCTCCTGCCTACTCCCCCACCCTGGTTTCATGAACGCTCTCCTTTGGTCAGGAACGGGTAAGTTCAATACTTTTGTTCCTAATTCTCCCACCAGCAGTGGTGTTTCAAGGGTGTGGTACACGTCTGTTCTGAAGATATGAAGACTGAAATTCCAACCCACATCATGGATATAAGATTGAGCAAAATGTGTCCCTGAGCCAGAAGTTCTGTCACCTCTGCACAGAAGTACAGCAGGCTGTGGCACAGAAGCAAGCTCGGCAGATCTGAGAAAACACGATGGGCTGGCATCTCCAGGAGAGGCCTGGACCCCACAGTGACCCCATACAGACTTTTGAGTAGTTCTGGCTGATAACAGTATAGCAGATGATATCAGTTCCACTGCACCCATAAATCAATTGCCAAAGAGATTTGTCAAGGGACCCCTGAAAGAGGGTAAAGCCTGTGTTTGAGTCATATCTGTTCCCTAGGTCCTGGCAAACAGTTAATGTCTATGGACTGTTAGTAAAAGAGATTAATGAAGTAATCACAGATTTAATGCACAGCACCACCACCACTGAGCCTGTGTGTGTACCCTCTATAGATTTCTGTACTATCCATGCTTCCACTTTTTGTATTTGACGCTTTAACATCTGGAGTGTGGCACTTTTTAGAGATAATAAAGGGCTTGTGTCGGAGCAGAACTTGGGTATGCAGATCAACCAATTCAGAGCCCAAATTCAACTACTTCCTTACTGGGCCCTCACCCCCGTGTCACTAGGCACCTGCCACTCTCCCTCCAGGGCCAGCCCACACACGGAGGGCCCTCTGTCTCAGAGTCCAGGAGATTAGTCACAAGAGCCAGACCCTAGATGGCCAACCTGGGCTCATCTGCTCCTTCCGTGGAGACCACAACAAAGGCTCCCGCTGCCCTTGCACCTCCTGACCCACCCGGGCACTTCCCCACATGTCCCCAGGCCACGGTCTGCCAAACTTCACGCAACAAGTTAGCTTTCAGTGGCCATCATCTCCCCATCTGCTGGATTTTCCATGTCAGAATCCTAAAAGCTTCATTTTAAAACAGCTTTGGAGCCTCCAACGGTGCAACACACAAAGTCACAGCTGCCACTTCCCAAGCACCAACTCTGGGCTAGGCCCCAGACACATCATTCTGAAGCCAAGGATAACCACGGAGGTGGGCAGTGTTTGGCCTCCTCTGCGGACAAGGCTGAGCTCAGAGGTTGGGTGACCTGCCCACAATGGAGACAGCAAGGCTGCGGAGGCCCAGGTGCCCGGAGCAAGTGAGGTACCCAGGTTCTGCCCAACGTGGCCCATGCCCTGAATTCCTTCTCACTGGGTCACCTGTAGGTAGTAAGTAACATTAACACTTGAGCTGCCTTTGCAAAGGCCTGTAGTAAGACAAAGGCAGGCCAGCTAGAGTGACGGCAAAATGGCAGAGACCACGGCTGGCCTCATGCCTCCTGCTCTCCTGGCTGCATGCAGCCCCTCAATAGCTCTATAAGATCCCTGCAAATACTTTCTTGAAAGAAGAAGATGCAGGAGTGAATGACTGAACAAGCACGTAAGTGGCAGCCAGGGGGCACGTGAGCAAGGTCTCCAGGCGGGGAGGAGTGGGTGATGGCAGGAACACCCATGGCCAGCTTCCCCAGCCCCTACCCAGCACGTCTCCCAAGCCCACCCATCTGTGCAGTCTCTGGACCAGCCTCACCACACCTCTTGCTGCTCAGTAATGCCACTGAAGAGATAGCGCAGATCAGGGGCTGGGATGGGAGTGAGGGCAGAGAGCCAGGCTCCCACATGGGCCCGTCTGTGGGCAGGGGCCTTTGGTGGATCTGAGGTCCTCTCCTCTCCCGATGCCTTGATGAGACCCCAGCCTCCGTAAGGGGTTGAGGTCACCCTATATGTTCCAGGCCGCAGCCCTCAGGAAGAGCCCTGGGAACTAAGCACCTCCAACCACAGCAGGAGAAAGGACTCACCCCAGAGCCCAGAGCCGGGAGCCCTCGGGACCCAGAGTGCTTCCTACCGATTCCACACTTGGCAAAGAGGACAAAAGACTGTGCCCCTTCCTTGAGCTCACTTCCTCCTGTGAAGCCCACTCACCCAAACTCTTCTCTTGCCAGTGGACAAGGACCGGCCTCAGCCTCTGAGCCCCTCGGCTTTGTCTTTCGTTGCATGCTCATAGCTGCTTTGATGTCCTGAAGCATTTACAATGTTTATCTTCCAGGGTCATTTTGACTTTGGGGAATAGCCAGAAGCCACATGGTGACAGACCTGGCGAATAAGGTGCACGAGGACACACTGTCATGTTTTTAATTGACAGAAATTGTTGTAAATGTTTTGAGTCAACTTAGGACATGGAAGCAGCAGAAAAAAAGACTTTATGAATGAGAACTTCCAGAACTGCCCCAGAAAGTGGCAAGAACGATGTGTTCAAAGTCAGGGAGGATGCGTAGAGGGGGGTTAGTGGCAATGTCTTTGACAATAGTAATTTAAGAAAATTTCTATATGAATGTTCACTGTGGCTTTTACCATTCAGCTACACCAAGACAAGGGCCAGGATGTGAGACACTCGAAGGGACCAAGCAGTGACCTCACTCGATAGTCACCGTCAAGCCACAGGCTCAGGAAGGGAGGGGCAGTAACTGGAAACTGGAAGGAGACAGCCCACATCAAGGAGACCCCAGACCAAGGTGACCCTGTGGGACAGGAGCTGCGGGGTGACCACAGCTCAGGCCACTGGCTTCCCTTCTCCTGCCCCATGTGCAGGCTCCCGCCGGCTGAACCCACTCAGGCAGATGGCTGGGTGCAGGATGGGCAGGCAGGAGCAAGAGCACCCAGACATCCTGATAAGTCACGTGCTCAAGGTCCAGGCAGTGTGTGGCTTACAGACTCAAGCGAAGGCCCAACAAACTGCAACACCCAGCCCTTCTCCGATCACCAAGCTGCTCCCATGGGACGAGGGAGGCCAGGAGGCCGCCTGGCTGCCAGCTGCCCCATGCCAGCCAGTGCCTGGCTCCTCACTCTGGCTTAGTGGGCCGTCCCGAGATGCACTGCAGCCCTGGCCCACTTAACCCTCTGCTCTTCCCCTGCTCCTGCGCAGCTTCTCCACCCAGAGAGGATGGTGACCTCTCGTGAGGTCCTAGCCAGACCCTCCTGGGAAATCCTCTCCCACCCTGCGCGGCCAAGGCACAGCCCCGGCTCCGCCCAAGGAAACAGGATGGGAAGGTGGATGCAGGGGTCCCCCGAGAGAGTAATTTAATTTACTGCGAAGGAGCAAGGAACAGGGAGCCCCGGACCCAGCACGTGGCCTGGCTGCAGGCTGCCGGCCACCACCAGGCGCATGTGTAACTCATTACCTCCACGGCCTCCCATCTGCGGCCACGGATGACGCCACGAGGGGGGTGGAGAGGCCAAGGCCGCGGGGCCAGCAAGACTGCAATATTTTTCTGACACTAACACCTCTCTCAGGCCCCTGGAAAGTGCAGTGGGAGTGCCAGGGCCACTCAGGCACCTCCCAAGCCCGAGCCACGGCCTCCTTCTCTGGCCTCCCCAGGTGCCAGGCTACCAGATTAGAAAGGTTCCCAGCACCAGTCGCAAGGGAGGCGAGATGGGTAGAAGGGGCCAGAGAGGAGGGAGGGTTAGAGGGAGGGATGGGTGGGGAAGAGGGAAGAGGACCTGGGTGGGGTTGTGTGTGGAGGGCGGTGTAAGTGAGCAAGTTTAGAGCTGGGTGGCTGAGGGACTTTGAGGTCCCCTTGGGACTGGTACTCCAGTGCACTCCCATGATTGCCTGGGAGGTATCAGGTAAGGGGACGGTCACCGTTCCGTAAGTTCTCCCTTCCTCAGTGGGATCCCAGGAGGACGCTCAAAGCTGGGATGCAAGGGAAAAACCAGGGTTCCCTCCCCAGAGGTGACCCAGTTAAGGGCCCAGCAGAGGCAGGGATGCCTAAAGGTGACACAAAACAGGAGATGTGGGGTGAGACACATGAGAGGTGGGTGGTGACCTCATGGAGGGAACCCCCAGCCCATCACAGCTCCTTCCCGTCTCATCTGGTACAGTGAAGGCAGAGAGGGAGAAAAGAGAGAAGAGGAGGCAGAGAAAGGGGAAGAAAGTGAGGGGGGAGAGCAGACCAGGGAGCGAAGGGCAGGAAGTAGGGGAAGGGGAGGCAGGGAAGGGCCCCAGCTTGGCCCCAGCGGAGGCTGCACCCCTTTATCTCTTCTCCCCACCCCAGGTCCAGTTGCTGCAGGGAGCTACTCTCACTCTCTAGAGTGAGACAGCAAAACAGGGCTTCCTGGCACTTCTGCTCCTGGAGCCCCAGCCCAGTAGGAACAGAGGCAGCACCCGAGACTCGGGGGACAGAGACCTGAGGTGATGAGTAGGGTGCCATCAGATGATGAATGGAGCATCCAGAGGGCAGGGAAGTCCCAGGAGGACACAAAGGCCCAGAGAAAGATGGCACAGGAGACCCCATGCGGATGGGGAAGGACGAGAGGACACAGACAACCTGGAACCCCAGCTGGTTAGTTAGGGTGCTGCCCAGACATGACTACCAGCTAACATGTGCTTACACCTGGCGCCCTGAAGGTCCCGACCAGCATCACAGTCTGCGTCACACCTTCACAGCAGGACTGCATTTTAGGGTATTTGCCTCCCCATGCCGAGACCCCAGGACCAGCCTCAGCCAGAGGAAGTGTGGCCCTCCCCTAGCTCCTGATCCAAGGAGGCTCCTGATCCTAAAAGGAATGCGGCCTCCTCCCAAACCTAACGCCTCACCGCCTGGATTCATCAAGCCCTTCCCCGCAGGCTGGCTGCATGCCATGCTGCTGTCCTGTTTCTTATTTCCTCACCTGGAATCTGCCAGCCAAGGTCCTAGTGGGGAAGACTCCAGGAATTTGGATGGTGTTTGCTTTGCCACCTGAAGATTTCAAGGGCCTCTGTTCCCGCAGCTGCCTGTCCCTTCCCTCATTAGTTCACTTACACGGTGGACAAATCACACTCCCTGGCAGTCCACAGCATGATCAAAACAGAGATGCCACCCTGTCAGCCTACATGCTGGCACAAGGAGAAAGGACCGTATCTCTCATTCAAGGGCCAGTTCTGTTTACACTCACAAGTTTGAAGTTGGACAGACTCCAGAAATATCTCCTGCATATCCATTTGGCAGATGAGGACACTGAGGCCTAGAGATGGGACCTGGGGTGGGTCCACCTGGGCCCACAGCTTCCAGCCTCTGCTGTCCGCACTGCAGCCAGGCCCGGGCCTCAGGGGACCTCATGCACAGGACACTCTGGTGGGTGTCCCTACAGTGCAGGCATGGTGTGCCCAGTGACTGGAGCTACCATTATTTTCTAGTTGTTCTAGTCCAGTGACCTTTTATGATCCGGGGCTCAGGAAAGAGGGGAGTGGAGGAGGTAAGGGGAGCGGGCAGCATGGTCTCAGTGACACCCGCCCCAGGTCTCTCCCACCTGGCAGCCAGGATCCCCTCCGGTCATCCCAGTGTGGCGAATTCAGTTTTGTTTTCGTTTTGTTTTGGTTTTTGGTTTTGGCCAAACCCAATCCCCTTACTGAGGCGTCAGTGGAGACACAGCTGGATCAGGGACGTGGACCTGGGTCATTTTGCTGCAGTGCTGAGCAGGACCAGCCCCCTTGTCCTCTCTTGCCTGGGCAGCAGGACCCTGACAATAGAAACCCTGTCCTAGCCGGAGGCTAAGCCACTGTGACCTCCCCTGCCAACCTCTTCTCTTAGCAAGTATCTTTCAGTTTTCAAGGCCTTTTCGCAGAAACCTGCCTCCCCGCTGGACCTCTGATTCCTACTTGGGGAGTTGTTCCCACGCCAGCACCCCTCCCCACACACGGCATCCTGCAGCCATGGAGGGGAGGGGCTGGTCTGATTGTCCTTGGGGCTGTCCTGCCACCTGGCACACAATGGGACATACTGTCTTCTCTCCCTCTGGGTCTGTCCCAACTCCCTGCCACTCCAACCCCCCCCACCCCACACCCCACTTCCCTTCCTACAGCAGCACTTGACGGAGGAGAGATGAAGGTGGGGTGAGTAACTGAGGACAGAGGCGGCTGGCAGAGAAGAGCAGGGGGAAACGCTGAATGAGGAGCTGCCTCTCCCTCCCCAGCCGTGGGTCTCACTCTTCTGCAAGTGGCGTTCTGTTCCTCTTGCAAGGAGGGACAGTGCTGTTCTCCCCATGTGCACTATAGAAAGGAGCAGATTTGCTCAAGCAGCAAGCATTTATTAAGCGCCTGCTCAGGGTCAGCAGCATGCATTATGAAGTATCTGCACCATGTCAGCGGCATGCATGTATTAAGTGCCTGCTCAGTGTTGCGCTCTGTTTGGGAACACAGGGACCAGTTACTGGGACATTGATCTGGGCACCCTTGGAAAAAGCAGTACCAACTGGATCACTAGAGATTTACCCAGCCCCCAGCATGTGGTGCATTCCTGCTGCCTTGATGGGGGGTAACTTCTACTCGCACAAGTGCTTGGGGAAATGGGTAAGGGCCGCCTTCTCTCACTGAGGGTTTGGCCTGATTAGCTCGGAGACCCTTGTTGGACTCCAGCCTTACTCTCTTGGGCCAGTGCCTGACCACACAGTGAGAACTGGGCTGGGGCCTCTCTGTGATGGGAAAGCTTGGGGTCCCCCGTGCTGCTCTCAGCCTCAACCAGCCCCTCTGTGAGATGGACATTGAATTCGCCAATCTCACAGCTCTGTCGTGGTAAGTGACCTCATCGAGAAGAACCTCCAAGGCGTGAAACTCAACACCTGCAGGATTAGCCAGCAGGGTCACAAACACCTAGGCGAGGGTTCCGTGGGGAGCGGGGCTCCTCCCCAGAGCAGAGCGGATCCTGCACAGTTCAGAGGGACAGGCACTCACCATCCTCACACAGGTTCAGCTTGGACAGGCTCCTGCCGTCAAAGGGCTCCTCAAAGACGGAGCCAGAGTCCCGGTCGCTCACGGTGTGCAGGTACATGGCTTTGTTGTCCATCACGTCCTGCAGCTACGGGGGCGGCAGCGGCACAGGGGCTGGGACAGAGACAGGGAGCGTCAGCCACAGGTGTCAACAGAAACCATTGGACAGAGCAAGGTGCTCACTCATGTGACCCTGATCCCTAATACCAGACTGTCTCCTCAAGGGCAGCAGGTGCCACCTGAGGTCCTGGGACCCCAACCTGCACTTTCACAGTGCTCCATGCTTAAGCAGACCAGTGTCCTGGTGAGGTCCTGGTTTCTTATGCTGAGCTCTGTGCCTTCCTTGCAACAGCTCTTGAGTGGCCTATCCTCCTGCCTCAGCTTCCCAGAGTATTAGGATTATAGATATACATCATTACCAAATCTCAAAATAATTAAAAAATGATTTAGGAAATTAAAAGCCCTAGGAGGATGGGTCCCAGCCTGGCATACAGCAAACTCAACCCAGAGGTCCTGAGGAAAGCAGAGAGGTCCCCAGCCTAGGAGGAGAGGCTGTGGGGTCTGGCAGGCACTGGTGGGTGGTGGCCAATGACCATGCTGGGGGGGGGGGGGGGAGGTCAGGGAACTGACTTTGTGCCTTAAAGGGTGGCCATGGAGCAGCTTCTATGCCCTTTGGGGCCCTAGGTGTGTCACCCGGCTCCATTCTTGTTGAACATGATGGAAAACAGATACACCGGGCAGTTGACCGAACCCAAGCCAGTAGCCAACACAGCTGAGGGGGTCAGACCTGCTGCCCAAGCCCACCAGGAGTCACAGCAGGCGCTCATCTCCCACAGAGCCTGAGGGGCCCAGAGTCTCAGGGAGCCTTGGAGGCTTGGGCCAGGGAGGGCTTCTGTTCTGACATCTCCTGAGGCTAGTCCATTGGGCCTTTGAGTCTATGCCACAGTGGTCCAAGGATGCACCCACAACTTGGGAATCCTGAGGTGCACCAGCTGTGCTTGCATAACAGCATGCACATTTTGTAAGACAGACAGACGTGCCTGTGTGACAAGATTGCTGTCCTTGGAGCCATCCAGGTGGCCCAAGGAGGAGGGGCACAGAGGGACTCGGGCCAGAAGGGATTGTGGCACGTTTGTATTTCATTTTTCTTGCAGATTTTCTGAGTTTTCTATGATGCATTTGCATTCTTTGTATAATAAGAAAAATCCTTTTTAGAGAAAGCCAGATTACAAAATATTTATTTACATACTTCATATCCTTTTCCTCACATCTATGCTCAGTGGTCTCACGAAGTACTTGCTCCCTCCTTTCATTAGGATTCTAGCCAGCCATACGCTCATCCCAACCTTCACCCCTGATTTTCTTTAGTTCTCTGAATATCTAACCAAAAAAATCTATTTCCCCTCGTACTGGAGATGAAGTCCTGGCCTCTCGCTGAGCTGCATCCACAGCCCTCACTTCCTTTTTTAATTATTTTGAGACAGAATCTGACAGAGTCACTGAGTTGCCCAGGCTGAAACTTGCAATCTGCAGTCTCCCAGAGAGCTGGGAATGCAGGTGTGAGCACCATTCCAAGCTCTGTTTTTTTTTTTTTTAAATAAATTCTTCAGAAGATAGAAGGCCTTTGGAGGATGGGTCCCAGCCCAGCATGGGGTAAATCCAGCCTAGAGGCACTTCCAGCGAACAGAGGTCCCAGGCCCAGAAGACGGGATGGTCCTGGCAGGTGCTGGGAGGGCGTTGGCCTGTAGACACAGGGATCAGGCCATTCCTCCTCTGAGGCAGGGTGTGGAGGGAGGAGGGAGCTGTTTCATACTTAGGAATAATGGAGTGTATGTGGCAGGCGGGGAGGGGATGGCCCAGAGTGAAGCATGACTTTTCATGACGTCAGCTTTGTTTCCAGAGACAACTGACTTTGGGACAGAGAAGGGGTCAGAACCAAAAACCACTATTTAGCAATCTTTCAACGCCCCAGAAGAGGTGCGGGCCTCTATTCTTTACTCCCAAGACACCTACCTGGTACTGGGTACTGAGTCCTGAACCTCTGCATTGGTTAAATCCCCAACCCATTTTTAATTTTTATTTTGAGACAAGTTCTTGCCAAGTTGCCCAGGCTGGACAAGAACTTACAATCCTCCTGCCTCAGCTTCCCAGAGAGCTGGAGTGACAGGTCTGAGCCATATGCCTGCCCTTTTATCTCTTCATATATGAAATATATGAATATATATGAAATATATATGAAATTCCATATGCCCCACATGCATGCACACACATGAGTGCACACACACACACACACACACACACACACACTCATGGCGCACCCAGTCCCTGTGGCCCTTCTTTCAACCATGAGAGAAACACGGCTCCACCACGATCCCTGACAGCTCCCACCCACCTTTCTGGGCCTCTGCACATGGTGTCCAGTGTGCTAGTCTCCTAACACTGGCCTCTGCCCAAGGCCTCCGCCCAGAGAGGGCCTCTAGGTGGGGTCTGGGCTGCTCCTCACTGCTCAGCTGTGGGGACCCTCCCTGGTTTCTCGAGCTCAGTGTGCAGCCCTCCCTGCTCTGGCCTTGCTCCTGAGCTGGAAGCCAGAGCCCAGTTTCCTCTGCCTGTGATGACCCTCGTTCTGCCAAAGGCAACAGTGTCTACAGCCAGAGGTCGCCAGAGCAGAGGAGCACTGTCCCTGGGGAGTGGGGGTGGCACCTCCATCTTCATCCTGCCTTCCTCCTCTCCTGGTCAGCTCCCGGGCCAGACCAGGCCTGCAATCAGGAGTGTGTCCTTAGGGCGACCCTCTGCTCCCTGCTCCCCACCCACCCCTCGGCTGGTCAGAGAGGATCCCAGGGGAGTCCAGGGCAGGGGCTGGGGCCAAGCAGGCCAGATGTGCGGGAGATGCGCTTGGAGACACACAGCTGTTTGTTACTTGGAAATGAAAGCTAAACACATCCCGCCTGTCCCTGTTCTGCTTGCGGCTGCTTGTCTTCTGGGGGCAGGGATTTGCACCCTTGGGTGATGGTTTTTATTGCCTTTGGGCCAAGTTTGTGCCTGACTATTGTTCAGTGTAGTGACAATGGTTCAAACCACTCACCAGGCCTGGTGGCACAGGCCTGTATTTCCAATACTATGTGAGACAGAGGCAGGAGAATCACAAGATTATACCCAGCTTGGGCAATTTAGCGGCTTAGCAAGACCCTGTCTCCAATCAGAAAAAAAATTTGGGCTGGGATGGAGCTCAAAGCAAAACAGAAAACAACAAGGCCCATGCTCCTGGCAGTTCAGACTATTTGCCTTGAGGGCTTTGCTCTAGAGTACTGTGAGCGGCTGGCAGGTAGATGGTCATTACATCACTGAGCTGTATCCACAGACTTTTTGAAAAATATTTTATTTTGAGGTAGGGTCTTGCTAAATTATCCCACCTGGGCTCAAACTTGTGATCCTCCTGTCTCAGCCTCCCAGAGTGCTGGGATTACAGGCTTGTGCATGAGATTGAACGTATCACGCCCATTTTAAAGATGAACCAACCAAGACCAAAGAACCAAGCACCAAGGGACATCAGGGAGGTGGAATAGGACAGGGACTTCCCACCTGGGCTCAGCCACAAGGCTGTGTTATCCAGGATGCCTAGCCACCTTCAGAGTCCCAGCCCAAGCAGTGAAAAGAGTCACACCAGCCTGAAGTGCCAGCGATGCACCCTGTGTCGGAGGCCCAGTGCCAAGAGAGGCTCTGGGAGCTGGAAGGGGAAACAATGGGGACCACGGACCTCTGGAGACAAATCCTGCAGAGCCTGGCATCAGCATTTGGAGTCAGAATGTGGCTGCCTGTGGTGGGGACACTCTATGGGTCTCTGGGATTGAGAAAATTCACCCAGCAGCAATTTTACCCAAGGCTTACAGGGGAGGTTAGGGGCCCTGGCTCTTTGTGCGCAAGGAGAAAGCCCTCAGGCCTTGCACCTGTGCCGAGCAGGCCTGTGGCGCTGCGTGCTCAGAGGACACAGCTCCCAGCCACCCATCCTCTATGATGTGATGTCCATACAGCCACTTCTCAGAGGGCCAGACAGCCTCGTGTAAGGGGGTGCATGTGGATAAGCTTCATGAATAGGTCACAGAGGGTGTCTGGTGGCTGCGTCAGGTGAGAACAAAGCCCTCCAGCCAGGCAGGGGGCTCTCAGGTTCTCTTCTGCTCAGCACCAGAAATAACCTATGTGCAATTTGCTTTGCAGAAAGCCTAGGTGAATGCACTGGAGGCTGAGACCAGGGTCTTAGCTTTCGAAGTCCTTCCCTGGCATCAGAAAGACGGAGTGAGTTCCCTCTGCTCAGGGTGGCTGGGCTCTGGCTTGTAACTCTAAAGGTGGGCCCAGCCTCTAACTCCACACGGCTCTTGGATGGCCCAGTTTTGCACTCATCAAAACCAATGTAAGCTGGACCAGGTGACACAGGCGTGGAATCCCAGCACTCTGGGAGGTTGAGACAGGGGATCACAAGTGTGAACCCAGCCTGCACAACTCGGCAACTTAATGAGACCTTGTCTCAAAATTAAAAATAAAAATGGATTGGAGATGCAACTCAGTGTGAAGGCTCTAAGCTTGATCCCCAGCATAAAACAAAGCAAACAATCCATCAAAAAGGGCCACCTAAGTTAAAATCATTATGGATTTGGCCCCAGGGAGGGAGTCGCTAAGTAGATTTTAAACCCTTTCCCCTCTAGCTGTACTTAGGTAGCCCTAACCCTAACCCACAGCTGCAGAGGTGCAGATGTTTTATAAATAACTCTGCATGGTATGTCCTCGACCTGCTGCCATGTACGTCACACATGCGTGCACACAGGCCACACAGAGGGGCTGCCCATCTGTTCTCCGAACAGGCTCCTGAGCTATGACACAAGCAAAGGAGAGTCGCCACCAAGCCAACGGCTTCATCTGCACCTCCCTCTGCCCCAAGGCAGGCTCACCTGCAGCCCAGCAGCCGGCAGGGGACCCGGTGGGTGCCACAGGCTCGGGCCGGAACCCTCCCACCTGGAGCAGGCACCCCCGGATCTGTGGCCATCAGCACATCCGGGTCTGCTAGGCTGACTCCACGCCCAGGTAGGTAATAGATCAAAGTCAGTCCCAAAACTCACCTGAGCGTCCCTGCTAAAATCGCTGTGCCTGCAGCTCAGTTCCCAGCATTTGCCACAGCAGCCGCAGCGCTGGCAGCTGCCCCCTCGAAACCCAGGTAGTCCCTCTGAGATGGTCCCCACAGCCAGCCAAGTCCAGATGGAGTCATGAAAAGGGGCTGCAGGGTTGCTCAGTGACTTGTCTCAGGCCAGGATCACAGGGTCACTTCCACAGGGGGACCCGTTCAGGAGGCAAGGCTCAACTGGGTGGCCCAGGAAGGGTCTGCACCGGGGAGTCCTTGTCGCAGTGCCTCGGGCGCGTCAGCCCCAGGTGGTGATCCAGAGATGTTCCATGCGGGCACCGCAGCTCTGCGGAGTACTGAGTGGAAGCGCAGCCGCTCTCCAGGCCACTCTTTATAAAGTTCTGGGAGTAGCTGTGAGGGGCAGCTGGTGGCGCCTAGGACACGACCTCCCTCTCGTGGTCACTCTCAACATTACAGCCTCCATGCGGGACCTCCCGCCAGGGGCCAGAGCAGAAAAGTCTCTGCCGTGAGACTAGCGCCCACTCTCCAGGCGCTGTTCAAAATATGTTTCTGGACGGCTTCTGGGGAATGGCGGCTAGACCTGGCTTGGAAGCCACGCAGGAAACCGGTCTCGTAAACGTGTTTATGGGACTGGATTGCACATTGCCTGATCCATTCACCAACTTGGTGTGGACACACTTTCTTATATTTTCCTGAAGTCACATCAGTCTCCAAAGGACACAGATTGGCTGCACCAGGGGTATGCAGAAAAATGTCCCTTAAGTAACACCTCAAAGCCAAATTCATCCAACCCAGAAAAAAAATAGTGTTTATAGAACATTGACCATTTACCCCACACAGGAGGGAACAGAATGGCTGGCTGGCTGGCTGTCCCATGCCAACCACTTTGGGAGCAGGACTCGAACACAAATAACTGCAAACCTCAACGCGAGAATTTATGCTCAAAAAAGAGATCTGCAGCACAGGTATGTAATCTTAGCACCCTGAGAGGCTGAGGCAGAAGGATCACAAGGTCAAGTCCTGCCAGGGCAACTTAACAAGACCCTGCTTCAAATTCAAAAATAAAAACAGGCTGCAGATGGCAGCTCGGTGTGAAGGTTCTGAGTTTAACCCCCACTACCACAAAGTACATAAATGAATAGTTTCAGAAGGAGATCGAGTCAGATGGTAGGGAGCAATTGAATTCAGATGGGGTAGAAGGGGAAATCCATCATCCATCAGGAAATCCATCAGGAAAATACCAAATTAGACGGAGCCAGAGAGAACACTCAGTTCCCAGGGACAGGTGGCCACTGGAGGGTGGCCCTGTGAAGTGACATCACATTGGTGCCTGCTTGGTGGTTACACATCCAGCTTTGCTCCTTCCGGATCAGACTTCCACCATGAGCGTATCTGCCAGGGCTGTGCCTCTGCCTGCCGCTGAGTCGGGAAAGCCTTAGTCATCTGTGGTGACCGCCCGCCCTGCTGCCCCAGGAGGCCACCCTCACTCCAGCTCCATGCTCAGTTGTGTTATTACATAATTATAATAATAAGAGGGAAGGGAGAGTAGAAGGAGAAGAAACCGCTTCCAGGATGCAAGGTGTAATCATGAATTATGATGGCTGTTCACATCGTTAACAACGCAGCAGCTACAGACACATCACCACCCATCTCCCTCTAAGTCCTCCCCTCACTTCCGACCCGCTGACCCTGTCATTCTTGTCACTTTCTGACACAGTTCTGGACATCCTCTTTCCAAGTGTCTTCCCAAGATGTGATC
Organism: Ctenodactylus gundi; assembly: GCA_004027205.1. NCBI lineage: Eukaryota > Metazoa > Chordata > Mammalia > Rodentia > Ctenodactylidae > Ctenodactylus > Ctenodactylus gundi. The sequence continues at coordinate 404,764 of PVKB01000373.1, forward strand.
AAAAATTACAGTGAATGTAGCTGCCAAATGCCACCCAACAGCAAGGTAGGCTCACATTTCACATGACTATGTCCTCATCTGCCTTAGTCACCCAATCTGGCACCGTAGTAAAATGACCGTGAGAGGTAAACTCAGAACTGATTCAGGACATTGAGGCAGCCACGATGGTGCAACTGGAGAAAGACTCCAAAGAGACCCTCCAGAGCTGCTGCAGGAGGCGGCAAGAACGAGTGTGGTCAGAGCCAAGGAGAGGATTTTAAAGGGACTCACAGTAATATGTCTTTCATTATGATAAAATTTAAAATTCACTGCATTTTCCAGCCACGCCTCACAAGCTATGGAACTGTGATGCTTTCCATGTATTAGACCTTCAACCTAGACAATCGTCTTCTAAACCTCTACGATGCCAAAAACCATGGATGCTTACGTCCCTTATCCAAAATGACACAGTATTTGCACACCACCTACATGAATCTTCCAGACTTTAAAATCATCCAATGATTTCTAACACCTAACACAATGTAAACGGTACATAAATAGTTGTAAGGTTGTTTCAAGAATAATGACGAGGGGGGAAAATCCCCATGTCCAACCTTGTGTCAATTTTCTAAAAATATGTTTGATCCATGGTTGGTTCACACTGGAGGACACAGGCCCAGGCAGGTGACGTGGAGGTCTGGCTGCATAAGCCTGTGATGCGGGAGCTGCTGCTAGGCCCCTTTTACAGATAGACTGAGTGACTTGTCCCAGGTCACACATCCTGTCAGAGCAATAATCAGTCCTTGGTAGTTGGATTGTGGAGGCCGAGCTTGTCCTCACCCCGGTGCCACCTCTCAATGGATAATGTTTCTGTCACTCATACATCACCAGCGTCCTAGGAATAGAACCTGAAAAATAGCCTGAGGTATGGATGTGGTACTTAGGGATCTGCGTTGCAAAGACGCACGTATCCACAAGAGATGGGCGGGGGAGGGTTCCAGTGGTGGCTTCAATTTGTACTCCCAAAATTCTTGTGTTGAAAACTTAAACTTTTGTGCAGCCTTCTGGGAGGCTGAGGCAGGAGTATGGCGAGTTCAAGCCTAACCTGGTCAACTTAGCAAAACACTATCTCAAAAGCAAAAAAGGAAATAGGTTGGTGATGTTGCTCATCTTAAAGGCTCTGGGCTTCAACACCAGAACCATAAAATTCATTCAAAAGGGCTCATGGAAGTGACTCTTTCTTCTGCCTCTGGACACGTGAGGACTCAGCATTTGTGCTCTCCCAAACGTCTGCTTCCCCCAGGTGACGTCAGAAGGAGAAAGCCACCCCAGGGGTACCACCTTGATCTTAAACTTGCCTGCTGCAGAAATGGTAGGAAAGGAATCTCCATTTGTCATAAACAGCCCAGCCTCAGGCCTTCTGCTTTGCAGCATGAATGGACTAGACGGCGAATGAGACCTGGTGATACTCTACTTTGTCTAGAACAAAGGCCGTTTCCAAATCTCTCGAGGAACAGCAAAGGGGAGAGATGGGGACAGTGAGGTGGGAGGGGCGACCAAGGGCCACCCAAGCTACTGGCCGAGCCTCTCCTTCACTATTAGTAACTGATGATTCGGGCTTGGCGGTGGCCCTGTTTTCTGCACGAGACCCGCAAAGAGGCATGGAGCTGTTAAACTGTAAACTTGCAGGAGGAATGAGGTTTAGACTTTAAGCCCGGTGGCTTTGGGCCAGCAGACTTTTCCTGTCTTGTTTCTGCTTTATTTCACTTCCTGCAAGGATAAGGTCTGTCTACCCAGGTGCTCGTAACTCACTCGCTTTCCTTCTTGCTGTGGGAAGTATGTGTAAGCTACGCTGCGTTCCCGCTTCTCCTGTTGATGGCGGGCGAGTTGTTTCCAGTCTGTCTACTATGAATTAAGCAGCCCGGTCATGCTGGACCATGTGACAGTGGAGGAGAGCAGGGGCCAGTAGGGCCACCTTTCAGATTAGTCACTGTCCTGTGGCTCAGGCCATGCCTCTTGCCACCTCCCTTCAGAATAGTCCAGAAATGATTTGCTCCTGTCCAGTCACAGGCATGTGTATAGACTTCTCCCTTGCCACCAGCGTTAGGGAAAGGTGCAGGCTAGACCTCGGCAGGAGAGCTGTGGTAACAGAGGTAATGTCATCTGAGCACGCCCCATGGAGGTACTGAGCTCTTACATAACCAGGAATGTGCCACAGTGTCCACGTTCACTCTTCTCCGTGTCAGATGTGGAGCCATGAGGCACAGCACAGCGTAGCCCACACTCACGTGCTCCAGGCCCTCTTTACAATCTTTCCTCCTCATGGGTCCGGTCTTCGGCATCAAGCCCCACAGTGCGCCAGGAACAAGCAGAAGTCAACACCTGCCAGGCAGGTCCCAAGGCTCCCGGGCCTTCAGTGAGGGCTGGGCAGGAATCAGCAGATTCCAAGCCAGAAGCCTGCTCCTCAGCTCACTCCTACTCTGCAGGGATGGGTGGGGCACTAGACCTCTTGAACATGAGCTGTGAATATGAGACTGACTCCCTACTTCCCGGCTGTCCCACTTGCAGGGTACGCGTGAGGGAGAGGCACTTTGAACACGATGTCACACTCTCCAAATGGCAGCCATGGCTACTATTTGTCATAGCTGGGCAGTCCCTGATGAATGCAACATGATCACTGTGGGTCTCCCCAGAGTCCAGCAACTGAGAGCTGGCACAGAATCACCGGAGGCAGGGGAAGTAAGCCTCCAGAGGCCTTTGGGCACTCCCTGCTCCTCAATCAGCACAGGCCCACCCGACCATCTGCTGCCTGCCAGTGCTTGGCTCATGGGAGTCCAATTCCCAGGGGGATGGGATGACAACTGACAGGAGGCAGCCCAGGGCTCCTGACAGTGGCCCAGGTGGTGGCCCTGAGGCAGATGAGTTGAGCGTCCTTCCTGTCATGGGCAAGAACTGGAGACGCAAGACCAGGGCCGACAGGGACCCCCTTGTGCCGCTGGACTCGGTGACCCTGGCTCTGTCGTGGAACCAAGATGATCTAAATTTTGCTTGGGAATTAGATGATGAAATTATTTTAAAGTGCACAATCTGAAATTGATAGCCAAATATATTTGCTCAAGTGGATCCTAAGGAACTTCTCTAAACAGGGCAAGCCCCCAAGAAGAGATTTAGTGGAATAAATGGAAACAGATATTAATATTGGAATGTACACTTGCTCACATAGTAGACGTGGTCCAGGATACCAGGATACGAGTCTTCTGAAGGACCCACAGAAAGAAATCTCATCTTACCTGACTTTGAGATTGATGAACATCAGTAAGAGCTATATTAAAACTTAGGCTGCATTCATAAAATCATGCTGAGCAAAAAAACAAAACAAAAACAAAACAAAACAAAACAAAACAAAACAAAAAAAACGGAGGTTGCAGGGCCTTTAAATGCTGCATCAGTGAGACCAGATGCGATGCAGTGTGTCAGGTCTAGGGGCATCTGGCTGAAAGATTAAGACACTAGAGAGTAGGTAGGTGGGAGAAAATCTAGAAGCCCACAGGAGAGGGCAATGGCCAGGCCTGAGGGGAAAACACCCCTGGGGTCTGGAGTCTGGCTTTCAGAAACATGGAGGGCGGTGTGTGGGAGGGTTAATGTTTTCCCTGAACTGTCTCCAGCACACTGCTTAATCAGAGCAGAGGAATCTCTGCCACACACACGTGCCTCCAGTGTTAGGTGACCGGCCGGCACCGGTGATCCCGGATGTCCCCCCAAGCCTGTGCAAAACATGGTCTCCACCATGACAAGAGGTGGCTCACACAGATTTCAACACACAGCCTAGTTTGGCTGGAGGAGAGAAAGAACATTCCATGCAGGTTTTCAATAGTAAGAACCAAGAACAGGAAACATGATATCCAAAAACCTTTACGAGTAATAATCATAAAGATATTTCAGCTAAGTGTGATGCCAAAAGGAAAGAATAAAAGAAAATTGAGAATGATGAAAAAATTTTAAAGAGAAAAATAAGGCAAATAAATGGAAAAAAAGAGAAGGAGAGACTGGAGAGGAGATGGAAGAAAAAGAGCCAGCACTCAGAATATAAAGTGATAGAACTTCTCTGCTTCTCTGCCTTCTGAAGTATGATTCATATTATGAAAAATGGAAAGTTTTCTTTTTTCATTAAGACTGTATGCTTTCAAAGACGCATACTATGCAATTAATAATTTTTTCTCAAGAATCACATCCTTCTACAAGGCCCGTCAGGCCAGCAGCGTCTCCCGCACCGCTCACACCACGGCCTACTTCCCCACGCGGCCCTTCTGCTGGCTTGTCCCACACTGTCCTGCACACTGCTATGTGCACAGCTACTTGACCGGTTTTCCATTTTCTCTGTCATTCACCCCCACATGAGGAACAGAGCAGGCTGTCTCTGACTGCACCCCCACAGCACACACGAGCTTCCTCGTCCCCCACGTCAGTTACGTCCCACTCCCACCTACTCTGTCAAGTACCAGGTCTTTTACAACTGTAAAAAGGCAGCCATTGCCTGGCTGCACGGGATGCTTTCTCCTTGGCTCTCTGTGAACTCCCGTCATTTGCGTCAGACGCCTCGTGACCTGGCTAATCCCTCGGGCATCCCACTCGTTTTATCACTACTCTGTAGCTCTAACCGTCTTTCTGATGTGCTTTTTTGCAGACCAGTTCTCTCAAGGCCAGCCCGGGGCTCTTAGCCCCAGATCCACCCTTGCTCAGTGTAGCACACACACCTGCTGGGACCCCGGTGGAGGCCTTGGGTGTGTGAAAAAAAACTTTTTTTTTTTTTCATTTTCACTTTGGATGATAGTTTGCCTCGTGTAAAATTCTAAGTTGAGATTTCTTCAGATTCTGAAAACACTCTTGATTGCTGCCTAGCTCCCAGCGTTACCAAGTCCAAAGCCTCCTGCCTCTTGATCCTTTACTATTTATTACCTTTTTATTTTCTGATGTAGACATTTTTAGGATCTTTCCTGTGTCTGGTGTTTCAAATTTTATCAGTAACGAGTGTTGATGTGGGCCAGTTTTCATCTACTGTTCCAGGAATTTCATTAAACTTTTACTCTGAAACTTCAAGTTCTTCTTTGAGGCAGGGTCTTGTTCTATAGCCCAGGCTGGTCCTAAAATCACTGTGGAGCCCAGGCTGGCCTTGGACTCACGGCAATCTGCTGCCTCAGCCTCCTGAGGGCTGGGATTTTAGGCACGCAGCACCACGTCCATCTTATGTGGTGCTGGGGAATCGAATTCGGGTACTTAGTGCTTGCTAGGCAAGTGCTGTTATTAACCTCTGAGCTACTCCTCCAGCCCCTTCTTTTCATTTCTTTTTCCCTGTACTGGGAATTGACGCAAGGCCTCTACGTTGATCTGCATTCCCAGACTTCTCATTTGGTCGGCTGGAGGTTGGTTTTTGATGCAGGGTCTCACCAAGTTTCCCCGACCGGGTTCAAATCTGCTGGTCTTAGTTTCTCAGAGTACTGAGATGACAGTCAACTGCCCCCTGGGTGAGTCTGGATCCTCTTGTCATTTATCTTTCTTCTACCATCATTAAGCAGATACTGGCCTTCCCCGGGCATGTTTTCTGATTTTTCTTAATTTTTCTCTTTCCTGCTTTTCTTGGAAAGAATCTCTAACTTACTTTTAAGGGCATTTCTTTTAATTTGTCTTTCAATTTATTTTTAATTTTTATAAAGGTTTCTGTTGACATATTTTTTTAAAAAAGCTTCTTGCTTCCTGATTATTCTTTCATCACAACACCCTGCCCCTGCTGCCTGGCGACCTCCAGCTTCCTCTCCAGAGGTTGTAAGCGTGACTGCCAACGTCCCAGGAATCAAGCAGGCAGAGGGGGTTGCTGGGGGCCTCAGCTCCCGGGCTGCGCACGTAACCAGCTTTTTCACGTGATGGGTATCACATCATCAGACGAGATGTCCTTGAGCCAGAAACCCTCCAGAGAGCCTACAGCTGTCTGTGAGTAAGGAAAGAGCAGTTGCCCTAGAGCAGTAAGGCAGCAATACTTTACCCAATTCGAGCACTGGAGCATCATGACTCTTTTGGCTTCTCTCTGTCTGTGGAATTTCTTTTAAAATATATTATATCAACAGACAATGTTAGGTACAGCAATGCCAGTGGATTAGAAAGCAACAGCCACTGAAAAGACAGACTGGCCCAGGCATTGTGGCAGAGGCCTATATGCCCAGCACTCTAGGAGGCTGAGGCAAGAGGACTGCAAGTTTGAGCTAGTGATTTAGCAAGACTCTATATCAAAACCAAGAATAAAAAAGGGTTAGGATATGTAATTCAGCGAGAAGGCCCTGGATTCAATTTCCAGTACAACAACAAAAACTTTTGTTTAAAATTCTCAAGGGGAGGGGCCATGCCAACCCACAGGGAGCCAGCAGGGGAATCACCAGCGCTGGTCCTGACACCAAGGGAGAAGGGAGAACTACAGGTGAAAGCCAGAATGTGAGGCAGGGTAAGTAGGTTTGGGCTTGGCCAAGGTGAGTGATTTCTGCAGGCTCTGTGTGTAAGGCTGTCCCCAGTTATCTGGTTCCTGGCCCTGAGGTGATCCTGCAGATAGACAATGGCCTAAGAGAAAGTGGGTCTAGGTTGGTTAATCTGCCTTTGAAAAGCCTGGTTTGCTTGACAGAAAGCTGCTTATTCTCTAGGAATCAGTAGGCCTTGGGAGATGGTCCCTCCAGGGTCAGCAGACCCCAGTGGCAAAGCATGAGGGTGTGGGAAATAGGGGACCAGCTGGACAAACACAGGGTGCCCATCGACACCAGACTTGAGCTCTCCCTTATCAAAGAGGGACAGAGACACTATTCCAGGGACCCTCAGGAGTCTCCTCTCTGCTCTTGAACACTGGGGACTCCACAAAGGGACTATGGAGGTCCAGCATACAGGAAATGGCCAACATCAAAGTACCACTTCTCTGTGTCCCTCAACAGTGAGTTCCACATAAACTCTGTGTGCGCATGGGGTGCATGTGTCTGTGTGTGTGTGTGTGTGTGTGTGTGTGTGTGCACGCGCATATGCATGTATACATTTGTGCTTCTCAGGGATGACCCATATTTGGACTGACAACCAACGTCCAGTGAAAATTAAAATGTGCAGAAGCCTCAAAACAAAGCTCACAGCAGTGAGCTGGAATCAAGTCCTGCTGGGATTAAATGTCTGTCCCCTAAAAACCATGAAATAAGCTAAACAGAACTGCTGGCAAAGCTGAGTGCACGGTCTATGCTGTAGGCCTATTTCCCCTTCTCTGGGGTGGGCATGGTCAGCCACTTCCCCAGCATGTGCTGGCTTCCTGCCACACATGGGTCAACATGTCCCTCCCATGCTGGACTGCGTTAGCAAGGCTAAGGAACAGGCTCGTGGATCTCAATGTCTCTTTTCTGGAAGCTCCCCCAGGCCACTAATCGAGATGAGGGCAGCTGCTGAGGACCAATGGTAAAAGCGGACAACCAAACCCAGCTGGAGGCAGCTGCTAGGCCAAGAAAACTGTTCCTCAGCAATGACAACTCTCCATTTGGTCATTTTCCTTGGGCCACTATCCACTATCACAGCAGATGGAAAAGGAAGTCTCCTCCTGCTGCCTCATCTTTCTCCTCCACTTGTCCTATGTTCCCAACAGGCACACCCTGGGTCTCACAAACTCACGGAGAGGGACCTTCCCATCCCCTCTGAATCCTGCTTCCTGTCTGCAGGTGGTTTATGGAAGGCTCCCTCCTTTGGAGACAATGGCTCCCAGTCAAGAACCATCTGCCTGTTTTCCTTCCTGATGAGTCCCTTCCCCACAGTCGGCCACACACAAGGCCGTTCCACTGCACGGCTGATCTTCGGGGGCAGGGGGGTGGGGTGCTGCATCTCAGGAGCCACAGGCACATACTGTTGTGGGAACAAAAATACCTAACACCTGTAACTTGGAAAGGGAGAGATTTATTTTGGCTTGTGGCTTTAGCTCATGGTCAGCCAGCTCCAAGGCAGCAACAGCATGGCAGAGGGACGTGGGGGAGGGACAGTGTTCAATCCATGACATCTGAGAGAATGGGGAGGGGCCAGGGGTAGAAATACACCGTCCCAGGTCAGGCTCCAGTGCCCCTATCTGGCCACGCCTCACCTCCAGCCACGCCCACCTCCTAAGAGCACTCAGTTAAACTATGAATGAACAGATCCGCTGTTAAGTATAGCATCTCCAGGATCCAATCACCTTCCATTCCAAATGTGTGAGACTTTTGGGGAGACATTTTAGATCTCAGCCATAACAATGCGTAAGCACTCAGGTTACAGGCATGCCAGGCCCATGCTGCTGGCCTTTGAGCCCACAGGCTGCCCATGCTCCCTGGGCTACATTCCAGGATCTAGCTCAGCACCAGCTCAGGTTACTAGAACAGCTGGGCACACACTCACAGGCTGTGTGGCAGCATCTGCTCGGCATGCTTCAAGCTTTCTTCATGCCTGATCCTTTCTGATGAAGAGGGATGGGTACTACTCCAGGCCTTGGGAACCCGTTGTTAGTAAGATGTTGGAGGAACTGACTACTTCTAACACAAAGAAGTCCTCTTAAGAATTGACTGCTTAGGCTTAGCGGTGCAGGCCAATATTTCCAGCACTCTGGGAAGCAGAGGCTGGAGGATCACAAGTCTGAGCTCAGCTTGGGCAACGTAGTGACTTAGCAAGACTCTGTCTCAGAAATCAAAAGTTTAAAAATGGGCTGGGGATGTAGCTCAAGGTGAAGGCCCTTGGCTCAATCCCAAGTATATATGAAAGAAAGAGAGAAAAGAAAAGGTAGGTGAGAGCCAGATTGATGGACCCCAAAGGAAACATCCAAGTCAGCCTTTCCTCTTTGCTTCTGTCTTCCATTCTGTTTGCTCTTCCACCCTCTCCCTTCTTCCTCTCTCCAGGGAGACTCCCACAGAGATGGAGGCTCTCACCATCTCCCTCCTCTCAGAGCACTTACAGAGTTCCCCCAAGCACCCTTGATACCTGCCCATGCTCTGCGGACAGCAGCAGCTCTCTCCCGTGTTCTGGGATGCTAACTCTGCAAAGCATGCAACCCATGGGTTCTAGAACTCCAACCTGCACTATCGTGACACCAGGATTATAGAAACACCTGCTGCCTGAGTTCTACTCTTGGAGTCTCTGATCAAATTGCTCTGTACAGGAGGATCCACTGGTGCTTCCGTGACTCAGAAGCACAAAGGAGCAAAGGAGGCCAAAGACCCTGAAGTTCATCTGAATAGTGCAAATGAATGCTCTCATGAAAAGGACACAGCTGAAGCCGGGCACGGGTGGGGAAGTGGATGAAGGAGGATCAGAAGTTCAAGCTCAGCCCAGAACTACTTAGTGAGACCACATTACAAAAAACTTTTTGTTCAAATAAAAAAATAAGAAAGGGCCAAGGGATGTTGCTCAAGATAAAGATTCTGGGCCTCAAAAAAAAAAAAAAAAAAATAAGGCACAAACTGAGTACTCTGGAGAAGATGCAAAGAACTCATGGCTAAGTACAACCCGTAATTGGAATCATACTTTCCAGGACACGGGTAGTGTCGACAGTTCTATCACAGTTTTACAAATGCCTGCCTTCTGTTTATTTCTCTGAGAGAGGAAGGGAGAAAAAGATGGAGAGGGAGTGAAACAGGCAGAGGCAGGAGAGAGTCCGGGGCCTTGGACTTGGGCGTTGTCTGCACGCGGCTTTGTCCCTCCTGGCTAAATCTGGTTCTTTCTTGTCTTCTAACCTGAGGATGTTCTGCCATTTCCCACCAAAGTGAAGAAGAGGATCACGGCCGCGTAACTTGTTCCCTTTCCAACAGCAAGAGTTCACATTTTCTTTCAGAGGAAAATGTACACAGAAGGTATTTTCTAGGAACTCCACAGCAAGATTTTAAAATAGAGGTCCAATGTGGCTATATGCCAGAGGGCATCTTGAGCAGAGTTCCATTCTGATGCCACAGGCTATTATCAATTTTCTCTTGGCCCCTAATCAGATTAAAGCTGTGTGGCTCAGAGCAGGAGGGGTAACATAGGCTTTAGACAGAAGAAAATAAAGAGACATAAACTCATACTCGTCTGTCTAATTCAATTGAGCTGGGAAGAAATGGGAGAGAAACAGAAGAACAGAGGGCACTGGCTGCTCTCCGTGACAGTGAAAAGGAGAACGCCATTTACAATGGCCTCACTGGCTGTTGCATTTAGTTATTTCATTTTATCTTACTTACTGTGGTACTGGTACTGAGGACTGAACTCAGGACCTTCACTTGGCTACATTTCTAGCCCACTCTTTGTTATTTATTTGAGACAGAGTCTCACTGAGTTGCAAAGTTGCCCAGACTGGGCTTGAAATTGCTATCCTCCTGCCTCAGCTCCCAAGCACTGGACACTGGGCCTGTGGCAGACAGGCCTGGACTGTTCTATTTCAATAACAGAAAATTATCTCATTTTCTGGTGGCCTCATAAGGTAGATACATACTCCACAAACAACACAATTCCCTATGTCATTAAGCACTAGAAAGTTGTGTTGGGGGGTTCCTATACAGCTACTTTTTTATTGGATAGCCTAAATATTAGATTGGCATATACTGATTTCTTTTTCTTTTTACAGTAACTGTAACTCTTAATTTCGTCACTACAGTTTGTATGGGGTGTGTTCTAAAACGATCATCTCTCTGCCTGCTCAGCAGAGCTCACTGGTTACATTATACATGAACATTATGAGCAAGTCAGGCCAGTATTTATGACTACTATAACAGGACAAGGTAAAATGGCATCTTCCTGGGAACAGATCAGGGATCAGACATGTGTAAGACAGAGCTCGCTGCTGCTCAGGTGGTGGCTTTGGTGACAGCAGCCCAGAGCCGGAAGGAGTGCAGCATCCTGACGCAGTAATCCAGGAAACAGTAAGTTCTCCTCGTGTGGGACAAGAGGGTCCTGGGTTCTGTTGTGGTTCAGATCTAAAATGTCCACCCAAAATCTCCTGTGTTCAAAGGTGGAGACTGAGAAAAATACTAGATCACAGGGGGTGGAGGAAGCTGTGTTCATCGGAGGATTAGTCCATTAATAAGTCCAATAGCTTAATGCGTTGGGGTGAGGCTGGCTGGAGGAGGAGGTGGGTCACTTACATGTGACCTAGGAGAGTGTATTCCTGCCCTTGGCTCCTGCTTCTTCTCTCTGCTCCCAGGCTGGCACGGGAGAAGCAGCTGTCCTCCACTAGGTCATTCTACGACCCTGCTACTTCTTTCTTGGAACCAGCCAACCATGGACTGGATCCACTGAAACCATGCACCAAGATAAACCCTTCCTCCTTCAAGTTGCAGGTATTGAGTATTTTGCCTCAGAGACAGGAAAGTAGCTAACAGAGGTTCTAAACAGTGATAATGGCTGCTCTGAATAGAAGTGCTCCCTCACAGGTAGTTTGCAAGGCCACAATTCTTGCTGGAGGAGACACTAAAACCACGGCACTGTGCCAGAAGCAATAATATGTTGGGTTTATGTTGCCTATAAAGAGAACCCAAATAGCTGGGAGATGTTCTTTATTAGATTTCAAAAACAACAGAAATAATTCTGATTATACAGCTCTGGGCTCATTTTCATCTCCTTGGGGCTCAGCCCAAAGAAATGAAGTTATGCTTTGGGGGGGCCAGCTTTGCTGGGAGACATCCTCAGGAGGAAGTCTTGCATGCCTTTCCGCAGCACTGCATTCTCGGCAACATCCCTCAGGTTTCGGTGGAGCTTTTCCATCTCCCTGTATTCAGTTCTGACATCTACTGTAGGGTGTAGGGCATGTTCCAGAAGTTAGAGTTCTTTTCAGAACCATCTCTAGGATTTTTGGACAAGAATCCTATCACTTGTCCAAAATATAAAAACATGGGATCTGGGATAGCGCTCAGAGATCAGATAGTCCAATTTCACATTTAACAAATAACCTGAATTCAACCAGGTATTCTCCCTGTCATCTGAAGACTTGTCTCAGCATAGGGGGTTACCCCCAAAGGAGTCACAGGCTACCCATAAAACAAAAAAACCTGGGAAACCATGGGATCTTTACCAGGACATCTGGGGAGAGGTAGTGGAAGGGATACACAGCACCCACACGTTAAAACTGTCCCCTGGGTCATGTCAGAGCTCTCCTCCCCCATCTCTCTCTCCCTATTCTCAGTGAACTTGCTTCTTTGGCATCTCAGGTTTTCATCCAATGACCTGAAGGCTAATTAAGCCCTCATTACGGTTCATGTTATGGTCAACTTGTCTAAACCACAGTGCCCAAATATTTCATTGAACTATAGTCTGGACGTTCCTTTGAGGGTGACATTTTCTTTAAATTTGTGAGCCTTGGAGCTGGAAGAAGGTCACAGCAGTTAAAGAACTTGCTAGCAAGCACAAAGCCCTGAGTTTGATTCTCCAGCATCACATGTGTGATGGCACACACATCTGTAATTCCAGAACTTAAGACTGAGGCAGGAGGATTGCCATAAGTTCAAAGGCTAGCCTGGGCTACATAGTAAGTTCAGGACCAGCCTGGGTTACAGAGAGAGGCCATCTCAAAAAAAAAAAAAAAAAAAAAATCTGTGAGCCTCAAGCAAAGCAGCTGTCACTCCCTAGTATAGTGGGCCTTTCCCGCTAGCTGAAGGCCTGAGACCACAAAGATGGACCACCCCTGGTCAGAGCAGGAAGGAAACTTGCAGCAAGTAGCCTTCAGTGTACACGACACCAGGGTATCCTTCTGGCTCTGGAAGACGTCATGGTCTCTCAACACAGCTCATACTGAAGTCACCACCCTCAGATTCTGGATGCACTGAGCTCAATGGGAAGATTCAACCTGTGCCTTTAATACACTTCTTCCTACATCTACATACATCCCACCAGCCCTTTTTCCCTGGAGAGCCCTAACTAGCATGGTTCTTTGAAGGAACACTTCAAATCAACCCAGGGTTGGCTCTGGCCATGCTCCTGAATGCTTGAGTCTGGCTGGGGTTGCCAGCCCCAGATGGTGACCTTGAGAAGCTCACTCTGAGCCTGGCCTGTGATTCAGTAAAGAGCACCCACAGGCAGGGGTGGCCATGTGATAACCCTAGTTTCCATAAAGGTCTTGAGTATTTACCTGCAAGCTCCCTGTAGAGGCCGTCTCCCTGGGATGAAGCAAGGGTCAGCATGGTGGCAATACTGCTCTTCACTTTCTCTGTGATTCCATTCTACGGGACAAGGACATTGGTCTGTTAGGGTAGCAAGCAGAGCCCAAGGGAAGTGAATCATACTCAGGAGCCTCTCACTCAATCCCCAGCTGGAGAGGGTGAAGAATGGGGGCTGCCAACATCACAGTCAAGTCTAAGAGAAAGCATTTGGGATTACAGTGATACCCAGGAATCCTCAGGGTACATTTCCATGGCTTCCAACCTGCTTCTGTTTTTCCTTTCCCACCTGCCAAGGCCTGCCAGGGACTGTTCCTCTGCACCTGACCTAGGACACTGGGAAATAATGAGGGTGCCTGAAGGGACAGAGGCAAAAGCAGCAACTTCACAGATGGAACAAGTAGGAAAGTATTGGTCACCCCCAACTATCCTCCCCTGCATGTAGTCACTGGTTAAATGTGTATTAGACACCTGCTGTATACCACACACCTTGATTGGCAGGTCTATCCCGTCTTTCCCATAGCCTGAGAAACATCTTCTTGCTCCTGTCAAGCCTTTATCAACTACCCCGTTGTCTTTCCTTTTTTGTCTCCTGCCTCTTGTTGGGAAAAAACCCCAGTCTCCTTTCCCTAGCTGGGCAGACGCTAGTTTTTGAGCCTGGACCTTTCATTCCAAATCTTACACACTTTCTTCAGTGGCAGGCCAAGAGCTCTAGCCTTGAACAAGTAACTTAAAGCCCCTAGGCCTTAGCGTCCTTTGTCTTAAGACCATTGAGTTGGAAATCCCCAGCTCCTAAAACCAGAAGCGGCCACCTCACTGCAAAGTAAAAACATGTTGGCAATCCACACAGCTGAGCCATATCACAGATCCTGGAAGGCACATGCAGTAGAGCATGGGCTGTGGCCAAAACATATGGTGAACATTTAAATTTTTAAATTTTTTTACTGCAGTAAAAGACACATTGCTATCAGTCCCCCTTTTTTGAGACACAACTATTCCATCACTTCTGCTGCTTTCTGAAGCAGTTCTGAAAGTCTTCTTTCAGTTGTGCTGGTGTATTTGCCTCAATACCCTGAATCAATTCAAAACACTGACGTTTGTGTGGCCATTCTGACCATGGGAAACAACAAGATGTCACACCGTGTCAGGTCTGGTGAATAGGCAGATGAGGATACCTCATCACGCTCTCATCTAATAGAAGTGGTTGCAAATGTTTTGAATTGATTCAGAACATCAAGGCAGCCATGAACAGTACCTACACAAGAAGATATCTAGAACTGCTTCCTAAAGCTACAACAACATGGGGATAAGCATTCCAAAGGAAGCGAGAATACTTTAAGGGGATTAATGGCAATGCATCTTTTACTGTAATAAAGTTTCTAAATGTTTACTAATTTTTTTTTTGAGACAGGGTCTCACTCTGTAGTCCAGGCTGGTCCTGAACTCACTATGGAGCCCAGGCTGGCCTTGGACTCACCATAATCCTCCTGCTTCAGCCTGAGTGCTGGGATTACAGGCGTGCGTCACCACGCCCAGATAATGTGGTGCTAGGGAATCGAACTCGGGTACTGAGCACTTGACTTAGCGCTTGCTAAGCAAGTGCTTTAACCGCTGAGCCATTCCTCCAGCCCATCTAAATGTTTACTTATATATAATAATTTTTACTTATACACACCATATCTGTTGATCATACTGCCTTTTATTCCATTCTTCCATTTATAAGAACATTTGGAAGAGGTCATTTTTAAGATAGTAAATTCTCAAACATTTTATCTATATAGATAGCAATTCCAGCCATTATTAAAAACTTAAATATTTTTTAAAATTAAAAGTCAATTTTATTCTTATTTTAAAAAATAAGTGGAAAGACAGTTGGCTTTTGCCCACTTGGAATCACCCACATTTCTCTGATTGTACATGCACTGTGTACTAAGCCCTGTTTTATGGAACTGTTTTCTTGAGTGACTTACAATTCTGATTCTACATACTTAATGGAGTTCAGCTTTGTAGGGTTTGGCCAATTTCCTGTGTGTATTTGTAGACTATGATAATCTGTTAACTGAAATTAAACAGCTGCTGGGAAATGAGACAGTTCTTAGCCTACTCTGAGGGAGGTTCCTTACTTTGTACTGAGGAGATGGGTACTTTCTAAAATTGAGATGCGGGATGGAAAAAAAAAGAAAAACCAGGCTGGAATGTTCCAGAAGGCTGGGACAGGGATTGACTGATGCACCTACCAGCCAACTTCCTTGGGTGGTTGGAAGAAAAGGTCAGCTCAGCCTTGACTGAGATTAAAGAATGTGGAGACTCACTGGCCAAGGAGAGGCCAACAGTGGCTTGGATAAGACAAGTAGTGCTTTCCATCAATGGTAATAGGGCCTGTGAGTCAAGTGGCTCCAAGGATGGCATGGTGGCCCACATGGCCTTGACAACTGTACGTCGGCCTAGGAGGACGAGTAGGAACCACCTTCTGGGGCAGCCTGAACCTCTGCCAGGTGCCATTACTGACTGGCTTACAGTTGGGCAACAAACTGTGTTTATTAAAAATCTTCCTTCATTTAAAAAATAATCTGTCTTGAGATTGTGCTGTGGTTGGTGATGATGGAAGCACATTTCCTCATCCTGTATTCCAGCTCCGCCTGTCCCTGGCTACCTGGCCTCTTGTTCCCTCCTCCCTGCCTGACTCTGTCTATGTGAAGGATGAGGACTCACCTTCCAGACCTGTGGGGGATGAAACAGGTAATGCATGTGAAGAACTTCAAAGCCACCAAGATACCGCAGCTGTGATTCCACTGGTGACTTATAGGGAAGAGGGATGTGGGAGGGAGCTAGAAAGCCAGCACTTAGGAAGCCCAGCCCCTGAGTGAAGTTGATGCCAGCATGAGGGGGAAGGGAGGAGGGAACACTGAGCATCATGGGGATAGGCTGGGTCCACTGGGTACAAGGCACCCAATGCCATCTGCAAATAACAGCTCATTATCTCTTCTACTGCCTGTACCTGCTCCCATGCCCACTCCCTCCATGCTCCCCAAGTCTTTCTTGGACAGGGACTCCAACTGTGGACACCAAATACCTTCAGCTGCTGAAGCTGGTGTTGCATCCTCTCCTGTGCCCTTTCGAACATGCCCTCGGCCACCTGCTGCTCCACCCCTCTTCTGATGACATCCTTCATTCTCTCACATGCTTTTTTGCCAGTGATCTGAGCTGCCTCTGGCAGAAAACGATACCCACAGTTATGTCAGCAAGGACTCACTTAGAAACCTGTGGCATAAGAAGGAAAGGCAAGCAAACAAAAACACGCGCGCACACACATGCCCACAGACATGTACAGACAACAGATCATGATCATTCCGAGCTGGATATGGAGATGCCAAGTAGAGAGGAGAGGCGGGTGTCCAGCTAAGGGCTGCATGGTAAGGGTAGGAGCACACAGGCACACGCCTGCTGTCCCAGCACTTCAAGATGCTGTGGCAAAAGGATTCCAAATTTGAGCCCAGCGTGAGCAACATAGCAACTTGGTGAGAATATGCCTCAAAATAAGAAATAAAAAAGAGCTGGGGATGTAGCTGCATGTGAAGGTCTTGGGCATTCCATTCTCAGTATTTTTCTTTTTAAAAAGACCCCTACATATCTTCTTTCCATGCACTGCAATGATCTGGTTTCAATGTGGAGACTGGCAAGTGTCACAAGGACTTATGACACAGGAGGACAAACCCCCACAAGGGGAACAGCAGGACAGGATGCTAAAGGAACCATAGGAAGACCCCAAAGGAAAAGCAGACACTGCTGCTGGACCTACCTTCATAACAGGGCTTCAGGTCGCTCTGGACAGAGCTGGTGACAGATTCGTAGATCTTCCTCTTCTTCCTGAGGATGTGGCCCTCCAGTCCTCCCAGGATAGCATTTATCTGAGAAGTCATATTAACACAAGGCCACCTGTGACTATTCCTTTGACAGAAACTGGGCAGGTGGGCCTTTGCGTGGCAGTATTTCCCCCTGTTGTCTGTGTGGCTGGCTGTGTGTCCTCTCTACTTACCTGCAGCAACTCAGAGGTAGAAGCTCTGTTGCAAGCATCCTTACACCCCAAAGAGCACTGGTGACCTGGCGCTATAGACTCCTTAACCATGCATAGAGGTAAGCCAGGCACAGGCAATGTGCTGGAATGTGGGAGCCCAGCAGAGGTGCCACTTGTCTCCCTACTGTTGCTACAGGATCTGGGGTGGCCCTGAAGACTCACAAACAGGAGTCTTGAGGCCTCAAAACAACAACAACAACAAAGGAAAACTAACTCCTTTAACTTTCACTGTTTTGGATACTTGATGATGTGATAGGAGAAAAAGGTGAACATTCAAGTTTTCAAAAAACGTATTTCTGCCAGGTCCTGTGGTGCAGGATTCTAGTCCCAGCACACCGGAAGGCTGAGGCTGAAAAATCACAAGTTTGAGCCCAATCTGGGAAACCTAGTAAGAGCCTGTCTCAATTAAACAACAAAAAACATCTGGGGATATAGCTCAGCACTCAATCTTTGGGACCACAAAACAAAACAAAGTATGTGTTATAGTCAAAGACACACTTCTCTGAATTTCCTTCAAATACGCTCCTCTTGCTTTGAACACACTTGCCCTGTTGTCCTGCCACTGCCGGAAGCAGTTCTGCAAGTCTTCCCGTTCCCCTCAGCCCCAGGCCATGACAGTCCACATTCCCAGCACCTTCTAGGAGGAAAGTCCAAACTCTGGACACTCTGGAGATACAGGTGGGGGGACAAGTAACCTTCACACCCTACCCCGAGGAGCCATTAATTACCTTGCCTCACCGCCCTCTTCACTTCATAAGAAACTTACCTCCTGCATCAAGAAGGTCTCTTTATGGCTGTCATATTTCCAGCCATTTCTTATCCCGATTTCTGCCATTTTCTCCTGAAGCGAGTGCTTGAAAGCTTCTATGTGAGCCATCAGAGCCAAGGCCGTGGGCTTCCCAGCCCTGCTGAAAAACCAATGTAAAGGGGGAAGCGACAGAGATGGCTGCATTGGATGGGGAGGGACATGAGCCTAGCTGGCATCCTCTCTTTCATCTTAAAAGAGACGAGAAACGAGAGGGTGCACACATTCCTAGAGTGTGCGGGCACGGCGCCGAGCCAGGACTTTAACATAAAAACCTATGCCGTCAGTACGCTGACACCCGTTTTACAGATGAGAAAATCGAGGTTTGGAGAGAACAACTGATGTGCCCAAGGCCACACAGCTAATAAGAGCCATGTTTGCACACTGCTCTCACCTCAAGACTTATTGTCTTGCCAATGTCAAAGTGTCCCCACTAGAAGAAGTGGGACTTGAACTGTACCTAAAAGACAGGTAAGCTTTGTGGAAGTGAAAAGACAGGGGAATTGTTCCCCACAGGACAATACGGCGAAAAAAGCTGCAGAACGTCCCTGGAGTAAGAAGCGCAGTTTGAGAGCAGAGAGCCTGGCATTTAAATTCCAGCTTTCCGTCCAAGAGCTGGGTGATGAAGAAGAAGCTGTACGATCCTCTTGGATCGCCGTCTGCTCACACGCAGAGATGGAAGCCACTGCGTTGCTATGGGGAGCATCGTGCAGGATGATTCAGGCGAGCCTGCAAGTCTGGCTACTCAGAGGAACCGAGGCAGGAGGGCTGCAAGTCCAAGTCCTGCTGGGGAGACCTAGCAAGACTCTGTCTTAAAACAATGGTAAAAAAAATGTCTGGGGATGTAGCTCAGTGGTTGAGACCAGCCAGGGTCAATACTCAAAAAAAAAAAAAAAAAAAAAAAAACAAAGAATGCAAGTTCTTAGAATAATTCCTTGGACATCCCAGTTGTTCTTTGTCCCTGCCTGGTGGCTCCAACGGAAGGCTGACACAAGGCAACAGGGCAGAGAATGGTGGAAAAGGAAAGAGAGAAGCAGAGAAGCAGAGTGCCACTGAAAACTGAAAGAAACTAGAGTTTATCAACCAGGTGTCAACAGGGGGGGCGTGGGTGCAGGCAGAATGAAATGATCACAGGTGTGTTAAAAGAAAGGTAGGGCAGGGAGGAGGCCCTGCAGAAGACAGCCAAGGTGGCCAAGCAGGTGGCCTGTGGAGGGAAAGAGAAGGCTCAGCAGGCTACTGCCTGGGGATTAGGAGAAGCTCTTTTGGTGGGGGGAGGGAAGTCAGGAGGTCAGGGAAGGAGGGAAAGAGGGAAGGAGGGGATGAGGCACACTGGGCAGCATCACCCTCCACTTCACCTCACGCCTACTTGTGAGCACAGAGAGTCCTCAGCGAGCTGCTTGTCCTTTTGGTCTTCAGGGCAGGTCCTGAGGCCACGTGTTTGCTTAAACATATGCTCTCCAATCCAAATACCCTATCCTGGGCTCAGATCCCTAAGAAAATGTAACCCTTGCTACATGGAGGGGGTATTTGAAAAATAATCGGAATCATAATATTAGTCTAAGAGCAGCATCTCCATCTCCACCCAAGGTCACCATGGGAAATTTCTAAGTAAACCAAACCAAGAAGGCTTTTGTGCTTTGCCAAGACTAAGCTTTCCTCCTCGAGTTACAGGCTACTCTTTACACGTCCAGATCCAAAGTGTAAATCTTAAAAACGATCCTCTGGCTCAGCTTTCCCCAAATGTTTGTCCACAAAGGAGGCAGATGAAAGATTCTTTACCTAAAAATGCCTCCAAAAATAGGGTCGATCTGGTCATAGATGGGCTGGGTGATGGCCTCGTTCAGGTCAATCCTGGCCAGGGTCCTGGAGGCGTAGATGCCATTTTTCAGGCAAACAGCTTTCAGAGTCTGATGGAAACCTTGGTTTCCTCTACTCCGCTAGACAATTAAACGGTGAGTTAGCAGAGTTTGCGGGATAAGAGAGTCACAAGATCAGAACATTTTGGCTAAAGGTCATTACCAAGAACTGAAGGACAGAGTAAAGACAACATGTTCCTTAAACATGTCTTTAAGCTACACCAGGACGACTGTGGTCGGCTGACAGTCCCTGCCCTGGGCTTCTAAAGTGCCCTGAGCTCACTTGGTCACAACTCATCCCACACAAAACTTTATTTACAAGTTGTCCTGTGTCAGAGCCTGGCACTGACAACCATCTTTGTGATGTCAGTCACAGGGGCCCCCCATCTTTATGTCCCCCACATCCAGCCATGACTGAAGACTCAGGTATGCCCAAAATGCAGCCTGCTAGGCTTTTTGCCCCACACAACTGATTAAGAAATAAAACAATTTATGTGCCAAGTATGGCGCTCTTAAGATGCTTTTTCCTTATGCAGTCTCATCATAACAATGCCACAGGACACATGGGGCAAGCATGTAGTGCCACGTTCTACAGAGGAGAAAACCAAGAGGTTTTTAATGGCCTTAATGTTTCAAACCAGCCATGTCCAAACTGTAGCTACTTTTTTTTGTCTTTTAATTTTTTTATGTTATAACGAAAACATTTTTAAAGAAACTTCTAGTGCTTACATAATGCTTAAATATACCCAGTAACTATATTACATATTTTACATGAGGCGTAAAAATGGGGGGAGGGGGAGGGGGAGGGACAATGGCAGGCCATAGGGCTACAATAGTTCAACGCCCCACCCAAGGATCCACGTGGACGGCTGGTGGGGCTGGTACTTCCCACCAAAACCTTCAGACCCTAAATTCTGGGTCTGTCTCTGCTGAATTACTGCCTTGCCTTGGTCCCCACCATGCACGGGTGAATGACTCCCACTTGCACTTTTCCCCTCCCTTACTCTTAGCTCAAGTGAAAAAGGAGCTCAGGGACCCAGCTAACCTCACCAGGCAGCACAGGCTTTACCTGGCAGGGTCACTCACCACCAAGCACGCCCCGAGGAGGCGACGGTAGGATGTCCTGGCGGCTCTGACCCCTTCCTGCAGAGGCTGCTCCATGTGGGCAAGGCACTGCTCGATGGCCTTCTCCAGCAGCCCCACCCTCTCTTCCACAAATCTCCGCAGGCCACTCATGTGCAAGTGTTCATTCTGGGAACAGATCACAGAAGGAGCACCAGCCCATCCTCGCTGAGGCACCTGCTCTTTCAACTCCGCTTCCTTGAAGCTTGTCACCACACAAGACTTGACTCAGGATGATCCCCTATTGTCTGTGGGGGGTACCCCTCCAGCACCATCTCTCTGGCCCACACGTCCTCCAGATAGCTGTCCCCCAAACATGCCATCTCTCTGTGCCTTTGCACATGCGATTCCCCCTTCTTATCCTTCAAGGCACAGCTTCCAAGCCACTTCCTCTATGAAGCTTTCCCTGGTTCCCCGAGCAGTTCAGTCCTATCCTCCATTTGGGTCTGATACATTCCTGTGACAAGCCATCACTTCTACTCTACAAGCTCTTTCTCCTCCTAAATCCCATCTTGGCCTAGGGAACTTGCTGAGGGAACAGACTGTTATTGATGTTTTTAATCACAGAGCATAGCACAAAAGGCAAGGTCTGTAAATACCTATGAAATGTGCCAGCAGCTCCAACAACATGCTAGTGGAGGTTGCAGCTTTTACTGCTTAATTTTTGAAGATTAGCTTTACATTGAGCTAATCTTCAGTCCATTCTTACTTTGATTTTGAGGCAAAGTCTCAATACATTGCTAAATTGCCCAGGCTGGGCTTGAGGTTGTTATCCTCCTGCGTCAGGCTCCCAGAATGATGCTGGGATTAAAGGGCTTCTACTCCCAGGGCCTGGCTAAAATTCAGAACAGAAATGGACGTGTGACCTCACACAGTTGACATAACTCCTCTGCTTCTCAATTACACTTTCTTTAAAGTAGGTGAACTGGCCTGTCTGATGCTGACAACAGCCTTGAACTGTGCCACGCTGTGAGCCTAGAGCAGATGAGCTTTAGTTTGTGGAGACTAGCTTCAGGCACAGCTGGGGATTTTCCTAGTCTTCCCCAGCAGGAATTCCACGGGCCACAGCTGTATCTCTCTGAGTACCCTTCAGATGTTTCTGAATTTATGGTGTCCCTGATGATCAACACGAGAGAAAGAGGTCATAGAAGGAAAAAAAAATCTCCCTTGGGCAAGAAGATTCTCCCATCTCTCTCTCTCTCTCTCTCTCTCTCTCTCTCTCTCTCTCTCTCTCTCTCTCTTTCTCTCTCTCTCTCTCTCTCTCCCTCCCTCCCTCCCTCTGTGCGTGTCCTGTTGAACACACACACAAAAATATAAATTAAAGAGGGAAGCGCTGGTTACAAGAGAACAATAAGAAGGAGAATGCCAGCCAGGTGTAGTGGTGGTGTGCTCTTGTAGTCCAGTCCTCTGGGAGGCTGAGGTAGCTGGATCACAAGTTCAAGTCCAGCCTGGGCAATTTAGCAGTTTAGTGAGACATTGCTTCAAAATTAAAACTTAAAAAGTTGGGGAGCTAGAGAGGTAGCTCAGCATGAAGGCTGTGGGTTTAATCCCTAGTACCATATAAAGGAGCTGAGAGGGGAGAAGCTCAGGCCTGGTGTGAATGAATGCAGGTCTCACTTGACTTGAGATTTCATAACCAACTTACTATTGATTCTTAAAAGTAGTGACTGTGTATTTATAATCACTAACTACGCAAACTCTAAATGCTTAGCTTCAATAACAATCTCCAAGAAAAAAAGTCAATCACATACATTTTTAAATTTGATCTCTTGGAATGCAAAGGCACTGACAAAATTTCTGTCTTCCAACTTTTCATCAAAGCACTGAGATCAATTTGGAGGCCAAGGAATTTTGAGAAAAGCTGCCAGCGACTCCCTCTGGCACAGAAGTGCTGACCAGCGTCCTCTTTCTCTGAGTCTTTGTGGCCTGGATCTGGCTGTCAGGAAGGACTCACCCTGCTAGCAGCCTGCGCCTCTGAGTTTCTAACAAGCACACACGGAAGGCACTTCCAGGTTTCATTGTAAATGCCCTTGTGTTTGTAAAATAAACCAACCACACTCAGCACTGCATCTGATTCATTTTCCACCGGCATTTCCAAAAGCAATCTTGGATTGGACAGTGAGGCAGATTTCACCCTGAAGAACTTTTTCTGGAAGCAGAAAGGTCAGACCCTTCCCAACTATATATTTTAGAGGACAAAAGTCAAATCAGAAAACTCAGATTCTAGGCGTTTCATTTTGTTTTTGTATCCCACAACTAAGCTAACTAATGTATAAAAAATATGATAAAAAGATGATGAAATCCATTCTACCAGCCAGCTTTATACAGCTTTTCAAATGCAGTTATTTGGCCAAACTATAAAGTTGCTCCAGTTGGCATTGTTTATTTTCACACAGAAGTCAGGTGCCCAGTTTCCCAGACTCCTCTGTGCTCTTGTGAGACCCGCCCCTTGACTTCTCACACAGCCTACTGGTGGACTTTCTCTGTACCTCCCCCTTCCGGCATAACAAGAAGTCAGACAATTTGACTGTGCAATGCTGAAGGGTGAAGGCAAGTGTGGAAATAAATGAAGATCAGCCACACGACGCAAGCAAAGACTGTTCAAGACTTGCTACAGTAAGGGGGCTGGACATTGTCATCTGCACTCAGCAGAGACCCAAAGATGGGCAGAGGAGTGAACCTTTAGAGAGGGCAATGGGAGTCTCCCTGAGTGGGAGCTTGGTCCTGCGTAGGTAAGCCAAGCTAACCGAATGCAGGGAGTCCTACATGATTGCTTAGGGGACAGACTTAGTTCACTCTGGTTAGTTGTGAGACACAGGTACAGAGTATGGAAGCACTGGGCACTTGGAAGTGACTGCTACACAAGTGACTGGCTGACTTCTTGGGTTACTGGCAGCCTGACCTCCTCTAAGTCTGCAGTACAGACAGAAGACAGGCTTTCTGGGCCAGCTCCGGGAGGTATGGGGGGTTTGCAAGGCAGGCTGACCAGGTTTGTGGATCGGAATTCTGTGTTTATACATGATCTGGCTGTTGTCTGCGGATTCAGTCTCATACAGAGCAGTTGGTGATTGATGAAATGGCCAGATTGTTCTCCATCACCCTCCCAACCCTCTAATTTAGCAGATTAAGGTTTTAAAAAATCATCCATCAAAGAGATAAACATGCCCATGACTGTGAAAAACATAATTTGTATCTCGCCATTCAAAAAGTCTGCATTCTAGACATTAGATACTCTAGTGAAGATAAATATCTAAACTTCTGGGAAAACACCTAGTTCCCTCCTTCTCACATTATTTTACTCTACAGTTTCCCTGAGTTTAAGAGCTGACACACCAGCACATGAGGGAAATCCATGGCCAGACAAAATAGTTCGGGGCTATGTACACAAACAGGCCTCTACAAGATAACAAAGAAAGAATCCTCTGTGTTCTACTGCACATACATCAAACCACTGCGCCAGCATTTAAACACATTCTGTCTCGTTCAAGTCCCAGGGATAAAACATTATTCCTTCCTCTTTTATCCAGAGGTTACAGTTTTAACCCTTTCATTATCTTTTTGCCCTCTTAAGACAATCTGAGGCTTGTATGTTCCTTTGACATGAAAGGAAAAAAAAATGATTCCAAGTTTCCAATGTGGTAAAGGGAATGTTGTGCCCAGGAATGGGCCCAGGGAATGTACCCAGGGAATGTTGTAGGTACTGGGAATGGATGACTCCAGCCGGGACAGAGGGAATGAATGACCCAGGCGGGGATGGTGGGAAGGGATGACCCAGGCGAAAATGGAGGGAAAGGATGACCCAGGAGGGGATGGAAGGAATGGGTGGCCCATGTGGCTCCGTACCGGCAAGTTTTCCACAGAGTTGAAACTGTCTGTGAGCAGCAGGAGGCCAAAGGCTTCAGTCACATACTTGGTCACCATCCTCCTCTTCTGGTCCAAGAACCTTTTCCTGATGTACCCTCTTAACTTGGGGATTTCTGGAATTCACAGGCATGACAAACAGTTTTTAAAAAGACAGAAGTTCACAAGCAATAGAACTGTTAAAAGTTGAAGGATGAACTGTAGCTGGGGCCCCATGTGGGCTAGTTGCCCCCTAAGCCGGCTTTCTGAAGGGCATTTTCTTCACGTTTAGGGTCAACAGCAATGACGGGTAGGTCAGCAATACTGACACCACATGTATTTCGCTGTTAAAAAAGGGGGTGGGGTGGGGGGGAATACAGGTTAGTTTTAATAAATAGGCACTTTCCTTTGGGTTGGCCCTTACTACAGAGGTGAAGAAGAGGTGCCCATTTCTAGAGTTTCTACTCTTTGGTTCCCCTAGATATTTCTTCCTATGTCAAGTAAACTTAGCATCAGAATAGCTGACGCTTACTACAGAAAGAAACCAGAGCCTCTGGCATGTGGTATTCTAGACCAGAACCTGCCTTTATCCCAGCCATCTGTCAAGCTGCATGATAGACACTCTCCTCTTTTTCCCATTATTCCTGTCCATGACCTTTGCTTATATATCTGTTATTCCTTGCAGACACCACACTAATCTTGCCTTTTATACCCTAATTCTAACAGCGGCCCCAGTTCTGGGAACATGTCACACCTTCTGCTTCTTCACCTCCCCACGTAGTCTATGTATCTAGTACGATGTGTGCACACCTCTGGGAAGCCACGTTAGGCTTGATCACAGTGCAGCTCAGATCCCACCTGCTTAACCAGGGATCACAGAGTGCTCAAGCTCAGGCCGATCTCAAGATTCTTCAACCTTCACTCTATGCAGAGCCAGTGCTTTTCCACTAGATCTGGCTTTTCCTTTAGTTTATGCACATGGGTTGGTATTAGCTTTTATGTAGATTCAAAGTTCTATAAAAAAGGGGGGGCATGTCTTCTGCCCTTTCTGACTCATACAGAAAGCACACAGGACATTCAAAAGCGCATCTGATGCCCTTATCTGGGTGGGTGAGGAATCTCAAGCCACATACTAAGGAAAAGACAGTATGACACCTTGACTCTTGCTGACCCATGGGAAGATCTGGAGAAGAGATGAATAGAGAGGCATCATGAGCCCAGACCTCCCTCAAGAATACAGGGAGAAATATATATCCGTATGTGTGGATATGTTACACATATACATATACATATGACTGTTAATACATACAGAAACTAGCAAGCTAGAAAAAAAATTTTCCATGGCACCAAAATTTTCAGAGCAGGATACTCTGGGTAGTAGGTTCAGACTGAAGTAAGAAATGTAAATTACCAGATTCCTCCTCACTGAGGAGAGCCTGCTGCCAGTACTCCTGGGCACTGACTGTATAGACCAGATCCGAGCCTTCCAGAACCTTGGCATCTGCCGGTAGTTTTCTCTGAAATAAGAAGGGCAGAGGGAACAGAATGTGTTAACAGTGGCAAAGGGCACACTGTGCAGGCCTCACAAGGGCACCTGGCCAACTCCGCTCATCACTGTCCTTTCTGCAAGGGCCCCATTAGGAACAGACACTATATGACATGTCCGGTATCACTGTCTGTCCACTTAGCAAGGTTGAAAGCTGTGAGGAAACTGTTCCACAGAAACCATTCTCTTGGACATTAAAAAATATTAGTTCTAGAAGGAAATGTACAGAGAAAATAAATAGTATATGTGTGAGATAAGATAAAAATGTGGGAAATAATTAAATTATTATAGTAAAAGACACATCGCCATCAACCCCATCAAGACATTCCCCTTCTTTCTTAACATATACCCCATTGTTCTTGCCACTTTCTGAGGCAGTTCTGGAAGTCTCCCTTCATGAACGCCTTTAGTTGCTTTGTTATAGCTTCTTCAATACCTTAAATCAGTTCAAAACATTTACTGTTCATGGTCATTTTCATTTTGGGAAGGGCCAGAAGTCACATGGTGCCCAGGCCTCGTAGATAAAGTGGATGAGGACACACCACATTGTTTTTGTGAGCCTACCTTTCTGTTGGATGGTTTTTGGCAACAGCATTCACTGTATTTTTGATCATACAAAGATGGATACAAAAGAGGACTTCCAGAACTGCTTCAGAAAGCGGCAAGAACAAAAGGGTAAATGAGTTCAACTGAGGGGAAGTATTTTCACAAGGCTTAACGACAATGTGTCTTATACTGAAATTGTTTTTTTTTAATTTGAAAGCTCATTGTATGTTTTGGTCATATCACATAAACGTTCAGAGGAAGAAAAACGTGAGGATTCTTTTTGAAAAAGTATGAGAGACACGGTGCTAGGGACATAGCTTAGTGGTGCAGCATATATTTAGCATGTATGAGGGCCTGGGTTCAATTCCCAGCCCTGAAAAACAAAACAGGGTGACAGCAGCACTTGCCTGGCAAAGGTAGTAGTGTTCTGGAGCCAGTGTACACCTGCTCCTGAGAGCTCACTGTCACATGGCTTCCTAAGCACTTCAGTGACATCGCACTGGAAGCTTGCACCTGGCAATGGTGTGTGTATTTACACCATAGGAATTGGCGAACAGCATAAGGCAGACAGTTTTGTTGTTATTGTTATTATTTGTTAAACATAGTTCTGGTTTTTAAACCTTTATCAGCACAAAATAAGATTGGACAAAGGTCTTAAAAAAAGTGGAAATTTCTCAGCCAGGTTGCTAATGAGTAGTCATCCATATTTTAACACACAATAATGTTAAATAATGGTGATAAATTTACATGTCAAGGAATTAAGAATTATGTGGGAATTTTGTATGATTAGAAGAACATCATCACTGGCTAAGTCACATCAGAATCATAATAAATATTGTTGCATCATCTTTCATTCTTATCACTGGAAAGAAAAGATTAAAAACCACATGGAGTATGTGTATATGCATAGGGATATTTGGGAAAGAGGTATGCCTATAATCCCAGCACTCTGGCTGAGGTAGGAGGATCACAAAGTCAAATCCAGACTAAGCAACTTAGTGACTTAGTGGGAATTTGTCTCAAAAGATAAATAAATAAAAGTATAAAAGAGCTGGGGACGTAGCTCAATATGAAGGCCCTAAGTTCAATCCTCAGTATTGAAAACAATAAACAAAGTATCATGATTTACATGAACTGGACTCTGGATGGAAAAACAGTACAGAAATACTTTAATCAATATTTTAATGTATTTTCATTATTTTTAAAGCACAAGAGTGTATATGATTTTTAAGCCCATATTTAAGAAAAAAATCATAGATCTTTTGACAATATAAAATAAAGGTCTAAAAATAAAATATTACACCATAGTTTAATAGGTATCTTTTTTATTTTCTGGAGAGATATAAAACAATAATACATCTTAAAATTTATGGTTTTAGGAGATGGGGGTCTTTAGGAAGTGATTAGGTCGTAAGAGTGGAACCCTTCCAAATGGGATTAGTGCCGTTATAACAGAGATTCCAGACAGCCCTTCAACCATTATCTGTGCAGTGACAAGACAGGATATGGTCATGTGCCAGACACAGAATGTGCCAGCCCCTAGATCTTGAACTTAAGACTCCAGGGCTGTGAAAAATAAGTATCTGTGGGGGCTGGAGGAATGGCTCAGTGGTTAAGTGCGTGCCTTGCAAGTGTTTAGGCAAGCGCTAAGTACCCAAGTTTGATTCCTCAGCATGACATAAGCTGGGCATGGTGGTGCATGCCTATAATTACAGCACTCGGGAGGCTGAGACAGGAGTCCAAGGCTAGCCTAGGTTACATAGTGAGTTCAGAACCAGCCTGGGCTATAGAGGGAGACCCTGTTTCAGAGAAAAAAAAGTATCTGTGACTTATAAGGTTTTTGGTTGTTTTGTTTTGTGTTTTCAGACAAGGTCTTGCTCTGTAGCCCAGGCTAGCCTCAAACTCATGGCAATTCTGCCTCGGCCTCCTGGAGTGTTACATGATGTTTTTGTTACAGCTGCGGAAATGGACTAAAGCATGGTGAATCTCAGAGGGTGAGAAGAACAGGAACCTTAGTAAAGCTCCCTTTCAACTTCTCCCTCCAGCACTCAGAGCATGGGCTGCTTTGAAGAGCAGGAGGAAACGTGTGTGTAGAATAACTGGTGTGAGACCATCCTTCCTTTTCTTATTCTCTCATCAGATCACAACCAGGAGTTTCAAATATGGTTCTAACACTGGAGAATGTTCAAGCAAGACCTTTTCACATAACCAACGAGCAGCTTGAAGCCATCACACACCCTGCCTTCCTATCTCTACTCCCCCAACTTCTTTGACCTTCTGCACCCTCGCCCACTGCCTTCTAGTCCTCTGTCCTATTTTCTTTAGAGGCTCTTTTTCCTTAGTTGTTATATTTTTTCCATCCTGGAGATCAAAGGTAGGGCTATGTACATGCTAGGCAAGCAGTCAAGCACTCTAACACTGAGATAATCTCTCTTACCTCTTTTTCCTTTGTTTTCATAATTTTATAATTTAAAAAATATTAACCTATAACAATGACTACCTTATATACAACTTCTACCTCATATTTTCTGCAATAAAAATTAAATTTGCTTCAAATGAAGGCATGTAGTACAAGTGAAGGTTTCACAATCAAACAGCACAGTGGTTAGAGAATTAAGGCATCATCTAGCCATGATAGGCATGGCTTTCACCTCAAAAGAACCAGTACCCCAGTAAGAATTGTAGTGACCCCCTACAGGCCAATGTCCTGCTGCCCAGGCCCTTGCCTGTGCAAATCAATTTACCATGTTTATTAGCAAAAAATACAGTTTCAAATTGTGCATTTTGGTGTTTGAGATTTCCTGTTCCAGAAATAATATAATTAGATCCTCATAAAATGTGTACGCCTTGAACGCCAAAAAGACCAAAGATTTAGAACAGCTCTACCAAGTTACCACCTCGTGAAAACTGGATTCAACAGTGTTGGAGGACAGTTTGGCCTAAGCATGAGACCTGAACATTCTGAACTGGAAACAAAAGCTCAGACATTTTCAATTCCATTTCTACATCAATATGATTGAAGCCAAAATAAGAAAGCTATTCAACATTGAACTGAACCTAAGCCAAAATGTTTTTACCATTGAATCCAGAACTCAAGATGGAGTTTTGATTAAAAAAAAAAACAGCCAAGACCATTTAACATATTATACTCCCTCTGATGTATCACTAATGTTCTACTTATATGTCATCTTAAAAGTAGTTTCCATTTTTTTAGTTGTATGACACTACTACAGTAAGAAGTTTTGTTTGGACTATTTTAGTGACAGAAGAGTGAAAATTACTTATGGAGGCACTAAGATTGGCTCAAGCTTGGAAAACAGCTTGGGCCTGATCCCCGCTCCTTGTACACACTCTTTGCTAAGCTGTTCAAAACCACTCACACAATGATATCCAAACATGGGAGCTGATAGGACTTAGACCCAAAATGACTCCTAAGAGTCCCACGTTTTGAAGGTGGTTAGACCATGAGGCCCTGCTGGGACTGAACATGCCGGTCAGAGGTGGGGCACAAGGGAATCACCAAGGAGGGTATATTCTTGCCGCTGGCCCTCCATTCTCTCTGTTTTCTGGCTGCTGTGGAGTCAGTCTCTTTCCACTGTCATCTCACACTGCTAGCCACGCAACCATGGGCTCAACCCACAAGAAACAGTAAACCTAATCTACGTCTCCTCCTTTAAGTTGCAGGTTTTGAGCATTTTGTCCCAGCAATAGGCAAATGCCTAATACAGCAGCCTCTTTTTGTCACATTCGTGCCTCTGCCCTGAGCGTCCCTTTCTCCGCTTCTCACCTTTCTAAGGATTACAGGATCTCTACGGGTCTTTGCAAGAGGCTGGGAATTTTCCCTAAGCTGCTTCCCAGTAGCTCCTCCCTTACTGTCAGTGTGATCTGGCCACATTTCCTGTGTTTCCAGCCTCCATGAATCTCAGGCAAACACACCTCAAGCTGTACAGTGACTCCTGATGTATGTGGCATTTATCTCAGTATCCCCCATCCTCCTTCCATCCTTCCGACACTCACAGAGGCAGAGAGTATTCACTCTCATTCAACAGATGAGACGGTGGAGGCTCAGAGAGATGACATAACTTGCCTAGGGTCACAGAGGTATTAAGCAGTAGGACCAAGTTAAATCCAAATTGAGCCCTCATGAGGCTTTGCCCTTACTACATAAGACCAGAAAAACATCTATTTCTCAAAATCTGGTGGCTAAGGGGCAGAAAAACATGCAGAAATCCTGTAAACTCACCTTCAGCTTTTCCTTGAGAACACTACTTCTTTGTAGCTTTATCATTTCATTTCTTTCCAACACAGCCTCTCGTTGACTTCGAACAGCTGACTGGGTTGTGGAAGAAAACATAACCGTTCAAAGAAGTTAAGGTCATCGGTAGTGGCAAGGTGTAAGATGCACCATGGTGTGGCCATGTTCATTTGGCCCAGGGAGTAAAACAGTCACATATTAGTATGACATAGTACCAATCATAATAGGTATTATTTAAAAATAACTGGCCCATACTTACATTTCCCACTTTTCTTTCCCTGAAATGAAATTAGAAAAATGTTACAGATAATGAACTTTTATTATATGCCCCAACAGTCTTCTGATTTTCCCCCCGAAGGCAGTGTAGATAGCCATCTCAGCTCTAATCCACTTCCAGTATCCATTCGAGGGGGGGAAAATCAAATTTCTCAAAGTTAACTGATTTTTTGCAATCTCATGCTTCCTGTGACCTCCTGCTCTGTCCCATCAGAATGCAGCTCTTTTACCTGTGCCACTACAGTGTTTTGTGTGTCCCTCTCTGATTCTATTAAATCAGATTTGATTATGTTTAACTTCAATGTTAGCAGAGGAAAGAGTGAGTCTGAGTATTTCTCTATGGTGGGGAGGTGGGTGAGGGGAAATCGCAGAGGAATAAAGGAAGCTGAAATTCTGACCCAGACTCTATGTGCAAGTGAATTTCTACAAATGGCAGTCACCACAGAGTTCCCATGGGCCTGGGGGCAATGGTTGGGGAGACGGGAAGAAGCTCTTCTGACAACAGAGAAACATCAGCAATGCTGCACCTGGTGCCACTTGCCCATGTGCCAGCACAGCCCGGTTCCCACCCACTGGTCCTCTGATGGCCTCTCTTATATTCTCAAAGGTGTCCCAACATGGAAGGTAAGTCACAGTTTTCCTAGTTACTTGGGAAACAGAGATTTAGAGTATACATTGAAACAAATATATGCTAACATCCACTAAGCTCTAAAATGCTCACTTTCCATGCTTAGTTGTTAGGCCATGACCCTAAGAGAATGCTTTTACTTTGGGTCAAAGTTCTAAAACTTTGGGGACACTTTTCAGATGAGTTTTAAGAAAGTCCCAAGAGCAGACAAATCAGAAACATAACTGGGACTTTAAAGCTGTACCAGGCCAGACAGTCTTACACAATGTATTTTCTGGTGGAGAGACAGCTACACGGTCCCAAGCTGCAAGGCAGGGGCCATGGGAAGTGGTGCTGTCTGCGTGTCCTCCATGGGAGTAGCACCTAATCTATGTCTGGAGTTGTGTCAAGGACAGCTGGCTTGACATTGAGCAGCTACTGGAAAGAGGGCTACATGGATCATATTCCCAAGACATCGCTCTCCAAGCCTCTCTATGTCCCAGAAATTCACCCAGGATTCTTTCATACCTAACAGTCACTGCTACACCCTGAGATAAAGTCACATTCTGTCACTAACGTAGTCAGGACTCAGGAAAGTCACCAACTGGGACCCACATCCCACCAGCCCAGCATGATACCTCAGATACTCTGGCAGGTGGAGTTTGTCAGTCTTGGTCACCACCAGGGCGATGTCCCTGCAGAAGCCACGCTGGCAGGCTTTGATGCTTTCGTTCAGAAGGTCCTCGTGGGCTCTCCTCCCAGAAACTCTCTCTACGTCGCTGATCACCCAGATCACTGAGCACTTATCGATGGTCTGCAGAACATACTCACAGTAGGTTTCAGAACACAACAGTGCCTCGGTTCTCAAGGACATGTATGACTGACTGCCTCCTCCTACCCCCCATATCCTGTGACACCTGGACACACCTACCATAGCACCTCTCAGAGTTACTTCCCAATGCCATCTCTTGCCCCAAAGAAGGCCTGTCTGCCTCTCTCATCCTGGAATCCACACGGCCTCAGACTCAGTACTTGGCCAACACCAGAGCCTCATGCAGCCCTCTTTAGTGTCACCAACTGATAGAATTCTAGAAACTGGTCCTCCATGTCCAGATCTATCACTTTCCTGCTCACTTCAGATGTCTTCTAGGGGAAACAGCTGCTTCTGCAGAGCTCCTTTCGATTGTGCCTTTATCCAAAACTGTCACCTCGAGGAATTATTACATTTGTCCCTGCATGTTTAGCTCATGGCCACTATGTGGCAGCAGGGATCCAAACACCCTAAGATTCAAGTTTCAGAAGCCAAAGAACACAAAATAACCACTTACTAATTAATAGCATAAATACTACTTCATTAAATATGAAACTTTTGTGTAACAAATAATTGTATGTTGTTCCATGCCCTTTATCTTATTGTGTCCTTGGCTCATCTTAGGTCCTGAGACATGAAGAGGTGGCCCAACTCTAGGACAGAGTTTACTTTAGTTCCTCATGACAGCACTTCAAATATAAAGGTGTGATTTTTGTGACTTGATAATTAAATATAATTAAATCATTCTTGTGCTTTATACAAGCAGTTTTAGTGCTCACTTCGGCAGCACATATACTATACAAGCAGTTTTAACTAATGGGAATTTTGTGCTCCAGATGTTATCTAGTAATGACTGGAAAAATTTCTAATTACTGTAACTTGTGTGCTGCAGTGAGTACAGGTGAAATGCCCTGTAATGAACGCCCAGAATACAATGAACTATTTGGCTCCAAATGTCATGAGGTTGAGAGACCTGGACCTACACTACGGAAGGATGCTTCAAACCAGTATCACCATGATTACACAGTGAATGAGTAGCAGCATTTGAATTGAAGAACAGGTTTCCTAACACCCCAGATGGGGCTTTGTCTATACCCTGTGCCCCACAGATGTCCCCTTCATCCCCTTCCTCTGGAACAAGGTAGTTCCAACTTCGTTCCCCTGGTTAGTACCCAGCTCAGAGGAAATAAATGGCAACAACTGTGATGCATACACTTGACTTTAGAAACACAGCTGCTAAAGAGCAAGAGGAAAAGAGGCACAAGGCAGCAGGGAGTTAGACTGCACAGATATAGGAGGGGACACAGGGGCAGAAAGAGGGGGAAGGATGGAGGGGAAAGGGAAGCAAAAATAATCAAGAAACAATATATATGTGTACAATTCCCTCTGGTGAATTTATTATGCATTATAAATATATACCAATAAAAACACAAAAATAAAATAAACAAAAATATAGTTGGTCTGGCTGAATTGAGAGTGGAGATTTTGGAACTCTCATCTGCCCAATACCCCCCATCCTCTGTTGACAGCCTTTTGGCCCCACAGATCATTGCTGTTAAAGTATTTGCTTCATAACTTAGACAAACTTCTTGAGAAAAATCATGCCTTGAGAGCTACAGGTACTATCTAGTGCCACACGACTATCGATCCCAGTCTTCTCTATTTGAGAGTGGATTTAGGTTTAGACAAGAAAACAGAAGCAGGTGCTGCTCTCCCACTTTCTGAATTATAATCAACTCAGGGAAGCTATGTGCGCTTGAGTGTCCACAGTGGGCAGCAACTGTTCGTGCAGGTGTGGCAGGCTGAGTGGCATCAGAGGATCTCCTCCAGAGCAGGGTCCCTCCCACTCTTGTATTGCCCAAACTACAGGTACTTAATAAATGCATATTAACATGAGAAAGGACTGCAATCATGAAGGTTGCAGTGGTGCGTTTTCGAGCTCCACATAAAGCTCTGGCTGCCAAGATTTGGAAAAATTAAGGTCACAGAAGACACACAAAAAGCATGCCTACAAAACAAGATGGACTGGACTCCTCAGAGGGTGCAGTGGCCTGGACCACTCACCAAAGAGAGGATGCTGGGATAGATGGAAAGTATTTTTTAAATTTTTTTAATACTGAATATGTCATTTTCTTGCCATTACTTCTCATACAATATAGTACGACTATTTACATAGCATTTGCGTCCTATTAGGTATTATAAACCATCCAGAGATGACGTCAAGCATATAGGAAGATGTGCATAGGTACATGCAAATACTACACCATTTGATATAAGGACTTTGAGCATTCAAGAATCTGGGTACCCACGAGGGTCCCAGAAGCAATCGAAGGGTACCAGCTACAACCAGCAGTTGAGAGCAGAGGTCCCAAGGCATCTTGCTTGCACTGTGCTGGACAATTTATTCCACTTAGAAGAGTATCTAGCTCAGAGTAAATGGACTTCATATATCCATGGTAGGAATAAACCCAAGGCCTCTCACCTGCTAAGCAAATGCTCTACTCGTCTATATCTTCAGTCTATGATAAATGTCTGCCTTAATTATTATTATTATTGCTACTATCTTTGCATTCTCGACATACAGGACACTGTATGTGTTTGGTACATAAACAAAGGGATAAACTCTTAGAAATACTTCAAGGTCTAATCATTGGGTGCATATCCGCCTCCCCTTTGCTTAATTCTCTGGTGATCACACATCTGGGGCAGCCTGTTCCGCTCACATCTGGGATGTGTCTGATCCTTCCATTGCTGCTATGTGAACTTACACCCAAGCTTCTGGCTGAAGGGATAGACCAGCACACCACAGCCACCTTCCAACACAAATGATTGCACTAGAGGTTGGTGCCCAATCTGGAGTGAATTATCCCCTTAACTGGGCAGTAATCAATCAATCAGATTTCTCCTCTTAGGAATTCAAGCTAAAAGACATTCAGCCCATCGCCAGACAGTGGTGGGCCCATGAACTGTAAGGTCATTCAGAAACAGGGTGGAGGTGGTCATTTTGATGCTGTAGATCCTAATGGCAAAGAAGGCAAAGAAGGAAGCAGCGTTTGTGAAGAAATACGTAGAGGTAAACAAGAGTCAGAAGAGACAGGGCAGAGAATGAGAAGGGGCCAGCTGCTCTGATCCTGACAGGTGGCCCTGAAGCCTGACTGCAGTCCTTTGATATCCTTTCCATAAGCCCCTCCTGAGTTGAAACCACTTAGTAGCGTGTTTCTCTTCCTTACATCTGACATGGTTGCTGTCTCTGGTTCAGTGGTGATCGCTGCTCTGCTTTGTACCTTTTGTACTCATGACCTCCCTGTTCCACGCTGTGCTTGTTTACTCTTCAGCCTCTACTGTCAGCCCGTCTCATACATTGCATACCCTTATTTCAGTCATCAGATCTACCCTGCAGTTCCTACTCCTACCCAATTTCTATGCCACCCATATCATGCCATTGTCTCATTCTAGAACAAAGAAAGTTGAAGACTAGAGTTGAACACATAAAATCCCTTATGTTGACCCTAGAGCATTCTTTTTGTTTAGAAAAGGTAGAAAAGTGGGGAAAGAGGGAATGAAGGCTCATGAAGGAGAATCACCTTCTTCCACATCTCGTCTCGCTTGCTGTTAAAGTCACCTGTGCCCGGAATGTCCACCAGCACAATCCCTTCTGGAATCAGGGCGTTTCTGGGAAGAGTCACTTCTACGTGTTTGATCAAGGGCCAGATCCACGACTCAGCTGCTTCTCCATCCCCCTCCCTCCTCTGAGTCCGGATGTAGGGGTCCAGCTTGATGGACAGCGCTCCAGCCTGAGAAGAAAAGACAAAGGTGCACAGACCAGCTGTGCTCCTGGCTTGCGTGTCCTAGGCTGACTGTGCATCGGGGTCATGGAAGGTGCACTGTGAAATGGTGGGAAGAGCCTTGACAAGGGGCATTGGGAGGCTGAGATCTGTTCTTCAGGGGGTCTGGACCTTGTGAGCCAAGGAGGATGCTGGCCATCCAGAAGCTCACGCTCCTTAACTCATGGAAGAAGACACCAAATCAGCTGGAAGGAAATCTTAAGGAAATCTAGTGACATTGGATAATCACTGTATCTTCCAAATACAATTTAATTCTGAAGTTAATGTAATTAACATGCAATTTTTCTAAAATTTGGTGAGAAGATTGCTCCCATATGGGAAATGTGAACATTTCAGTCACCAGAAAGCCAGCAATGACCACAGAAGATCAATAGTAACATGGTCCCACTTAACAAATTGAAATTAATATTTAAAAGGTTATTTTTAAATCTCTTTCCAGAGCAACAACAAAAAAACTGATATGCAGATACTTCAATGACATTTTAACCAAATAAGTAGGACAGAGAGTCTAGGATCTCTTAAGGCTTAGCCTGGGAAGTAGAATTCTAATTTCTTCAACTCAATGGAGCCTCTCTAACAAAATCTCCGTATCTGTAAGCTCACTCACTAAAATAGTTACTCTGCTACCCCATTTCAATGGATACACCTTTAATGCTGGGAGGAAATATATCCAAATATAGGAGTGGCAAAAAAATCATATCAAAACCTTGGTCTAAGTTGTGTATATTTAGATAAAGTAGTCTGTTTTGTAATAATTGTGTGTCTTGGATATGTTCAGTTTATGTTTCTGGAAATAAGAACATCATCATTTTAAATAGTAATTTAAACACAACAAATGGCTACTATATTCTGGGCATGGTGGCTCATGCCTATAATCTCAGGACTCTGGAATGCTGAGGCAGGAGGATTGCATGTTTGACCCTAGCCTGGGCAATTTAGTGAGACTCTACCTCAAAATGAAAATAAAAACTGGGCTGGGGATTTAGCTCACACACACACACACACACACACACACACACACACACACACACACACGTGCGTGCTACTATATTTGTTGAATTTTCTAGAAAGTCAAGAGATGACTAAATACTTTGAAAAGGTTTCATTTATGTGATTTCCAAGTGTACTCTGAGTATTTAAAATACTCTGAGAGAGGCAAATACATCAAACTTTAATCATAAAAAGTCTAAGGAAATTCATTTATGCAAGTAGCATTAAATATATCAGGATGGCTGTGTTAATCAAGGGATCACTGAAGATTAAATTTTAGGACAAGAGACTGGAAGAATGGCACAGCAGTTAAAATGCTTGCTGAGCAAGCACAAGGCCCCTTGGTTCAATTTTCCAGCTACATAATTGACCACGGTGGTGCACGCCTGTAATACCAGCACTTGGGAGGCTGAGGCAGATGGACTGTCCTGAGTTCAAGGCCAGCCTAGGCTATACCAGCGAGTTCAAGACCAGCCTGGGCTATACAGCAAGACCCTGTCTCGAAAAAATAAATAAATAAGATAATTTTAGGACAAGTATAAGTGACTCTTCTTACAAAAAATTTGTCAGATTTTCAAATAAGTTTATCAGCATCTTAAAGATGAATGTTAAGAAGCAAGAAAAAGTAGGCTTTAAATGTACCACTTTAATAAATTCGATGCTGTTTTCACAAGTATTTTGTCTTAATACAGAAATTTAATTTTAATAAGTAGGATATTGAATATGAAATGGAGAAGAGTTGCCCAGTCAGTATCCATTCTGTCCTTCATCTATGTCAGCACAACCTGATTTTTGCCCTGTCAGAGGAGTGAAGTCAGCCTAAGCCAGTCATAACAAGTCTGCTTCTTGCCTTCTCTAGACTCTCTTGCAGCTAGGAAGCGGCACATGGCTTAGTTCTGAACACACAAATCCACATACAATTTGTTGAGGGTGCTTCTGGGGAAGCTTTCAATTCTTGCTGAAAGTGGAAATGTGGTTTATGCCAACTTTTATCCACATCCTGTTTGTATAAGGCTTGCTGTGAAGTGTGGAACCTCAGTAGCAACTTTGTGACTACGAGCCAACAAGTGTTATAGAAGCCAGGAGTACCAAAGAAATGTTGATCTTAACCTTGTTGAGCCAGTAAATTGATTCAAGACCCCCACTATCTCCAAACTTACAAAATGAGTAAACTCTTACTTAAGTTATTATATGTCTTTTTTGTTATTATATGCTACCAAAAGCACCCCTAATTAATTCTCAATGAACTATAAAGAGTCTTTTCTCTGCATAAAGCAGATCAGACTAAAAAAATAATCCAATTTGACAATCATAAATAAGTGATTCTGATTTGGGTGTTACTAATAAAAACATCGAGTCTTAGGCATTTTCCCTAAATAGCTTCAACTGTTATACCTGAAGACTCACGATACAACCAAAACCAAAAAAATCTCAAAGCTACCTCTTCTGCCTTGAGGGTGATGATTCTCGAGGGGGGAATCTTCCCTCTGGGCTTTGCCCTCAGCAAGTCTTCATAGCTCCTCCTCTCCGCTCTGGTCCCGTAGACCATCTGTAGCTTCCAGATGGCCTCCTCCACCGCGTCATCCCTGTCCCACGCATCCACGTCCTCTCCATCTGCCTCCTCTGTCCTGTGCAGGAGTTTGGTCAAGTTCCTCAGCTCTTCCTTCCACTCCTGCCAAGGCAGAGCAGGGCCACAACCTCATGACAGAGACAGAGAAAGCAGCAACAGCAGGTGGGTGCACAGCACTCCATGGTCAGGAAACCCTCCATGACCTCCTCCTACCTCCCTGTCTTGTCAATGAGGAAACAGGGATCCAAAGAGGGAACAGGCTGAGCCATAGTCCCATGGGGATCCGTGACAGGGTCGCCACCACACTACTGTACTGCTCATTCTGTGAGATCCTTTAGATTTAATAATTAAATTATAATTTACAAGGAATGTATGTTTCAATCCTGGGAGAGAGCAAAAGGGAAAACAAAGAAAGAAAAGAAAAGGACAGAAGGAAAAAGGAGGTCGGGGGGAGGAAGAAAGGAAGGAGAGAAAGAGGGAGGCAAAGAGAGGGAAGTAAGGAGGGAGGGAAGGAGAAAGGAAGGGATGAAGGAAGGATGGGAAGGAGGGAGGAAACACTTACCTGGCCAGAGAGCAGGTGGATTTTGGCCTCGTACTGCTCGCAGCAGCCTGAGCTCACTTGCACAACACAGGACGTGCACACGCTCTCTCCAGACACGGGTAGAAACATGGCTTGCTGGATGATGGCATTGATCAGGGAGCTCTTTCCAGCTCCGGTGCTTCCAAATAATCCAATGTAGATTGGGTCCAATGATGGCTTTTCAATCATGGCAAGGAGTCTGTTTCTGTGTCAATTTTAAAATGCACACTGATGAGATCATCAGAGTGCAGCAGGAAGAACACAGGACGGAATGCAAAGGAACCGAGCACAAATCCCGGGCAAGTCACACATTCTTCTGAGTTTCTACTCTCTCCCCGGTCAAAAGGGGAATATTAATCCCCGTTCACTGGAGCTGGCCTGGGAGCAAATGAGACTAGGCAAAAGCACTTAGTAAAGATATTCCACATGCCAGGTGTGCTGGTGCATGCCTGCAATACCAGTGCCTTAGGAGGTTGAGACAGGAGAAGCATAAGCTCTAGTCCAGCCTGGGCAACTTAGTGACTTAGAAAAACACTCTCAAAATCTAAAAACTCAAAAATGGGGTAGGGATATAGCTCTGGGTTCAATTCTTAGTACCACAAAAAAAAGGAAGAAAAAGGAAGATATCATACATAAATCCTGTACTACCTACACAGCTGTGCGACATGTTTATGTTGTCTACAACTTGCAAATTCTTGTCTCTATGGAAATTTTGCAAAGGTAAAGTAAAATTAGAAGCAACTGAGCATCCTACTGAGCTGGAGAAATGGTAACCTCAGTACCACTGAAGTCCTCAAGTCAGCTTAGCTCAAATATTGATAGTTGGGGACATGGGCCTAGAGTCACCTAGTTCGGTTTTGGCATCCTTTACCTTATCAACAGTGTGACTTTGCTTAGTGTCTTAGCCGCTGTGAGCCTCAAGTTCAATAAAATGGAGTGATTCCTTATGGGGGTGTTGACAGGATGAAATGAACTGGACTCAGCAGGGTACCAGACAAGAGTGGCAGAGCAATGAGCAGTAATTATCAGTGGTAGCAACGGTGACCCCTAGCTACTGAAGCTTTCAAACTTCTTTGGTTTGCTTCAGGCTTTTCTGTTCATTTGTTTGTTTTCACAGTAAACTACATTCTCAGCTCATTTTTTATTTTGGGACAGTCTTACTAAGATGCTAAGTTGCCCTTTGCCACCCTCCTGCCTCAGCCTCCCAGAATGCTGGGAATACAGGCTTGTACCATCAAGCCCAGCTTTGCTTATTTTCTAACTAACACCCCTTTCCCCTTTGGGAAAAAAAAGCACTTGGGTCATCTTCGGAAAGACCTCAGCATCTGGTTCGAGAATATAGACTTCAGACTCACATGAGATACCTGACCCCGTTCGAGATGCTGTCGTCCAGGAAGACAGACTGAATAAGTTTCTGGTAAGTGTTGCTCAAAACTCTTCTGGTCCGTGATTCCAATTTCTCATCTGGAATTGATAGAAATGTGTTACCTGGCACACAATGGGAGGGATCAAGTCCTAGGCCTCCCGAGGAGTCTGCTGAATAATGCAGAGAAGGGGGGAAATGATAAATGACATGAAATCCCATTAAGCTAGACAGCACATTAATCTGACTGAAGATAATGGCTCATTAGAGACAACAGTGTTGATTCTGACACCCTCCAAGGAGCCAGCCTGCTCTGCAGTTCCCCGTAACGGCAACCATCACAGGCTTTGCCACGGGCTTTAGCCCCTCATGGATTCTTCTTTCTTGTGGTCAGAATAGGCACAAAATGCAAGGACCATATATAAACACTCCCTAAAGTTTTCAGCTAACCATTTTCAGTCTTTGTTCCAATAAAGATCCAGTTATTTGGGTAACAACCCTCCTGCCCAGAGCAGCCTATGGGTTTCTTATACAATTATTTATCTCTGCAGATGAATCTCCTTGAGGCCTGGAGAGAAATCAGTTCAGATTTTTTTTTTTTTTTTTTTTGAGACAGGGTCTTGCTCTGTAGCCCAGGCTGGCCTTGGACTCATGGCAATCCTCCTGTCTCAGATTCCTGAGTGCTGGGATTATAGGCGTGGGCCACCACGCCCAGTGTATGTGGTGCTGGGAAATCAAACTCAGGTACTTAACACTTGACATAGCACTTGCTAAGCAAGCGCTTTAAACGCTGAGCCATTCCATCAGCTCAGAACTGAACATTCTGCTTCCCTAAGCATGTGAACACACTTGGGAAAGACAGAGCCGGGCTCGCACAAGTGATCCTATGGTTTCTGGCCACTCACATTCCTTCAGAGCGCTTTGCTCCACGGAGGGAAATGCCTGGAAACGCTGGTCTCTATCTGACCGTCGTTTCTTCTTCATTGGTTCCTTAAATACGTCATCGTCAACTGGAGATAAACAGAGGTGACAAAGCATTTGAGACCTGGAGCGCAGTATCTGCCTCACCTCTGTGGCCTCCAGGATCTCAGCTAGCTCTGTCTGCCCACTGGAAAAGAACACTGTGGAGCCACCCCAGTTGGGCCCCTATTTTTCAGGGGCACATGACCTCTTGTATTTGCTTTTGAGAGGAACAGACCAAACTATCTCCCCGGATGCAAAGCTTCTATTTGGAAGTCCTCAGAAGCCAAAGCAGCTGGACTTGCCTCACCAAATACCAGGCTTTAGGAACTCAACCTGCTGTAGAAAGAAAATCCCAAGACACAGCTAGGTGTAGGGAGAAGATAGGCCTTTGCAGACAAAGGGAGAAACAGAGGAGAAATGCGAGGCAAGCGGGGTATGGTGGCTCGTGCCTGTAATTACAGCCATGAGGGAGGCTGACGAAGGAAGGTCTCAAGTGCAAGGTCAGCCTGGGCAACTTAGCAACACCCTGCTCAAATCAAAATTAAAAAGCTGGTGATTTAATTCAGTGGTAAAGTACCCCTGTACCCCAATAGAGTTTCTATCCTCTCTGTAGAAAGAAAGAGAAAGATTTGCTCTCTTCATCTATAAAATGAGAGAGCTGATAAAATTATAAGCATTAGAAGAGTTTTGAAAGGTGCCCTTTAAGACAGGTGCTTTCCAGAGATTAAATTAAGGGGCCTCTGTCTGCCAACTGCACCTAGAGACATTAGCAGCACAGAATCATGAGAAGCCGACCTTTCAGGTCTGCAGATACATTCACTCATCCCCTGGGTTATCTGCAATCCTAAATACGTTCTGGTTTTAGGAATCACCTCTTGATGGTGTTCACCTGGTTAAAAAGGGGCAATTGGGGCTGGAGGCATGGCTCATCAGTCAAAGAGCCTGCCTAACAAATGCTAGGTGAAACACTAAGTACCTGAGTTTGATTCCCCAGCACCACATAAACCAGGTGTGGTGGTGCACGCCTGTAATCCCAGCACTCGGGAGGCTGAGGCAGGAGGACTGCCATGAGTCCAAGGCCAGCTTGTGTTCCACAGTGAGTTCAGGACTAGCCTGGACTACAGAGCAAGACCTTGTCTCAAAAAGAGGTGTTTGGGGGGGGGGGGCAAGGGGGCAACAATCCAATCCTTGGGGTGGAGGCTGTTGGAAATAGTGCTCAGAGTTCCTAGGGCTATGATGTGAATGCAAAGAGTGGATCCTTGAGAGACACATATTCATGTAAAGATGTCATATAAAGAGGGCACGAGGCTCTGAAACTATGTGTGACCTCAGGTCACCTTCCATGACAAATTCCACTGGAGACGCTGAATGGCAGGATGACCGGAAGGCTCATTCCCTGCCCCTGGCTCTAGTTGCGGGTAGGTCCCCTGCATGGCTCAGCCTTGCATCTTTCAGCACTAATTCTGCTGCATTCCAGAGGAGCTGACGCCTGCAGGTGTGCTCAGTGCACAACTGCATATTTGTCAAGGCTGGCACCGCTGCCATGTCGTGCTCCCTCAGTGGCAGTGAAAAGCTTGTGCTTTCAACCCTTCTGCCTCAGACATTTTCATTTCATGACTGAGCCCAACTGGAAGAATCTTCCCTGTCCCTGTCAGAGCCAAATACCAAGTGGTTGCTGGCTCAGGGGCCAGAACTGGAGAGGAAGAATATGGCCCAGGACAGCTACAAGCTTAACACTCCAGCCCAAGCACCAAACGGCAGGCATCTCG
This sequence comes from Ctenodactylus gundi, assembly GCA_004027205.1. NCBI lineage: Eukaryota > Metazoa > Chordata > Mammalia > Rodentia > Ctenodactylidae > Ctenodactylus > Ctenodactylus gundi. Next base: position 448,704 of record PVKB01000373.1, read on the forward strand.
GCACGCTGGGATGTCCCTGGGACCTGCCTCTGGGAAGGATATGAAAGGAAACCCACCTCAACTCAGAAACTCTCTTGTATAAAGGATGTTTGCATTGTCTCTTACCTACGTTTGTAAAACGAGGGATGCGCCTGCCTGTCCAAGACCCTTATTTCAACTTTGTAAAGACTGACAATTAATCTGATAAGAGTTTAGAATATTGTTTCTCACTAAAGGAAAGGCTTAGGCATCAGCTAAAATAGGAGGGTTTTAAACTCTGTTTTTAGTTTCCAAAATGAAAACCACCTGGAAAGGAGGAAGTCTCCCATCTTGATTTACACTCTGTGGGTAGTACTTTTGTACTAAGTTGTGTCTGGAATGAACTGGCCTGAACTTCACTCGAAGCTCTTGTTGTTCTCTTCAAAGCCCAGGCACTTGCCTTCTCCAGCATTCTACTACAGCAACCAGCATAGGAGAGAGCGGCGGGATGGGTGGAGGTGACGCAAGTATGGGCTAGAACTGCTGTTGCTTCTTGCTGCCACAAGGTGTCACTTTTGGAAACAGTCCCAGCAGCCTCAATGTACGCAGGTTGTTCATTCAGGCGGTCGCCAGAGACCCTTCATTTTGTTTGTCTAAGTGAAATGGTCCCATTCCAGAGTGTTAAGCTCAGCCTAAGGGATACCAAAGTTGCAGTATTTTCTTTATCCAGTCCCAGCCACCCTTCAGATGTTCACCCTTACCCTACTGACCTGGAAGCACTGCTTCTTTTTCCCCTAAGAAAAGTCTTCCCATGGGAATGAGGGCGCTGTTAATTCTTGAAACACAAAGGATGTGACACATCCCATTTTCTGCATGTGGGATTACTCTTCTGCCACCTTCCTAGGAAAGGCTCTTTCACCCAGGACCCTCTGCCAGCAGCATCTCGGAGGGTAGAAGGTTACCCACACTGTCTCTTCACAGAGGTGCTCCACCAGACCTAAGGAAACCTCACAGAGGGCCTTATAATAGAACTTGAATTCACCACCGTAAGAGAGGCTACCTTCAAAGTCCAAGCAGATTTCTAGAACCTTCTTTTATAAAAAGGTAAGACGTACCACAATGTTCACTGGTGGTCAGAGAGTTCACTTTATTATACATAGGCTGTTGCAGTTATTGTTGAAACAACTGTTGTTTGTTCACTGGTATCACTGGTCATGAAAAAGCAACATCCCACTGAACAGCACGGAAGGGTGGCTGCAGCTAAATAAGCCACGTGTGTCTGGCCAGACCACAGTAACCAGCAGCAATTTACACAACCAGTGGGTTGCAAGGGTGTTACCTGGATGCACCTCTGGACCCATCCAGTCCTCCGCATCTGCCATTTGCTGTTATGCAGATTTCTCTTTAGTCCACTCAGATGACCCAGCCTGAAATGACACAAAGTACAGTACAAAAAGCTAAAATTAACCCTAAGTAAATCCATTTCTGCTTCGTGTCCCCTCTGAGATGCCAAGCTCCTAACGAGCAGCGACCACTCTGATCTAGCCGTAATCTCTCGTAATGCCTAGTATGCTACTGTTGACCTAAATACAACAAAGACCAGTGTGGAATCATTGGCTTTCTAGCACACTTGTATCTATGGACATTTAAGCAGAGATTGTCTGTGATCTTTAAGATAACTCATTCTGAAATGAGAATAAGCTTCTGGTGAACAGGGCCATGCAGTCGAGTCACGTAACTTTGCTAGCTGTTGAAGTCTGAGCCCCAGTCAGGCAAGCCCTGCCCTGCTGTGTTGGTAGTATTTATTCCTGTAGTTTCTGGCAAAAACCTAGGAGGCGGCTGAAGTATTTGGTATTCTCAGGGTTGCAAGGGGAAGAAGAGATGCAGGAACTAAATTCTCTGAATCTTTATACCACAGGCCCTTCTCCACAAGAGGACAACCTCTTTTTTACCTGGAACTATAACAGAACTCTGATGCAGGAAGCAACTGCAGGGGGCAGAGAAGGGGAGAAACACCCCAAGAAGTATCAGAGCCAGGCTGTGTTCTTATCGGCTATTTCTTGTGGGAGCACTCAGCCAAGCATTTCAAGAACAAAGTCACTAGCCCTTCTGAAATATGCAAAAATCTCCCCTGACATGTCAACCTCCATCAATCCCACAGCTGTTAGTGACAGAGGCAGTGCCTCATTTACACAGCAACCCCAGATTAAAATTCAAATCAAAACCAAAACCTATTTGGAACAAACTCTTACTCTTAGTTTGGCTCACAGATTTGAAACTATTAAACAGTATCTGTGATTGATGTGTTTCGGCTGAATGTCGCCTGAACTTCTATTATGTACAAGGTCCTGGGCCTGGGGTAGAATTCTTTGCCCCTGTATCTGTCTCCTGCAGCCCACTCTTAGGCCATCTCACACCCAGACCCATGGTTCTCCAGGGTATTCAACTAAATTCCCATGCTTCTTAGAAAATGTGGGTTGTCCTCCAGTTCTTCCCAAAGGATTCCTACTCTTCCTTCAAGATCCTATTGTGACATTTCCTCTGTGACATGGTGCCCAGACGTCTGATCATTTTCCTCTTGGGTCCCACTGTTCCATGTGCACCCGTTACAATGCCAGTCTGCTTTCTTTCTGTCTCCTGATCATTCTGTGTGCTTCCTGAGGTCAAGGACTACAGTTCTTCAATGTTACACTCCTACCAATGCAATAAGTGATGATAAATACTGAATGAATGAGTGAAATAAAAAATGAGAAACACCAAAGAATGTTTAAAAAACAAACTAGAGCTGGGCATGATGGTGCACGCCTGTGCTCTCAGCGCTGTGGGGGGCTTGAGCAGCAGGCTCGCAAGCAAGCTGGAGTCCAGCTCAGTCAATATAGCAACTAAGCAGAAGTTGTCTCAAAAAAATTTTTTTAAATTGACCAAGGATACAGCTCAAGTGTGGAGGCTCTGGGTTCAATCCCTAGCACAGCAATGCTAATGGCATTTCTGACATGATCAGCATCTTGCCTTAAAGCCAACACTAGAAACAAATGAGCAAGTGGGGACGTGGTGCAGCATGCATCACGAGGCCTGCTCCAAATAACTGGGAATGCTTGACTTAACAGAAGGACAATGCCGGCAAAGGCAGAAGGAGAGAGAACTTCATGGTAGACTTCAAATCTATGACTTACACCTGCATATAAGGGAGGTGACATGTAGTTCCTACAGTTCTAAGAGGGAAGAACTAAGTCTATGAAGTGGCAGATAGTCTAATATTTTGGCCTTTTTTTCAGTACTGGGAATTGAATGCAGGGCCTTTGTACTGACTTACAGGCCCAACCCCCCCCCCCTTTTTAGATGGTCCAATATTCTTCAAAACATCAGTACTCTCTCATCTGTGATTTTGTTCTCCATGGTTTCAGTTACCCAGTTAACCGTGACCCAAAAATATTAAATGTAAAATTCCCAAAATAAGCAATTTGTGAGTTTTAATCTCTGAGTTGCCTGATAAAATCCCACATGACCCAGCTCCATCCCGTCCGGAACACGAATCACCCCTTTGGCCAGCATGTCCATGATGTGTATGATCCCCACCATTAGTCACTTAACAGCCCTCCAGTTATCAGATCACCTGGTACAGTCTTGGAGTGCTTGTATCCAGCAATCCTTATTTACCTAATCATGGCCCCAGTGCAAGGGCAGTAATGCTGTCAATTCATGTATCTCATAAAAGAACTATGAAGTCCTTCCTTCACGTGAAAAAGTAAAATCATAATAAGGTATACTGAGAGAACTCCCGTACAACTTTTGTCACAATATATAATATTGTTGTATTTCATTATCAGTTATTGTAATTTTTGTGGTGTGGTACTTAAGACTAGAGCCAGGACTTTAAACTTGAACTATCATCTGCAGCCCATTTTTTATTTTTGATTTGAACATAGATTCTGCTTAGTTTCCAAGGTTGTGCTCAAACTTGCAATCCTGTCTCAGCCTCCCACATTGCTAATTTTATGCTGCATGAAATTATGTTAAACTTATAAATTAAACTTTATTATATATACCTATGTATAGGTAGGGTACAGTACTACCTGTAGTTTCAGGCATCCAATGGAGGTCTTGGAAAGAATTCCCCATAGATAAGAGAGATTACCGTAATCAAAGCTGTCCAGAATGCAATGATTTACCTTAGAAAGTAATGTGTTTTCTGCCACTAGAGGAGTCTGGACAAAAACTGTGATCATCTGAAAATGGTATTGCGCACGATGCTCCTAAGGCCACTTTTAATTGTTCTCACACCAGAGAAGCTCTGCTAGGTCTGTGTTCTCGCGTGGTCTAGTGCTCTGTAAGGTCACTAAACTACATGGAAGTAATTTTTGATTTGCAACACTCAACTGGAAACACTAAATCACCTCCAAAACTAGGCAAGTAAGGAGAAAATGGATGGGTGAATCCTTACAAAGGAAGTATACAGTGGGGCTATCAGTAACTTTACATACAGAACCAGGAAAGCACGTAGAAATTTTGGTTGACTAAGCCTTTTGGAGCTGACAGGTGTGAGTGCCACACTGACATGGAGATGAAGACTTTCCAATCTGCAAGGGATGTGGATCAAAGTGCGTTAGAAAAGCACTGAGCTTTGAGAGACACAGATGTGTTCCCTGGACTCTAGAATGTGGGTAACAGTTTTGGCTACTTTCACAATCCCAGGAACTTCAGTTTGAATCACCTGCCTTCAAAAGCAAGAGGGCAATAGCCAGCAAGAGCTGTCAGCGTGTAAATCAGGCTTAGTTGCATCCAAAATAGGGGACCACGAACGCTGAGCCGCCCACTTGGGTAGCACCTACAGTACCAGTAAACCTCAGTGACCTCTAACTGAAATTTGGAGAAAATGGGAATTGTTTGTAGTGTAGTTGTAGAGAATTGGATGTGAAATTTCTTCTGCCAGCATTCAACACAGGCAAGAAGGATCACTTGATTGACAAAACACTGGAGAAGGGAAAGGAGTGTTCACCAAAAAAGGAAGTACAGATACCAAGCTCTTGAAATGGAAGGCCTACAAGGTAGAGTCAGGTGATTTGGTGCAGATGCTCAGGGTAGACTCACTTGGTTGAACCGAACCGGGAAGTACAGGGCTGGGTATCAAGTGTGGAAGCTCCCTTCCCACTGGAACCGTGTCTCAAAACAATACAACCAAAAAAAAAAAAAAATCCCAAAAAATTTAGGCAAGGCGATTTATCACTTAGGGCCTCAGGTTTCCCACTCAGAAATGAAAGTTTAAACCTGTTCTTAAAGTGAGAATGCCCTCCAATCTGAATGATACTAATGGAGGAAAAATTCTCATTTTGAAATGTTACTTGCCATTGAAACCAACAATGCACCAATGTTTAGGGCTCCTGGGTAGTCACAAGTAGCGCGACTGATGGCTGAGGGCAGTGCTAGACACATCGGTAATCCCACTACTCCAGGAGGCTGAGGCAGAAGGATCACAAGTTCCACCCAAGCCTAGGCAACTCAGCAAGACCCTTTCTCAAAATAAGAAATAAAAATAAAACAAAAAGCACTAGGTATGCAGCGAAGACCCTGGGTTCAATCAATACCCACCCCCTCCACACACACATGTCCTGTTAAATGTAAAATGACCTCCACAGGGCAATACACTCAGGACCCCACTCCCAGAAAGTGGGAGCTTTTACCACTCTATCCTTTGTTTCTAAATAAACACCTATGATTCTATGCTTTGAAAAAATGACCTTTACAGGCACAGTCCTTCCTCAAATGATGGTGGAATCCCTTCCCCCTCAAAAAGACAGAGTAAGCATGGTGTATATTGTGAAAAATTGGTTTCTGTGAAGAATCAATTGAAAGCAGTTCAAACTTGCTCTGACAAGGTAGGTTCCATCTACATGGCTTATTCTACTTGTATTTCAGCTGTGCGGTTAGCACCGAAGTTTTGTTTTTAGTACTTATTTACATTCATGTGCTCTGAGCCCAAGAATAGAATCTGTTAGGCAAGATTCTGCATGTTGAGCTAGATATAGGACGATTCTGCACAGACCTGATTTCCTGTTAAGTAATTGTGACTTTTGACAGTTATGCTTAATTCTCTCAATATCTTTCTTCTATTTGTGTTTGCTTCATGTTCTTTTTCTCACAGAAAATAATGCAACAGTCATTCCTATACCAGCACCGCTGCATATAGTAAACTTACATGAGGAATGGTAGCACCCTTCCTTTACATATTTAACCACTAAGATCAGGAGAGGGCAAGGGACTTGTTTGAGGTCATGTAGTGCAAAGAGGACTCACATTCACCTTGCCTTAGTGCAAGGCCAATGTTCGTTTCACTACACTGAGCAGCCTGTAATAGGTTCTACTTACACAAAGCCTGCAGAGGTTGGCCAACCCCAAGTGAGAGCTCTCTGTGAAACGCACAGCAAAGACAAAGATGTTTCTTGGGAATCAGGCCATTGGGTAGGACACAACACAGCAACTTGTGAACACTGTATGGGAGCTGTTGCTGCAACTCAAAGATGCAGTCAGGTCAAATGAGCCACAGAGATAATATCAGGGTTTGCAGAGTAGCTGCATTTGTTCTATATTTGATGCAGAATCGAAAATATTTATTATAATCAACAATGACCTAGTTTTTTCCCTTAGTTCTTCCCCTGTAGTTAGAATTTGTTCTCACCTTGCCTTGTCCTGCATCATTAACCATTCCCTACCTTATTTTTGTTTTCATTTCTATTCTCTTGGTCCCCCAAATGGCACTAATAGAAAAAAATTTAAATGCTTAAATTTAAAGTTTCTATAGGGACATTTTGATAATTAACACTTGGTTGTTTGGTACACTACACTGAATAAATACTAGTTGAATGAAGTTTAAATATATCCTAGCAGGTGAGATTAATAATGGTGGGAATTACATTCATTTTATTTCCACTTATTTCACAAATGTTTATTTAAGTGTCAGTTATGTGCCAGACACTTAATGTGCGCTGAAAATACAACAAGAAGCAAAATGGATGAGGTGTCTGAAGAGAAAGGCTCACACCCTACTATGTGAGTAAGCCAGCAGAAGTGCAATATTCAGGATTTTGAGTAATTTGAGGATGCTAAGCTACCTGCCCTGGCAAGCGTCTGGTCAAGTTTCATGCCCCTCCTAGCAGCAGGAGGTAAAGAGAACCGGATTCTTAATAAAATGAAAGAATGATGATAAAATTTAAAATGTATTTTCTTTGTTTTTAAGTTTTAGGTTTTGGTTTAAGTACCTTTGTTGCTGGCAACATTTTCTAACCACCTTATTGGACACTTCACTGCTCTTTCAAACTATAGATTTTATGGATATAAACATTATAGATTTTGGGATTTACCAAAGGAGCAATTCGAACACAGCAGTTACAGTGCTTGTCTAGCAGGTACAAGGCCCTGGGTTCAGCTCCCCAGCTCCATATAAGCCCGGTGTGGTGGTGCACACCTATAATTCCATCACCTGGGAGGCTCAGTTAGGAGAACTGCTGTGAGTTCAAGATCAGTCTGGGCTACATAGTGAGTTCAGGACCATTATGGACTACAGAGTGAGATCTTGCTTCAAAAAAAAAAAGAAAGAAAGAAAAGAAAAGAAAGGAAATAAAAAGAAAAGAAAGAAAGAAAGAAAAGCACATAAGCTCAGAACCAAAGGTGAAGCAAAGGTTTTCAAACCCCTCAAGGGTGGCTACAGCAGCAATCCTGGTGAAGGAAGCACTGAGATGAAATTATTTTCTCTGACCTTCCCCTAGGTAATCAGAGGAGTGAATCAAGAGATACTTTTTATACCATGCTTTATCTGATTCTAACAAAATAAATTTTAATATTCTCATACTGTTCTCCTGGGCTAATCAAAGCTAATGAGGCAGAAAAATAACATTTCCCTCCTTATTAGGAATTCTTACAACTCCCCAACAATGCCTGCATTAGTGTTTTCTCTAGGGAGAAATGATTAATAACTTGCCTAAGATCATTCTGTCAAGTAGTATTCAAATTAAAACCCAGTTCTTTCCATTTCTAATCTACTGGACTTTACATCGCCTTAAAATTCACTTGCACAGCAGAAAGGTATAAGTCACTTTCTCTGAGGAAAAAAAAAACTATTTTAAGAAATGTATGAAGATGAGACAGATCTTCCATACACAAGAATTTCAAGTAATATAAGTAGATACTCTACCCATAAGGTGGCAGGCATGACTCCCCGCTCCTTAAGAGTATACTTAGCATAATGACTTCCTCATTTTGGCCAGGTGACTACGGTCAATACAAGCAGTCATGAATCATGACAATGCTACACACTCTTGATACAAGAGCTATCTTCCTCCCCAACACTGTAACTCATCTGATCGTGAGCAAATCATCAGATAAATGCCAAGAGCTGAGCATCCTACAACAGGCCTGTTAAGTTCAATGTTCCTCAAAACTGTTAGAGTCATAAAAACTCAAGAATGTCTCATAAAACGTTATAGCCAAGAACGGCCAAAAAGACATGGCAAATAAGTGTAACATGATATCCCAGATGGGATCCTAGAGTAGAAAAATGATATTACCATGCCTAGAGGCACAGGTCTATTATCCTAGCACTCTGAGAGGTAAGGCAGGAGGATCACATGCTCAAGCCCAACCTGGGCAACTTAGTAAGACCTTGCCTCAAAATCAAAAATTAACATGGGCTATGGATGTAGCACAGTGTCAAGGTCCTCTGCTGAATTCTCTGCACCAATAAAAAAGACATTATATACAAACCAAGGAACTTCAATAATTATGGATGTTAGCTTATAATAATGTATCAAGATTGATTCATTAATTACAGCAAAGGTACTATATTCATCTAATAAATTTTAGCACAGGCTATGAGAATACTTTGAACTACTTTCTAAATTATTCTGTAGCTCTAAAATGTTCGTTTAAAAATCTATTAAAAAACAACTACCAATTAAAGTATAAATTACATAAGTTAAACAACTTACCAGATGTCTCTAAACAACAACAAAAACAAAAACGAAAGAAAAACCTCAATACTTTTCTGCTCCTGCTATGAAAGTCCACAAAAGAGATGGTGACAGCTTCTCTGTCCTGGCACAAATTATCTGGAGCCAGCTGCATGAAGGGTTACTGCCCTTCGTGGCCACAGCCACAGCCACAGCGGAAGTGAAACTAACCTGCCAGCAGGGGTAACACCACAGTCTCCTCCCTCGAATCCCTAAAATTAGTGTACATGATCACGTGTCCTCCTTATCCACCCTCTTTCTAGAAGCAGGCAGATCTCACACAGTTTTCTTCCACACACAAGTTGAAACTTCCATGTTTTCTTTGAGAGTGAATACTAACCAGATGGGTCCAGCTCACTTGAGCAGATCAGTAATATGCCCCAGTTACAAGCAAGAGAAAGCGCTGATCCCCAGACACCCAGCTACGAGACATGACCAGGAGAGACAGAAAACATGAGATGTTAAATATAAACCGATTCTTGACACAACACCTTGCAAACATTCGATTTTTTGATTACAGAAATAAGTGGCACATAGTTTTAAATAATTTATCCGGAAAGTAACATTTTAGATCCATGTTTTCAAGAAAATAAATATTTTAAAAGTACTGTCCATTACACAAGAGCAGAAAATAAATCCTTGTCCAACGTGCTGCATCTGACAACACAAACAATGACCTTGAGAACAAGGAAATGTCTATTTGTTGCGTGTGTGGCATGCGTATATACATGTTTATGTGTTTGCGCATATGGTACTGGAGATTGAATCCAGGATCTTCCCATGAGCTAAATCCCCAGCACATTTTTTATTTTTGATTTTGAGACAGGGCCTCTCTAAGTTACTAAGTTACCTAGGTTCAGCATGAACTTGTGATCCTTCTGCCTCAGCTTCCTGAAGTGCTAAGATTATACGCCTGTGCCACTAGACCCACTTAGGAAATCCTATTCTTTGAATCTTCAGCTTCTAGCTGTGTGTTACCCTTGAAAACCAACTCAAGTCACTCTCAGGCAGCTCTCGGGAACTCTTGGTTTATGTTCAGTCCAAAGTGGAGATTCACAAAGTAGAGATTAAAATATGGAAATAACTGAAGATGAGTTTTTAGAGTGTGGTCTTAAAAACTGTTTTGAAGTTCAGGGAAGAGGATATACATGCTTTATGAAAGCCATAGAAATGTGAGTACAAAGTTCAAAACAAAGAAAACCATCATTAATGTTGGATTTTCTGCCTACTTTCTGGGCAAAATTATCCCTTACACTTATGTTCATATCACGTGTTTAGTTCTCCCTCTACTGGCAGGTTCTTTGCCTTACCAGATAACTATATTTCTAATAACTGCAAGTGGCACTAAATTACTAACTAAAATTAGTCTTGAGGGTTTCTTATTTTTGATTTGTTTTGTTTTTATGGTACTGAGGATCACCCTCGGGGCCTTTGCACTGAACTGCAATCCCCAGTCCTTTTTAAAATTTTAAAATTGTGAGATAAGGTTTCACTAAGTTGCCCAGGCTCAGGTAGAACTTGTGACCTCCCTGCCTCTGCCTTCCAGAGTGCTGCGATTTCAAATGGGTACCACCACAATCTTTGAGTGTTTTAAAAGATGTCTGGGTTCTCCACAACAGTCCTTGGTTCATGCTATTGGACAACTGAGTGGTGGACCTATTAGAAATTTGGTCATTTCCCCAGAATGAACGTCCATAGAAACCACTGTAACAAATGAAAGAATACCCTGAACTCCCTCTCACTGCTCTGCCTTCCAGTCTGTTAGCAGATGCACTGTCCGACATGCCCACGCAAAGCTGGCCTCTTCTCTGATGTACCACATTCCACCCTTCTCTCCAAGTGAAGGCCTCATGGAGCACTTTTTTGCCTTCTTTTATTATTTATGTCTTTATTTTTTAGACTAGTTCTCACTCTAGGTCCAGGCTGGTCCTGAACTCAATACGTAGCCTAGGCTGGCCTTGAACACACGACAACCCTCCTGCCTCACTTCCTGAATACTAGGATTACAGGTGTACGACACCATGCCGAGCTTATGTGGTGCTGGGGAACTGAACCCAGGGACTTGGCGCTTGCTAGGCAACCACTCTAACCACTGTGCTATTCCTCCAGCACCCTGTTCTTTTAATTCATCCAAATTTCCCCTTTCTCTGGATTATTCCTATCAGCGCACAAACTTGCTGTTACTTATTCCATCTTAAAGGACACACGGTCCCCTTGACCATTTCTGTGCACTTTATGACAACATGTCCCAAGAGCTGTATAACCTGTCTCCTCTCTTCTCCATCAAAAACATACTCTCACCTTTAGTCATTCCCATTTCCCCAAAACAGTGCCCTTATATTCCATAGCAATCCCCATCAATCCAACCTCATCTGCCTTGACCCATCAGCAACATTTGAAAAAAAAAATGTCACCACCTCTCCCTTGACATTCTTTCTTCACCTCACATGCAGGTCACCACACTCTCCTAGCTTTCTTCCACCTCCCTGGAGACACCTCTTCAGTGCTCTTTGCTGGTCAACCAGTTAATAATTGGGATTTGGTCTCATCTCTTTCTACCTTCATCCTGTTTCATGACTTCAGATTTCACCCATACATTTCCAACTCTCAACTGGAGATGTCTCAACATCTCTAGTCCCAATTTCCTCCATCTTTCTACTCATAAACATACCCAATACAGCTCACCCAGAACCTACCCCCTCAAAACACCACTCCATCTGGTTTTCTTCATTTCAGCTAATGGCAACTACAGCATATTAGGCTGCTGGTGCAAAATCAGTCTTGTATTTGATATTGAAATTGCCAAAATATATTCAGAATCTGAACAGTTCTGACCATCTTCACTGCTTCCTCCTTGGTGTTCTAATTTAACAAGTATGAGCCACAACCAAGGCACTAGGACTTTGACTGCTGTACAGATGATTCTAATATGTACTGAAGTTTGTCAACCACTGGGGAGGGTATGGGAATAGGCACTTAAGTGATCTCTCTGCTTCTACAAATCCCAACTCCAAAGTCTATTCTCTGCCCAGCAAACAGATGTATTTCTCATTCAGATCATACCATTTCTCTGCTAAAAATTCCAATGGCTGCCAATCTCATTTACAGTAAGCCCAAGGCTTTTCATGGGCCAAATCTTCAATGAGCTGCTCTGTTCCCTAACTCACCCTGTCAAGTCTCTTTTGTTTTGTCTCACTCACTGTTCCACTGGCACTGGCCTCCTTACTTAAATGCACCAGGCAGCCTCACACCTGGCTAACCTGACCTTTGAGCCGACTGTTCCTTCTGTCTGAAATACTCTCTCCCTGTCTTAGCCATTTTCTCATTGTTGGGACCCAATACCTGCCACCCCCATAATTTAAGGGAGACAAAGATTTATTTTAGCTCACAGTTTCAGAAGGAGGTCTCGGTCCTTTCACAGCCCGCCTGCAAGGGTAGAAGGGCATAGCAGAGAGCCCTGGCGGGGCGAAGCTGTTTGGCCATTACAACAGGATGCAGAGCGGGTGAGGGGCTGAGCTAGTGAGGAAGGTACAGCCTTCCTGGTTATTCCCCAGTGACCCGCCCCTTCCAGCCCTGCCCTGGCTGTTAATAGCACAAGAAAACAATGGATTGATTCACTCAAATAATTCTCTTCCAAACACACGAGGCTTTTGGAAACATTCCAGATCTACATCATAACCCCTCAGAAATTGGCATATGTTATATTCTTGATAAGGCCTACTTTTATACTCATTTACAAATCAGTTTTACTACCCACCAATCACTCAATCTCTTTCTGCACGATGAGGTGAATGATGGTGCCTTTTGGACAAGAAAAAGAGTGCCAGAAAATGCTGATTTGGAGGGAAAAAAAATGAAATCTAGACATGCTAAGCTTGAGATGCATATTATGCACCCAAATCTAACATGCCAAATATAGAAACTGGATTTGAATACTAAATGGTATTTAAAGCCACAGTGTTCTGGGATTTGTGGTGACAAGCCCAGCAGGGCTCTATGGAACACAGTATTCTGAGGTAAGGTGAGGCCAACTTCACAACTGATTAAGACAAAGTAGCAAAGTGACGAATAAGGAACCTGTAATATATTTTCAAGGAAGATACTTTATGTCTTGGGTAACGACAAAGATAGATAAATCTTTTTTTTTTTTCAATTTGGAGAGATGAAGAGTCACAAAGCTCGACCAGGATAGTTTTAGTGTGGCGGTGGGGTAAAAAAAACAAAACAAAACAAAACAAAACAAAAAAAAACACCTTGGAATTGCCTATGTTAAATGGAGGAGTGTAGAACTGCAAACACTCTACGTGCCTCTTTTTTTAGTAAGAGGCTTTTTAATCTCTAGTCAGTGGAGAAAGACGTTCACGGATGGACTTGAAGAAACGTTACCTCAAGTCCTGTCTCCAAACTCTCCAAGATTTCGTGTGGGTTTTTTTGTGGGGAGACGTCCACAGATTTTATGTTGGTTATCGACGGCCGCCGTGCCACCCGAGACCGAGGTGACTACCTGGCCTCGACGTGTGCACGTCAGGCTACCTGACTGCCACTCGGTCTCTCCCAGGTCTGCTTCTCCACCCGCAGAAGGCTCGTCCTCGCGCGGGATCCTCACTCACGGTCCCACCCCGGCGCCGGACATGACGCACCTGGGCTCCCAAGTCCCTTGAGTACACTTCGTCACTCAGGCTCCCTGCAGCAGCCTCTCAGGAGAAGCTCTGCCTCGGCGCTATGCCTCCCAGAGCGCTAGTCCTCATCCCCAAGCCACCATTCCTCGCACCTGACTCTCCCAGTAGTTCCTGGGACACCACAGCAGCGGAACACAGACCTACGGCGCTCCGCCCCAGCCGCCTCTGAGGAGCGGAGCCACGCTGCGCGCGCATGCGGGCGCCCTCTGCCGCGACAAGCTGTACGACGCCGCGGCCGCCCTTTTACGACAGGCCGGGTTGCTTTGCGGCTAGTAACTTTTCCCTGCTCGGAGCGGCAGACTCGTGCTGGCGTCTGCTAGGACGGAGCAGGAATGAGGCAGAAACGGAAAGGTGCGGAAAGGGCGTGCGAGGGTGCAAGGCGGGGGTTGTCACCTTTAGAGGTCAGATCGAGCTTTTCCCGCGGGGTTCGGGTGCCTGATCCCGTCGCTCCGCTACCCGGGACTGGGCAGAGTGTCCACCTCAGTCCCCTGCCTTCTGGTTTTACCTGTTGTGCTTTCTCTATCGACCTGTCCCTACTCTTTTCCGCTTCGGCACTCACTGGGTTTTGCGTAAACGGCAGGGTAGACGTTCTTCCAGGGGATGCTCTCGGAGGAGGTAGGATGGTTGGTGGGTTCAGTGCCTTCTCGACTCTTAATGTTTCCACACGTTTGACGTGTTCATGGTTTTCTTTTAAAGCCTTACGTTAAAATGTGAAAAGCCCTGAATTACCTGTGGAGTCTGTGTGGAGCACTGATGCCCACATTTAATCCTGTTTCTTTTACTTACTCAGTCTCTATTTTCCAACAGGCAGGAATCACATGTTTTTCTCACAAGTTCTCTTTACATTCTCCAAATCACTTGGTCTGGTAATACCAATGATCATCGTCGTAGTAGCTAGTATTTGTTGAGCCTTTGCTAATAATTTTGCAGTCAGTATTATCTCCATTTTGCATAGGAAGAAGCTGAGACTCAGAGTTAAGTCATTTCCCCAGCCCAAAATTTTACTTAGGAGAATGGAGCTGATTGGTCAGGCTGTCCATGGGACCCCAAAAGCATAAAATCAGAAGTAAAAATGTGTCTGCACGTTAGCTGCCATCCATGTCTCTTCCTTTCAAGCAGCAGCTCCAAGTGTCACCTGTTGTTCTTCAAAGTCTTCGTGCCTCAGACTGATGTATCACTTTCTCGTACTTATCCTTTTCAGTCAGCCCAGACTACTCCTCACTTTCGACTTCATCTTTTACCAAGCCCTGTGCCTGCTTGCTTAGAAATCACCTCTTGAAATTTTTTATCCCTTGGATTCTGGCCACCATCCTCCTAATAAATATGCATCAGTAACTAACCCTGGAGTAGTACTTTGGCTTTCATATCCATTATTTGAGTTGATTATGATATTGGTCTTGTGAGATTAGTATTTGTATGTATTATACCAGTTTTATGGGAAATGGGTCCTCAGAGTTCATTGATCTTTTTATCACACAGTCCATAGAGATTAGGACTGGAGACTGTCACATGAAAGATTTTTAGAAATGTTAAACATTGTGGTTTTTGACAGCATTGCCCTCCAGGAGCCTTTTGCCCAGCGTCCAACTGATATGTATCCCTTTCAACTTTCTGAACTGTTCTTTGTACTGCTGATCTCATTGTTTAAAATACTATTGTCACCTTATTTCCAAAATGGAGAATATATGATTTCTACTGTCTATTATGTTCCATTTAAATGGCTGTGCTGAGTGGCTGGTGTGCTCTGCACAAATTGTTCTTCACCCACCTCTGTTAGGCATCTTGTTACCTGATTAGGCAGCATTTCTCCACATAAAGATAAGTACTTTTCATCAGTGACAGTTATTCTTTCTGGGTTTGCTGTATCTAAATCATACCCCTTCTTTAAAGACTTGTACCATTTCTTATGTGAAACTTTTTCTGATTAATTTATTCCTTCATTTACTGTAAGTGGTTTTCAAATATTTGTCCGTTTACAAGCCGAACTTCCTTTTACTGTCCAAGTAAATCCTTCTACAGAACGTGAGTACATACAGGATAAAAGCAGAGCTGCTGTGGTTATATTGTAGGGATGGGGGGAGCGAGAAAGAAACCCTTCCCTCCCCACCCTCTTTCACCACCGCCAGTTGGGCATCTGTTAAATTTTTTTTTTCAGAAGCACCTTTGTAGTACTCTGAAATGCTGTTACCTGGTTTGAAAATCATCTGGACTTTGGTTATAAATGGACCTTTTCTCTCAGATTATTTTGTGTGTGTTAGCCTTACCTTACCACGTTTGAGGTAATGTGAATACGCGAAGTTATGCTGGAAAGATTTGGATTTGAATCTTACTTGTGCCATTTGCAGTGGTGTCTTTAACTTGCTTTTGCATCTGTAAAATGGGCTAATAGTACCATATCGATCCTGTAGTGTTATCATGAGGTTTCAGATGGGACCAAAGTAAGTGAAACAAGTGCCATGGATTTCTCATCATAATTCTTTGTGATGACTTTATTACGTACCTCAGCTATCTCCATAGGCAGGAAGTAGGTTTCCTGATAGCCCCTAAGCATATGCCCCCCGCCCCATAGCCTTTATCAGCTAGGAGAGGAGGAAGAGCAACTGGTGGTTGGTTGGTTGGTTGGTTGGTGTTTTGTTCTGTTTTGTTTTGGTTTTGCCTTGAGTGAGAAAAAGGACTTTGATTGGTGTTGTATGGATAGGTGCCCATCCATGAACTAGCTAACTGTGAGAGGGTGGGGTCACGTAAGAACATTATCAGCATGTGCTGTTCCCTTCGGATTACAAATGATGGCTCAGTTACCAGAAGAAGCTCATGATGGTGGGCAGACAGGCTCAGCTGTGCGCAGGATCGTGAGACAGTTACACAGGGGGGTCCTAGCCCCCCTGTTAGGACCTGGGCCACACAGTGGGAGAGACGCAGTGGTGAGCGAAGCTGCATTTCTCTTTATAGCCGCTCCTCACCCCCACTGCCTGCCTTACTAAGCGCCACCATGACATTAGATTCTCATAGGAGCCCAAACCCTGCTGTGACCTGCACATGGGAAGGACCCAGGTTACATGCTTCTTAGGAGACTCTGATGCCTCAAGATCTCAGGTGGAGCTGAGGTGGTGCTACAGTGCTGTCACCTCACCACACACATCCCCATCCATGGAAAAATCATCTTCCCTGAAACCAGTCTGTGGTGCCAGAAAGGTGGGGGACCACTGTGCAGAACCCCTGGCGGTACTTTGCAACGCAGCTTCTGCAGAGGCAGAGTTTGAGTAGCAAGTCATCCGTTGGTAGCATCTTCGTGAAATCGGCAACTACGCCTGCCTGCGTTACTTTGCTCTGAGAATCAGTTGAGTCACTGCCTCTACATGCTGTGTCTGTAATTCTCATTTTGCTCTGTACTTCTGAAGGGACTTTTCCTCACATGTAAGTAAAACCAGTTTTGTTTTAAATAAATGATACAAAAAGTGTGATCAGATTGTAAATAATGGAGATTTATTGTCTTCTGAACTTGAGTTACTCACTTGCCATATTTGGAATGATTCTGGAAGGAAATCTGCTTCTGAATAAGATTTTAAATCTTTACTGGCTAATGTGACTTTTCATTATTGTAGAATATCTTCTCAGGAGGTGTCAGCCCTGTTGGTTGTTGATTCTTGGATTCTGTCTTTCAGGCGATCTCAGCCCCGCTGAGCTGATGATGCTGACCATAGGGGATGTTATCAAGCAACTGATTGAAGCCCATGAACAAGCAAAAGACATCGATCTAAATAAGTAAGTGTTTGGCTAGGACAGAGGATAGTCCCGTGCTTAGGTCGTAGATCTCACTCGGGAAATCATCTGACTGTTCATTTTCTATCTCCTATTTTATTTTTTAGTTGACAGTACAGCTTTATGCCTTGCCCTATCATTCTTTCACTCCGGCAAAATTGTCTCATAGCCTAATAACACTACCAGCTTCTAGTAGGTCCAGAAAGGAGCCGCAGAACCAAAAATATGAAAGGTGTAAACGGGAGAAGGGGAGGGGCAGAGGGAGTAAAAAGGAGTCCAAAAACAAAAAGGGATTATTATGGGGTGTATGGAGCTGTTATGTAGCGTGGATGGATTAGCCAGCATGAGGGTTAGGGATTGGACCATTTAGCTGGCATGTAGGTCAGGGGTTGGGCAGAAGAGGACAAAGCCGAGTTGCCTGATAGGTTGGGAGAACAGGCAGGTGGGCAGTGGGTTAAGAGAGACAGATCCTCACTGGGAGTCAGGGTTATCATCCTCAGTTTGCCGACTGCCAGGCCCAGCTAAGTTGTGTCGGGGCTGGGGAAGTCAGGTCGCCATGGTCGAAAATGAATAGGGCAGTAAGCCACGATCTTAAACAGGGAGCCAAGCTTTGTGTGTGGAAAGAGTGGAGACATTCCACACAAGAGTTGCAGCCAAGGGCCCCACTGCTCCTCCTGTCCTACTTATGTATTTCAGGCTCTGTTACTGGTGCCTTGAAGGTAGTAGTTCAGTTAATTCTCCCCAAAACTGCCACCTTCGTTGACAGATGGTTAATCTGAGACATAGGGAAGTTAAATAATTTGTCCAGAGGTAAACATTAATTGGCATAGCTGGAATTTAGGCTAGGTCACCTGTCTCAGGAGTCCATGTTCTTACCTGTGCCCCGTTACTCACGCCCTCCTCCTTCCTTTGGGATCCTCGTTGTGATCTGTTCATCTCTACTTGGGAACTTCTCTGGCACATTTGTCCACTTCCTCGCCATAATGTTCGTCTTGGTCTTTACTATATTCAAACCACTTTGCTACTGGATTTTCACCTCTGCCTCTATTTCCTTGATTTACACAGAGTAAATCAATCTCACAAGAAAGGTTCTCCCCCCATTTCAGGTCATTTAATCTCCCTCCCTCCCCTCCCCCACCGACCTCTACTTAGAGCCTGGTCAGTGTTGGTTAA
Source organism: Ctenodactylus gundi (assembly GCA_004027205.1). Taxonomy (NCBI): domain Eukaryota; kingdom Metazoa; phylum Chordata; class Mammalia; order Rodentia; family Ctenodactylidae; genus Ctenodactylus; species Ctenodactylus gundi. The sequence continues at coordinate 467,272 of PVKB01000373.1, forward strand.
CATGATGCCATTTTTGATCTCTTCTTTGAAACACTGTGCTTAGTAAACATTTGCTAATGGCATAAATAAACTCTCCTGTTTTGACTGTGAAGTTGTTATATTTTGCTGATTTTGTACCATGTCTCCAGCATTTTTTCCTTTGTCTTTTGTTGGTAACATCCTTAAATACAGAAATATTTAATTTCTATTTTTGCTCTTAATTGGGCACAGCTAAAGCTTAAGGTGCTGTCTTCTTAAAACCAACCCCTACTCAGATGTCCCCATCACTTAAGGCCACTTAATTTGGCTTTCACCTATTTTGCCAGTGTTTTACACTTCTGTACCTCACGTTGGAAGTCTCCAGCTTTCTGCCAACTTGGTTTCCCCACAGTTCCTAAAACATACATGTCCTGTGTTTTTTTCTTCTCATAAACCAGCTTGTGTGCCCTTAGCCGTCCCTGTGTCTGCACTGCCTGTCCAAGGTCATTCTTTCTTCTGGACCCTTTTTCATGATGATTTCCCCAGATCACATCAAATCCTCTTTGACTCTGGAGGCATTCCTGGTCCCCACCCTCCCTTAGCGCTGAGGCTAAGAAGTTGGGGCGCTGTTTTAGACTCACAGGGTGTCATCACTCCATAATCCTCTTGTTTTGTTTCTGGTATTTTGAGGGTAAGAAAAGGAAGTCCTGAACTTTGTTCTGTGTCCTTATATTCATAGATCTTGCAGTGACTGTTGTCACCTAGTGAAGGAGTAGGGGAGTGCCCAGATTAGTGATATTGTTTACAAGTCATCCTTTAGGTAGCTTGTACCTGAAGTATTGTCGCCATGATAACACTGGATGTTTTAACTTCCAGAGTGAAAACCAAGACAGCTGCTAAATATGGCCTCTCAGCACAGCCCCGCCTGGTGGATATCATTGCTGCAGTCCCTCCACAGTACAGAAAGGTCTTGGTCCCCAAGTTAAAGGCAAAACCCATCAGGACTGCCAGCGGGGTAAGAGATTCAGTTCATGAAATATTGGTACGAGTTGTAGGGTGGGGGATTCTGATTCATAGCCTGCCTGTTATGTACATCCTGGGTTGAAATGTGTGCACAATGCCCTGAGGGCAGAAAGAGGGCACAGTTAGTTGTGTTCCCTGCCACATAAAGTGTGCTAGGCTGGAAATGGAGGCAGTAAAAAGAATTTATCATCAGTCAGGGAATACAGGAAGCACAGAGATAATTCAGCTCAGCTTACACTGTCCAGAGGGACCGTTGGCAGTTTCTAATAGAGGAATCACAGAGGTCAAGGTTAGGGATTGGGGTTTTTACAGGAGGTCTGGGCAGCACATCTGTGCATCTCTGGAGTGCTTCACGTGGAGATAAGAGCAAAAGGGTCCAGATCGATCTTCTACCTTGTGTGCTGTTCCCAAATTAAAGTTTTAAAATCTACTCTGCCGTATAAGCTCCCTTCTCAGAAACCTTTAACAGCTTCCTACCATCTGGGTTCCTTGCCAGACATTTAAAATCTTGTACAAGCTGATCCAAACTAATGTCCTGCTGTTTTCCCAAAAGAACTCTTTGCCCCAGCTGGTCGCATGCCGTGTCCTTCGCTGCCCCCCAACCTCCGCTCTCTGGACCTTAGTTCCCTGCGTGCCGGTTTCCGTGACCCTTGAAGCCTGCCTGCCCGGCTTATATGAGCACCACGTAAGCAGGTGTCATGTTTTCCACTGGGACTTCCCTGGTGTCTGCTGTTGCAGGGACGCCTCTGTCCTCTGGACTCCCACGGTGTCCCCTCGGTCACTCACTCAGTTACCATGTACAGACTGCTTTACCCCTTAGCTAACCTTTAAAAGGGTCAGTGATACTGAAATCCATCTGCAGAAGAGGGCAAGAACACTTATCATACTGTGACAGCTACCTAGCCCTGATCTTTGTTTAAAGGCAACAGAACATGTTTTTTCTTCTAAGCACACTGTGTGACAAAAAGGTAAGAATGTCTCAGCTGACACAATCCTGCCCGGAACATGCTGGGCAGTCATGAGATGCTGCACTAACAATGGCCTGAAAGAACACCAGGGAAGAATTAATATAGGAACTATTCATTCTTCCCAACCTTCCCAAAAACATTCCTATCTCAGTCTAAAGAGCCTCTGTGAGGCCTAAGCAGAAGGCCTTGGTAGTGTGCAGCTTCTGAGTGCAACTTCAGAGATAGTCAAGGTATGTTGAAAGATCTGCAAAAGCAGGCACCCTGGCTGGAGGAATGGCACAGCAGTTAAAAGCTGTTGCCCAGCAAGTACAAGGTCCTGGGTTCTATTTCCCCAGCACCACATAAACTGGGTGTGATGGTGCACGCATGTAAGCCCAGCACTCTCGAGGATTTCTATGAGTCCAAGGCCAGCCTGGGTTCCATAGTGAGTTCAGGACCAGCCTGGGCTACAGAGTGAGACCCTGACTTAAAAAAACAAACAAACAAACAAAAATCCAGGCACCTCAGAAGGAGCACTCTGGAGATACGTAGAAGTGGGAGGCCAGGTTATCTGGGAACCGTGACATTCCAGCATTCTTCCTGTCAGCACCATCCTCCTGTGCAAACTTCCTGGTCTCATGATAAGGAAGACCCACAGCAATTGCTAAGTGAACATGTGTTTGGGGGTTGGGGTGGAAGAAAAGACAAACCGTGCTTCAAGGAGTAGGTCAAGGGCCAGTCACTTTTTCCTCTGCCCCTTGTGTGATTCTGACAATTTTATTCCCTTTTATATTCTCAGGGACATTATGGCAAAGGTTTCCTGGCTTTAATGAGGTACCTGGTTTTTGAGGTTGATGAGGTTGTTTGGGAAAGAGAGGGGTTGGGGGAAGACATACACTGTGTTTTTAAAGAAAGCAGGTCCTGAGTTAAGGTTTTAGGAATGTATCTGCCCTTTGTCCCTTGGGGTCCTTGGCTTAGCTGTGTGCTGACCCTTAGCTCTGGTCTTTCCCCAGGCTTATCAGATTGCATCTGTCCTTTGACCACCTTAGGAACGTAGCGTGACTGACTACAGACTTGCCGGTTCATGTTTCCCGTCCACCTTACTTCATGGTCCTGTCAACCACCCAGTTCCCCGAAAAATGTAAAACATCTTGGCCATAGCACGCTGAACACACCCATCTCATCTGATCTCGGAAGCTAAGCAGGGTCAGGCTTGATTAGTACTCGAATGGGAGTCCAGAAAATGTGAAACGTATCGTCTTCCTCCCACCATTGGTAGGGATGTTTTGGCCTTTATTTCTTTTTTAAATTATTTCCTTCATTTCCTAACAGATCTTACATACCAGCACCAAATCCATCTTAGACAATGTCACCACAGTTATCTATCAAAAATATCAAACCCAGCGCTTGGGAGGCTGAGATGGCAGGATTGCCATGAGTTTGAGGCCAGCCTGGGCCAAATAGTGAGTTCTGGAACCAGTGTAGACTACAGAACAAGACCCTGTCTCAAAAAAAAAGAGAGAAAATCAAACACATAGTCATTCCCTGTTGTGCTTCCCTTCTCACTGCCATCAGTTCTTCTTGCTATTATCAAGCAGTTTTAGTTCATAGGAAAATTGAGCGGAAAATACGTGGATTTCCTATACTTTTTCTCTGGTCCTAGCTTTCCTATCACAGATACTCTGTTGGTTGGTGCACTTGTTAAAGCTAGTGAAACAATATTGCTATTCCTCCCAACTCTGACCCACTGCTGGGATCAAACCTGGAGCCTCGCATTTGCTAGGCCAGCACTCTGCCACTGAGCCACGTGCCACGCATTACATCATTATTAGCTGGAGCCTGTACTTTGCACTAAAGTTCACTCTTTGTGTCGTACATTTGGTGGGTTTCCCGAATGCATAATGTCAGGTGTCCATTGCTACATTGTTATGTACAGACTAGTTTCATTACCCAAGGGCGGCCACATACTGTGATCCAAGCCTAACCTCATAGCCACTGATCTATTTAAAAATGCCAATACAGTTTTGCCTTTTCCGGAATGTTATATATTTGGAATCATCTCACACATAACCTTTTAAGTTTAGCTTTGGTCACTTGGCCATGTGCACTTAAGGTTCTTATGTGTCTTTTCATGGCTTGAGAGCTTGTTCCTGCTTACTGCTGAGTGATACTCCAGTGTATGCACTCACTACTGTTTGTCTATCCAGTGTTCTTTGGAAGACATCTTGGTTGGTTTTGGTTTTTGACAATTATCTGGCCACCTGGCTCAGACACAGCCAGTCCACACCTCTGCCACCAGCTCCTTCTCAGACACATGCATCCTGCACGCAGCGTGGGCCTTCGACTGACGCTCCAAGAGTGTTTTTCACACAGACTGAACCACTGTAGCCTTCATAGTTCCTGCTGTAAATGTAGGTCTGATATAGCCATACAGATAAGAATTATAATGGCTAGGTTTACATATAGTTTGATAAAATTGCATAAAGTAATATATTTTCTTACAAGCTGTTTTAGTAAAACAATAAATCAAGGACAGAATAACAATCACTGTAACTTTAAAAATCAGTTTCTTATTTTGTACTTAATTTATCGTACAGTATAATATAAAGTTCTTTTATCCTTCATGTGTACATTTTAAAAATGACAAATACAGAAAAGAGGGCAGCCTTGTGCCTAGAGTAGAAGATACAGCATTCCTGTACTTCCGGGTCCCTCCGCTGGCCACTCTGATTATATTCCTTCCTTCTACAGCATTTTATATTTTTTCTACAATAATTTTTTAAATTAATATTTCTTTTATAGATTGCTGTTGTGGCTGTAATGTGCAAACCCCACAGATGTCCACACATAAGTTTTACAGGAAACATATGTGTGTAAGTATGATTTTAATAAGTAGTGCATGTATATTTTAATTGAACTGGTAAATTCCGTAGCATTTTGATCAGTGTGTGCCAGCAATATTTAAAACTCACATTCAATGATTTATAGGTTAGTTCTTAGAAACAAGCAACCAGTGATAGCATATTTCAGTACTTTTAAATGGAACAAATAAATAATTTGTTAGAACATTAGAGAACAAAACAGTGGACACCCTGTTACTGGACAAAAGAAATACGGATATTTGAGCTGCCTTCATTCCAGTGTCAGAAATTTAAAATGTATTTGGATTAGAACAGTAAAAAAAAAAAAAAATTCTAATAAATGCTTTTTAGATTTCTCAAATTTAGACATATGGAAGAATTAGCAGAAGCATGAATGTGGTCTAGGTGGGAGGGTTAAACAGGAGAGATGTTTTCTTGTGTATGTTACCAAAAGAGCACCGAGGTAGGTATTGATCCAGACAGGGAAACATGGGTCCTGTCATTTGCCCTACAAGTTTAAATCCCTAAAATAATAGTGATGCAGTATCTTGGAAACACATGTTAATAGCATTCCTTCATGTAGTTATCTTGTTTATTTATTAGTAGAAAATACATTATCTACAGGTACCGCCTGGGCGAGCTGTTCTGCTAGGGTCCGAAGTGCAGCTCGCTTGCTACCAGGATCTTAGGGCTATGGTCAGTACGTGAGTTGGGCTGTGGAACCAAGCTCTAATGTCCCTCCTTCTCGTTCTTCCACTGTCTTGGCAGGTACTGCCCTGGTGGGCCTGATTCGGATTTTGAATATTCAACCCAGTCTTACACTGGATATGAGGTAAAAGCAGTTAAGGTTGCCCTGACGCAATGTCACATTGTATTTTACCCACCACATGGTTTTTGTAAGAACTAGCTGTCTTGAAAGTTTTGATTGTTTTTTTTCTCATTATAAAAGCTGCTCATTCACCAAATATTTGCTTCAGCTCTGCTAGTTTTATATATTGTCATAGAATCGCTGGAGAATCACTGACGTAAGCACTTACTACTGATGTATTTCAACGACTGTCGGAAGTGCTTTATTTGTAGTAAGCTTTACAGCAGTGGCTGGGAGGCAGACACTGTAACTTTCCCACTTTGACAGGTGAGGACACAGGGGTGTAGAACAGCTGGCAGCTGGCACAGACATGCTGCTCCTCCCTCTGCACTCTTGCCACTGTGACTTCACGCTGCCCCTTCAGTGAAACTCAGAAGACCCCTGGACTTGTGGAATTGGCGTGCTGACAGTAGAAGGGAGGTGATAAGGAGACACCAGCAGATGCTAGGCAGAGACGTGAGGCTGAGTGAGACGAAGGTGGCTGTGGCGGGTGACAGTAGGACAGGATTCTAGCTGAGTGCCAAAGGACAAGATGGAGCCGCTCCTGAGTGTCAGGTGCTGCCTTCCTAATATAGGGAGCATTGGGAAAAGAGGGCACAGACAAGGTGGCGTGGGGTGTCCTGGAGGGAGTGGACGCCTGGAAAGCCACTGAGGTAGGGGTATAAACCAGATTTTTGTTACGTGTGTCAGGAAGAGCCCTCGGGGTTTAAAGCAGGGGAATGTGCAGTTCTATTTAGTTTTTTTTTTTTTTTAAAGATCATTTTGATGGTCATATGGAAAAAGGAATAGGGTGGAGACAAGAGTGAGAACAGGAGGGTAGTCTTCAGCTTTGGAAAAAACCATCCTCTTCGGAAGATAGCAGAGGCCAGCGAACTACTAGCTTTTTCTTGTCATAAGTGGCTTTCGTCTTTCTCTCCATACTGTAACAATACAAAAAGGAATCATTCAGTGAAGACATTCCTGTCCCCAAGCCTCCAGCCACTTCCCCTCCCCCCACAATACTCATCCAAGGCTGCTGGGTGCTCTGAATCCCTCAGAGCTTTCTTTGTTTTGTAGTCCAGGCTGGTCATGAAGTCACTGTGTAGCCCAGGCTGGCCTTGGACACATGGTAGTCCTCCTGCCTCAGTTTCTCAAGTATTGGGATTGCAGGTGTGTGCTACCACGCCTGGCTTATGTGGTAGTGGGGAATCAAAACCAGACTCTTGCTCTCACTATCAAGTGCTTTAGCCACTGAGCTGTACTCCCTTCCCCCTTCAGAGGTATTTATGGCTATAAAAGTATGTATATATTTTTAACTTACCCTTTTACATGTAAAATAGTGTATGTTAAGTTAGGCATGGTGGTGCATACCTGTAATCCCAGCACTTGGGAGACTGATGATGCAGGAGGATTGCCATGAATTTGAAACCAGCCTGGCTACATAGTGAGTTTAGGACCAGCCTGGACTGTAGACCGAGACCCTGTCACACACAGAAAAAGTAACGTAGTGTGTGAGAACAGCATTCTTTACCTTGCCCTTTTCGTTTTCATCATAGCTCAGAGAACACTCGAGATGTGATCAGAATATAAGATGAATGTCTAATCGTTAAAAATATATTACAGTAAATGCCACATTGCCACTCATCCTCCCCAGAACACTGCCCCTTGCTGCAAACACACATGTCCCTTTGTCCCTGCTACTTTCCAAAGCAGTTCTGGAAGCCTTTTTTCTTGAGTATCTTTATGAGTGTAATCAAAGATGTGATAGAGATGTGATGGGGTGTCCTCACCCACTTTCCTTCACAGGATCTGGCTGTTCCCCAAAGTCAAAGTGACCATGAAAGGTAAACATTTTGGATCAGTTTGGGACTGCAGGGTAGCCACAATAGTTCAACCAAATACACAGAAGAGTACTTTCGGAACTGTGTCAGGAAGCGGCAGGATGACAGGGTACGGGCTTTTTGAAATGGGGGATTTTGACAAGGATAAATGGCAATGTGGATTTTTACTTTAAAATTTTTTTTTTAATTTAAAAATTCACTGTATTTGTAGATCACACCTTGTATACCACTGCACTGTTTGGTGGCTGCAGGGTGTGCCTTGTAAGATGGTAGCATCGAGGCTGTTTGCTAATGGTTACAAGCCATGTGTGCTTAGGAAATTTGTTTAAAGGTTGTTTGACCCATAAATCTTTTAAGCGTGTATGCACATCAGTGTGAGTAACTGAACACATCAGTGACCCTGGGGTTTCGTAAGCATGTACACAAAAGACAGATCTGATCCCAGCAGATCCCTGCTCTTGAGGTGCTAACAGTGGAGGCAGGAGGGGAATGACCAGGGACCTGGATGGAGAGCAGGGACTCCCAGCCAGATGCCACACAGGGCACCTGGTGAGACTGGGAAGATGGGACGCAAGCTATTCAAAACCATAGAGCTTTATTTTTAATAGAGCCATTCAGAACTACTTTTTGTTTTTAATTTGAGGTGGGCATTGACAGAATGTCTCTGTTCTTTCTTAGCCGACCTCCATGAGAGCTATTCGTGCCAGATATGATCCCTATCTGCAGACAAGACACCGAATAGAACAGGTAAATTCTGAAAAAATGTTTTTCTCGTTTTTAAATGATTTTTATTAGTGTATATTAGTTTTATAAAATATTGGATTTCGATATGGTATTTTCTTTTCCTTTTTTTTTGAGACCGGGTCTCACTCTGTAAACCAAGCGGGCAGTGTGGTACTTTCATATGTGCATATAACATACTTGATTATATTCTCCTTCCTTATATCCCCCAAAAAAAGCACTTTAAAAAATTTAAATCTCTATGCCTAATAAGGTATTACTGCTTCAGTATGAAATTTCTCTTTTATAAATTTCTAATGCTTGTCCAAGGAAAGGAGGCTGTTGTGCAATGCCTGGCGTGGCAGAGGGCAGTGCATTGTTTTGAGGCTGTTATTTTCTTTAAGGGCTTTACATTTCCTAGGTCTTTTTGTAGTCTCCAGAAAGCCACTTAGTATGACTTCGTGGAAGGAAAGCATGTGAAGATTCTTAGTTTGAATGGACTGAATTTTAGATTCCATAGCCAGATTAGGAAGCTTGGGTACTGGCTTGGCAAGGGAGAAGGGAGGGCTGAGCGGCCCAGGACCTCAGGGACTTACAGGACCGTTCTGTCTTATGATTTTGATGGTGGCTATAAACGAACCATTTATCAGAACTCATCCATTGTATATTTAAAGTTAGTGGGTTTTATTACACATAAATTACACTGTAACTTAATTGATTAAAAGCAAGTACTGTTGGGCTGGAGGAATGGCTCAGTGGTTAAAGCACTAAGTCAAGAGCTGAGTAACTGAGTTCGATCCCTAGCACCACGTAAGCCGGGTGTGGTGATGCACACCTGTAATCCCAGCACTCAGGAGGCTGACGCAGGAGGATTGCCATGAGTCCAAGGCCAGCCTGCACTCCATAGTGAGTTCAGGACCAGCCTGGGCTACAGAGTGAGACCCTGTCTCAAATAAATAAAAACAAAAACAAAAAATAAAAGCAAATACTGTGTAAATGACTTTGCACTGTTTAGGAAATCTGAACATAATACAGATTTTCTTTTCCGAGTTTATTTTGAACTTGTCTGATTTTAAAAATGTCAGCCTCATTTATAACTGTTATAGTAACTTATGGTAGGGCAAATATGAAGCCTGAAATACAAAGTGGTATATGTTAAAGTCAGTTAAGTTGCTTCAGTGTTTATGTGTCCTCTGTGAACAACCACAGATATAGATGTATTCTGTTAATGTCTATGTATAGGCATGTGCACCCACAGACACACCAATTGTTTGCTGTTTTCAGAAAACAACTATAAAAAGATACCCTCTTTTCTGTAGGGAGTACAGACATCCTTTACGTTTACATAGTATGTTAATTCTAGTTCATAATTTGACACTTTGCTTGACCTGACCCTGGTTTCCTCAAGCCTAATTTGTAGCAAGAAATTTGAATACCTATTTTTAAAAATTAGAATCATGGCTTATTGTAGTTGACAGAATGAAAAATTTGTGCCATTCTGTTCCCTAGTAGAGGAGACAAAATATTTCATTTTTAATCAATCTGACATTCACTGTCAAGTTTTCTTCCCTCCAGAAAGCAGGCTTAAGGGGCCACCTGTGCCCACAGTCTTCAATTTGAACCTGATTTCTTGATTTTTCTTTCTAGTCTGGAGTTCTTTTTTCTCCCATTGTATGAAGTCCCGATTATGCCACATCATCATGCATGCATAATTGTATCATAATCAGAAATGCATCTTTCTTGTCCTCTAGGCTTACCACAGACTCTGACTCAAAATAAACAATACATAAATATTTCTTATTTTGTTTATTGTATTATATTATCTTTACTGCTTTCTAGTTTATAGTTTTTGTGTCTCTAAATTTCCATATAGCTCTAGGTATTGAAATCAGTTTTTCTTCTTTATTTTAGTATTTGCTCTTCATTTTTATTTAAGAAGTAATTTCTTTCAGATGAGATTTTTTAATCCACATATTAACAAAGTATGTTTAATTGCTTCCCATTTCTAAACTATATTGATGAAACATGCAAGATAAAATTAGAAATTTTGCAATACTCCCTAAAGAACAGTTGTTTGTACCTTTCTAATGCTGCCAAATTTGTATTCTTTCAGTTAAAACAACTTGGTCACAGCGTGGATAAAGTGGAATTTATTGTGATGGGTGGAACGTTTATGGCCCTTCCGGAAGAATACAGAGATTATTTTATTCGAAATTTACATGATGCCTTATCAGGACATACTTCCAACAATATTTATGAGGCGGTCAAGTAAGAGATTCTTATGTTATCTCTCTGTCCAAGGTGGCACCAGTTTATCCTCCTCGGTGCAGGCTCCTGAGACACTTCTGTTCTGCATCCTGTTCTTCTTTCTTGCACTCGGCCCTGCTTTGTAGGATAGAATTACGTTCATGGAATAATCCTTTTATTGTAAAGATGAAAAAGAACAGTGGACTTGGTGGCACATGCCTGTAGTCCCAGCCACTCAGCCAGAACAGGAAGGTCGAAAGCTGGAGGGCAGTCTGGGAGTGTGTGAGGCCCAGTAAACAAAATGAACATGGTCCAGTGGTACAGTAGTGTTCTCAAGTGCAGAGGTCCTCAAGAGATGGTCTAGGAAAATCTTTGCGGACTTAAGCTGGTGTAAACTGCTATTCAAACCAGGACTAGTTTTGGTAGGGTTGGTTGAGAGGACTTAATACTGTCAGAAACATGTAGCTGCTATAAAATCAACAAAATAGTGACTATCTTTAAAAACTTAACTATTTATCAGTGGGCTCTATCTTAATCTGTTTTGTGCTACTGAAACAAAATACCTGAGGCTAGATAATTTATAATAAACTAATTTATTGTGTCATGGTTATGGAGGCTGGGAAGTCGGATATAAAAGTGTCAGCATCTAGGCTGGACCTTCTTGCTACGTCACAGAAAAAGGGCAGGGGACACAGAAGGAGGACTGATTTACCCATTTATAACAGTATTATCTCGCTCATGAAAGCAAAAACCTCCTACCTCTTAATATTGCTACATTGGCAGTTCAGCATGGAGTTTGGAGAGGGCAGACATTCAAACTAGAAACTCACTCATGAATTCTAATTGACAAAACAAGAGAATTATGAATCCTTTCAGTACCACATACAGAGTTTAGCAGGCTTCCTATGAAGTTCAGTGATTTGTTTCTGGTAAGTTGAGCATGCTCAGAGAGTTAAGTGCTGGGATGGAAATGCCGGGACTGAAGGACCTGAGGTGTACAGAGGGTCAGACCCCCAACCGGAGGGTGAGATGTAGGTGCAGAAATGGGACGCAGCTTTGGAACGGTGGGTGAGGGTGACACGGGGTGCTGAGATGGAGTCACGCGTGGTTACTGAAGTGCCAGACAGGGCGCCCGGAGGTGAGCCTGGAGTGTTGGGTGAAGACCCGATTATATGTACTTGTGAGGAGTTGGAGTCTTATTTGAAGTGCAGTAAGAAGTGGATGGTTTTATACAGGAATGCCATGTTCTGGATAATGGGTAAGATTGTTGTGGCTACTCTTCAGCTTATGGTTAAGGGGTAAAAGAGTGACAGTGGAAAGCTGAAAGGACCATCTGACTCTGTCTGCCCTGCCCCAGACCGTCGGTAGCAGTTGTGATGGAAAAGAGGCTGGGGGTGGAAGGAGGGCATCCAGCGCTTGACACCAGGGTCTGGGTTGTAGTCGGTGGCCGGAGGGCAGTGCAGTGAGCTGAGGTGGAAAAGGCAGAAGGAGGAGCAGGTTGTAGGAGAAGAACAAAGGATGTGAATACATTAAGTCATTAAGTTTGAAATGCCAGTGATAACATTCGTATGGAGGGGTCAGGTGGATACAACCACAGTAGCCTGGACGGTGCCACAGATTAGGTGTGATCAGCTCTCAGATGAAAGGGCCAGGGGAGTAGATGCAGGCTGTGGGAGAGTCTCACGTCGTCTCGGTATGCTAAGTGAGAAAGCAGTGTGTAGAGCAGTCCTTACAGTGTGATCCCATCATTTAGGTGCACGTGTGTGTGCATGTGTGCACACGTGTGTGTTTGTGTGTTTAAAGAGAGAAGAGGCCAGGGCTAGAGGAATAGCACAGCAGTTAGTGTGAACCTCGCAAGGGCAAGGCCCTGAGTTTAATTACCTCCCATCACATGTTGGGTGTGGGGGTGCACACCTATAATGCCAGCACTTGGGAGGCTGAGGCAGGAGGATTGCTGTGTGTTCAAGGCCAGCCTGGACTACATAGTGAGAACCTATCTCAAAAAAAAAAAAGCAGCAGTACAACTATAGTCATGATAGGCCTTGCAGCTGAGAGGGAGGGGCTTGGGAAACGTGAGGAAAGGAACATGTTTATGTGTGTTCTGTGTACCCAGCATTGTGACAGGTGCTTGGTTCATTTACTTTTAATTCACCTACTGAACACTTAAGCCTTTGAGTTAGGTGTTGTCTTTAAAGATGAACAGATAAGGCAAAAAAAAAAAAAGTGAAATAACTTGCCCAAAGCCACACAGGAAATGACAGCAAGGTGGGAATACATACTCCAGGCAGGCTGGTTATAGCTCCATCTAGAGTGTTTGCCTAGCATACAAGAAGCCCTGGGTTCGAACTCAGCAAAGTAAACCCTAGTCAGCAAAACAAACCCTAGTCAGCTTTGATTTCAGAGCCTGACCTCTGCGAGAGCGCCAGAAATTATTTTAGGTGTAAAATTGCAGTGTGTGTGTGAGCAGGCTGTGCATGTTTGTGTGTTTGTGTGCCTGTGTGTACCTCATCAGAGCTTGGAAGTATGAGAAGAAATGTGGTCTCCGTTTGCTTTTGTCTTAACCACCTTTAGGCTTGTTCCACTTCTGGTTTTGTGGAAAACGAGGGGAACTTTATATAGCTCAGTATAAGGTTGTTCAAATTGTGTCATCTCTCAGAGTTTTTTATGTAGTGATTAGTAGGACCAGATTTTGAATGGGCGCTTGGGTGGCTTTATTCTCCATAAATAAAGCATGTAGTGGGCTTAAGTAAATGTGTGAATGGATTTTGAACAAATGACCACGTGTTGATAGCTACCGAACTTGGCAGGATTGTCTTTGGAGTTGGCAATAGAGGCATATCTATGTTTGATCCCTACTTTCCTTATTAATCTTTGGATTTGTAAAAATGAAAAAAATAAGAGCTTTTGTTATACTTTTAATACCATGGGTAGCTGGAGGGCTTCTGTAGAGTTGACTCCTCGGACAGTGCTGGTAAACAACCAGCCTACTTTCCTTTGATTGACTTCAGGAAATGTGACAGATAATCCTGTGTCCCTGAGTCCCAACTTTCTGCAGTGTGGTCTGTTTCCACAGGGGTTTTCGTAGCAGGATCAGATGGTGACTATTTTTACTGCTCATTCAGAACCTCGATCATTCATGAATGAGTCATACTTAGTAAAATGCTGAAGTCTTCAAACTTTTTAGAGGAGTGATGACATCATTCATATTATTCCCCTTGATAGCTTCAGGAAAATGTAATGGAAGAAACAAACTTAATGAGTTCAGAACCAGAGACTTTGGAAAGGCAGTAGTACCTCAGTCGTCTCAGGCTGAGGTTTATTCAGCTCCAGAAATCCCCCAGGCCATTAAAGTTTTGTTCCCAAGCTTGCACTCACATGCTGGCATGCTCCTTTTGGGGTGCAGGCTTCATGTTGGAGACTTCGCATATTAAGTGAAATTAAGCCATAAATATCTTAAATATGCGCCTCTCCCCATCAGAGTTTGCCACAAAGCTTTCCACTGTCTGCAGGTTGGGCCCCTGGGTGGAGGGCAGCAGGGCCAGCTGTGTTCCACATGACGAGTGTCTGAGATGTAGCTACTTTGCCATTTTCATCAAGTGAAATTCTAGCCATTGTGCTTTATTCTTGATGTGTCATTTTATTTGTGCAGAAATGTCTTAGTTCCTAGTGGTGTTAAAAAGTGTCGTCTGTCTGGGGTGAAAATGCGCTGATGTGTCAAAACTAGCTCACTTTGGCTCACAATGTCTCTGTCCAAAATGCCCCCCCGGGAGAAGGAAGCCTCTCTGGTAGTGGGCTCAGCAAAGCCAGTGTTGTTTGTTTCTATTCTTGAATTTACCTCAAGAGGGCAACAAACACTTTACTTTTCAGAGAAAAATTTATACACGATTTGAGTCTTCACTGCAACAAATCTCGTGAATGGCCCTCAGGAAATAATAAAACTGCAGTCCGGGAGCTGTAAAACCATCCCTAAAGCTGCGCCGCGGCTCTGCGGGCTTAGCTCTCCCGCGCTCTGCTTTTATGAGGCAGCGTGAACAAAGCCGACTTGGAGACTCATGCTTGCTTTGTCAGAGTAAAATTTTTTTCATACCAAACTCCCTCTAACAGAGCTGGTGTCTGTTGTTAAAGAAACTTTATTTGAAGAAGTAGTGGTGCGATGCGCTGGGAGCTAGGTGCAGAAAAGAGCTTCCACATGCTAGCAGCATCGTGAAATAAGGAGCATGCCACAGCGGCTGTTCCGACATACTGTGTGCTTTTCAGAATTTTTGACTGCTGTTCTCTGCCTTACGCTGGGCGGAGGGTGTTCATGAAGACTGGTTGGTTCACCCCCGTTGGTCTGCCTTTCTCAGGTGCAGAGTGATGAGCTGAGGCATCCTTTGCTGGTAAACAGTATTTTTGGTTCTCACTTGCTAACTGTACAGGTAAAGCAATGCTTTCATTAGCTTAGAGAATGTATTTTGAAAGGTAATTTGTAACTAGGTTAGAAATTACATCTTCGGCGGTGCTTCAAGGGCTGGAGTCCTCGTTCACACCGGGCTCTAGCTTGTAGCGTTAGCTCAAGTGCCCCACCTTGCCTTCATGTTCCTGGCGCAATAAAGGCGGGCTTCTCACTTAAAGATGAGGAGTTACTGAGCAGCCCAACAAGGTGAGCGTCTTTATTACTTGTGACAAGTTTGTAATAAGAAGTACATAGTATCCTTACAGGTAGAAAATCTAGGCAGCTCGGCGGACAGAGATCAGTCCCAGGACAAAGCAGGTGTGGTCCCCGGCTCTCAGCACTCGTTACTTATCCTCCAGAGTCTCGGGAGAGCTGCCGTCACTGTGACTGTCATCCCTGGAAGCCGCGGCTCTGGAGGTGAAGAGGACCACTGTGGGATCTGAGTCACCCATTCACCCGGATGCAGATGTTGCCAGATAACTGAGAACAACCTTTTAAAAGAGTTTTATTCCTTTTTAATCAGCTCTACCCAGAAGCGTTTTTACGTTCAGTCTTTAATGCTCCTTGGCTGTTTTCACAAGATGCAGTTTAAAAGGGTAGTTACCCATCAAGAGGTGGGTGAGTCATACTTTCTCCCTTGGAATTTTAAATTCATTTCCGTTTCTCCCCCCTCCCACCACCCATCAATGGCTGTAAATCCTCCAACTGTGTCCTTATAGGTTTTGGGACAAGCTAGAGCACTAGATAATGCTGGGTACCAGACTCCAGAGACAACTTTGTAGACCTGCAGAGGAAGCGAAGCAGCATATGGAGGGTCAGAAATGACTGTGTCGTGCCTTGCTGCCCGGGCCTTATTTTGAGTGGGCCTCGTGACCTTCTGAATTTCTGTACTTTCTTTGAGTCTGGTACTCCCTGTCTCACTTTATATATTGACCACTTCCCCTGCTTTTCCTTCTTTTTCCTTTTTTGAGATAAGTCTCGGGCTGTAGTCCAGGCTGGCCACTAACTCTGGGCAGTTCTCCTGCCTCAGCCTTCCGAGTGCTGGGACTTACAGGAGTGTGCCATCATACCAGGCCAATTTTTATGTGATGTTGGGGGATTGAATTCAGGGCCTTGTGCACAGTGGCAGGCGCTCTAACCTTGGAGCTCCTCCCTTAACCCCACATCTTCATAGACACTGACCGGGGTCCTCAGCAATGGCTGGGTAACCTCAGATGCAATCTGTTCCCTTAAAGGAGATAGTAGTTTTTCTTCCAGGATTTTATTTGAAACAAAAACGGAGCGAGTTTCCCAGTGACCCCCATATGCCAGTCAGTAGATTCTGCACCACCTGTTTGTCGTGTCTGTCATTTGACTGTCCATTGTGTTCAGTATTTGGCCTTTTTCTTTTAAGTAAATTTGCATGTAATGAAGCACACAGCTCTTACGTGAACAGTTGGGTTAGTTTGGACAAATGCGTATGCCACAGAACGTTGTCATCACGTCAGAGAGTTGCCTGTGCCCCTTCCTAAGAAATCTTTACCTGTACCTTTCAGAGGCAACCATGTTGATTTTTTTCCTCACTAGATGAACTTTGCCTATTCTTAAACTGAATATAAATAAAACCATCTAGCATAGAATATTGTGTGTAAGATTTCTGTCACAGTGCATAGTACCTTGAGATTTCATCAGTGTTAGTAGGCATTTTAGTACTTGCTTCCTTTTTATTGCCAAGTAGTATTCCAGCATTTCTTTATCCATCCTTTCATTGGTGGACACCTTGGCCATTTCTAGTTTGTGGCTACTAGAATGGACCTTCCCTGAACATTGTTATTCAAGTCTTTGTGAATATATGTATTTATTTCCTTGGGTACTAACTAGAAATAGAACTACTAGGTTTGTTTAGTTTTATACGAACCTGCCAGCCACTTTTCCAAGTGATTGTACCATTTCTACTCCCACCAATAATGGGTGAGCATTTGATTGTTCCACATCCTCAGTAATATGATGTCGTCTGACCCTTAGTCCCAGGGTATGGGTAGGCCACTTTTCCAAGTGATTGTACCATTTCTACTCCCACCAATAATGGGTGAGCATTTGATTGTTCCACATCCTCAGTAATATGATGTCGTCTGACCCTTAGTCCCAGGGTATGGGTAGGTGTGTGCACAGACCTGTGTCTTCTGTGCTGTGGCCTCATGCGTGCCAGACAAGTGCTGTATTACTGAACTACACCTAATCTTCCAGCCCTTCGAATGTTAGCCATCTGGTGGGAGTGTAATAGTGTCTTATTGTGGTTTTAATTTGCATTTTCCTGATGACTAGTGACATCAGGCTCTAGTATTGCTTGTTCTATCTGAATATATTTCCTTTGTGAAGCAACTATTAAAATATTTTATTGGTTTGTTTATTGGGTTGTTATGAGTCCTGGATACCAGTCCTTTGTCCCATCATTATTTATGTAAATATGAAAACTCTGTCTGTGGTTTGACTGTTCACTTTATTAAGGATATCCTTGAGCAGAATCAAGAGGGTCTAATTTTGCAAATTTTCCTTTTATGGTTATTGTTTTTTGTATTGTTTCTAATAAGCCATTACATGTTCCCAAGGCATAAAGATTTTCTCTAGTGTTGTCTTCTAGCTATAGTTTTGGGTTTCATATTTAGGATTTATTACCCATATTGAATTAATTTTTATGTGTAGTGTTTCAACATCATTGCTTTAAAGCTTTTCCCATTCAGATTGCATCACTTGTTCGTTAAAAATCACAGGACTGTGTGCGTGTGAGGCTGGACTGTGTGCGGGACTGGCTCCCCTTCTGCTGATGGGCTTCGTTACTTAGGCTGTTGCTACCATACCCGGTTACCATAGCCTCTTAGAGTACTTTGAAGTCAAGTAATGTAAGTCTTCAAGTTTGTAATTGTTTTTCAGTATTGCTGAAGTACATAGTCTAGGTCCTTAGCATATTTAATAAAGTTTAGAATCACTAATTTCTATTAAAAAGTGATACGGAGAGTTAGGTTGTGTTAAAACTCTAACAAGAGAACGGGCAATCTCTTGAGCCACTAATTCATGAATATTGTCTACCTGCTTATTTTTTAGGTTTTATTTAATTTCTCTCAGCAATCTTCGATGTAGAGGTTTTGGAATAAGCCATTTGCAAATTTTTTCCCAAAATCTCTTTGTTAAGACTGTAAAATACCATTTTCAGATTGTTTGCTGTAAGTGCATATACTGTTGGTTTTTATTTAATTACCTTGTGTCATAAGACCTTACTCAATTCATTTAGTTCTAGAAGTTAATTTTGTAAATCTGATTTTTCATCATGAACAATCATGTCATCTGCAGAAACAGTGAAAGTTACTATTTCCACTTGAATCTGTGTGTGTGTGTGTGTGTGTGTGTGTGTGTGTGTGTGTGTGTATTCTTGTCTTCTCGTTGCAGTGATTAGGACATTCGATACAGAGTTTCCAGTGATGTAGGAAAACATTTACTATTCAATGTAAAGTGCAGTGTTTGGGGGGTTTTGTAGATACTTTTATTACATTGAAGAATTTAAGAGGTTTATTGTGAGAGCTTTCATCGTTAACTCATCTGTATGGTGCTTTTTGCATCTTTCAAAAAAGATTGCATGGTTTTCCTTCCTTATTGTGGTAAAGTAGATTATTTTGATTTTTTTCATGTTAAGTAGCCTTTTATTACTAGATTAAACCCTATCTGCTCATAGCGTATCA
Source organism: Ctenodactylus gundi (assembly GCA_004027205.1). Lineage (NCBI taxonomy): Eukaryota > Metazoa > Chordata > Mammalia > Rodentia > Ctenodactylidae > Ctenodactylus > Ctenodactylus gundi. Next base: position 485,864 of record PVKB01000373.1, read on the forward strand.
TCTCTTGTTTATATCTCTGCGTTCAACTTGTACATGGTTTTTGTTTTGTTTTGTTTTTTTGAGACAGGGTCTCACTTTGTAGTCCAGGCTGGTTCTGGCTCACTGTGGAACTCAGGCTGGACTCGAACTCATGGCAGCCCTTCTATTTAAACCTCCCGAGTGCTGGGATTACAGGTGTGCACCACCAGGCCCGGCTCATGTGATGCTTGGGAATCAAACCCAGGGTCTTGGGCTTGCAAGGCAAGCATTTAACTGAGGAAATGTCTAGGAAAGGATTTTTGTGTCTAGGTTGATAAGGAAGCCCAGTGAAATTTCCTTTCTGTGGTGTCATTTGTCAGTTTTTGGTGTTAGTGTTACACTGATCTCACAAAACAAGGAAGTATTCCCTCCTCTCTGTTTTTAGAAGCAGTTCATATAAGGTGAATGCTATTTCTTCCATATTGTTTACTACAACTCGCCAGTGAAACTATCCAGGGCTGATATTTTCTTCTGGGAGGATTGTATATGATTCATCACTTCCTTTAACAGATGTACCATTATTGAGATTTTCTGTTTCATCTTGATTTAGCATATATTTTTCAAGGTTTTTGTGTGTTTTATTCAAATTGTCTGACTTTTCAATACTAAATTGTTCCTAAGGTTCTCTTATATTACTTTTTAATGTCTGTCAGATCTTAATGATCACCCCTCTTTCAACCCTAGTATTGATAATTTACAGTTTCTCTTTTTTCTTGATAACACTAATTAAGGCCTTATCAGTTGTGTTGTTCTTTTCAAAGGATTAAGTTTGCTATCATTTCCTCTACATTCATTACTATTTTTATTTTTATCCTTTGCTTTCTATGGGTTTGCATTGCTCTTCTTTTCTAGGGATCTTAAGGTACAGAAGCCAGGCTATGATTTTTCCCCTATTTTTATTAACATATATTTGCAATAAATAATGATTACAATGAAGTTGAGTATTTTATGCACATATATATCACATCAACATTACAAACCCTTCTCGTTTTTGGCCCTCCCACACCTTCCACTTACCCCCTAATTCCCACTGTCACACCCTTTGGTTCTGTAGAATGCCTCTATTTTGGGTTTCCCAAATCAGAGAAACCATGCGGTATTTGACATATTTAACCTTCAGCATCTGACTCACCTCACCACTCAAATCACCTCTCTGTAGCTCAGCTTCCCACCCCTAGAATGGGCTGTAGTGGCCAGATCTTGATGCCCCTTCTCTAGGTACAACAGAGCCCTTTATTGGAACAATTTGCAAAAAAAATCCTTTTACTTTGTATCTTACTGTATATTTGTTGAGATTCTTCAACATGACCTCGCCCACCAGCCCACATAGGAACAGAACAATGAAGTTCATAAGGCTAGAAAATGTGACAAAGTAAAAGAAGTTAAATTTTAAATTCTTTTGCTGAGTGCTGAAAGGTAAATATTTGTACATTCAAATGATATTCAGGTTGTCATTACATCAGTCAGTTTACTTAGGATAAACTTACCTCAAAGACTGAACGAGTGAATTACTACATTAAATGAACTGAAGTCTGTTTCGATTTACTGCATTAAATGAACTTAGGTCTATATCACAAAAGTATGTTACACATGAAGCAACAGATATAATGGCATAGTTAGTTATTTCAGAATTTTCTTGAACTTCCACAAATCGTTTACTCACATTTCACTAATTACTAACACTTTTCCATATTTAACTTATCATTTTATCTACCTATCCATCCATAAATTCATGTGTACATATTTTTAAAAGATTATATATCAATTCCCTGTGTTGAATATAATTATTATGTTTTTCAAACTAATATACTACTAAAAATAATAGTTATGGAGGGAAGTTTCATAGATTTTATGATACAGCTGGTACTATTTTAGTAGGATTGTACTCAAATGATTCAAATACCAGTTGTCTTAGTTACTTTTTTGTTGCTGTGACTCAATAACTGACATCCACAAATTTAGGTGAGTAACAGTTTATTCTAGCTCACAGTTTCAGAAGGTCACAGACCATTCAGGGTTGGCTGGCAGCAATGCAAGTTCATGGCAGAAGCAGAGGTGGAGGCAGCTTCTCACATCACAAACAGAGAGCCAGGTCAAGGCAGGTTGGGACTAGTCCTCCAAGGAAGGCAGGAAGCGCTTATATGTCCTTCCACCTCTCATCCCAGTGATCAGCTCCTCCTGAATCGAGGTGTGGAAGGTGTGGTAAACCCTCACTACATGCCTGTAATCCACCCCTCCAGACTAAGCCCCAATCTCCCAACAGCACATGGTTCCATAAAGAACCTATAACATTCAAATACATGAGACTTTTGGGGGACGTTCCAGATCCAAACCATTATGCCAATCTATTTTGGTGGTGGTGTTACTCTTTTCTCTTTAAATGTTTTCTTTCCTCCATGTTCTTTGTTGCTGCTTGTCTCTCTGTCTCAAAGATTCTGTCAAATATTTTCGGCAGTGCTGGGTTGGAGGTCTCAGATTTCTTTAGGAATTCTTTTTTACTTTCCCTTCAATTTTCAGGGATAATTTTGCTGGATACAATAACCTGGGTTGTCACTTGCTGTCTCTTACAGCTTGAAAGATTTTGCCCCAGTCTCTTCTGGCCATTAAGGTCTGCAGTGAAAAATTTGCAGTATTCCAATAGGCTTGCCTTGGTAGGAATAATGTCTGTTTTTTTCTTGCTGCTTTTAATAGTCTCTCTTTATGTTGTATTTCTGAGGTTTTTATTATGGTATGTTGTGGCAAGTCTTGTTGCTGATTGAGGATGTTATTCTATAAGCTTCTTGTACTTGAAAATTTATTTCTTTGTCTAGATTTGGGAAATTTTCTTGGATGATTTCAGTGAATGAATTTTTTATACCTTCCATGCTGTCTTCTGCTTTCTTCCACACCCATAATTCTGAGATTGCTTCGTTTTGAATCATCCACTTATTTCTTATTTTGGAGCTGTGCCCAGTTATGGCATTTGTTTCCTCAGCCTTGTGTTCAAGGTCTGAAATTCTGTCCTCACAATGTTCAAGTCAGCTTCCCCTGCTTTCAAATGTATTTTTATATTCTGAATTTCAACTAGATTTCTTTTCAAAATTCCCACTTCTTCATCAGAATGTTCCTTCGTATCTTGCATTTACTGATTTATCTCAGCCAGCTTTTTATTTGTGGCTTCTGTTTGCTCCGTAAGCTTTGTATTCATCAGGACCACTGTTCAGTAAGTTCTTCTTTAAGCCTGCTGATCATTGCTTGCATTTCCTTTGAGAATATCTTATTTGAACTGGCTGTTAGACTCATTTATTTGCTTTTTGACTTTTTTTCCCTATAAGCTTCACTATTTCTGGGCCCATGACATTGGTTTCTGGGGTCTCAGCCATTTTTGTGGGTGTCCTGTTGCCCTGTCTTCTTCCCATGTTTCTGTTGTTAGGGACTTCACTTTTAAAGGCCTGGCCTAGAGGTTTCTTTGAATGTCTATGAGGTTGTGTGGAAGGGGGAGGGAACCAAAATTTCTCTGAATTCTGTGCTGGGAGTAGGCAGTGAGGGAGGACCTATCAGTCTGATGGCCTCTGAGATTTCTTGTTCACCCCCAGCTCTCCCACCTGTCCTGGCTTCCCTCAACAGAGGGCAGGGTTCTCTACCCTTGGAGGTGCTGCTACTATCAACCAGGCCATTCAGGAGGTCAGCAGCCTTTCTTCTCCACAACTGTCTCTTGTGCCAGTTTCTTCGTAGGCACTGCTTAAGAGAGACCCCAAAAGCCCTGGTGTGCTCTTCTGAGCTTTCTTTTACTCTAAACAGTTCAGTCTTGGGCTCTTTTTAAAAAATGCCTCCTGCTTATGTCACTGCCTTTTATGGCTGCTGAGCACTGCTTCTTGTTTAAACTCCAGGAGGCCTGTCTAGGGGGATCTTGCATTGCGTTTGTAGTGTGCACTACCTTGCAGGCACATTTTTTGGAAGATGGAACCATCAGCTGCTGCCAATTCCCACTTCTGGATCTGTGCATACCTTAGCCAGAAGTTCTGGGCTCCAGGCTTTCCTCCATCTGTGGATGTCAACAGCTCAGTTGGCCTAATCCTGGTTCTTGTGCTGCTGTTTTCCTCCACTTCTGATATCTCTTCAGGGTTTTGGGCCTTCCCATGGCTTCCTTTCAGTTGTTGGGGTGCTCATTCCTCTCCTGTCTCAGTCAGAGCTTCTGGGCTTCAGGTGGGCTTTCCTCCATCTGCACGTGCTGGCAGCTCCCAGCCATTCACATTTGGTCTGGGATGGCTTGCTGGGCTGCTGTTTACCTCTGCTTCCAACATGTTTGGGGAGTTTTGACTTTCTCATAGCCTCCTTTCAATTGTTGGCATACTCCTTCCTGTCCTAGCAATGTTGAAGAAGTGGTTTTTGACTATATTCTTAACTTTTTAAGTGGGTCCATGAGGAGACATTGTACAACTCCGTTACTCGTCTGTCATCTTGAACTGAAGTCAGAAAGAAAAGTCACCAGGGCCATGATTTTAGCTCTTTTTTATTTTCTAATATATTTAAAGCAGTAAATATTTCTCTGTCACCAATTTTACATGAATATAACACATTTTGATACCTTAATATAACATTTCAATACAAACTATTTCATGATACCCTTTATATTTCTTCTTGGCCCATGATTCAATAGCCATTAGTTGTTTAATTTCTAATCTTCATATAATGAAATTTGTCTTGATATCATACTGTTCGCAGTTGGTCAGAAACTATTCAGTTAGGGTTTTTTATTTAATTTATCAGGACTTGTTTTATGGTGTGATATATGATCTTTTGGTGAATATCCCATATGTATTTGAAAAACATTATTCTGCATTTGTTGGGTATAGTGTTCTACAAATAGCCATTAAACTAAATTGATTATGTTCAATTGGTATATTAGTCTTTTGTCACTATAAAAAATACCAAAAATAAACAACTTGTAAATAAAAAAAGACTCATTCTGGCTTGCTCACAGTTGTGCAAGTTTTAATCCACTTTAGGTTGATAACATTGTTTTGGGGCCTGTGGTAAAGCAGCATATGGCAGCAGGAAGCATGTGGTCAAGCAGTCCCCCTCACCTCGTGGATGGGATGGCAAGAGAGAGGAAGAAGGCACTGGTGACTGAATGCTGGTGCAGAGCAGGGGGAAGGGCAGCTGTGTTTTAAGAATCAGGAGACTTAGCTTCTAGACTTTCATCTTTTCTTTCCCTTGAGTTGAGGTCTTGATCACCTGAGCTCAAGCACTCCTCTTAGCTTGGCCTTCTGCACAGCTGAGGCTACAGGCACATGCCACCACACCCCACCAAACTCAGTTCTGTTATTGTTTTTGCATTTTTACCTGGTTTAAGCCACTTATTTGTTCTGTGCTGCAGTTTTCCCATCTACAAAAATGAGTAGGTAGGACGAAATTATCTCTGACATACACATTTTGAAGATTTCCATCGGAGTGAGAATTTTTTTTTATCCCGCAGATATGATTGCAAGTTGTTTTTCATTTTAGCATTCATTTTCTGGCAATAACACACATTTTATATAGTGCTTTTCTGATGTAATTCTTAAATTTCAATGTGGATTTAAGATTAAAAGAATGTAATATGGCTTTTTTTTCTTTTTTACTGATAGTATGTTGCTCTCACTTTTTCAGCTGTCTAAGTAGGTTTGTAAAACAAGAGTTTTTATCCCATATGGAAAGAATGAAACCCCAAATGTTATAGGACATTTTTGGATACCATAAGCCTATTGCCAGTGTCGCAAGGCACAGGGTCATTGATTAGTCTCTAAGCTTTGACGCCCTTGATTAGTTTTTTATTCTATTATTCCCTCAGTTTGTGTTAAGAAAAGTCCTGTTATCTTTTTAGACTACCTATTAATATCTAGAAATAACCACCAATATCCAGAAAGCAAACGACCATTATCACAAAGAGGAGGGGTAATTATTTTTAAACTCTCAGACACATCCAATACCCAACTTACTTATTCTTAAGCCTGTTATGTCACTCATGCATGCATCATTGTGCAGAAGGCCAACTTTAATGAGGGATATTTCGGACGTCATAATACCAACAACAACAACAGCAAAAGATTCATTCTGTGGTGTAACAGGTGAGAAGTTTTAACAGTATAGCAGTATGTCCAAGTCTAGGAGTCACTGGCAATCCAAAGTAACCTTGATTGTTCAGAGAAGTCATAAGTTACATTGACTGGTTTTGAGACTGTAGGTGCTGAGAGTTGATAGCTTGTGATTAAGAAAAGTTAGTATTTTGCCTGTGTACTGTTTTACTCTGCAGTATGGTTTGAGCAGATTGTGTTTGAGGTCTTACGCTGTCCCTAAGGTGATATTCCATAGGCTTTTCAGCACCTTGTACCTGAGATCTTACAAACTTCCAAGCAGGTCCAGACTAAGTCACCTACAGTTGCATTAATGACTGGAGTTTTGAAAGAGAAGCTGTAACAGATTGGTAGAAGTGAGACTTGTTCTCTTGGATGCTACAGCCTTCTTGTTAGGAAACAAAAGATAGTTTCCGAAGATAAAGAAACTTTAAAATTAGTGTTGTCTTCCACTGGCACCTCTGGGTAAGGCCGTTAGTGCAAGCAGACAGTAAGGGATGATAGATGCTGTTCTGTTAGGCCACTTGTTTCTTTCCAGAAATAGAAATGTGCTTCCCAAGAAATAATCTATATCCATTTATATTTCTGCCACTTCTAGCTTATTGTTCTGTAGTGGTTCTCAGTGTTTTCTTTGTGTCTTTTCCCCACAGCTAGCTAAGTGTCTCTGGGATAAAAACTAGTTTATTTTTAGTTTCTGCAGAGTCACTGGCCTAGAGCAGTGCACCTTGTAGAGGTGGACTTTTGGCCAGAATAAAGATAAACAGTAAGATTGCCTCAAGTCTGCTGGGGTGTAAAAAGATGACTCTTGTGTCTCCCATTAATGCCTAATTCATTATTCATTTTTCAAATTTGTATTTTTTAATTGAAGGAGGATTTCTTGTGCTGAAGCCCTTAAGTAATTAACTATCAGATATTTTTGAGCCTCTTAGGAGCTTCCTGTCTCAAGGGAAAAATAGATACTCATTAAATAACAAGGCAGACTATCTGTAGTAAAGTCATGGTGCCTCAGGAGTGGAAGCGCAGAAGTCTTCTCAGGGAGCTCTGGGGAAAGGTCGTCAGAGGAGAAGTGCATGTGAGCTATGTTTTAGAGACTATAAAATGGTTGCTGTTTGTATTCCCACACTGTTGTCTCGTTTCGGCTCACTCCTGCTCCCTGGCCCCTAATTGTACAAAAATTCTTTTCCCTAAGTTACTGGCTTAAGTTATGCCTCCCAGAGAATGTTAGGACCTTTTATTATTGATTCCGCTTCTATGGCATTTAAAAAAAAAAAAAGAAAGAAACGCATAGGATTCAGTGTAGCCCCACACCAGTGGGCCAAACAGGCTCGTTTAAGATGACTTTGTAATACCACAAAAAGAGCAGTAGAGTTGGGATCAAAAGGCTCAGGTGCAAATCCAAATCCTGGGTTTGTTTCTTAGAAGCTGGCACTCCTGTTCCTGAGTGGTAAGAACCCAAGAAGTCTGGCCTGGGGAAGGTTGGGAGCTGATCTAGGTGCTGAGGAAGAGCTGTGCTGTTGGGTGCTAGCTGAATGGTGTGGGGGCCACAATAAGCTGTGAACTGTCAGCTCGTAGTAATTAAAACCTGTACGCATGGCATATTTAAGAACAGTTATGTTAGTATTTCATATCTCTGTTAAATGAAGCATCAGATTTAATGATATGTAGGACTCCATAGAACATTAACAAAATACAATCTTGAAACAAGTACAGTGAGCTGGTTGGGAGGCATCCTCTGTTGTTTTTGTATTCCCCTACTCTGTCCTCCGTGCCCCACCCTTCCCTCTGGTTTTCCATGTTGGGGGCGGTCTCATTGTGTGTAATGTTTTGGTGATACCCATCCTCTCTGTTACTGTGTTCTCTTCATTATTTTTGTTGTGTAACTCTGATACTCATCACACTGCAGCACTACCCCGTGCATCTTCGGCTGGGCCAGGCACAGCCCGTGCTGTAGGAGGGAGAGCTAACCAGTTTTCTCTTTCCTCTAGACAACCTCCCACTGGTGCCATTGCCTACCCTCTAGTTATGTGCCCTGTTGCAAGTTACTGTTGTGCTGCCTGCCTTGCTCACTTAGGAAGGGACATCACTTTTAAGAACTACTGTAGGGTTCTAAAAAATATCAGGAGGATTTGTGACACAATTTTGAAATGTCTGATTCTTGGGTGTTCTCATGTACTTTTAAGAATATTTGCATTTGGAGCTTTCTGCTTTCCATTTCATCAGTCTTCATACAGTATGCCTTCTCCATAACATATGAGTACTTATTTTAATTTCTTAATGAAGGTTTCCCTCAAAACCAGTAATTGCTTTGGATGAAGATGAGTTAACATTTATCCTGTGGTATTATGTACTTCCTTTTCCTGGCACCTGTGTAGCCACCTGTTGGGGAAGCCTGCAACTTTCTGATTCTCGTGTTTCAGAGAAGTCAGATGATTGAACATCCTTTATTAGGCAAGACTTCATGTGAGCCCCTTTTCATCTTGTGTTTCATCTTTGGGTAACTTTAACTGGTTTTTAAGCTTCTGTTATGTTGCCCGTGGCATAAAAACTCACAGAATACAGAAATAAACTAGTGTAAGTGTTTGACTGTCCAGAGAGAAACACTTTAGAATTAGTCTTACAGTCCAACAATTCTTATTATTAATCTTTTTAAAGTCAGGTATTTTGGTTTTGTTTTTGAGATAGAGTCTTGATCTGTAGTCCAGGTTGGTTCTGAGCTCACTCTGTAGCCCTTGAACTCGTGGTAGTCCTCCGCATCAGCCTCCCAAGTTTCTGGGATTACAGACATGCAGTAGCACATTTGGCTTGTGTAGTGCTGGGGAACTGAACTCAGGGCCTTGCACTTGCTAGGCAAACTCTAATCACTGTACTATTCCTCCAGCCCCAAAATTGATTTTTATTGACTGTCAAGAATAAAGAAATGAGAAGTTACAAAACTATGGGGATTTTGAGTTTAACTTCAACCAAACTCTTTTGGGGGGGGAAGAAAGTAAATGGTAAAAGAGAACTGAGAACCCTGTTGAGGTTGCACTGGGAGGACGACAGGCTCCTCAGAGGGTAGAGGGGGTGCAGAGTGGAGAGGGTGGGCATCCGGGTAGGCCATCTCAGTGGTGGGTAGGAAAGTCACATGGGCCCAGCTTCACATCCTGGCTCGAACTTTATTAGCACCTGGATCAAGTGTCTGTTCCCTTTGAACTTGTCTTTATCTGCAAAGTGGGGATGGCAGGCTCCGTATCACAGAGCTTGGGGAGGACTGCAGATAGATTATTTGGCCCAGTGCTTGGTCCCTGGCAGCCTTGTCCAAATGACTTCCCCTTCCCTCTCCTCATCAACCCCTGAGTAAGTCAATTTATCTCTGATTCGCCAGTGGCCAGCATTATGACCATTAACTCAAATAGCTTAAACCTAAAATGGTACTCGCTTCTCTGATACCTGCTTTTAGTAATTGACAAAGATGTTTCCTGATTTTGTAAATTATTGCTAAGATTAATGGGCTAGCCAGGAGACTTCTGTGTACATAGAAGACATTTTATCTCAATTATTCCTATGATCATTACACATTTTCTCCAAGGCCTTTTTCCTCCCTTTTATTTAAAATGACTGTGAAATACAGAATAGGAAATAAACAATGCAGGTGGTTTTCACTGATGTGAAAAATGGTTGCTCGCAATTGAAAAATAGGGTTTCCCGGTTGAAATCGCTGTTTGCAAGATTACAGCTGTGGCGTACTGCATGAGGATAATAATGGCAATGATAATGACATCGCAGTGTGCCGGTTCAGGCGTGCCAGTCGTCCTGCGAGATAGGTGCCACCATTATCACCACTTTGCAGATAAGGGCATGGAGAAATCAATCACGCCACTGCTTTCATGGCTAAGAAGTAGCAAAGCCAGGATTTGAACTTTTCCTGGCTCCAGTCCTGAGCACTGCATTATCCAGGGAAGACTAAGAGAAGATAGCCTGTGGAGAGAAAGTAAATAACCCAAAACTTGTGGCAGGTTTGTCATTTTCAGTGTGCCCCACAGGTATTCTGAGCGGAGCCTCACTAAGTGTATTGGAATTACCATCGAGACCCGGCCAGATTATTGCATGAAGCGGCATTTAAGTGACATGTTGACCTATGGCTGCACGAGGCTGGAGATCGGGGTGCAGAGTGTCTATGAAGATGTGGCCAGAGATACAAACAGGTAAGATGGGGCAAGTGGTCTTATACAGGTCTCCCACTCAGACTCAGACAGAGACGCCTTGGATTCCTCCTTTTCCAGGTCTTTTGCTCTTTAGTCCATTCCCTCTCCCCTTTGTTTTCAGTCCTCCTAATATCCTGTAAACGTGCTCGTGTGCTCCACATTCTCAAAGGCAGCCTTCCCCACGTGGGACATGGGACTCGGGCTTTGGTGTGAGGCCCAAGACAGGGCCAGCAAAAATAGCATAAAGAAAGAGTTTGGATAAGAAGGAAGTTGGGGTGAGGTTTAGGAAATGAGGTTCTGTGAAGCAGATTTTACTTGGCAGGAAATGAGAGAAAGTACGGTGAGTCAGTCAGTATGACTGTCGAGAAATGTGGCAGTGCAAAGAAGGAAAGATGTTCCAGTTGAGGTCTCCTCTTCTGTAGAAATATATCTTCGCATCAAGGAGAAAAGATAGCCATGGAGAGGTAAATGTGTGAGAGGCTTTCTCCTACCAGCTGATTTAGTGGAGGTGCAGGAGAGCAGATGTTCATTAACAACAGAGACCATAGACCTAGAACACTAGAGGCAGGAGGAAGGTGTTTGGAGTTGGAGCCCTGAGGCCGCTTTGCTTGTGTAGGACTTGGGTAGACATGAGGGGTGTGCCAGCGGAAGGTAGTAAAGAAGATCTGGGACACAGCCGCTGGTCAGCATCATAGAAACAACACTGGCAGCCTGGGAGGGTGGGCTTTTCTTCCCTACTGGGATAGTCTTGAGTGTGGGGAAGAATCTAACAGATGTCATGACAGAGAGTCACCTGGACAGAACACACTTACGTAGGGAAAGGCTCGGTGGGAAAACTGACCGATGCGCTGTAGCCGTCACTGGCTGTGCTAGAGAGGGAAGGAGCATTTCTCAAAGGTCAGGAAAACCTTCTGAAGAAAGGGACACCTCAGCTGAGACTTACAGGAAGAGAGAGTCAGGAGGGTTGTTTCTGGCAGAAAGAAAGCAGGAGCTGGCCCCTGAGGATGGGAACATGTCGTAGCGAGGGACTGAGCTAAGGCCCGGAAGTCAACTCCAAAGTACAGTGGCTTTAAGTTGACGAAAGAGCACAGCTGCACTCCAGAAAGATCACCTTAGTGCCAGTGTGGGGAGTGGGAGAGAGAAAGCAAGCTGAAGGGAGACGGGCCAGTTGGGAGGCTCATGTGGTAATTTAGTCAGGAAGCACTGCTGTCTTGGAAAGAAGTAAGTGGCAGGCAGTTTAGTGACTGGTTGGAAACAGAGGCAGGGAAGAGGGGGAAGTCAAGGGGGGCTTGAAGAGAAGATGGGCTACATTTTGGTTACACGTAAGTTTGTACTTGTGAACAGCAGGACAGCCAAGAGAGCGTTCTGCCGTGAACAAAATGCTGTATACCTGCACTGTTCAGTTTAGTGCAGTTGAAGGACCATGTATTTCCTTTTAATTCATTTAAATAACTTGAAAAACCACTTGTACATGTACCTAGTGGCCGTTGTATTATACAGCATAACTTTGGATATTTGGGCATAGAATTTAGAATAGAAGTCTGGCCCCTCCAAGAACCTTGGAAATTGTGAGCCAAAGAGATTAGAAACCAAAGCCATGGAAACAGATGGGAATGTGATGCAGTCCTTGGGGCCATCTTGGTGGAGAAGGGGACCGAGGCCTTATAAGGTCTTAATGTCCAGACCTTATAAGGCTTGCTTCCTTCTTGGACATATGCTTAACAATGGCCCCACGTGTCCCCCGTGATACTTCCTTCTCACTAGAGCATTCTTTCTTCCCACTTTTTTTTAAGGACCCTCAAATGCTCCAGTGAAATCTACTTTGTATTGTTGGTTTCTGTCTTCCTGTGTCTACCGACAGTTTTGCAACATTTTTAAGGGAAAGTGTGCACCACGCTGCAGCATCTGCATGGTCAAGCTCCTTGCTCTTGCCCTAAAGTGAATATTTACATCGCTGACTATTTTACCTGATGCTGTTGACCCAGATGGTTGTGGTACAACATTAATCTTATAGCCTCAGTCATTGGTTTACAGGATTTTTCAGTAGGTACATGGGGATTTCTGAGAACCATCCCCGAAGTAAAATAACTTACATCAGACCTCCTCAGAGATACTGTCTCCCCAGCCATGTGATTCGTGTCTCACTGATGGTTTTCTTATGCTCCCTCTGTTAACTATTGTACATTTCTTTACCTAACAGATAATGGCTTGTCTTTCCTCAGGGGCCATACTGTGAAGGCGGTATGTGAGTCATTCAACCTGGCCAAGGATTCCGGCTTCAAAGTCGTGGCTCATATGATGCCTGATCTCCCAAATGTGGGGCTAGAACGAGACATCGAGCAGTTCATAGTAAGTATCGCCTGCACCAGGCTGATTTCAAAGGACTCAATGTCCTTCTTAGGACCTCCCTGGGTTTGTTGCTTGTCGCCTGTTGATTTTCTCCGTGATTAAAGCTCCACATTCTCATTTTGTAATATTAAAAATAAAACCAAAAGATGTCACCCTCACCCCCAATGTCAGGCAAAACTAATTTTTTTGGATGCATTCTTTCCAGGATTTTTGTTTTTATTCTTAGGCTCTTTGTGGCATGAGGTGTTTGTGTGTTTACAACACAAGCACATCTCTATATATACAAGGTAGGTAATTTTTTTAGTAGATTTTTTCCCCCTCTTTTTTTGAGGCAGGAGCTCACTCTGTAGTCCAGGCTGGTCCTGAACTGACTGTGTAGCCCAGGCTGGCTTCAAACTCATATCAGTCCACCTACCTCAGCCTCCTGATTGAGTAGGTTTTTGCTCTTTTTTTTTTTTTTTTCGCTTAACTTTGTAATAAGCATTTACCTATGTTGTAGCTGGATCCATTTTAAAATGTTATCATTTCAGTGTCTGTTTATTTTAACCTGTCATACTTTGCCTTTATGAAACTTAAAATTTTTCCAAATTTGAATTCTGGCATCACCACTTAGTAGCAGGCATTTGACTGATTTCCTCCATCTCTACAGTGAAGCTAAGTACAGTATCTGCTTGTTGTGGAGCTTCACTGCAGTGGTGCGTACACACACCAAGTGCCTGGTGCGTAGTGGGCTGTGGGGAAGCGTCACGCTCGCTGCTCTTTCCTCGCGTGCCCCTGGGTCCTGTCTGACAAGAGGCCCTGCCGGGTGCCCTGGGTGTCTTCCGAGCTGCCCACCCACGCACACCATGCTGCAGTTCAGGTTCTCAGCTCACCACCCACTCCCTGCCCACTCACTCTGCTGCCAGCCGTGGGCCTTTCATGGTGTCGTTCATGTTGCCACTGGAGTTTTGAATTCAGCTTATTTTTGCTTACAAAAGCCGTTACATAAATAAAAGCCTTATTAGGTAGTAGGTGAAAATCCAGTAGGGCTAAGGAAGTCATATCGAAGCCAGAAGTCCTCTGCTGGTCTTCACTACTGCAGCGAGGTGTGCTATTCCTTCCTAGCATTTACCTCTCTCTGTATTCGTCCTTAATGCTGACTCATAGTTAGTTTGAATCACTTGTCTCGCTGTTGTAGAGGTTGAAGATTTAATTCTTTTATCATCTCCTCCTCTTCCAATATTTTTATGACTGTTTTAAAATAATCTTACAAGTCAAAAATTATTATTCCCACAGAGCCCAGTAAAGTCTACTTACTAAATGTCCATACTTAACCAAATGTCATGGAAACATTTCTTTTTTTTAAAGAAAAATATACTTTTTCTTTTTTATTTTTGAGGCAGGGCCTTGCTCTACAGTCCAGGCTAGTTCTAAACTCACTGTGGAGCCAGGCTGGCCTTAAACTCATGGCAATTCTCCTGCCTCAGCCTCCCAAGTACTGGGATTACAGGCATGTGCCACCATGCCCAGCTTATGTGGTGCTGAGAAATCAAACTCAGGGCCTTGAGCTTGTTAGGCAAATGCTTTAACCACTGAGCTATTCCTCCAGCCCGCAAAACATATTTTTTTCTAGAGTCACCATTTGCTTTATTTTCCCACTCAGTGTACCTATAACTTTCTCACGGACCCACTCAGCGGAAAAGCCTTGTTGCTGGTCCGTCTTGTCAGATACTTGAATTAGTTCCTTTTTAACCTGAAGACTTAAGTCCCAGAGGCCCTATCATCCAGCTCCAGACTTGACTGGAGCTCTCTGTCTCTCATATACAAGCGGTGCTTTCTTTGGAGTGATATTATATGTCTTGTATCTTGCTCAAGGAATTTTAGGGTGTTAAAAAAAAGTTCTCTTGTTTTTTATGCAGTGCGTGTATTTTCTTCCTCCTTCCCAGTCATTTTCTAGGCTTTCTGCACCTTTCTGCTGATCCTTGGCCAGATGTTCATGCCTGAAGAGTGAGGGTCGAAAGGCTGATTGCAGGCTCTGTGGCTCACAGCCTGTGTGCTTCGCTGAAAGATGTGCATACGGCGGCGCTCCTCTAGGAGGTCACTAAACGTCATCGTTTTGACCTCTTGTGGAGGGCCATTTGATTGTTCCAGAGATGAGCTCTCCCACTGACTGTAGTGGTTGCTGGCGTGGGTCAGTCTCAGAAAGCTGGCTACTGCCTTCCAGAGGGCAGTGCAGAGGGTTCCCAGTGTCGGGGTGCTGGTTGCTCCCTCTTGTCACACGTGGTCCTCACCCATGCCTTTCCTTGTGCCTAGAGTTTACCTTCTCATCCTCCTGTACTGGGAGAAGGGTTCAGGCAGTTCTGTGCGCAGACTCTGACCCTGTGTCTGTTCTTACTGCTAGTCTCTTCCATCTCGGATAGCCCCGTTTCTGGGCCTGTGCTGTGAGCCTCACTGGGACTCTGCTGTTGCCGGAGCTGACCTTCCACTGCTCCCTCTTTTCATACTTTGCTTTGCTTTTGGCAGCATTTTACTAGTCTTCCATCCGTTTTCCGTGTACAGAGAATGTGTTGCTCTCACCCCTTGTCTCTTTTCCTGTTCTCTTTGTTCCTCTGAGTTTGTAAGAATTTATAAAGAATGTATAAGACCATGTGGGGCACAGAGAATTCAGCGTTTCAGATGTGACAAATCAATGAGAGGGATCGAAGAGCCTGTACTTACCCTTCTCTGAAAAGCAAGTTAAACAATAGAAGGATTTGCAGGAACGGTATAGCAGAAGATGAAAAGCGTCTGTCCATTTCCTAAGGTAAAGCTAGGGTGGGAGAGGAAACTGAATTCACCTTCTTTCTCCCAAAACACCATGCACGCACGGTCAAGTTTAGAGAGAACGATCAGGACAGAGGAGAACACCTGGTGTCTCCTGGCTACGCACAAACCTAAGGTAGCCACAAGAGATAATGTAGTACAGGAAATGAATGTGCCCAAAGTGGGTGAGTTCCGTGTACAGATAATAAATGGACAGTGTACAGTCTGGGCTAGGAATGGTGCCATTTGGCCCGAGGACAAAATGGTCACATCCAGGGATCAGCCGACTGTTTCTGTAAGGGCCTATAAAATAAACACCATTAAGTCTTGTAAGCCAGCTGATCTCTGTCACAGTCTTTGTGTGTGTGTCGTTGCTGCTTTCTTTCTTTCTTTCTTTCTTTCTTTTTCTTTTTCTTTCTTTCTTTCCTTCCTTCCTTCTTTCTTTCTTAGAACCTTTACAAAGTTTAAATAAATATATTCCACTTTTGAAGGAAGCTGTAGTCTAGAAGTGAATGGAAACATTGAATAAACTATCAGTATGATTCTGTTAAGAAATACATACAAGGTTGAACAGGGTTTTTTTCTCAGTATGGCAGTTAGTATCTGAAGGCCTGTCAGGAAGGCTTCTGAGGAATGGCACGCAGGCCGAGACGCAAAGATTGGCTCAATGAAGAAAGGTTAATGGACTGTCCAGGCAGAGGAAATGGCCTTTCAGAGGCAGAAGGATAGTGTGGCAAGGGGGCATGAGGTCAGATGGCCGCAGGGGGCGGGCTGGGTGGACAGGTCTTGTGTTCCAGCACTTCCGTGCTTTGCGTCAAGGGCGCCACAGCACAGTGAGTTGCTTCCCTGCCGGAACCTTCCCTTGGTGGGGGAGAGAGTGACCCAAGCATCTACGGGGTGAGGATGGAGGCCTCACTGCGGGGAAGCTCTCCCTGCCCTAACAGAAGAGTAACTTCCTCTTCTCTGTTCGCAGGAGTTTTTTGAGAACCCTGCTTTTCGTCCTGATGGTTTGAAACTCTACCCAACCCTCGTGATTCGTGGAACTGGGCTATACGAGCTTTGGAAATCGGGAAGATACAAGAGTTACTCTCCCAGTGACCTCATCGAGCTGGTGGCTCGGATTTTAGCCCTTGTGCCTCCTTGGACCCGAGTGTACCGAGTGCAGAGGTAACGTGTGATCTGTTATTCCCAACACAGTGAGTGACTGCTCTACTTACAGTTGTAATAGAACTAGTCTAACTTCTTATTGAGAGGTTTGAATTGATTTGTTTAAAATGGAATGTCTGGAATGTCCCCTGTAGATGGAGAAGGAGAGAAACCAAAGGCCGCCATGTCCAAGCCACTTTGCCAGTGATGTACTTATTTACTCATGTACTTATTCACAAGCCGGGTTGGAGGCGTGACAGCCAGCAGCCCTGAGCTTGCTTCTGAGGAGCGTGTTGCCTGGATCTAGATTTCCTGTGGCAGGGCTCCTTCAGTCTTGTTTCAGCAGTGGGGGTGAGGGCAGGAGATGCTGCCACAGGTCTTATCCCTGTGCCGGAGCCTCGGGAGGGAAAAGAAGGAGTAGGGCCCCATTCAGTATAGGCAGCTCTGGAGGTGTGAATGAGTGGCACTCCTGACGGCACAGAGGAAATTGTGTTTTCTTCCTAGGAAAAGATAGAGACCTCGTGTGCAGTTGTGCACCTTTGTAATGTAGCTTCATTTGATTTTTATTTACTAGAATGGCAACACTGAATGAAAATAAGAGAAGCTATAGAATTACCTGCGAATCTTCATCCAGTCCTAACAAAGCTGTTCTTGTACTTACTGGTTGCTAAGGTGCATTCCCACCTCACAACCAGAATGCCCAGGTGCCAGTGTTCCAGATACAAAGCCCAAAGTGACTGGCAAGTGCGCGCACAGTCAGGTGTGGTGGCTGCTACTCTGCCAGGCATGAAAATGAAAAAAACAGAGAATGCCAAATACAAGCAGAAGCATTAGCTACTTAAGGGAAATTATCAAAAATAGAAACTCATGGGCTTGCTTAAAGGTCAAAGGGCATTTACCTCATACTTCTGCCACTGCATAGTGATTCCTCAGCGTTCTGGAATCTGTGGCCCAAGTTAGGATCTAAATTGCTTGTAGGATCTCTTTTTTTAAAAACACACCAAAAACTATATACCATATAGAAGAGTGACCTGTTCAAATGTTTGCACTGCCCTTCCCCCTCCCTTTTCAACTCTCGTGGAGCACATCATTCCAAAGGACATTAGGTTGCGTCTATGTGGGGGTGGTGGAAGCTGCATGGCCCCTGTGGGGAGATGGGTATGGTGCTGACCTGGCGCAGGGTCGGAGTTCAGGGAGTGGAAGATTTCTGTGATAGAGGGGTGGGAACAGAGAAGTGGGAACAGCAGCAAGATTGGGCACTTGCAGAGGTTTGATCAGATCAAAAGATACACTGAGGACAAAGGTGGTAGCTAGGTTTTTTAGTTGGTGAAGGCAGGTACAGATGATAAAAAGAAAAAGTGAATGCTATTATGTTTTAGAAAATACTGCTATAAATTCAAAAATTTTAAACACTTAGATTAATATAGAAATGCATGTAAATGTAACTAATAACAACTAATATAATGTTTATGGGGGGGGGGGGGAGGTAGTGTTTTTTAGCAATTAGAAAACCTGGTTTCCAGATCTTGGTTTCTAGGTACTTGTCTCTACTCAGAGGAACCAGGGCTTCTTGGAGAAATGGCTGATTGCAGGCCTGGTGCAGAGAAGGTGCGAGTTAAGTCCAGAGCTTTCTGTGGCAGAAGGGACGTGTTCAAAGAGAGATGACGAAGCCACCCTAAAGGTCTCTTGGTGGCTAAATCTGGGTATCAAAATAAATATTGATAATAACAGACTATAACTAACTGATTAAAATAGGAATCCATGAATTCCTACTGATAGATATAATTAGATCAATAAATTTTAAGTATGGTTCAAAATCATATCAACAGTCTTCCTGATAGGTTTGATTCAGTATTTGCAGATTTCTGTAGTGTAATTGCTAAGATTTATTTATGACTCAGAATCAATGCTCGCGACACTTTGCCACAAATCATTCTCAGACGTGTGAAGTACAGTGAAAATCTTGAGTTGCCCTGGACCCCCATCCTCAGCTGAGGTCACAAAGTGTCACTCTGTTGTCTGTTTCCAGCTCTCACACTATAAGCAAGCATCCTTTTTGTAAAACTTTGTGCATTATGTTCAGGATTTGCTCGTTAGCATGACCCCTGATGTGGAGTTAAAGTGGAAGAAGGTGTGGTAGGTAAGCTTTGTTCAGGCATGGGTTACAGAACAGTTGGCTTGCAGTTCTGTGTAAATAAGGTCTCGACACACAAGCGCATATAAAGTAAGGCTGTTATGTATTGCTGGGTGACAAAAATTTTGTGGCCAAAAGCTAATAGAAAACTAGTCCTGTTTTGTGGTTATATCAAAGAATATTTAGATAGGAAATACTTAGAGTATCCTGTGAGTTTTGTGACTGTTCCTCGCCACCCCCCCCCCCCCCCGCCCTTTGTGGTATTGGAAAGTAAACTTGATCCTTCACATCGAGCTACCTCTCTTACCCACCCCCCTTTTTCGAGACCGAAACTTGCTAAATTGTCCACATCAGCTTTGAACTTGTTATCACCGTGCCTCAGCCTCTTGAGTAGCTGGGAGCACCACCATTCCCTGCCTTTTTTAAAATAAGTAGTATAAGAAATTGAACCCAGGGGCTCACGCCTACGTGGCTAATTCCCTGTCCCTGAGCTCCCCCTTTTTATTTTTTATTTAGAGACAAGATCTTGCTAAGTTGCCCAGACTAAGCCTGAATTTGAGATTCTCCTGCCTTGGCCTCCTGAGCCGCTTGGATTAGAGGTGTGTGCCACCACGCTTGACTAGTTGGCGTATCTTGTCTACAAATTTTAGAATTCTACAGCAGGAAATAAGAGTGCAGTAAGTAAGTTGCATTACAGAGACAGAAGGCAAAGTTCACGTGTGTCTGATGAAGCCATTCCCCGGCAGCAGAGCCCAGTGGCAGCTGTCACAGAGTAGAAGCCAGTTTCACCTCTGCAGAGAGGTCTAGCAAGCATGGCTCAGGGGCGATCAGATGAAGAATCTGCAGTCTCTCTTCTCAACTTGAAGCTTCTTACAGATGTGATCAGTGAGTTGAAAGCAGCAGAGATACGGTTATACCATTAAAAGCTTAATGTTATTCATGAAATAGCACTGTACGGGTCATTATCCTAGCCCACCTGCTGGCGTGGGGAGGCCCTGGAGAAACCAGGCAGCAGATCTTGCGTGTGTAAAGCGCCCGGAGGGAAGCGCAGCACGAGTGTACGGCGGCCTGAGAGCCTGAAGGGACCCTCCATTACTCCACAAATATGTGGGTGAACTCAAACATAAACACTGTACGACAAGAGGGGCTGGTGGAATGTCTTTAAAAGTGGAATTAGTAATGTCCTTGGCAAGTCCAGAACTAGTGTTTGAAGGGAGGAGGGATTATTCAATTCCTTACGCAGTAAGTGCTGCCCTGGTGCAGAGTCCCCCCAACTCCAACCCTGCGGTCAGGTTTCCATGCGTCGAGCCTGGTCAGTTACTGAACTTTGAAGGTGGTCGTTCGCTGGACGCAATACAAAGATAGAAATCTTTACAAATGCTTTCTGTTTTGATGTTTTTGATCTTTTAATATAACTATTAATTGTTGTACATGCTTCCATTAGAATCCATCATGGATTTTTTTCATTTTTTTACATAGCTTTCTGTGCACTTCTAGCATCAATAAAGCGTTTGGTTTTGGTCATGTGGGGAGAGTTCCTTCAACTGTTAGGTTACTTTGTGTTTTGCATCGGCTGTTACTGAGCTGTTATTGTGGCTGCCACCTGCGTAAGAACTCATATTTGGTGCATTTTGCTGCTTATTTTTTACTCAACTTTACGTACGTGCTTTCTTTACACATGCATTTGGCCCTCCACATTCCACGTGCATAGACTCAGTCACCCTCCAGTTGAAGCTGCGCAGTGCGTTAGCTGAGCCTCTGTACTTTTTTTCCTTTTCATTATTCCCTAAGTGATACTGGATTACAACTGTTTCTCAATGATTTCTATTACGGGAGGTGTTCTGAGCCATGTGGAGATGATGTAAAGTCCACAGGAGGACGCATATTTTTTCTCCACTGTTTGATACCAGGGATTCGATCATCCATAGTTTGGGGGGTGGGGGGATCTGCAGGGGATCCTGGGGCCACTCCTTCCCAGATGTGGGAAGACAACTGCACTATATTAAAGGATGATTCAACTTGAATTTATATTAGAGCTTTTGTTGTAAGAATCACTGAGCTTTAAGTTCCTCGGCGCCCTGCTGAGGTAGGGCATGCGGCTTCCCTACTCAGCGTTATATGTTGCGTATTTCTGCTAGGTACCAGCATTCAGGGATCTCCATACATTTATTCTTTTTAATCACACGATTTTGTATCTTACTTCCAATACATTTGTAATATATTACTAATATCTAGAAGCTACATTTTTTCACTTCTAACCATCCAGTGCTTTATTTACATAAGTATTTTCTCTATAAAACTACTTTAAATCACTTCAATATGTGTGTTAAAAATGAACTTATACTCTTTTTCCAAAAATTTCCTTGTACATGTGGGATGTGTCTTTTTGTAGCAGCGCATTTTACACTATGGAAGTAAGTTATCTGCTTGTTTGCATTGCAGTTCTTACTAAAAAACTATGTTAAATGAAATCTCCAGGTACGAAAAAATATTGCACCATCTCCCTTATTGGTAGAATCCAAAAAAGCTGGTCCACAGCAGTAGGGGCCAAGTCCTGGCTGCCAGAGGCTGCATCAGGGCAGCCAGGTGCAGAACAGGGATATTGGTCAATTGGTGCCGCGTTACAAGTAGGTAGGAACAGCATGGTCTGCTGTTCAGTACAGTGAATGACTCTGGTTTTTAAAATTATGGAATTCAAGATAAAGATTCTGAATGTCTTGTCACTAGGAAGTGATAAGTCTGAGGGGAAGGATATGCTAAGAATCTTCATAATTTTATAATACGTTCACGTATCAGAATATCACATTATACCCATCGTATGTGCATAGTTATTATTTGTCACTTTAAATTTTTTGAAATACAAAAATATGCTTTAGCATACTCCTCATAGTTATAATTTTAATGTCAGCGTAATCGCCTGTTACTTTAATTTGTCTTATTTAATGGCTATTCTCATTGTTAGCCTCTCAGCCTGCTTCCAAATTTCTTTACTTTTTAAAGAAACCATATTATCCTAGCCACCACTACTGCTAAAATCCATGTACATGAACTTTTCACCACTTTTATAGTAATATCTTATAATTTAATCTATAAGAATTTTTCCATGTTGCCATGGTGGCATAGGCCTGAAATCCCAACACTCAGGAGGCTGAGACAGGAGGATTGAGATGAGTCCAAGGCCAGCCTGAGCTCCATAGAGAGTTCAGGACCAGCCTAGGCTGCAGAGCGAGACCTTGTCTCAAAAAAAAAAAAATTTCCCTATGTCAAAGGATCTAAGCATTTTAAAATTATTATTCATTCTTAAATCTTTTCTGGAGCAATGTGGGTATGTTGAAGGTTTTGTTCTGCATATTGATGTGATTGATGTGACATTAAAACACTTTACCAATTTAGAATGTGTTGTTATTGATTTTACTATTATCATCTAACAGTTAAAATACCCAGATTTTTACTTAATTAAGGCTAATTTGCATTTACCTATATTTGTCAAGGATTATATTTATCCCCCCTTGTAACTAACTATCATTTGGGCTCTTTGTGTGTATCTGATTTGACGATCCTGTTATTTAGATCACAACAGTGATTTTTATAAAGGTGGTTGAAAAATAAGTTTGTCAGCATGGCCTCATTTTGCATTCTCACTCCTCTCCCCTGGACAGAGAGGAACCAGAAGGCCGTGTCCGTGTAGGACACTTAGCACTAAGAACAACTTGGCAGCTGTAGTCTCATGAGGTGCTGCCTGTCGGTTTAAAACTTTGTTTCACCTCAAGAGCTGGATAGTAAAGTGCTGAAATAAAAGAGGTCAGGAAAGGGTTAATGTCAACTTAAACCTTACAGTCAGAGGTGTTCAGACGGCTAAGCATTGTGAAGGTGGTGAAGATCAGAAACCTGGTTTGGGAACAGAAGAGTCTCTGAAGTTTTGACTCGGTTTCTTTTAGCTTCAGTCTTAAGGTGTTAGGGTAGTTCTGAGAATACAGGAAACCACTGCAAAATAGAGGTTAAGCATGCTCACTTTGTTTAATTCAGAAGAAGTTGGTTATTGTGGTTTGGATCTGAATGTCCTCCAAAGTCTCAACGTGTTTGGATGTTATGGATTATCTATGGAACCATGTGCAGTTAGGGGCTCGGAGTCTGGTCTGCAGGGGTGGGTAAGATTACAGGCATGTGGTGTGGACGTAAGCCTGGAAGGGGCAGAACACGGAGGCTGGACCCAGAGGGGGCAGATCATTGGATTGGGACCCGGAAGCATGTATCCTCTCTTCCTGGGCCTTCCTATTGGCAATGTCGTGAGCAGCTGCCTCCACCTCTGCCTCTGCCGTGTGCTACCACTGGTGCCGGCCGCCCATGAACACACTGTGACCTTCTGAAACTGTGAGCTAAAATAAACATTTCATCCTCTAGTTTATGCATGTCAGGTATTTAGTCACAGCAACAAAAAAGTGACTAAGACATTGGTCATTTCTTCCCAGAAGTAAGTCACTAGGAGAAAACCTCCTCCCAGGATGCTGGACTCAGGTGATTTTAATAACTAGTTTATTTTTGTTCTGAATCCTGCAAAAGAAAAATCCCATATATCTTTCTGTTCTGTGCCTTTAGACAATCTGCCTGTTTTGGGTAGGCTTCCTTAGCAGCAGTTCCTTTCCCCTTCCAGGCAGCACACCTCACTGCTGACGGGCAAAGCTGGACTTGCACAGCTCATGTGGAAAACAAGATTTTTAGGAACTGTTCTTTAGGCAGATACCTGGAGGAACCCAGGAAGAGAAGATAATTCAAGTGAGAACACAGCATTTCACACTTGTGTATATAATATATTTATTTTCCATATTCTCAACACACACACTTTTTAGAACTATTTTACCCTTTTTAGTATCATGACAGTTGAACAAGTAGCATCCCTCTGGGTGTTTTATGGAGCTGCACGCTGATGGTATTCTGTTAGCCCTGAAGGGTGCAGTCCAGGCTGGTGATGGAGCTATGTTGAACTACTGCTGCCCGCAGGCTAGTTGACAGCTGTCTGCCTTGATGTGAAATTTAAATCACTGTGAGGCATTCAAATGGGAATACCAATTTGCAACCAAAACATGCTTCTGAAGCGTGAGAAACTTCAGACACAAACAGCTCCAGACATCACTTAGAAAGGTTTCTGGTGAGCAAATTGCAAATATCAGCGCCTCCCAGCTTGGAAGGTTACCTGTTAAAATAGAAAAGTAAATATTCCCATATACAATCTCTCTTCAAGCCAAGAAAATGAAACTGGATTGAATTAAATTGAAAAAACCTAAAAATAATTTTAACTCCTACCTAGATGGATGTGGCAAGTTCAAATAGTCTCCCAGGTTTTGAAGTCCTGGGAGACAGTGTTGGTGTCTGTTTATGTCGCCTGGATTGCTTAATATGGCACTTTGCACATTGAAGGTGGAGGTTTACTTTCCCTCGGTTTTGTTAAAAAGGTTTATCACCTCAAGTGGGCAGTTCCTACCTTTCTGTTCCTTAATGAGGAAAAAACTTCCATCTTGTATCCCCCAGACACGTTATGCCAAATACCCTTAAGACCATTTGTCACTTTTGAAGTGACAGATATAAGTTTAAAGACATATGACCTGTCAGCACCCTTGTAAATAAATCCGTGGTCGTCAGGGCCAGCTTCAGAACAGGTGACTCTTCAGCTTCCGAACGCCACGCGCCTGGCTTGATGCTTTGCTGGCACCTTAAAATTATGAATAATTTTTAAGTAAGAGGCAACATATTCTCATTTTGCATGGAGTTCCACAAATGATGTAGCAATGTGCAGGCGATACTTTTCTGTAGTTCTGTGTACTGCCACTGTCTGGTAAGACCTTCCCCAGAGGGTTTACTTTTCAAATTTCAAATTTCTCTGGGGATTGAACCAGGGCCCCACATGCTGGGCCAGTGCTCTACCTACATCCCCAGCCCTAGTGTCTATTTAAAAGTGCAGTTTATTATTAAAAATATTGGCAGAACACACACACACACACACACACTTTCTTTCATCCCTACCTGTCTTGCCTATCACCTGTGGAGACAGTGACAGTGACACAGGCGACAACAGGGCGCCTGGCACGTGACACCATGGAGAAGTAAGGGAGGGAGGGTAGAGACAGCTTCTTGGGATATTGGGAGGCTGGCTATTTGGTTTCGCAGGTCAGTAAGTGCACTGAGCATGAGCGCAGCTTGCTCGCAGTCCGGAGGGTGTGTGGATGGTGAGGGCAGGAGGCGAGGACGATGCTCAGGCGCTGTGTTTAGGTGAAGTTGGCGTGGAGGGATAGTGACAGAGACACGCTTGTGTATGTACATGGAAACACGAGTACATATCCTTGTTAGTTTTGTGTACTGACATGTCTAGCGGCAGTGGCACAGCGCAGACAGCACAGGCCCCATAGTGAGGGCCATTTCTTGGCTCTGTCACCACAGCGTGACAGGTGTACAGGCAGAACCAGGGAAGCCATTCAAACCAGGAGCCACACAGTGGGAAGGGACCAGGCTTGCTCCTTGGAATACCCCTCTCGGGAGAGCTGCCATCTGCAGGCACACCCCAGGGACCCAAGGACCTCGCCCTAGTCCCCACCGCTGAAAGGTTCCGCAGTCTCCCAATCCTGGTGCAGTGGAAACCAAAGCATTTAGCGTTCCTTTAAATGTTCATAGAGCTGTCGTGATGTTCCCTCTTTCATTTTTAAATTAGTCATTTCTGTCCTTTTTTTTTTTCCGTGAGTTATGCTGGCCAAAGTTAATTGATTTTCTTGATCTTTTCAAAGAACCAGCTTTTGGTTTTGTTGATTTTCCCTATTGACTTCCTGTTGCGATCGCATTGATTTCTGCCCCAAGTTTTCTTTCTTTTCTCCTGCTTCCTTTGGACTTACTGTGCTCTTCTCCTAGCGTCCTGTGGTAGAAACTTGGTGAGTTTTTTCTGTTTTCTGACACGCACACTCAGCGCTGTGACTTTCAGTAAGCACGGTTTGTGCTGCCGTTAACCTCTGTTTCTATTTGGATAGTTTTTTCCACCTTCTGTGATTTTACTTGAGCTTTTTATGCAATTCGTTTTCTCTCATTTCTTAACATTTTCACTGTGCCTCCTTTGGCCTTTCTTGGTGTTTGCCCCAGAACTGACAATATTCAAATCCAAGGCCACTTTCAAGTAGCTCCCCTTCCTGGGTAACGTAACATATAACAGAACTGTCCTACTCCTTCCTGTGCTCGTCCCTGTGTGGATCCCAGTCTCTGATCTGTTCTATTGTTTTTCCTGCTGAAGAACTTTGAACATTTTTCAGGCAGATCTGTTGGCAACAAATTCCCTCCATTTCTTTGTCTGCTGACGTCTTTATTTCTCCTTTGTCCTTTTGAGGGATGGTTCCACAGGCCAGAATCATAGGTTGGTAGATTTTTTTTTCCTAGCACTTTACATATTTCACACTTCTCCCTTCTTGCGTCCGTGCTGACAAGAGGTTCTATGTAACTGTGAATCTTGGTTCTCCTGTAGGCACCTTGCCCTCTGGCTCCTTTCAGGATAGTCTCATCATCTTTCATCTTCCGTAGGTTGGAAATAATCTGCGTAAGGTAGATCTGGGGGCATTTATTCTGCTTGCTGTTCTCTGAGCTTCCTGGATCTGGAATCTGCTATTTGTTGTTTTGACAAAATCCTCAGTCAAATATTTGTTTCAAATATTTCTCTAGTCTAAACCAGGCATGGTGGCTCATGCCTATAATCCCAATATTCAGGAGGCTGAGACAGCAAGATTGCCGTGAGTTCGAGGCCACCTGGGCTACCTATTGCATTTAGGACCAGCCTGGACCACAGAGGCTGACCTTGTCTCAAAAAAAAAAAAAATTCTCTCTTTTCTCTCATGTCCTTCTTTTATTCCCATGTAATTTATACCTTTTGTAATTTTTACACAGTGTTGACTCTTCTGTTGTTGCTGTTGTGGTGGTCGGTCCCTGTTGGATTTGCTTTTCCGTATATTGAAGTTTCTGTCAGTATATTCCCGGGACTTTACTTCTCAGCCATACACATCTGCTGATAAGCCTGTGAAAAGCATTTTTTGTGTCCGTGTTTTATGATCTTCCTTTGGCTTTCCAGCTCTTTCTAGTCTCCTCTGATCTTCTCCGCCTTCAAGAGAGTATGTGTGTTAGGTAAGCATGTGTGAGGCATGAGTTACATGCTCTGGCTACAAATTCAATACTAATGAATCACCTATATGTCAAA
Organism: Ctenodactylus gundi; assembly: GCA_004027205.1. NCBI lineage: Eukaryota > Metazoa > Chordata > Mammalia > Rodentia > Ctenodactylidae > Ctenodactylus > Ctenodactylus gundi. The sequence continues at coordinate 512,789 of PVKB01000373.1, forward strand.
TAATGTCTTTAAACAGAAACACACATAAAACAAAGTAATATAGTAGCCAGCTGAAGAAAATGTTTAAAAGCTCGTGGGAACCAAACCCTGTATTTGTCCAGGAGCGCTGCTTTGGTATTCTTCAGTTTACTATCTACAGCATCTTTATAGAATAAAAACTCCTGTGAATAACCGAGTGAACATTCCTTGGCATGTAGTGAGTGCTGGTGTGGTTGCCAATTGAATTTTATCAGGTTAATTTCATACCATGTATAGCAATGTAAGTTATGAACTATATTTCCTCTTTATGTGTTCATATATATGCTATATTTTTATTTATAAAATATTTCAAAGTGAAAAAGGACATGTAGAAACTTCACCTTTGCTTATATAATGTGAAACAGTAAAATATTTAAAACAGTGGAATCGCATAACCCCTACTGAAATAGGCCCTACTTTGTAGTGTTTTTTGTTTTGTTTTGAAACAGTCTTACTCTGTACTTCAGGCTGATCCTAAACTCACTGTGTACCCCAGACTGGCCTCATACACACAGCAGTTCTCCTTCCTCAGCCTCCTGAGTGCTGGGGTTGCAGGTGTGTGCCACCATGCCCAGTATATGGTACAGGGGAACCAAATTCGGGGCCTTGTGCTTGCTAGGCAGGTGCTCTAACTGCTGAGCTATGCCCCCGGCCGGGCCCGCTTGTTCTTTCTTTATCACCTTTTATTTAGTTTCATCTGATTGCTAACTTTATATTTGACCTTAAGAAATTATAGTCCCAAAGATAGATATTTATTTTTTAGAAACTAAAAGTAAGCCACTTATACCAGCTCGTAAAAATCACTCTAATGTTGCTTTTACTTTTAGTCCCCTGGTCTGTCTTTGTCTGGTGCTTTTTGTGGAAACGTACTGGCTTCCAGAGTGTGATAGGCTTATTATGTACACCTCCTTGTGCTAATTGATTGCCTTTTGATAGTTTTGAATGAGGAACAATATCTTATTAGACTCAAATGGATGAATTAGCTAATTGGATTTAATATATGAAATGATAAGTGAAAAGAGAAGGAAAAGACTCAAGTTGAATCAAAAGACAAATGAGAAGAAAAGATAATTGGCATATTTTTTACATCTTTATTCTAATCAAATATCAGACAAAACAAATCATAGATTTGTCTTTGAATAGGAAGCAGATGCACTGAGTGTATTGCTGCTTCCAGTTTGTTTTCTTAAACTCAGATACTGAGGCTTTCTTGGTCTTTTATTTTTGTTTTTTTTCTAGAGGGGGATGTTGGGTCTATTAAAACAGAATTCTTTAGCTTTTGATTGCAGTCTCCTTGGTGCCTGCTGCTTTATACGATATTAATGCTAGGAAGTAATTTGTTGCCAAAATTATTCTTTATTACTAATCTTATATAATAATAATGATATTCAGCTTAAGAAATAGGTGCATATACATGTTGTATCTTGCTTATTTTTTAGAAAAGTAGATTTTATCTTGTCTCACCTTTGGACAAGGTGTTCTTTCTCTAACGCAGAGTCATGTCTAATTTAGATTTTGAAAAAATGAAGAAAGAAAAATTTGTTCTTTGAGATGAGTTATTGACTACACCTAACTTGAGCTACCTGGTTATTTTCATTCAGCTATACATAGGAAAGTGTTTATGAGTTATAAAATAGTGCATCAATAGAAATCATTATTTCTCCTCATTAAACTGATTGAAGTTTATGAGAAACCATTTTATTTTTTATTTTATTTGGTACATGTCTATTAAGCCGCAAATTCTTATTGGGCATCTGGGCTTTGATTTTGCACTTTCTAGTTTTATAAAATAATTTCCTTCAAATGTTTCTCATGCGCGCGTGCACACACACACACACACACACACACACACAAAACTGTAAAAATCCATTTCAGAGGTGGGAAAAATGAGGCCCAGGGAAAGCTCTGAACCTTATAGGATCTTTGGCCTCGCCTTTCTTGTCTGCCTCATGGGGTTTTTTGGGGGGGGAGGGACATTTCAGTCTTGTCTTTTCTGTGGAGTATGGTTTGTATTCTGCCACAGCTGATGTTTTTCTCTTGCAGAGACATCCCGATGCCCTTGGTCAGCTCCGGAGTAGAACACGGCAACCTGAGAGAGCTGGCGTTTGCGAGAATGAAAGACCTTGGATTACAGGTATGCGGAAGCAGGAGGCACGAGCCATTGGGGCTGTCCCTCACGAACTGCTTTCACCACTCAGGTCAACGGGTCTCCTAAATTAAAGGTTTTTGGGGGTCGCATGTAGTAGCTGAAGCAAGCAGTAACAATGGCTGCATTGGGTCCCTTTGTCCCTTTCTTCTTTCTTCCACCAAAGAATGTAGGTTGGTCACTCTGATGGCTGTTTTTTTTTTTTTTTCTTAGCTGCTCTGATTGCCAACTCTGTGTTCAACTCCTTTTTTCTAGAATGTGTTTTCTTTTGAAGTATTAGGTGTGGCCCTTTTGAGCTGTAGCTTCTAGAAGAGCAAGACATGGTTTCTCAGCAGAAATGAGGCTTGTCTGAGCAGTCAAGGATTATGTGCTGGAAATAGTCACCGAACAGTTCTGTTGTCTCACTTATACCCAGCTACCTCACCACAGACACCTTCGTGTCTCTTCAAGTCACTTATTTGTCTTGCATTTATTTTTTAAATACTTCCGCTTTGCTAACCCTGAAAGAACAAAGGACTTGTAGTTAAAAGTCTCTGTTAAATAATCCCTTTTTCTCTTTTCCCATTGGCACTGGGGATTAAGCCCAGGGCCTCTTTAATTTTTTATTATATTTTGAGGTGGGGTCTTGAAACTTAGTACCCCCAAATCTTAGAGCTGCTAAAGAGAAAAGTCACGCATGGTGTCTAGCCGGGGTGCTGACTTCTGGGCTCTGCCTTTAAGAGATTGAGTTCTGTCGGCTGGGATGGCTGGGGCTGGGGCCTCTGATGGCCTATGTATGTGGTTTTCATGCAGTTTGTTGACCACACTTTAAAAGATGTTGTTTCAAGGATTGCAATCTGCTTGTGGAGTTTTCTAGGACATTTTATACTTTTACTCAAATTATTATGGAGAAAAAAAATTAGAACATTGTCCAAAAGAGAGTTTCTGAACATTACTGGCTTATTCTACCAAAAAAGAAAAGATGAACAATTTTAAGTTCTAGAAAAGAAGCAAATGCATTTAGAGTAGCAAAAGTACCAAACAATTGTGTGCCTGTTCCGCTCTCCGGTCTCCAGCTGTCCTTGCCCATCTCCTCAGGCCTCTCCGAACCCTGCTGCTGAGGAGACTGCCAGGTTTGAGTACTGACAGTCTCTACCTATCCATCTTCTCTAACCCTGCCCCCTCCAGAACCTGTATTAAGTACCCTGGGTTTGAGTTTGAGAATAGCATAGCCAAAAGACATCTAGTTCCTGTAGGCAGCATCTTTACCAGAAAGTAAGTGCGTACCATCTCTGCCATTAAAAAAGCATTCTCCCTGGACTCCACTCCCCCTCCCCCCAAAAAGAGAAGAGAAATAATCAGCAGGGGTGTGTTCATTGAAAGCTCATAATTGAAACATCAGTCTCCAGGCTACTATGTAGGACCACTGCAGCTACACGGCTCTGTCGGAATTTAAAGAATCGTGTTTGCATCCGATACTCATCCAGGACAGATGGGCAGTGAGCAGGAGATGAGCGATGACCAAAGCTCCGCCTTCCATCAGCACCCACCTGTTAGGTTCTCATGCCACTGCTGATGGACAATAGATGAAACTTCACTTGCTGCTCCCTTCCTGCCGCTGCTCACCATTTCAGAGGAATCCGGCAACCTGCTGCAGAACAAGTACCCACCGCTCACCCCTGGGTCCTTGGGAGAAGGGTCTTCACCTGAACCAGTGCCTGGTGTCAAAAGGTTGGGGACCACTGTACTAGGTCAATAATTACAAAGATTGATAGCAATGGTGTGCCTCGCAATCTGCATCACCCAAGTATTGTCTTGGTGCAGTCCTAGGGCTTGGAAATAGCCTTGTTTTTTATAGAACTGAATAATGAACTCATTTTTTCAGGACATTGTATATGTGTAGGAATCCTTCATAAATAATATCTTTAGAGGAATGGCTTACATGATACCAGATTTTCTGCAGTGATATTTTCTCTCTGGTGGAAATTACTAGGAGCCTGAAAGTAATGTCTGTACTTTGTTGGATAGAGGGAAATGCACCATAGGTCGCATAAGTGAGTAACATGAGGGTTTTGTAATTATGTCAGGCTTTGTAGCGAGCACTCTGGGCTGCAGGAGTGAGCACAATTCATGATACCTGCCCGGGGAGACCAGGCAGGGCGTCAGCGTTGTCGCAAGCAGCCTGTGTCTGCTGGGGGTAAAGAGCCGTTTGGAATGGGGTTCGTAATGATAAGACTCTAGGTTCCTTCTTCACTTTCCTTCCCTTCTCCCTGCCATTCTTTCTTCCACTGTGTCCTCTGCAAAAATACAGCCATCTTTAGCGTGTGACCTTTTGCCATATCTTAAGTGATACCAGTATGAGGAGCTGGAGGAATGGTTCAGTGGTTAAAGTGCTTGCCTAGCAAGTACTGAGATAACTAAGTACCTGAGTTCAACTCCCTAGCACCACAGAAGCCAAGCGTGGTGGCGCACGCCTGTAATCTCAGCACTCTGGAGGCTGACAGTAGGATTGCCTTGAGTGCAAGGCCAGCCTGGGCTACAAAGTGAGACCCTGTCTCAAAATAAATAAATAAAAATGATAGCAATATGTACAAATAATACAAATATGGTGCTAAAAATGTTACCTTCCATAAAGTAGCAACGATTTTTTAAATTTAGGAATTCATTTTTTACTCTTCTATATACAAGGTGTGGTTAGGAAGTAAGGCATTTATATAAATAAAAATTGTTACAAAAAAAGGCACATTGACACTAATATTCCTCAAAACAGTCTCCCTCTCACAGAACATTCTTAGCCGATAATTCTTACCACTTTTTTTATTTTTTGAGGCAAAGTCTCACTCTGTAGCTCAGGCTGGTCTTGAATTCATGGTAGTCCTCCTGCCTCAGCTTCCTGAGTTTTGAGATTACAGGTGTGTGTCACCACTCCCAGCTTATGTGATAGTGGGGAATCAAACTCAGGGCCTTGTGCTTGCTAGGCAAGCACTCTAACCACTGTGCTATTCCTCCAGCCCCTCTTATCATTTTATGAAACCATTTTGAAAGTATTCATTCATGAGTGTCAATTCAAAACATTTGCTTTTCGTGGTCATTTGAGTTTGAGGAAGAACTGGAAGTCCTAGGTGCTGGACCAGTGACCAAGGTGGTGAAAACACACTGCAATGTTTTTATGAGCCTGCCTTTAATCACACTTCATAAAGAAAGACATAATTTGGGATTATACTTTCAGGTAGTTGTATCTGTTGTGCAAAATTATTTTCTAATTTTATGACTCATGTCTTGGGCTTCCAAGATTATATGTTGGTTTCTTTTGAATTCTAAATATATATGAAAAGTAAAGTGTTACAACTTGCTAAATTCCCATTCTGGTTTCTCTTATCAGCAGATTCATTAAACATGAATTTCTATTTAAATATAGTTACTTTATGTCTATGTAAATATGCCCAAGCTTAATTTTGAGCCCAGTGTTTGATTTAAATAAAAGAGAGCTTGAAATAAGCATTATGTTAGTTACCACTTTTTAAATTTTTTAAACCAGTGTCGGGATGTGAGAACCAGAGAGGTTGGAATCCAGGAAATCCATCACAAAGTACGACCGTATCAGGTGAGTTAGGTCTTTGCCAAACTTGCACCCCATCCCCACTTTCTGACAGATATGAGAATGAATAACTCAGAGCACAGAGTAGTTGAAGATTAGATACAAATGTCAAGACAGGAGTTGAATATGAGAATCTCTGAGTAATAGGCGGGCCAATTAGGAAACCCACACCTATGCCTCATTCCGGATGAGCACCGTCTGGCAGAACTTTCTGCAATGTGGAAAGTGCTTCATGATCTGAGCTGTCCGGTGTGGTGGGCTCTAGTCACGTGGGACTAATTGACTGCTTGGAATCTGGCTAGTATGAAGAACTAAGAATGTAGTTTTATGTAAATTTTATTCATATGTAAACAGCTGCATATACTAGTGGTGACCTTCAGGTAGAGGTACCTGCTTATCTCTTTGTGTATAGCTATTAACTCCTGACTGTTGGTGATAACACGTGACTAGGTGGCATTTATTGACAGGGATTTTCAGTGTCCTGCAACACTCACATGTATTGAATGAACTCACTCTTACACATCTATAGTGTCTGGCCTTGTGCCACATTGTTTGTAGACTGAATTATGAAACACTATTTGAGAAAAGCTAACATAGATGATCTCTCCTCTGATATTTCTGCCCTTAGCATAAATAATTTATGTAATTGATGTGTTATATTTTAGGACACTTTGAGAGAAAAGTTAGACCCTGCGTAGTTATTTTGCCTTATTCTTACACAGTCTAGTTATTAAGCAAGCATTAAGATGAAAAGAAATATAAATGATGATCTAAATTGTTTATCTCATTTTGGATATTTTGTGCTCAAGGAACAGTGGATTGTTATCATTTTTCCTCCCAAAACAGGCCTAGTGGAGGAACTAAGAACTAGACTATAAAACTAACCACTGGCAATTTGCACCTGTGACATAATTTGTACTTCTAGCCTAGAGATTATTCATAAAAAGGTCAAAGATTTAAATACATAGAAGCATTCACCAACCTGCATCTCTATAAGAATTTCAAGGTTAATTAAGTTCAAGTATCTGTGAAATTACTCTCCATTTATAATGGTCCATGAACAAGGCATGACCTCTTATTTAATCTTGGTGCTATTTGAGTGGAGACAAATAAAAAATATAATTAGAAATGATTCATTTTTATCCATAACTGAGTATTAGCCTAAATAAATACATAATAATTATTAAAATAAACTTGGTTTTTTTAACTTTGAAAAATATTTTGCCTGGCTTTTTATTCAACAGGTAGAGTTGGTAAGAAGAGATTATGTTGCAAATGGTGGCTGGGAGACGTTCTTGTCCTATGAGGATCCTGATCAGGACATTCTGATCGGGCTCCTGCGGTTGCGGAAGTGTTCCGAGGAAACTTTCCGTTTTGAACTGGGCGGAGGTGTTTCCATCGTCCGCGAGCTGCATGTGTACGGAAGCGTGGTCCCTGTGAGCAGCCGGGATCCTACGAAATTTCAGCATCAGGTAGCCTGTCTTATTTTAATTAAGAAATTGCCCATAGTAGGAAGAGAGAAAAGGAAAGGGTAAGGAGAAAAAGAAGAAACAGGAGAAAGGGGAAATGGAAGTGTAGAAACAAGAGAATCGGTGTTATAGTCATTGAATAACATTTTCTCTCCACACTGATCCCTTTTGGAAGCAGTGGGGACCGAGGAAGGATAAACAGATTCAGCCAATTGAATATGTCAGATTGAACCATGTGAACTTGCTGCTTTTAAGAGTTAGAAATCATCTAATGGCAATTTTTTATGACTCAACTTAGTTGTATGAATCAAATAAGATGATAGGAAGGCATTTATAAAACATTAAGGTACGTCAGAAATGTAAGTTATAGTATGTAGAGTGGCACTGTGACTCCAGACAACCTAAAATTAGTAGCTCACTTGTTAAAATTTTAAGAAAATATGTTTAAAACATTAGTAGGTATCTAGGGTAAGATCCAAATGGATGATGTGAGACTCTTGCCTGATTTCTACATCCTTTTAGAAAGTGGAGGGATGGCTAGTATATAAAAGGTTAATGTCCCCAAGACCTGCATCCACTGGGGACTTACCTAAAAGGACACCACATCCAGATAGGACTTACTCCCTGCTGTGACCAGTGATATCATCCACGGAGTACTTTTGGTGGCACTGGTTGGAAAGTTCAACCATTTTCACTAGTCAGCTGTGTTGCAGTTTTGGTGCAACTTGCTGGTTTTTCTTTACTCTCATAATAAAAGTGTTTTTGTCATTCTTTTTAGCAGATTTTAGCAATTACCAAGTGAGAGCCTTCTGCTTTCATAGGGCTCTGTCAATAGACTTCCTTGCCTTCGTAATCCTCCAGCCTCCTCTTTGCTCCTTCTAGGGGTTTGGCATGCTGCTCATGGAGGAAGCAGAAAGAATAGCTCGAGAGGAACACGGATCTGGGAAAATTGCCGTGATATCAGGTAACTGGGAGGGCGAAGGTCACTCTCATTCATGTTTCGAACTTAGCACCGCAGTGAAATCTACCGCAGTGCTCTCTTGCCCCCTTTTTTGCTGACTGTACCTAACTGGACCAGGCTGCCTGGTAAGGGAGTTGTGCCCGGGTGTCCCGGCAGTGCGCAGGAGCGTCTGGGCAGACCAAAGCTTTCAACAGCACCCCACCTCTTTCAGGCAGCACCCCATCTGTGCAGCACAAGGCTGCTAATTCACGTCCCGCTCTGTGTGTCCCTCCGCTCGCCATGGCCAGCTCCACTCTTAGGCTTTGTACCTGGCTCTTCTCTTTAGAAAAACAGATCTCAATAGTACAGACTCAAGAAAGATGTAAACCAATGTGGAGGTTATTATCATTCAGAAAATTAAAACCTCAGTTGCCAATACAGGTGTTCAAAGGCAGAGTCTTCCTCCGTCAGTACTGTTCTGAGTGACCATGTTCCCAGGAAGCACCTTTCCTTTGTCTGTGAATGTAGCAGAATTTTAAAAAGTCCTCAGCCCTCTTAATGTCCCTTGCTAGATCTGAAAATTAAACTGGCACAGCCATATTAGCAGGGGAAAAGCATTCAGTTTAATATAAAGTTTACAGGACACAGGAGCCTCTGTAAGGAGTTAAAGATCCAAAAAAACAGTTAAATCTGAGTGTTTTTATACTGAGTCTAATGAAGAGTGAAAAGTCAGGGAAAAATATGATAGGACCGAGGAGTGTAAACTGAAGAAGTGTAGCAAGGCCTGTTGGTTGAGTTTCCTCCTCGTAGCTCCATCCTCTCAGACAAAGATGTTCCTTTCTACCAGTATGGGGAAGACACTATCCGCGAGACGGTCTCATGACCTGCTTCAAGGGAGAAGGCCAGGGAAATGTCAGAGTCTTTCTTGCACTTGTTTTTTCTTAGGTTCCTCTAGCTTAAGACTTTTTTATGCCAAGGGACCTGGTCAGGAGTATAATCCCGTTCCCTTCCTAGGGCATCAGGTAACTGGGGAGGAGAACACGAAGAGGAAGTCCATGTGCAGGTGGGGGGTGCCCTTTCACTCCTGCCCTCTACTGTCAGAGCCATGTAGAAATTGTAATTCCAGTAGGAAACTAAGATGGTAAAAGCAGAAATCAAAATTTAGGCTCTTAGGTCCCCAACTTCTGTTTTCCCATTAGACTATTCTACCACATGCCAAAAGCTAAAACTACAGCTTCTGAGAAAGTAATTTTTTTCTCAGAGTTAAACTAAAACTGAAGTTGAAGTGGGGGTGGGGGGTAGTTTTAGAAAAAAAAAATCTGTAAGTTGGTGCCACTCAATAAGTCAATATCCAAGCCCAGATCTTAATGATTATAATTATGAAATATAATCACTCAGGCTCACTTAATCATTTAGTCTGGCTATGGTTTTTGGTATGACTCAGACATTTCTTCCTATGTCTTACTTTATACTTTTTTTTTTCTCTATTATCTTTAATCGCGCACATAAGAAGTAACCGAGACTCACCAGATGGGTCCTGGGCTCTATGAAAAAGAAAGAGAGAGAAGGAGGGAGAGAGAGAGGGAAGGAGAAATGGAGAGAGGGAGGGAAAGAAGAGAAAAGAAAAAGAAAAGAGTGTTTACTGCATAGCTGTGTAGCCTGTGGTTGACAGAAGTAGCAGGAAGGGCCAGCCTGACTTCAGACCCATCCTGCGTGTGCGTCTGTGTGGGGTTGGTACTCCTGGAATGTTGTTCATGGCTGCGTTTGCCAGAACACCATCAGCATTGTCGTTGCAGAACTTCTGAGACTTAAATGTGCTGAGGAATCACCTGGAGAGCTTGTTAAAACGTGTGTTCTGGCTCACTGACTCTGGCTGGAGCCCGAGAGCCTACATCTCTTCTGGCATCCAGCAAGTAAATCTCAGCCACGTGTAGTTTCAGGCAACAAAACACCTGCTATTTTCCACCCACATTTGAACTGCAGGATTGTAGTTTCTCTACCAGATGTCTCTTCCCAGTCGTTGTGCTAATGGTAATAACTCTGTGACTCTGGCATTGCTAAGCTCCCGGAGTCTCATACACAGTAACATGATTTTCTCATGTCTGCAAGAACCTATAGTTTTAAAGCTGAAGACCATCCAGATTCTGTCATTGCCTGGCACTATTTCATCTGCCTCCCTGACATCTGTCTCTTTAGAAATGGTGCATGCAAAGGCCCCTTGCTTGCCTGAGGTCATAGCCAGTTGCTTGTAAGAGCCTCGGTTTCTACTTTTTCTGAGCAGGATACTTTCTAAGTGGAAATCAGCATCTAACCTCTTTCCAGTTTTTTATCATAATCAAAATAATAGCTCAATTTTAGGTCATCTACATGGAGAACTTCTAAAGTAACAGGGAGAGACTTGCTGAGTTGTAAGGAAAAACGCTTCCCTTTGTGAGCTGGCGTGGTTGCTGTACTACATTCTGCGCAGGGCATGTCTTGTGGCCACTGAGTTTCTCTGGAACAGCCCTGGAGTACCTTCCTGGAACTAAAGTGAGCTCCCTGGTAAGGAGGACTTGGTGGGTGTTACTTCCTGTCCCCCTCGCCTGGAATCCCACCACCCCACCACCTCTGCTGTCTGTAGGGAAAACCACATAGCGCCTTGACGGTCTGCTGTGACTCAAGCTCTCATCACCATCTGCATAAGAAGCCAGACTGGGAACATTGGCTGTGGATGATGTATTTTATTTCTCCAATTTAGCAAATCCATTACTGTTCTGTCTAAGCTTCTGAGTCAGACACCTGAGATGTCTTGTTGTTCAGAGCTTCACTGGGACTTGGATTTTTCTGAGCTGAGTCCAATGGTGTGAGGGGTGACGGTAACAGATTTTTATAAAAAGTTGGTTCTCTGCTGAGTCTTAAATGAAAATCTCTTTATGATAGATAGTACTGGTGCTTGTAAGGCTGCATTTTATTAATAGTGATCCATTAGATGAGGCATATTAGGAGAGAGAGAGACTGCTGGGCTGAGCAGGGAGCCACGGTTCCATTCCTGCTTCGATGGTCCAGGATGCTTTTCCATACTCCCCTTACCAGAAGCAAGTGGATTTGGTTCTTTTACAGTTGTAATTGTCCAGAATTCTGTCCTGGGGAATGGTAACTACTTTGGTTCTTGTGACCATGGTGCTTTACTGATTACATTTTCAGATACCATAGAAGACCCTTTGCTCACATGGTCCTGGTGCTCACTGTGGGTTGGGTGTTTGATGATGCAGGTGATGATGACATGACTCCCGCAGGCAGTTGATCCTTCCCACCATGTGTGGGTGCATAGTAACTTTGATCCTCCTAATGGGACTTTGTGACCTAAGCACCCTGCACTTTTCTCTACCCTTATTTTCAGTTTGTAAATCCACCCTCGTTGTGAATTGGTAGGCTTTCCTCTAACTCATGCACAGTGGTGGCCTGGATACCCCATGCTGGTATAACTAATAGTGAGTAAGGGGGGAGCAGAATTGTTTGTCATTTTGGTCACTATGGCTATGAGAGTAATGCTCTTATGTAGAATTTGTCTAACTTACGTTCAGACTCCTTATGACTTTTTTCATCTTCCCAATAGATTTTCTCCATGACTTAGATTTATGATCTTTGATTCTGACTCTAGATAGATAGTAACTATTATTATTATAACTATATTATTAACTACACAATCTGATTTGCATCACAAGTCAGAAAGGCTATATGTTCCGTGTTCTTTTTATTGTGGTTTGGATCTGGTCCCTCATGCATTTAAGTGTTACAGATTTTCTGTGGAGCCATGTACTGTTGGGAGATTGGGGCCTGGTCTGGAGGGGTGGATAATGGGCATTTGGTGGATTACAGGTGTGTGATAGAAGACAGGCATGTGATGGGACTTAAGCCTGGAAGGGGTGAAACACTGAGACTGAACCCAGTAGTGGTGGATCACTGGAACAGGACCTGGAAGGATACACGCTGCTTTCTCCTTTTTTTCCGGGGTTTGATGACTTGGTTTTGCTTCCTGCTTACAATGCTGTGAGGAGCTGCCTCCACTTCTGCCTTTGCCATGTGTTGCTACCATTGCCAGCCACCAATGTGACCTTCTGAAACTGAGCTAAAATAAACTTTTCCTCCCATAATTTGTGAATGTCAAATATTGAATCACAGCAATGAAAAAAGTGATTAAGACACTATTTTTTTTAAAAAAAATACTCTTTTCTGTTACCTGAGTATGTTTTATATACAGGTATACACTATATGTTTTATAGCTGGTTCTTTTTTGAAACTAGTACATTTACAACTGCATGAGAAAATTGAAATAGCCCTCATTCATCAAAGTCAAATGAAGTCCATCTGAGAAAGACTTAAGTTTCTTCACTTTCTTTTAAGTACATATAACTATCTGAGTAAACTGTTCTAAAGTTAGCCATCAACTTTAAATGTGAAATTTATTATTAAATCAAAAGTGAGCTTTATCAATGTGAAAATCACAAGTATGTGGAGGCGACAAATAAGAAGTCTGAGGTATCACACTGAAGACTTAGCTTGGCAAACTGTAACCATGGCCTTCAGAAGAGTCAGATGGGCCAAGTGAGTGAACTGCACTCCTAATGGTCCTCAGCCAGAAAAAGATTTGTTTTTCTCCTTACTGAGACTCCACATTATTTCTTCATTCAGGATTAATTGCTCTGAAAATATTCTTTTTCTACATATAAAAGTGGGTTAGTCAGTATTAAAAGAACAACCAGTTCATAAAATAATGTGTAGGCAGGAAATATCTTAATTGCTTCTGAGTATCTAAGCATTGAATTAGGCCATGTTAAGAAGTCCAAGTACATTAGTGTCTTTTACCAGTTTAGCCATGAACCTTCTCTCAACACACTTCTTTTAAAGATTAACAAAATTGTGTCTATTTAAACACCATGAAGTTTATCTACTTGAATGATCATCAGTCTTTTCTTCAGACCTGTCAAGATGAAGGTGTTTTTCTCTTCCCTCTTGTGTGGTGTAAGGTGCCAGGAATTATACTGTAAAAGCTAACCACAACATTTGAAATACCATCACTAATAATCACCATGGAAACAGAAGTCTCTGATGTCACTTTGCCCATACCATTCCCAAAAGGGCAAACAGAACTGTCAATAGCCATTATTTAAAAAGCCATTCAGCACCCTCAGCAGCATGCGATTTTTTTGCTTTTGGCAACTTTGGCTGGGTATCAGATCTAATCATGTTACTCTTTCAATTTGCCAAACTAATTGCTATGCAGTAAGACCAACAGCCATTCCCCAAGCTCCCCCTACTACCTTCGTCATAAGCAGTATTCTATTTGTGTTCTTTCAAGTAGAAAATTAATATGGCCATTGGCCAAGAATTGTGCAAGGCTGATAGATCACACAATGATGGTGAGAAATGGGGAAAATGTCTGAATGGTTAATGACAGAAACCCCTGAAGACAGAGGCTAATAGCCATTTTGTTTAAATCTTGTTGAGAAGCCTGAGGAGAGGGCAGGGGAGAATTTAAATATGGGATGATTAAACGAGTCACTACAGAGATGGGATCATTCTTATTCACGATATTCAGTTATATGACCCTAAAGCTGTATTTGTAGTCCCCTGTAGTCAAAAATCAGAGTGTGTATGTCTTATATAACCCAGGATGACTTCCTAGGACTAAAATTAATGGTCTGTACCCCAGAGCCACTGATTAAAGAAATCAGATGTGGGCAGAAAATAGCAGGTGTTTTGTTGCCTGAAGCTACACGTGGCTGAGATTTACTTGCTGGACGCCAGAAACTTCACCCATATTCCAAGCTGCAGCACATCTCCGGCATTCCAGGGGCTGTTTTACCCTTTGTATTATAAATTAGTTGAAAAGAAGGGTCCATTTATACCGAGATCTGCTTGTAGTGGACTCCTGGAAAAGCTTTTTGTCATTGTGGCCTAGCTGTTACCTGATGGACACAGGGAGCCTGCCAAATGTAAACCAGTCTGCGCCAGATGTGTATGTGTTAACTGGAACTTGTCAGGGAGGACAGGGAAAGATTTTTGTCTTTTGTGCTATCTCCTTCAGCAGAGCTAAACTTTTCAGTAACTTGCTTGGGCGGTGTCCTCTAATTAAATGCATGTCTTGTGGGTTCTGCGCGTTCTCTTGTTGCATGTTGGTATATTAACAGCAGTCGTACGCCAGCACAGTATTCACCATTATTATCTTTCTCGCCAAGGACACTGGCTGCAATCTACAGTAGCACTTTACTACCGGAACTCAGTTAATTTCAGCATCACTTAATAGGACTGACATGATGGCGTAGCAGGTGACTCTGCCAGCTAGCAGGTGAGCCGATGACTGCTGCGTGGCGTCTGGTCTGCAGCTCAGTGCTGGAGGCATTGTTGTCACACTCCTCAGAAATCTTATTCTCTGGCCTGATACTGCCCCCTGAGTAGGTGAGGCAGGCGCCAGCCTGTAGTGCTTTGCACGTCCGGCACATTAACCCGCTCTCAGAGGACCCTGCCTCCGTCCACGTGGCAGATCTTCCCGGAAAGGTCCCAGGAATGTCTACTGCTTGATGTGTGGGCAGCTGAATTTGTTCTGAAGTTGCCTAGCAGACGTTAGTAATGCTGGTTTGTAAATCGGTGCTTGCTAATCCCGGGTCCACATGATCTGCCTCCTTTTGTTTCAGGAATGTGTACCCTGAAGTCTCAACAGCTAGCCTTGCTCATGGAGATACACTGTGCTTTTAGCGACTTTTTCTCTGTGCTTGTCCCTCTCGGTTTGTGGATATCGGGAACGACGTGTCTATGCTTTTGCTGTGGAGAAGAAACGGTTATATCATGTGGTTTCTAGTAATATCCCCAAGAGGTCTGGGCGCTGAGATAAATGACTGTCTTTATGGTAAAGCTGGACACTTGACAGACTTTCTCTGAGGAGGCCACCTGTCCATCAGAAAGTCTATTTTAATTGCTTTTTGTGGTGTTAATTCCTTATTGATGTAACACTTAGGAATAACACTATTCTTTAAAAATGTACATTACCTTGATCCATTCAATTTGGTAACATTTTCTATTTAAACCTCTGAGACAGGAATTTGCTAAATTCTTCCCCTTTAGAACAGCAAATATTACTAAATAGTGCTTTTAAAAAAGAGTAATGGTGCTACCATCTGTATCAGCCAACATGATAGTGGCCTGATGAGCTTTTGAGTAAAGAGATTTCTAGTCCTGGTAGAACATACACTTGGAGCTATTTGCTTGCCAGGCAGCCGGGTCTAAACGGTTGTCTTAGACCAACAGATCACTTCTCTAATACCATGACTGTTGAATTTAGGATTTTATATTGTGGTCATGGGAAAATACCTGTATGCACCCCACCTTTGGAGCAGCCAATTATCTGGTGTGTCCACTGCTTAGGAATGTCGACAGTACCAATTTAGAAGTCCAGATCTGGGCCCTGGGCAACCCATTGTCTCTCATTGCAAACCATACTAGTTCCGATTGCTTTGGTTAATTACTGCTATATAGCAGCCAAGCCAAAATTTAATGTCTTAAAACACAACCATTTTATTTGCTCATTCAATGTGAGATTGAGCAGGACACAGAAGAGATGGTGTACCTCTGTTCCATGACACCCCTTGCTGGGATGGCTTAAGTGTCTGTCCTAGGACTCATCATGAACTGGTTAGTTTCTTCTCATGTTTCTCTGGTAGCAAAGCGAAAAGTATCTGTCCTCTTATTTCTTGAAGGTGTGTTCACTTTAATACCAAAAAAAAAATGGTGTTGATATTATTTTTTATCTACTTGGTAGAATTTACCAGGAAGCCACTTAGGTCTGGCCTTGAGGGCTGGGTTTTGATCACCTATTTTGTCTTTACAATGTTAACTGTTTAGACTTTTTTGCTTTCCTGAGTCAGTTATGTTTCTGTTTCTCAGAATGAATCCATTTCATCTAGGTTATTCACCTTGTTGGTTTGGTCATTGTATTCTCTTAAAATTCTTTCTTATTTTTGTCAAGTCTGTGGTAATTCTCCCTCTACTGTTCCTATTTTATTCGTAAGTTTCCCATGGAGGGGGAAACTGATTTTGTTAAGAATGAACTTTTTGTTTTACTTTGTTAATTTTTTAAACTATATTTATCTATAATGTCTATTACTGCCTTGGTTTGGATTTAGTCTGTTCTTATTTTTCTAGCCTCATACGGTGTAGGTTTATTGATTTGAGATCTTTGTAATGTAAAACTTTACAGCTATGAATTTTCCTCTCAGCACAGCTTCTACTGCATCCCATAAGGTTTGGAATGTTGTGTTTTCTCTTTCATTTCCTCGAAGTATTATCCAGTTTCCCTCAGGACTTCTTCTGTGGTGCATTTAAGAGTATATTGTTTAATTTCCACATAATACTATGAGTTTGCCAGGTCTCCATCTGTTGTTGATTTCCAGTTTTATTTCACAGTGACTAAAAAAAGTACTTGGTCTGATTTCAGTCTCTTAAATTGAAATGTGTTTTATGGCTTGACTTACGGTCTTTCCTGGACAGAGCTCCATGTGCACTTGTAGAAAACGTGTCTCCCACTAATGGTAGTGGTGTGTTCTGTGTAGTGTGTCCAACATGCAGCTCCTGTACATTTCTGTCCCTCCTCTTTCTCTAGTTATTGCCACAGATTACATCTTTATACCTGTGTGTTCATTAATATAGGGTTTGAAGTGTTATTTTAAGAATTAAATTATGTCAGAGGGCAAGAAGAATTATGAAAATACTAGTTATACTAGCTTTTATGTTTACTTTGTAATTGCCTTTACCAGGGGTCTTCATTTCTTAATGTGGTTCTAATGTCTGCTGTCATTTCATTTTGGATCTGAAGGACTCCATCCAGCATACCTTGTTGTTTTGCTATATTGTTGTTATTTTTGTTTTGTATTACTAGAGATTGAGCCCAGGGCCCTCACACTGACCTGTGTTCCCAGGCTGCATCAGCATTATTTATAATGTAAGTCCAGCAGTAACAAACTCCCTTTGCTTTTGTTTATCTGAGAATGTCTTAATTTCTACTTTATCCTTGAAGAATAGCTTTATCGAGTACAGGATTCTCAGTTGCCTGATTTATTTTTCTTTTAGCACTTTAAATGTACTGTCGCACCGCCTTCTGATTTCCATGGGTCCTGGTCTTAGCTGTCATCCCTGCAGAGAACACCTTGTATGTGGCAAGCGGCCCGTCCCTTCCTGCTTTCAGGGTTCTCTCTGGCTGTTCAGACGGTTTGGCTATACCATCTGGATCTCTTTGACTTCATCCTGCTTGGAATTTGCTGAGCTTCTTGAATGGATAGATTTGTGTCTCTCATCAAGTTTTCAACCGTTTCTTTAATTTTTTTTTTTTTTTTTTTTACTTTTTAGTATCTGCCATTTTCCTCTCAGAGTGCAGTGCTGCACCTGTTGGTGTGCTTGCCCCTAACAGTCTGCGTGTGTTGGTATGCATGGTGGCCTCCCCCGACCCCTCGCAGTCTGCACGTGTTGGTATTCGTGATGGGATCCCACAGTCCCTCAGAGTCTGTGCATTGTGACAGTCTTCATGGCACCCCTTTGGTCCTTCACGGTCTGCTCACTTTTCCGTAATCTTTTTCTCAGTCTGCCCCTCAACTTCACAAGTTCATTTGCATTATTTTCAAATGGACCGACTCCATCTTCTGCCTATTCACATCTGCCATTGGGGCCCTCTAGTGAAGTTTTTATTTTAGCTATTGTAATCCTGTGCTTCACAATTTCTATTTGGTGTCCCTATTATAAAGTTTATCTCTTCATTGACAGTCCCTCATTGTTCATAGTGTCCCCCTGTTATCCTTTAGTTCTTTGTCATTGGTTTCTTTAGCTCCTTGAGCATGTTTAATAGAGTTACCCTAGGTCTCAATGTCCAGGCCTCCTCATGAATAGTTTCTATCGAATTGTGTTCTCCTGGAAAATGAGCCATCATTTCCTGTTTCTTCATATGCTTTACAATTTTTTGTTGAAAACCAAACATTAGAGTATATAATACGCTACTTCTGGAAATCAGAATTTTTTTGCAGTCATCTGTGTGTCTAGTGACTTTTCCAAACAGTTTTTCCAAATATGTAGTTTTTGTTATGTATAGGCACTGAAACATCTATTGTTATTTCTATGATCAGTCTTGACCCTAAGGGATTTCCTTAAATGTCTATGCCCAGCAAAAAAAGATATGCGTGTTCTTTCAAACCATCCTACAGTCTTCACTTACCAGGGAAGCCAGTGTAGCTAGGGTGGTCCAAGACAAAGGCAAGCATCTGTACTGGTCCCTCCAAGAGCCTCCAAACCACATGCACTGCCAGGGATATCTGGAGGTCTAGGTCCACACTGCCTACCTACTCTAAGACGGCTGCTTGAGAGATGCAGGCTGCTGTCCTGCTTTTGTGATGGCCCTAAGAATGGGTATGGAGGCTCTCTGACCGAAGTTTTAGCAACCTTCCCCTCAACAAGCACTAACCCCCTTGCTGTGTAAATCAGGTTCCAGCATTCCAAAGAGCTTCCAATGGTATTTTCAGCCTAATGGTTGTTTCCGTGGTGAAGGATCTGACCTGTGCAACGTCCCACTTCACCGTTTTCCCTTGTAAAGCCTATATGTAAGAAGACTGTCAATTGAGGAGATTCCTGTCCCTGCCAGCTATAGGATACCATGATCTTTAACTTCTTAGAGGCACATTAAAGACTTGGGGTGTGAGCAGAGGAGTGACAGCAGTCTGTGCCATAGAAAATGTTCTGCACTGGTGGGAACAGGGCCAGAGCCAGTGGAAATTGAAAAAACTTTATGTCCTAAAATTCAAGGAATTTGAATCAGATGTTTGTTGACCCTCCTATATCAGTCTTCTATTAAGAATAAACTTTCACCTATTTATAAGTTGCCTACTTTATTCTTCATTTATATTTAGTTTGCTATTATCTTGATCTAGCCTTCTCAAAATGTACGGGAGAACTTCATTTCCAGTGCAGTGGAGAATAATATATTAGTGACTTAGAATAACTAGCTACTTTAAAGAGCTAAGATAGCTACGGGTAATCTTTATCAGCCTTGTAAGATTTTTTTTAACAAAACAGGAAAAAATTCTCTCAGAGATATGGGGTCATTGAGTTAATTGGTTTATTTTTAAACATTCAGAATAAAAACCTTTCCTGAACTTCTCTATCAGTGTGCATTGTTGAAAAGTGAAATATTGCCATCCTTCTAGAAGATCAATGAGATACAATAAAGTCTCATTTCAATAGCAAATGAATGAAACTAATGAATATATTTTCTTGTATTAACACCAGTCGCCCATAGCAAGCACTCAATAAAGAGTTGATTAATTGAACCAAAGTAATTAAAACAGTTTCTTTAATTTGTTTTTATTTCACTGATTTTTTTATTGAACTAACATGAATCATCTCAATCTTTTGAGTCTAATCAAAAAAATCAGAGATTTAATTTCAAAGGGCAGATTTAGCATATTTTCTATCTTTTTAAATTTGGCTGTGGGAGTATGGTGTGGGCTCAGTTTTTATTCAGCTCAGTAACACATTGCCAGCAATAAAGGACCCTCTGGTGTCCTAACAAAGGAACTGTCAGGGAACAGGGAAGTACGTCCGGGTGTCTAATATGTCTGCTTCAACACAAAAATGTCTAGTTTTTCTTGCCTTGAGGGATTCTAGGACAAAAACTTCCCAGTTTCCAAACTCCCACTGTGCACTTAGTAAATACTTGATTAGTTAAACTTTGTCATTGTTTCTTCCTCTGTTTTATCACATTTATAATTCCATGCTCTTTCTTCGTCTAGATGGAGTCATAACCCTACTTCTATTGTTTTTCTACAGGTACAAAGAATTGAAAATTTTTTATTTTCATTTAAATAGCATTCACATAGTTGAAATCACTTGTCCCTCTTTTATTTAAAAAAATGTTTAACAAATAGAAAAGTGTGTAGAATATTAGTGAGTTGTGTGCGTATGTGTCTTAGCTTATTCGGGCTTCTGTAATAAATACCTTAGACTAAGTAATTTATAAGCAATAGACATTCCCTTCCAGTTCTGGAAGCTGAGACACCAGGGATCAAGGCATCTATAGATTTGGTCTTTAGTGAGAGTCATACCTCAAAGATAGTACCTTCCGTGTGTCCTCAAATGACAGAAGGGCAAAAAAGACAGGCTCCCTCAAGTCCTTGTGTAAGGGCACTTATCCCGTTCATAGGTAGTCTAGTATTGTGGTTTTTAACTTTAATGTAGAATTATTTTAGTGTATTTTTTAAGTGTGGCTACTTTTGTTCAGCACTTTGTAAGATTGAATCTCATTGCATGTAGCCATAGTTTGTTCGTTTTCGTTGACACATAGCTTTCTTTTGTGTAGATGTCTTATAGTTCATCTTCATTGTCCTTGCTGGATGCGTCCATAGCCTCTAGTTTAGGCTTATAACTATTTTTGCATATGTAGTTTGAGAGACATAAGCCACATTTCTGTGAAATGTGCCTGCAAGAGGAGTTGCTGAGTTTAACAGCGTACCAGTATAAGCTAGAAGATTCTCCTACGTGGTTTCTTACATGTTGTTACCAGTCTCCACACCCACCAAGAAAGTAAAACATTTCAGTTGTGTTGACCTGATGTGCAGATTGAATGTGCCTTGTGGTTTGACCGGCTCCCAAAGACTGATGCAGTTGACAGCCTTCTCATGTTTATCAGCCACTTGGAAGCTTTTCTTTTTTTGCTGCTCTTCTGCATATGTATGTGATACTTCTTCTAAACACAAGTACTAATTTAGTGCTAGTGTGTCTTTAGTACCAGTATGTGGGTGGTGAGCTGTTCAGTTCTAATGTGTGGAAAGCGTCTTTTTTTTTTTTTGCTTCGTTCTTAAAGGAAGTTCTTCCTGGTGTGACACTGGGGGCTCATGGTTATTTTTTTCCTGTACTTCAAGTTTATCTTCCCTATTGTCTGGCTTTCAGTGCTGCGGGTTATAGGTCAGAACTCCGCTGTCTTTGACAATCTTCCGGAGGCTTCCATAGTTTTCGGGGATGGAGGGGGGATTGTCATCGTTGCTGTAAAGTAACATCTTTGTTTTTTTCAGGTTGTCTTCGCTTTATTCTAGGATGTTGTTTCCTAGGCATGGATTTTTTTTTTTTTTTTTTTTTTTTTTTTTTTTTTTTTTTTTTTTTTTTTTTTTTTTTTTTTTTTTTTTTTTTTTTTTTTTTTTTTTTTTTTTTTTTTTTTTTTTTTTTTTTTTTTTTTTTTTTTTTTTTTTTTTTTTTTTTTTTTTTTTTTTTTTTTTTTTTTTTTTTTTTTTTAGTTCTGAGTAGTTTTCAGCCTGTAACTGGTTGTATGTTGGCTGGGTTGGGCCCATGTGTGCTGCCTGCTGTGCCCATAACCTCCTCCCATCACTATTTTGTTTCTCCATGCTTCATCGTTGACTTTTCTTTTTTTATCTTATTTTTTTTAATTTTATTTATATTTTTATTTTGAGACACGGTATCACTGTAGTCTAGGCTGGTCCTAAACTCACTGTGTAGCCCAGGCTGGCCTCATACACTCAGCATCCTCTTGCTTCAGTCTCCCAGATTCTGGGTTTATGGGCATGCGCCACCATGACCAGCTTATGTGGCACTAGAGAATCAAACCCAAGGCCCTGAACTTGCTAGACAAGTGCTTTAGCTGCTGAGCTATGCCTCCAGCCTCCCTCTACTTCTCTAAGCCAGCTCTGTCTAGCTTGCTGAACCTACTCATTGGTCTGGAATCTTTTTCAACTCTGTAATGTCATTTTAGTTTCTAGTTGTTTTCGATGTACTTGAGGTCAGAGTCTATCTCTGCGAACACAGTAAGCATAGCTCTTGCCATCTGTGTCAGATGGTTTCACGTCTGGAGTCCTTGCAGTCTGTTTCTTGTCAGAATGTCTTATCTCAGAGTGGGTCGCTTTTTTAAAAAATAATTTTCTGGGCATTTCATATGAGAATTTTCTTTCAGAAATGCTTCAAAGCTAGATGCATTGGCCTCTTCCAGAAGCTCCTTTTGCCCCTTAGAGTGCTCAGTGTGCAGGGCCAAGGACTGGGGCTCAGTCATTTGGATGACACCTGCCCCAGAGCCGTCCCTCCCCAAGTTCAAAGTGAGCACAGTCTATCATGAGAATTGCTCTGTTGGAGTCTCAGTCTTTGCTGAGCTCTGAATTCAGGCATGTTGAGCCTTTGAAGCAATTCCTCCCCCAGTAGGTTTGCACCTTCCAGAGCAGGGA
This sequence comes from Ctenodactylus gundi, assembly GCA_004027205.1. Lineage (NCBI taxonomy): Eukaryota > Metazoa > Chordata > Mammalia > Rodentia > Ctenodactylidae > Ctenodactylus > Ctenodactylus gundi. The sequence continues at coordinate 535,176 of PVKB01000373.1, forward strand.
CAGCACCCCAGGAAGGGCAGTGAGGTAAGGAAGTATTACAGGTAGTTCTCTGCTCTGTTGCCCACATAACTCACTAGGCCTCTTTCCCCGCCAAGCTGTGTGGGTCTTGCTACCCCTCCATTCTGTCTACTTGATCACTCCACCTGATCAGTCACATTACATTTTGGTTAATTTTTTAAAAAATTTTGCCCACATAAAATCACTGTCTTCATCTGAAGGGTTAGTCTGTCATATTCAAGTCCAAGCTTAACTACCGCTGCTTCTCTACTCTTCCTCTAAAATCTAGTTTCCATCATTTTGACAGCTTTGTTGCTTTCCCCAAAAAACTCTTGTAGTTCTTGTCATTTTTTAAAAAACATTGGCTGTAGTTGATCACGTTCCTGTGGAGTATCCCCTTCTCCCCACAGCTCTCATTTCTAGCCACCTCTGGTGACAGTGTCTGATGGCCTGCCTTGCCGTCCGGTACTTCTCTGTGATCAGTTCTTGTGTTTCTTACTGAGCCCTCTTACTGAAATGGAAGTAAGATCACAGTGTTTCAGTTTCTCTAGTGACTTATCAAAGGACGCTGGAAGACTGGACACAGCTACGGAAGGTCAAAGTGATCAAGAGAAGCTGATGTCCTTCCTGTGCTGTACACCAGGGGTGTGCCTTACTGGTGGCCGACTTCACATCCGAAGCAGAGTGGTGGGAGTTGGGTGGAACACCTGCTGTTATCTGCCCTATAATGTGGGTGCCAGAGTGTGGGAACCCTCTGGGTCGGGGTCAGGCAGGCTGGGTCTAAACTGAGGTTCTTTGACTTCCTAGGAGCGAGCATTGTAGTTGCGATCCAACCTGAGCCTCTTTGTGTTGCCTAGGACAATAATCCCAGTCTGGTTGGGGTTTAGATAAGTCCATGTATGTAGCGCCTCTGTTCTGACATGCAGGGCTGGCGTGTATTTAGATGCTCAGACAAGCTCGTCCTCTTCAGCCTCTATACCTGCTGTCACTCATTTGTGACACTGTTTTCTTTTTTTCTTTAATGGAGTTAGTCAGAATCACAAGCTTGGTAGCATTCAGGTCCACTTCCTGCTCTTGACTTATTTGTTTCTTTTAAAGGAAAAGTATATATTTTCAGTGTTCTCAGGCCTTTAGGAATCGAAGGTAGAGTTGTAGGAAGAAAGAGTGGTTTTCCAGCCAGTTCAGGCAGCACATTGGCAATATTAGATTTGCCCACTTCCTCCCTCCAAGGCCCTGGGTTCAAGCCCCAAGTGCCAAAAAAAAAAAGAATAATAATAAGAAGAAGGTAAAGAAATCAGAATAGAATTTAAAACAAACGCCTGGATCTCTCATTAGTCTCTGTGAGGTTTAATGATCCTCTACCTCTGTTTTTATTAAAGAGCCCCCAGCAGCCCGCAGTTAACCCTCTCCTCCTGTGGGTGGTCCAGGCAAGGGTGTCCTTCCAAGTACCTTTCCCCCAGAACTGCACCTTAAGCTAATTGGTTTGTAGAGGTGTTCTTGCCCCTTGTATGGGGTGTGAGGCACTAAATTTGGTTTGGGAAAATATCAGAGATGCTGTGATCCCTGGGCTCCAGGTTGGAGACTGCTGGGAGTCCACATCACCCTGGCAGGTCCTGACGGGAAGGGGCTTCCCTCCTGCATGCTGAGCATCCAGGAGAGAGCAGGGCCCTTTGCCTGTGGTTAGCCTGTGTCCTGGTCTGCATTCCATCTAAAGGACACAGCCAAAGATGTGATTAATAACCTAATTTGTAAAATGCACAGTAAAGTCTGTGCCCATATGTTATTTTCCTCTCCAAAAGAAGGGTAGGCCCTAGGGCAAAGGTGGTGGCCAGGGAGGTAGCCCCAGAGGCCGGTCTCTGGAGGGAGACCTCAGGGCGTGCTCTCGACACTTTTCAGGTTGTTCTTTTTTACCTAACTCATTGCATCATCATCATAGAGCTGGTAAAGTAGTGAAGATAAAAATATTTGTCCTGCCTACAGAGTGGGAAAAAGGTCCTCAAGACCCGGGTGAATTCTGCTCCTGGACCAGGTCCCCTGAAGGGTTACACACAGGCAGCGATTGGACAGCGCCCTCCTCCCACCCTCACTGTTGGCCTGACAAGGCAAGCTCGGCTGGAGCACCCTGAGGACCCGGGCCAAGAGCGGGTGGATCCTGCTTGCTCCCAGCCCAGGAGCTGGCAGTGGGCCACATAGGCGATTGGTGGGGAGCTGGTTATTTGTGCAGCCCCTGGTGTCTCTCCTCCAGGAGAAGTGATGATAGGCAGGGGGCTGGGAGACTCCCAAAACAGCCTGTGCACGTCAGGCCAGGAGGTTGGCTGAGCCTGACGTCAGCACTGGAGGGTAATTGCTTTTCCTCAGCTGACTAGGAGAAGGAAAGGTACTGTGACGGAGGTCTTTCTGTGAGCCCTACTAGGCATGGATGGGAAAAGGCTGAGACTTTCAGGGTGGTTGCAGGTCCCCTTCCAGTCCGGCTAAGTGCCAGCACAGTACTTTGACTAGCCTGTCCTACAGATTGCAGGAAGAGGGGAGGTCTTTATGTCAAAGAGTCACAAGGAAATATACATAGGCAATGTTTGTTCAGTTATTTAGGTCAGAATAGGTGGGGATCCACGCTTCCTCCGTGGGGTACCTAAAGCTTAGCAGAGGTTCTGAGGTCATCTTCCTACCCAAGTCAACTGCATGTCACTGAAAACAAGGACAGAATCCATGGCAGACTGGTGTCTTTCTCAAAGCCATACAGAGGGGACAGGAGAGGCCCAAGGAGCCCTGAGGCCTCTTTGGATTCATCTCTGAGAAATGCCGAGGGGAGAGTAGCCCATATTGCAGCAGTTCTTTATACACAGTCTGGGAGATCAGACTGCCGGGCCGTCTGGTTACCTGAGGGCTGCCTTGCCCTGTGCAGCTGCAAAGAACTGCCTCTGTCTCACCCCTGCAGCTCCCTGGGGTGGATCGTGCAGGTTGGTAGCAGGTTTTTAGAAATAACACACTTTGCCTTCCCACACATCTTCAGTCTGAAAAATGAGACCATCTTCTTGATTTGACAGTGGGCACCTAGCACAACCAAATAAAACACATCTCTAGGGACTGAGCGGGGCTGAGACACAGGAGGAAGCACTAGGTGTGTCCTGTGACATTGCAGGAGCACAAAGCCTGCCAGTGAGCCGTATGATCCGCTGGGTAGTGGCACGTGAGTGCTAGTGCCAGCTTCTCTGCTTCTGCGTGTGTCTTAGTTAACTTACTTGTTGCTTTGACAAAAAACCTGATGTACAAAATTTAAGGCAGGGAAGATTTAGGTCACAATTTCAGAAGGACTCATGTAGTCCATTCATGGGAAGCCAGCAATGATAGAAGCACGTAGCAGAGACTGGAGATCTGCGTCAAGGCAGACAAAGTGAGTGAGCTGGGAGGAGCCAGTCCAATCTGGAGACTCAGGCAAGGCCAGAGCCTTCCCAGGAAGCAGCTGTAACAGTGTGCCTTCTTCCTGCCTTTACTTGATTCAAGCGGCCAGTTGGGCCCCCACACCCGCAGTAAGTGGCCCTCCCTTACTTCCTAGAGGAGTCAAACAACACACACCTGAAAGCTCTGCCTGGGCACCCCTAGTCTCAGCAAGGTGACACACTCCTTTCAGGTCAAGTCCCCAGCACCCACCCCTTCCAGCCAGGCTCCATACATGGCTCCAAATACATGAAACTTTTAGGGGACACTAAATCCAAACCATAACAGTATGTTTGAGATCCTCAGGAATAGATGTTTTCAACCCATCATTTGGGGGAAAAATGGAATAGAAATATTTATAAAGGTTTGGAGTATTTTTATTAGCTAGAGATGATAGTATTAGTACAAATCAGACAGGTGCTTGTATCTCCCTGACACAGTAGAAATCTGCTAGAAGTCCTGCCCCCGTCTCTTTTGTATGGTGTCATTCCTACCCAGTTCACAGAACCGGTTTTTAAATATATCCTCCAGGAACACATTTCTTTGTATGTATACAATATAAAAATAACTAGAGTATAATAGATCTGCAGATGACTTATTACAGCTTGATGATATGCCAGGCACAGTAATGAACCCTGGCAGTAGAAGCCATTGACTTTAAAGAGCTGAGGTTCTAGGAGGGGAGGGAGTCACCCAAGCAAAACGGATCACGGTGTGCGCGCAGTGTGACTACTAAAACAATAGAACTGTAATTAAAGTCTGTACCGCTGGAGGTACTCCTGGAGGGAGGGGCCTCCGTTCCTTCTTCTTGTAGATAGAGGAAGAATGCTGGGTCCAGCCAAAGGCTCAGGCAACTGGATGTGCTTTGCGGGTTGGGCTTGTGCTAGGGCAGCCCTGGAAGAGCACTAGCCGTGCCAGGGTAGTGGGATAGGTGAAGTTCTGCCTGGGCTGCGAGTCCTGGGCTAGAATCGGGAAGGTTGGTTTGGCAGGAGCTGAAGCCAGAAAGTCAGAGCGTGAAAGTCTAGGGAATCTGAGCTCTGTCTTGGGAAACTCCGCTCATGGTGGCTGTTACGGCTTGGATCAGTTCACAGCAGCTGTTACTGTGTGGATACGGTTTAAATGTGTTGTTCCCTTCCTCCAAGTTTCGTGTGTTGGAAGCCCAGCCCTGGTGTGTCGGTGTGGGTGTGTGGAGCCTGGAAGAGGTGGTTCATAGGTCACTGAGCGTGCTGCCCTTGGAAGGGGTTAGCGTAGTTCTCACGGCCGCTTGATTCCCCACCAATGTATAAGCCAGGTGTGGTGGTGCATGCCTGTAATCCTAGCAGTCAGGAGGCTGATGCAGAAGGATTGCTGTGTGTCTGAGGCCAGCCTGGGCTATAGAGCAAGACCCTGTCTCCAAACAAAAGAGAAAAGAGTAAATTAGACCCCACCCAGGTCTCTCTGGCTTCCTAGTGGTATGACTGACTGCTCACTTACGCATGTGCTCCTGCCATTGGCACCTGCCTTGATGCAGCGCAACCAGGAGGTGCCTCACCAAAGCTGAGCCAGTGCCCACACCATGCCTTTAAAAACTGAGCTAAATCAATGTATTTTCTTTGGAAAGGCAGCATCCTTCAGGTATTTCATTATAGAGATGAAAACAGACTGATTGAGCGGCTTAAACTCCACATGGTTGAACCTTGAAGCCATTATGCTAAATGAAATAAAGTAGTCACAAGAGAGCAAATACTGCACGAGCCCACTTGCGTGAGATCCCTAGAGGAGAGAGACTAGATGGGGGCTGCCACGCCAGAGGAGCTGCTGACTAGTGAGTACAGAGCTTCCGTCTCACAGGAGAAAGCTCTGCAGATGATGCTTGCACCGCCGTGAGTGTGCGGAGGCCGACACGACTGAGCTGTAGAGTTAAAGGTGGCTACGACCGTAAATTCTATGTTAATATGTTTGTCACAATAAAGAATCCCAGAACCTGGCTTTCATAGAAAATATCTCATAACAAATCTGCAGCCAGAAACAGCTTTGGGGCTGTGTAACCGTGCTTCAGCTATATTAGAAATGAGCCACCTTCCCCCTCTGCCACCACGCACACGTCCCCTCCATCTCTGGCAAGGCTCAGGCTCAGGGCACAGGGGCCGACATCAGCCAAGCGTGTGTACCCCTGTTGCTCGACACCACGACTTCCTGCAGAGTTCAGCCGCCCAGGCTTTTACCCACTCATTTCACTCTATAAAAGAAAAAAGTAAATCTTTTGTCTACTTAGAATGAGTCAAACATAGAACTTCCGGCTCTCATTATTTAGAAAAACAAAACTAAGTTTAGGAACCACAGAACTTGTTTCTGGCCAGTAGGGCTCTAGAAATGGAAAAGCACCAGGTTGAATGACTCCAGGCGCGTCTGCGCTCACTCACGGCGATGTTCTGGTAATGGCTTCTTAATTGCCTGCCTTTCTCGTCCCACTCCTGCCTTATTTCACTGAGTTCTTTGGACAGATTGAGCTCTCACAGCACATTAAATCAAATAGATGTGCCTCTTAAGTAGACAGCCTGGCTCGTATTAGCATATGTGTATTCCCATGTAGCCATGACCCCGAGCAGCAGGGGGCGCTTTCAGCACGGGAGGAGGAGGCTCCCTTCTGCCCCCAACCCAGCGCCCATCATCTTCCACATGTTACTGCTATCTGACTAAATATTAATTCTGCCTGTGTCTAAACTTGATGTAAAAATGGAAAGTTTTACATCTGGTTTCTTTTACATAGAATTCATTATCTGTGCTGCTGTTAAGGATAGCTCTGGTTCCTTTTCATAGCTGTATCGTATTCCACAGCTTTTCCATTTTGCCACTGATGTGAATTTGAGTTCCCTCTTGTTTGGGATGCTACGAATGCCACCTGTATTGTTGGGCGCTTCCTTTCTCATCGCTGAGGAGCGTGTGCTGGGCACTGGTCTGTGCCTGGGCACCGGGAGCTCTAGGAGATGCTCCAGCGAGTGCTGCCCGAGGGGCTTGTCCGAACTGCTGCTCGGCCCCGTTGTTCTTCAAGTCTTTACCTTCCCCTGCCCTGTGTCCGGCCACATGTAGCATAGGCTGCAGTGGCAATTGTCACACATGACACAGCAATGGGCTGGGCTGGCGGGTGTCATAAGCAGAGGGGGCACGCGAGTAACCCTGGGAGACAGGCATTCCCTGGCAGCTGTCCTGTGGCGGCGGCACTGCCTCCTCCGTCACATCCACGTCTGTCCCAAAGATCCTGAAGTGGAAAAAAACATAGGGACGGGAAGCCCCATTCCTGATGCTGAGTGTCTGGTGCGGGCTGGGGTCAGCCTGACAGTGCTAGCCTGTGCTCGGCGTTCTGCCAGCGCCTTTGCCTTCTGTTTAGTTTACTCCGTAAACATTTATTGAGCACAGTATCACTCGCTGGAAACACAGGATGCCCAGAGCCAACACCTCGAGCTGGAAGGCCACGCGGCAGTCACATCTCAGGGGGCGGCGAGTGCCCAGCACAGGGGAACCACAGGCAACACCCAGGGATGGCCAGGGACGCGGCCTGGGAAGTCGTGATGGGAGCCAGCTGAGCCGAGCCGAGGGGCTGCGAGGGGGTGTCCAGGCAGAAAGCTGGGCCAGAGACGGAGCCGCACACGCCAGGGAAGCCAGAGAACTGAGATTCACCGCACTGGAGCACTGTGTTAGGGAGCAACGGGAGGTGAAGCCAGAAACCTGATCAAATACCAGGTTACAAAGAGCTCCGCATACTCGCAGGCAGCAGCGTCTCTGAGGAATTAACCTCCTTCCATCTCTGGGCAAAGAGCAAGGCTGTCCCATTCACTCCTCAGTGTCCTAAGCACCTAGGTCCACTCAAGAAGCCTCTGTGTGTCCCCCCCCAACCCCCCCAAGCCAGGCCTTGTTCTGAGCTCGGCAACTGAGAAGCAGCCAGGTTTTGTCAGGCGTCGTTTAGGGTTGTGCGTCTCAAACTCACAAATGCCACGGGCTGTTGCTGTTGACTTAAGCCATTTAAGGCAGTGTCCTTACACACTGGAACATAGTAAGAAATATGTAGTGAGCCTCAGCCTCTTTCCTGACACAAAGCTCCTGAAACCTTTACAATTTTTTGGTGATAGGAGGCAGCTCTTGGTGGGATCCGTGGTGGGGGAGGGGTCACCAAAGGGACCAAGCCATGATATCTAAGAAGCTTTGAGCTTTCAGTCCCTAGCCCCATCCTGAGAAGGGCAGAGGAACTGGAGCTTATCGGTCTGCCTACACAACGAGCCTCATAAACATCCCTAGAAGTTGTTTGTTCCGCAAGTTCACTGGCATGACAGACACGTCCGTGTGCCCAGAGGGTGGCACACATGACAAGATCCTCCGGGGTCAGGACCCTGTCAGACCTCACCCTATGCTCTTCACATGACTGTTCGCTTGTACCCTTTGTCACACCCTTTTAATAAACCAGTAAACATTGAGTAAGTGTTTCCCAGAGTTCTTTGGGCCATTACGCCAGATTGTCTGCTCTGAGGTGAGGTCTTGAGAACCCCCAGTTTGTAGTTAAGCCGGACGGAGTTAAGTAACCATGTAAAGTCACTGCCTACGACTGACACCTGAAGTTGGGGACCGTCTTGGGAGGCCGAGCTCTCAGCCCATGGGGCTGGCATCAGCTCTGAGCAGGAGCAGCAGAAGTGGGTTAACCTGTGGGGCAGCCTGATAGCTGCTCCCACAGAGAAATGAAGGACTCCTTGCTGTGGAGAAAACACTTTTCTCTTCACAAACTGCACCACCATGCGCCAGGGCCATCCCGCATTTGTGACACAGACCTGGTTTAGTTGCGAATACCTTTGCCTCTCGAGCTGGGTAGAGATCCCAGTTTCCCAGTGCCTGCTCTTTCACACTTTGGGAGACACGGTGCCCCCAGGCATTGATGGGAGAGCAGGCATCTCACGTGTAATCCACCTCTCCTCAGCAGTTGGCACCCCAAAGCAGTGCCACACGCACCAACAGGACCAAAAGAGAATGGGCGCGTTTGCTGTGGCTGGCCGATACATGTGTCACGTGCTACACGCCGTGGTAGCAATCAAGGAAAGAGACTTCTCCCTCCACTGCAGTTTCTGGATTTACATTCCACTGTCGGGTTTATTAAACTGAGATTCTGTCTGGAATAAGATGGAGGAGAGTGGAGAGGCCGCGAGGCGGAGGAAGTGGCCCCCAACTTGGGGGGGTGACGCACTGCCCCTGGTGAGACTCTGTTCTCTGCTTTTCTGCAGGGGTCGGCACCAGGAATTATTACAGGAAGATTGGCTACAGATTGCAAGGCCCATACATGGTGAAGATGCTGAAATAATGGCCCAGCAGTCCGCCTTTCCGCAGTGCTCTCCCCGGCGGAAGCAGAATCAGGATTTCGTGAGTGCTCAGCGTGGTGGCCGAGCACAGCAGATGGGCCCGCACTGTCCCCGGTGAGGAGCCACACTTCGTCTCGTGGCTGCAGAGCCCAGAGACTGCCTTCAGAGCCGCGCCAGATGTCCACTGCCCGAGCTGGAGCCACCTGAGCTTATGTGTACCCAAGAAGTCATCTCTCTGGTTCTGAGGTTTAAGTCACTTATCTGATTTCTTGCATTCCGCATGAGGGCTGCAGGTGACCTTTGTCTCAGACACTGTGACAAGTCAGACCAACTCATTTGGACAGTGTAACTCATGAAGTGAGACTGGTGGTTGTCACTGGAGGAGCGGCTCAGGATAGTTTGTGTACCCTAGGGATAAAAGCCAGGTTGGGACATGAGACAGCCATCACTCTTGGACCCCTGGCATTTAATTACATGATGCACTCAGTTAAGAAAATGAGCTTTTGCGTTCATGGAAGTTGTTGTGGTTACCATGCCAATGCTCTAGAGTAACGCTGTGATGGGGAAGGCGTCGAGGCTGTGGGTTGTGTTAGCTAGTAAGTACTTAGCCAGCTCATCCCCCCAGGAGCGAGCCCTGAGCTGAGCAGTCAAAGAGCCTTTATTTCTCAGCTGCGATTGTGTGAACCTCTCACACCCCAGCAACTGCAGAGCACTGAGAAACTGCAGGTGCAGTGTGGGAAAAGCCCAGTCCACAGAAGCCGCTCACTGCATTGTAATCAGTTCTTTGAGGCGGTCAGTTTCCGATAATAAGTGAAGAAAGCTGAGTTCAATTCAAATGTGAAAGCAAAAAAAATGGAAAGCAGACCCAAATCTAAAAATGATGCGTGTTTCCAAAAGTCCCCCTGTAGAACTGCCTCCTTAACCTCCGGGTCACCTTCTCAGGAGCCTTGTCCTGCAGAGCATCCCCCAGAGGGCACGGCCTCACCCCTGCCTGGTTCCTGTGCCGATCACAGAGGTTGCTTCTTTTCAGCAATCTGAAAATAAAGTCCCTGGCATGCAAACACGAATCATGTGGTTTTAGAGGGTTTGGGTTTTTTTTATTCCTCTGCCTCTAACTGCAGTGACATTTGTCGTGAATTTACAGCCTGGGTCTCCCGCCTATGACACCATTCATTTTCTCCTGCGTGCTGTTTGCCATTTCATTAAACTGCTGCGAGGCAAAGGTGGGGCTTTCTCACGGGCGCTCTGTGCCACTCCAGCAGCCTCCCCGAAGTGTGGCTTAGGGAATTCAGCTACTGCTCAATTATGTTTTTCTCTTGATAAAAATAAAACTATTTAATAAGGTATGCGCCACACTGGCTGTCACACACGTGTTACCAGAGACCAGACACACTGGGCAGCAGGCAGGAGGAGGCAGGTTCTCTGGGACCCCCCGCTAGGCCTTCTCGCTTGTCCTGGTTGGGTCAAATTGCACAAGATCCCAGAAAGTACTTGGTGAAGCTTATTACCAGGCATATTGTAATCTTCATTTTAAAAGGTGGCAACTTAAAGCAAGACTTTAAAATGCTGTCTCTGGGCACCTGTCCTTCTCAGGGGCTCTCAGCCCCTGGTCCACCCCACTGTTCATCTGGGTCAAGAGGTGCTGCTTCCGGGTCGCCCTTGGCCTCCACGCCGGCATCTCCGAGGCCCTGCAGAGCCACGTCAGGTGTAAAGCTTCCCAGCTGTCGCTGTTCCTCCGCCTTTCCACACAAGACCCCTGAGCCTCTTGGGACTGCCTGGGCTGCCCCAGCCGGTGTGGTGGTTGGTGTCACTGCCAGCCTACCCTGATGAGACCTGTGCTGTTCAGCGCACGCCCTTCTCCGACAAAGGTCATTTAGGATGGATCCTGCCTCGGCCACCTTCAGGGAAACCGTCAGAGCCGAGGCTGATTTCCAGTCCACGTGAAGTGACTGCGAAGCAGCTCCTTCAGCCCTGGCAGGTAGTGCTTGCTTTTAAGCTCAGCTTTTGGCTGTATCACCTAAAAACTTAAAAAAATTAAGCCATGTCAAAAACAGACTGAATTATATTTGAATAGAACATGAGATTTCAGAAATATTACCAAATGAAGTGGCCTCGCATTCCCCAACATTTGGACCTTTTTTCCATTTTCTGTCTCTACGGATCCAAGAGTACTAAAAAGTACAATTTAAAAGCCAAAGCCTGTTCTATGTAAACATCTTTCAGATTGCAAATTTGTGCTGCCAAAAGTGGTTTGAGTTTTGGGTTCTTTTGGTTTTGTTTTCTTTTGAGATTTTAATCTAATTGAAAACACAAATTTTGTTCTTAAAGAATTGCAGGAACTGGGTGTGGTGGTGCATGCTGTGATCCCAGCATTCTGGGATCTGAGACAGGAGGATCACAAGTTCGAGTCAGGCTTGGACAATGTAGGAACTTAGCAGGACCCTGTCAAAAATAAAAAGGACTGGATGTGTAGATCAGCACAAAGGCCCTGGGGTTGATCCCCATTGCCACATAAATAAATAAATAATTTAGATAAACCTGTGAGATTGTGGAAGGAGCTGAAAATCTGAGTCTAAAAGCTTTGCATAAATCCTCTTGCCTTTTTGAGCCTCAATTCCACTATTGGTAACACAGACTAAACAGCATTCTTGGGGCCAAGTATGAAGTTCGTGCATGGTTATCTTTGAGAAATGTCCATATTTTATAAACAGTGGTTTCTGCTGTAGCTAAGTGGTTTCTCCACCAGAGTGTGATCTTGGATACTGTAGGCTTCCTCATCTGTGAAGTGGGGAGACCAGTGTTCCCCTTGCTTGGTACTCGTGAGGATTAAAGGGCAGACTGTGGATGGCGTAAAACACTGGAAGCCCTGGCTGGTTACTCCTAATACCTAGCAGGTGTGCTCGTGGGCCCCCGTCTCCAGCGATGGGGTTGCTGGTCAGCTGGCAGTAGAATCTCCAACTTTTTGCTGGGCTGCCTGGGTTTTCCTGGAAGCCAGTGTCAGGAGGATGATAGCATCCTTGTTCTGCAGCCCGTGTCTTCCATCCTCAAGTGGGTCTTTCTCTTTTGTTATGGAAAGCCTAGTCCTGCACCTTGTCAGGTACATGCTTTCGGAACAGGGTACTAGCTTAGATCGCACCAATAAAAAGCATCCTAAAATGCCAGTGTCCTCTGGGCGCTCCCTGGAGAATGCGTTGCTGATCTCCACTGTGTGAGCCAGTAGCTGTGTCCTCACAGGACGCCCCGCCAATGGAGTGTGCTGCCCTTGCGGCAGAAGGCAGGCTTGTTTCCACACATTGAAGTTACGGTACCAGCAGTACGTTTGTGGGTCATTCTGTAGAGATGTTCCAGAAGTTAAGTTTATAAACTAGGCCTAGTGGCCCAAACTGTAATCCTAGCGCTTGAGAGGCTGAGGCAAAAGGAATTCAAGTTCAGTCCCAGCCTAGGCAACTTAGCAGGACCCTGTCACAAGAAAAAAGAAAAAAAAAAGAAAAGAAAAAAAGAAAAGAAAGAAAACAAAAAATAAGTTTACAAACATTTCAGGAAACCGATTTGGACACACACACATTAACCAGTCCGGGCCTGTAAAAAGTAGCAAGTCAGTTTCTGCCTCATGCTGTCCCAGGACACGCTCTTATACACCTGGAGATTTTCTCATCATTCAGAAGAGGGAGCAGCCCCTTGGTTGAGCCTCTTCTGGGCCCTGGGCTCTGCCACAGGTGCTTTACCTTCGGTCATGTGTGGACCCTCAGGTGGAGGTTAAGTCTCTGCCATTCATCAAGCAGAATGCAGACTGTTGTTTTACTGTCTGACCCTGAAATAGCACTCAGGCCCCCATGCTGTCCAGGGGCAGTCAGTGCTGTCCCTCCAGTAAGGACGGATGGCCCCATCACAGCATGAACAGGGCCCCAGAGCAGCCTCTATGATGCTCCTGAGAGATAGGAATCATGCTACAGTAGTGACTCAGCTCTCTCAGTGCACCATGCCCCACACTTCCAGCGCTGGGGCGGGTGTGGGGTTCAGTCAGTTCCCGTTAAAGGGGATGCTAACAGGTGCCGAGCACGAAGCCCACACCGCTGTGTGGTCCTCACTTCTGGGCCCCTTGAGCCATGTCCCCTTGTCATCATCCCAGGTCCTTCAGCTGGACACGGTGGAAGTGGATGACTTCATAGGGTTCGAAGAAAACAAACCTGCTCTTTTTGTAGTTAAAACTTGTTTGGGTTCTAAAAATTGTCTATGCTCGTAACAAACACAAAAGAGTCAGAAGAACACAGTAACCCAAACACCATCACACCATCAGAGAGCATCACAGTTAACATGGATGTGTGGCCGTCCTCCTTTCCCTGAGTGTGCACACACGCACAATTCACACACAGGTTTTAAACAAAGCTGCCATGCTGTGCGCGTACTTTGTACTCAGTATAATGTCAGCTGCGCGCCTTCCCAGGTTGGCATGGCGGTAGTGACTGCCGAGCCCTCAAATGCCCTTCCGCGTGGGTGGCACAGCACAGAGACCCCTGAGATGCAGGTGTGCAGGGGCCTGAATGTTCAACACCAGGTTCCCACGTTGGAAACTGAATCCCAGTGCGGCGGTGCTGGAAGTGGGACTTTGAAGAGGGTCGGGCGTAGGGCTCAGCCTCCTGAAGGGAGTAATGCCCTCTTATCGGAGTGGATAACTTCGGTACGCCTCTTGCCTCTCCTTGCTTTCTTCTGTAGCACGGGGGCGTGAGGCCCAGTCTTCACACCGCACTACCTCCCTAGCCTCTTTTTTTTTTTAACATTTGTATTTTGAGACGAGAAAGATCTTGCTAAGTTGCCCGGACTCAAACTTGCAGTCCTCCTGCCTCAGCCTCCCAGCATGCTGGGATCAGAGGCTTGTGCCCTCCGCCAGCTGCTCTTTGCCCTGTCGCATTTGCATGGGATGACACAATGCAAGGACCCCTCAGATGCCTATGACCTTGGAGGACTTGCAGCTCCTGAGTTGTAAGAAATAAATCGTGGTTTCTTAGAAGTTGCCCGGGCGCAGGCATTCTGTTACAAGCACAAAACGGACTAGGACAAGGTGCCACGATTTGGTGATGCAAGGTCATTATATCTTCGGTCATCTCAGATCCTGTCACGATACTGGAATCAGACATCTGCACCCGGGCAGCACAGATGTCTGCATTCTGTCCTCAGAGTTAGTGCTCAAGTATTTTTGTTTTGTTTTGTCTTGTTTTCCCGTCTTCTACGAGCTTTCCCTCCTCCCAGGCCGCGTCCGCTGTGGCCCTCCCTGCGTTGTTCTCTCCTGACCTTCCCACTCTTCCTTCCTGCGTCACAGAGCTGGGGGAGGAGCGATCCTGTCTGGCACTGGGCCTTTGTCATTCAGAAAATAGCTACATTTCGATTGCCAGTGATCCCATCAAAATGTCAGAACAGCCACGCACTGGGGTGCGGGGGCACTGGAGCGTGAACATCCTTGAGCTAGGTGGCCCGTGACTGTACCTATCTCTCTCCTGATGTCAGGCCCTGCATGGTGGCTGTCCCGCACTAGCTGCAGCCCTGCAGAAAAGGCTGTCCTCTTGTCCCCAGAACCCCTGTCACCATCAGGACAAGCAGGGATGGGCTCTTGGCACACCCACTCCCAAAACCCAGGAAGAGCAGCTGGGTTTCCAGGCTTGTCTCTGCCTCTGGATAATTTTTGTTTATTTGTTTGTTTGTTTTTGTGGTACTGGAATTGAGCCCAAGCTTTCACTCTGAGCTACATAGCCAACTTCATTTTTAATTTTGAGACATGGTCTCAATAATCTGCTAAGTTGCCCAGGCTGGACTTGAACTTGTGATCCTCCTGCTTCAGCCTCCGAGAGTGCTGGGATTATAGGCTGGTGCCTCCAGGTTAGCCTCACTGTGATATTTCTGCCTCCCCACCAGCCTAAAGCAAAGGAACTAACTGATCATGGACTGAACCCTCTGGAACTGTGAGCTGAGGTAAGTCTTTCTTCCTCTGTGCCTGTCAGGTATTTTGTCACCGCAACAGAAAGCTGACCGACACACTTGGCCTGCTCTGTCGCTAGGGAGAAGTGTTCTAGTTCCCACGATGTGCCTTGGAGGAGGGAACTCTGGTTTCCATGAATTGCTTCTGGGGAGGAAGACAGGCAGATGGGAGGAGATCAGAGAGAATTTGCTGCCTGGCCGGCCAAGGCCCCATGCTCAGGATATCCTGTTCTGACACCCAAAGCTTGATAAACTAGCAGTGGCTACAACTTAAAATCTATAGTTGAAGCCGAGCTCAGTGGCAAAGGCCTGTAATCCAGCACTTTGAGAGGCTGAGGCAGGAAGATCTCAAGTTTGAGCCTAGTCTGGGTAAGTTCACAACTTAGCGAGACCCTGTCTCAATAAAAAAAAAAAGTACAGTTGCTTTTAAGACTATGAATTTTAAATGGAAAGGCCTGAGGGATTTGACTAAATGTATAACAATTCTGAAATATTTAAGAAAACTTGAGATTTGCTGTATTTGAAGTGTTGGTGAATTGTATTTATAAGGCTTTTTTTTTTAAATTGGGAGGGTTTTGCCAGTTTAAGTCATAAATTTCCAAGAAAGCATTTGAAGTACATACAGAGAAAATTAAGCATATTGAGTTTATATGAATTTATTAATATGCTTTGAAAATATTCAGAGGAACTTTATTAACTGAGCTAGAAATAAGACCAGTTTTTCAGTTCTTGCTTTTAAACTCCTGCCAAACCTGAGGACCACAGGGGTCCACACTGCAGTCTAGTGAAGTTTGTGTTCCTCACAGGCTCTTAAAGTGACCTCAGGAAAGCCCATGCTATAAAACTGTCCCATGATGGCTCATTGACTCCATTTGTTTATTCCCAAGAACCAACTCTAACAAACAGACATAATGAATGCTAGTCTCACCCACCTGACGAGGGGAGCCCAGGAAGCCATCCCGGGGGAGGGTCACTGCTGTGGCTTAGATATGATTTAAGTGCATCTCCTAGAGGTTCATTGGCTGGAAGGTTGGTCTCAGTATGACAGTGTGAAAGGAGGTGGGACCTTAAGAGATGGGGCCTACTGAGAGCCAGTTAGGTCACTGGGGGTGTGTCCTTACTAGGTATTCATGATGGAGTACTCTCAGCGTCCTGGTTAGTTCCCACCAGAGTGGACTGTTACTAAAGAGCCAGCTTGGCTCCTGAGTCCTCTTTGCTCCGTCTCACTGTGTGATCTCTTCCGCATGCCCTTCTGCCATCGTGGTGCTACCCATCATGATGGTCCTCGGCAGCAGCCTACCCAAACTTAGGTTTTCAGTCTCCACAACTTGGACTTCAATAAGCCTCTTTTCTTTGTAAAGTACCCAACAGGTACATTTAGATGTTTAAAAACTATGACAATAGTAGACATTGCCATAAATCCTCCTCACATTGAACACACGTACTCCATTATGCTCACCACTATCTGAAGCAGTGCTGGAAGTCCTCTTTCCTGAATGTGTTTATGAGGTGAGGTTTGAAAAAATATATGGTGAATGACGTGACTGAGTGCCACCCACAGGAGAGGCAGGCTCGTGAGAATGCCACAGTGTGCCATTGTCCACCTTATTCTCCATGTCAGGCACTGTGAGACTTCTGGCTCCTCCACAAAGTCAAAATGACTGAGAAAGATAAATGATTTGAATTGATTCAGGACATCAAGACAGTCAAAAATATTTGCAATATTTTTCAAATGCACCTTGAATTTTGTAATGCTAACTGAAAAGAGACAAAGCCAGCCGTGACTGATGAACAAGAGTTTTCTGGGAAAGAGAATTATGGGCTGAGAGCCTACCCAAGGCTAAGCATAGGCGCACACAAGACTGGGGAACTATGGGGACGGCCAGCATGGCCGAGGGGACATCTGGCTGGGCAGGTGTGCCAACACTGCTTGGAAAGCCAAGTGTGACCAAGAAGCTCACTGAATCAAGTTTAAGTCGCGAGGATGTTGAGAACTCAGCATGGAGACTCAAACTACAGCAGCAGCTAGACCCAAGGGGATGTGGGGTGCACAGCATGGGGGACCCCTGCACAGGGGCTCACCTGGCCTCGGGGCTGCACAGAAGAGGACCCCAGGACCTCCTGCTGGGCCCAGTTCCACACCCTCCTGGGACTCACCTTGTGCCCTTTCATGTCCCCAGCGCCACCCAGCAAAGGCTCTGAGACTTTGCTGGGAAAAGGCAAGAGTGGAAGGATCGGGAGGAAATGTCGTGTCCCCCGCCCCAGCGTGCACTCCAGGACGCCTGGGAAACAGAGCTCAGCTCCACACAGCGTGTTCCGACTGCTGTTTCCCTGCTATGCTGTTTTTCTCTGTGCTTCAATCCCGGCAAACACATAAGTAAGCAAAGCTGCTGTATATTTTTAACTTGCTCTTCATATTTTACTTTAAATGTTAATACTAAAAAGTTTTCTAGGCTTTAAAATTCATCGCGTGGGGCCGGGGGGGAGCTCAGCGGTAGGACGCTTGCTCAGCTCGCACGAGGCCCCAGGTTCATCTCCCACGGCCACAACCGTGAAATTCAACGTCTATCTGCATCTTTTAAGTTCGAGCCTCCGTTTCTTGGTGTCGGTTCTCCTGGGCTTCCTCTGGCTTCTGTGACATCCCCCAGCCGGCATCCTGTGGCCTCCTCCTTCTCCTCCTCTACCCACTCCCCGGGGACGGCCCCTTCCTAGCTGCCTGGAAAGTCCCGCCCTCTGCTCCGATATGAGTCGTGAGTCTGTGAGTGACAACGGTGGCCCTCCTCCGGCACGCCATCTTCAATTGCACACTTGACATTCCTACTGTAATGTCTCACTGTCACCTCCAAGTCATCTAAAATTAAATTCCACTCCCTCCATCCCTGCAAAGCCGCTGCCCCTTGTGACTCTGCTGCTTCAGTCTTGGCCCCACTGCCCAGACTCCAAGTTCATGGTCGCTCTGGCCTTGGCTCACTTTCGTGGGCGCGGCTGAGTAGGCAGCGGATTACTAAGAGCGAGCCTCACCCTCTCTGCTTTTCCTGTGAATTCTCACGGCCTGGACCACCGTGTCAGCCCGTGTTACTTACCTCTGCCGCTCCTCGCCTATCTGCCTACTTCCATTCTCTCTCCCTTGAGCTACCGGACTAACCTTCTTGTAACAATAGTAAAAGCAATAATTGCCAGCATTTATTAGGCACCTAGTGTATACCGTGCAGTGTTCTACAACCTTCATACATACGCCTGAGTTCTGTACTCATAGCAACCCTCATTGTTATTCTCGGTGTGTGTGTGTGTGTGTGTGTGTGTGTGTGTGTTTTATTGGGAATTGAGCCCAAGCAAGGCGTTCACACTGAGCTACACCCCCAGACCAGTTTTATTTTTGATTTTAAGACAGGGCCTCACTAAGATGCCCAGGCTGGGCTCAAACTTGGACTCCTCCTGCCTCAGCCTCCCAGGGTGCTGAGATTATAGGTCTGTGTCACCTGGCCTGGCTCATTCTCATTTTAGACACAAAACTGAGACACAGGCAGGTTTGGTAGCTTGACGGAGAGCGCACAGCCAGGGACGTGCGGTGGGAGGATGACACCAGGGCTCCCACTTCTCAGAAGGCAAAGGAACCCCGTTTTCTCTCCAGTGGCCTCAGTGTCTCCACTCAGCCATGCCGACTTCAGTGACACTGCTGTGGCCCACACCTCCCCATAGGCTTCCCTGCCTGCTCCATCCTCTCTAGCCCCCATCCTGTGCTCTAGGCCCAAGTCAATGAGTGCCATCCAGCTCCCTTTGGGCCACCTCAACTCCTCGCCATCCTCTGAGCGATATCAGTACCCTCAGGTCAATTGAACAATATTTCCTGCCAATGGCCAAATTCCCAGAGAAGGAGCTGTGGCTGTTGGTGTCGTAAGTGCCGTCCTTCAGCCAGTCACTGGCTACCAGGGAACTGTGGGCCATTGGTCTGCCCCGCTCCCGCCTCCTGTTTGCAATGCCAGGTCCAGCCTGCTGCTACCACGTGCCCTGACTCCTGGGCTGTAGATAATGACACCCCAGCTTCTTCTCTCTGGTTTCTATTTTGTTTGGGTTAGCTGCAATAGTCCAGCTTCTGGCTCATGTCCCCCTCTCGGCGTGCAGACCCCAAATATCCAGGCCTGTGGGAAGAAATACAAGGTAGAGCTCAAGACCCCGAGGGGAAATGGACACGTATTTATTCGCGTTTATGGGCACAGCAACTTGGAAATGAGGCTCTCAATTCCCAGCGGCTGCAAATTGACGCAACCATATCACGTTAACTACTGTGATGTTTTGACTTCTGGTTTTGCACGGTTTAGTATAAATACTCAGCGACAGAGTCCTCAGTTGATCATAACTAAGACAGAAATTGATCTGCGTTGTGAGTTCTGCTCAGAGCTGCAGTGGTGCTGGGCTCACGTCCTCTAGGGTATGGGGACTCAAGGCAGATGTGGGGTCATTTTGGCATGGAGGATATCTTGAGGCAGAGGGATGCAATCATATGAGACTATAAATGCACCACAGATCGTGTTTTTTAATCTTTTCTTTTGTTTTTAATTCCCCAGGAATATTCATCCTTGACATCTTTGGCATTCTTAGCCCTTACCCCATCCCACCCTTACCCCTCTCTCCAAGCCTGGCTGATGCTCAGAGAGGGAGTAGGGGGGCCTGTTGCCCAGGATTTAATCTGTTTAATTTCCTTAACTACTTGAACTTTCTCCTAAAATCTGCATGCTTATAACATAAAACCCCAAAAGTACATAGAACATGTTGCGAAATGTTTCCTGTACACCCTGTCTCCACCCAGCCCACCCTCCCCAAAGTCAAACTTATCTTTTCTTCTTCTTCTTCTCTTTTTCAGACTCATCTTTTCAGAAATAGAATGCACAAGCACATCTCCCTTCCTACCATCTAGCATCTGTCCAGCCTCTAACTGTATTCTTGATTTTTTTAAGTGGTTAAAGTTTAATTGTGTTTTCTGACACTTGTGATGATGAAGACTCAAATATTAAAAATTATCCTGAGCCAGGCCTGGTGGCACAGGACTGTAATCCCAGCATCCTAGAAGCAGAGGGAGGAGGATTTCAAGTTCAAGCCCAGCCTGAGTAATATAGCATCCTAGCGAGACCCTGCCACAAAATAAAATTTAAATTGGGCTGGGGATATATGGCTTTGGGTTCAAATCCCCGCATTTTAAAAAAAAAAAGAAAGAAAACTATCCTGATGCCAAAATATAAAATGTCAGCACAGATATGTCAGATATGTCCTTCCTTACCCCTCTGCAAAAGAAATTACATCCTTTTTTTTTTTTGCCCCTTCAGTACTGGGAATTGAGCCCATTGAGTGATTTGCACTGAGCTACATCCCAGCCTTTTAAAATGTTTTATTTTGAAACAGGATTTTGCTAGATCACAAAATAGTCAAGGCTAGATTTGAACTTGCAATTCTCCTTCCTTCGCCTTCCTGAGGGCTGAGATCGCCACCACACCTAGCAAAAGATGATGGCTTTCATATTTTTCTACCTTCAGACCTGTCCCCCCAGAGCCCAGCACCGGCCCAGAGTGTGGCTCAGAGTAGCCAGTCAGTCCTGAGGCACGAAGCGGGGTCTGGAACCTCAGGCTAGGCCAATGCAGGAGACAAGCGGGGAGAGGACTGACGTGGGAGACGAGGACCCAGCCCCGAGAAAACAGTGGAGCGATGTAGAAAAGCAACTGCACGGCTGGTCCGGCCTTCAGTCCTCCGTGAGCCAGGACAGTCCTCCCGCGGGATGGTCATCGTGCTTTCTGCTGGGGCCTCTTGTCCTGCCTGACTTCCCGAGGCAGGGCCTGCAGCCTCGTCCCCCTGGCCTGAGGCTCTCACGTTGCAGAATTCAGCCCAGCACCACCCACCAGGCCGCGCCCGCTAAATGGTCCTCAGCATCCCTTCAAGAAAATTGCTCGTATGATGACTCACAGAGAGGGAGCCGTAAAACACTGAATCACTCAGGCTCCCTGCCCTGCTCCATGGCTTCTTCTCTGTGTTTTCCCTCCCAGAGACAATTTAGGATCTGTTTCTGTGATCTTGGCCCCATACAACAGCCGCCTGCTGGCTACACTGCAATCAGCAGTAACCTTTTCCCCAACCCATTGTTTACCTGAAACTGGCTGTCACTGATAAATGCCAGGCCTAGCCGGCTACTAACCAAGGTGAAAAGCAAAAGCAAAAAGACTCAGATCAGCAAGAGAACAGATCTGCCCTGGGCTCAGGCCCACGCTGTTTCTAAAGGATAAGCAAGAAGTTCAGGCCCCCAACTGAGGTGCGGCTGGAGAAACCTTTCTTTGTGTTTAAACTGGTTAAGGATTATTTTGAATGCTGTGACTTTGAAAAGGCCCACACAAAAGGAAACGCTAACCATGCCGGGAGACATATGAGGCTTTTTCTTAGGGAAAAAAAAAAAAGCCCAGCAATCCACATGCAAAACTAATGAATCTAGGCGCAGGTTTTAACCCTCCACAAAAAATAACTTGACACAGACCCCAGACCTGCGTGTAAGACACAAGCTATAGGACTCATGGAGGATGACACAGGAGAAAGTGCAGGGGACCCTGAGTAGGGAGTCACTCATCGGTTACAACGCAGGGCGCAGAGCGCAGGAACAACAGAAACAGTTGGCAGGGGTCGGGGCGTAGCAGCGCAGTTAGGGGGCTAGCCTGGCAAGCTCAAGGCCTGTGTGCAATCCCCAGCACCACATAAGCTGGGCATGGTGGCGCATTGTAATCCCAGCACTCAGGAAGGCTGAGGCAGGAGCATTGCAATTTCCAGCACAGACTGGGTAACTGGGCAACTTGCAAGACTCTGTCTCAAAATCAAAGATTAACAAATAAGAGACACGGGGAGGAGGGGAAATGAACCCCGCGCCACAGTGTCCAGCTGGGCTTCGAGCCAGTCCAACTTCAGCCAGTCCGCTTGCTGCCTTAGTTGTACAGGGGACCCCGTAGATTTCATCTGGGAAGACCGTGAACTCTGCCAGTAAGAAGGTCCAAGCAAGGGTCCTGTGGACTAGGGATAAAACCCTTCTCCTGCCGTATCTCTAGGTGCCGGCTGCTGGGTTAGGAAGTGAACACGGCCTGCACAGTTGCTGTTAAAAGCCTCTTTAATGGGCTCCACTCTTCGGCCAGGTGTGAGCCTATATGAGCCTCCACGCCAGGCCCCCGGGTGCTGACGTCCTCAGAGTCACCGAGTACCTGTGGCTCCAGACTGCAGCTGAGCAAGGGGATCACCTGGGGAGGCGCATGTCCCAGCCAAGGTCGGGAGTGTGTTGCTCATGCGACCAAGGGCCAGTGCGGAGGACAGAGGCAGCCGTTAAGGGACGGAGAGGCCTCTGGCCGGCAGTGTGCGCTCATGATTGCGTGTGGATAAGCCAACTTCACCCGGGGCCGAGCGTGCTGCCGTGTACCAGTGTGCGCCTGGGAAACACATGTGTGAGCACACTCGTGGACACTGGTGCAGACGGAAAGAAGCAGAAGAAGGGCTCCTGGTATGACCTGTCACCAAGATGCAAAAGAAAATGTTTTCCTTTTTCATCATCACGGTCCTCAGAGTCCCATGAATGAACAAAGTGATCTCAATGCCAGCGGGAATGTTTCTTGAATGACAAGTCACATACTAATACGCAGCAAAATTACAAATCCTGCCCCTCTCCCTCTTAACCCCCTATGCCCTCCCTCTCCCCGCTAGGTCCCACTACCACCACCCCCCCATTTAGTTCTCTGAAATAATTGTGATCTGGGTTTCTCAAATTAGAGAAACCATTCGCTATTTAACCTTCTGCGTCTGACTCACTTCACTGAGCACGATGGTCTCAAGTTGCCTCCATTTACCTACAAAAGCCTCCAGCCTATCTGTCTTTATAGATGTGTAATATTCCACTGAGTGCAAATACCACAATTTTTGCATCCATTGTTCTGCTGATGGGTATGTTGGTGTCTTCCACATTTTAGCTATTGTTAGTTGCACTGCTGTGAACATGGGTATACATGTATATGATGCTTTTAACTCTTTTGGGAAAATTCTCAGAAGAGGTATCACTGGATGGAAGGGGGTAGTTATTTTCAGGCTCCCACACTGCTTTCCTCAGTGGTTGTCCCAGCTTACATCCCCACCAGCAGTGTAGGAGGGTTCCTTTTCCCCACAGCCCCGCCGGCATGGATTGCTGTTCGAGTTCTGGATGTGAGCCATTCTCTCTGGGGTTACATGGTATCTTCGTGTTGTCTTGATTTGCGTTTCTCTAAAAGCTAAGGATGTTGAGCATCTTTTCATGTATTTACTGGCCATTTGGACTTCTTTATCTGAGAACTGCCTGTTCATTTCTGTTGCCCTTTTTTTCAGCCAGGTTTTTGATTTTGAGGGGTCTGTTACTATTTTTTTCCCCCTCTTTGGTACATGCAGATTTATTTGGCTACAACAGCCACCATCCACCTCACACCTTTGAAGCGCAGAACTCAGTGACATGTGGTGTATTTGCCCAGTTGGGCAGCTGCGGCCACATTCAATTTCAGAATGTTTTCATCTGCCAGCCCCTTACTCACCCAGCCCTAAACAAACACGTGTTTACTTTCCGCCTGTACAGATTTGACTCGTCTGGACATTCAATGAAGGAGACACGCAAGAGGTTCTCTCCTTCGTAACTGACTTCCTACACTTAGCATAATATTTTGGAGGCTCGCCCACATCTCAGCGCGCACAGATCATCATTTCTTCCCAAGGCTGCAAACATCTCATTGTGTGTGCATTCCCGTTGTGGACACATTTGTGTTTCAGTGGCCAGTTCGCCTCTTGGCTGTTGTGAAGAGTGTTGCAGTGCAGAATTAGCAGGCTGTGTGGTTTCTGTTCTTTTGAGTAAGTACTTAAAAATGGCATAGCAGGATTAGGTGGTAATTCTACAACTAGTAGTGACATTGACGTTTGGACTAGGAAGCCCAGGGCTTTTACACTGGGCTATGTCCCCTGTCCATTTTTTATTTCTCATTCTGAGACAGGGTCTTGTTAAGTTGCTGAGTTGTTCAAGCTAGGCTCAGACTTGCAAACTTCCTGGCTCAGCCTCCTACAGTGCTGAGTTTACAGGTCTCCACCGTCAGCCTGGCTTATATGGAATTCTTTCTCTGAAGAACAACGGAACTGCTCTTCATAAGGCACCTTCTCACCAGCAGGTTCTCATTTCTCCACCTTGTGGTGAGCATGTCAAGGAGCTCACCCGTCGGAACAAAGGAAGGACATGGAGGCCCAGAGGGCAGAGAAACAAGGCTTTTAATAACAACCGTGCAATGTGGTGTCCACTCCCTAACCCAGCAGCCGGCACCTAGAGATACGGCAGGAGAAGGGCTTTATCCCTAGTCCACAGGACCCTTGCTCGACCTTCTTACTGGCAGGGTTCACGGTCTTCCCAGATGAAATCTACGGGGTCCCCTGTACAACTAAGGTGGCAAGCAGACTGGCTGAAGTCGGACTGGCTTGAGGCCCAGCTGGACACTGTGGCGCGGAGTTCACCCCCTCCCCCTTTGTCTCCTTAGTGCACGTCTCATGTTAGGGAAGAACCAACGTGAGGCATTCGGTCACCACTACATGACATCGCATGAAAACACGCCACCTGCTGTCGCTCACAGCCTCCTCATCCACGCTTCTTAATTCCATTCATTACGATGATTGGCAGTATAGCCTTCCGGTGGGTAGAAGATGACGTCGCGTTGTGTTTCGGGTTGTATTTCCCTAGTGTCTAAGATGAGCATCTTTTCACAGGCTTGTTGGTTTCTTTGGGAAAACATCTATTCCAATTCCTTGCTTCCTTAGCCGCGCCTTTATTTCCTTTTTAGCACTACTAGGAATTGAACTCTGGGCTTCATGCTTGCTGGCCAAGCTGGCTACCGCTGAGCGATATCCCCAGCTTGCCTGTTTTTTAATTGGGTTATTTGTCTTTCTTTTGTTGAGTCCTTTTTTTAATGGTTGTTTTCAGTCCAGATGCCTGTACCTGTCAGTAAGATCCAAAAGCACAGGTTAAATTTCACATCCCTGCTGCTTGAGTAAGATGGACGGGCCTAATTTGGACAGCGCTGCTGTGTGGCATTGCCCTGTTTCTTTTAACTGGAAGCTCTGCCATTCTTGTGTCACACGGGAGACTTGGTGTAAACACAGATACTCACCTCGTGCCCCACTATAAACCAGATGTGGTCAGAGCACAATCATTGCTTGAGTAGATTTTGATGCAAAGAAGATTACCATTAATTTTGTAAAATAAGAGGTCCAAACCTTCCTTTCACTAAAGGAAATTTTTTTAAAAAATTAAAAATGTGTACCTAACACAGAGTCATCAGTAGTGCTTGGTGTCATCCTAATCTTGATATAAAATGTGAGTGCTAATGAGCTGTAAGTAATCTCTATGAGAAAATTGGATTAGTTCATCATCGGCTGTGAAGACACCAGGAGGAATGATTTCTGATGAGCAAAGTTGATCAGCAGGGTCTGCCAGCCACCCACATGCCCTGATATCAATCCTCTGTGTCCCTAGGAAGAGCAACAATGTGCCACCTGCAGCAGATGCTCTGGGGTGCTGGTTAGAAATGCATATACCCAGGCTAGGAATCTGAATTTTAACACCTGCTCAGGGTGAGTCAGGCAGAATGGGGCAGGGCAGCTTTGATCAGCTTCTAAGGAATCAGACAAATTTAATGGACTGAAAGCATGATCATTTTCAAAGCCTCTGATCAAGCAAACACAGGTGATGTTAAGAGCCCTCCTTTTAAATAGCACTTGAGACTTTTAAGAGTGTTGTTAAGTTTGAGTAACCTTGGTTATCTGACTTAGGGTCATTATCTATCTATTAAACGGACGTGGAGTTTCTGTGTCAGTCAGCTTTCCACTACTGGGACCATCCACTTGACGTACACCACTTATGGGAGGAGGGGCTGATTTTGGATCACAGTTTTAATCCATGGTCTACTGGCTGCACGGCAGAAGCAACATGGCGGAGGAAAGCTGCAACCAGAAACACAAAAGAGAGGAAGAATGCCAGAGAGAACAAGGCCAGGGACCAAATATTACCCCAACGTCACACCCCAGATCCCACCCAGACACACCGACCACGTAGGCCGCTCTCAAGCCAATCTGCTTCACAAGGTGAACCACTACAGGGAGTGACTCAGCTCTGGTGTCAGTATGGTAACATATAATGCAGTTATTAAAATTATGTTTATGAAAACTGTGCAGTAGCACAATGTCCATAACGTGATGTTAAGGAAAATAATAGGTAATAACTTTGTATTGTAGTACATACAGCAAACCCAAAGCTGGAAGGAGGTTCCCAAAAGTACGAATAGTCTTCATGTTGGGCAGCACAGCTCCACATAGTTTCTTTTCTTCCTACTATTCAAAATGCCCACCCTTGAAGACCATTTATTACTTTTATGTTGCAATAAAAGAGACATTTTATTGCTATGAATAATTATTACTGCTTGGCAGTTCCATTTCCCTAAACACTGGGGTAGAAGCAACCATGTGTCTTGCCTTCAAGGCAGCTCACCTAATCAAAAAGCCACGCAGGAGAAAATTGAGGACTCAATATTTTCTCTTTCATTCATCACTTGGTGGCTTCACATGGCAAAATGCTATGCGTTGGGCATTTTCACAGGCGTGAAAGTTGGGCTCTAGGCCTTGATCGGCTGTCAGCTGGCAGTGTTGTGCTGGGAAAATTACTTCCCCGGCCTTGGTCTATTCATCTGTAAAATGGTAAAATTAGACAGATCTTTAAGGTCTTTCCACCTCTTGCAAACCACAGAACCCAATCAAAGACGTTAAGAGCCCCTGGAAATAACTGTTTTGTAGAAAACATGCTCTTTGTGTGCATGAGACTGTGAGGATGTAAGAGGGACCCCAGGAGAAGGGTGCTCAAGAATGATTAACAGAGGTGCAAAGATACCTCAGAAAGAATGTTCTTTCCCTGTTGTTTGTAACAATGTGAATACAGATTAGATGTAGTAGCCCACAAATGGAATGCTACTGAGCTACCTTTTCATAACATAAATGGAAAATCTACTTATAAAAATATATGAAATGTGCCTTTTTCAGATATGTATACCTGCATGGACCTTTTGAAAATTAAGAATATTTTGTAGTAGTGAAATTGCCCCAAGAGTTTTAATTGGTTATTTGTAATTTCCAGTTTTCTACAACAACGATGCCTTAATACATACTTAAATTAAATACCAAAGGTGTATCTGTAAAGTTTCCCCAATCGGCGATATATCAGAGATGTCTTATGAACAAGTTTATTAATCAGGAACTTGGATCAAATGGATCAATTCTTTGAAAAGATGGTCCCTGAGAAAGACAAGGGTATGTAACATCATGGCCCTGAATCTCTCCTTTTGAATTCCTGAGATTCTTACCAAGTCAAGGGGACATTGAAAAGTCACAGGGATGAGATTGTCCTGATCAGGGGTCCCCAGCACCCAGGGCTGCACAGCAGCAGGTGAGCAGCAGCCGAGTGAGCAAAGCTTTAACTGTGTTTACAGCTACTTCCCACTGTACACAATGCCACCTTAACTCCGCCTCCTGACAGATCAGCAACAGATAACAACTCAGCCATGAACTGCACACACGAGGGGTCTAGGCTCCCTTATGACAATCTAAAGTCTAATGATCTGAGGTGGAGCTGAGGTGCTTGAATTATCCTAAAACCACCTGCCTTCGCCCTGTCTGTGGAAAAATTATCTTCTATGAAACCATTTGGTGACCAAAAGGTTGGGGACCACTGATCTAAAGGACCATCAGAAATAGACAGACTACTGTTATCTATACAGACTGCATCTCTGCCCATATGTTAAGCCAGCTGTGCCTTCGAATGCTGGTCATACAAGGGAACAAAGCAAACCCATGATGTCACCTCTGTGTAACCTAATCTATAAGCCTGCCTGCCTCTCATAGCAGGGAGGGGTCCTCTAACCCAGCCAGCTGCCCTTGGACACTGCAACTACTTTTTGGCCAATACATATCCTGCCCATCCCCACTGGACCCCTCACACGTGCTGTGTGTCACTGTTTTTGAGTGCACGTTCCTTGTGAATTTTGCCAAGTGTTCCCACTGTCAAGTACGCACTCATCACGGGATTCTGCCCAGAGGGCCGATACAGAGTACACCTGCCTTGTGGACCTTCTCCGCAGTGCTGTTGGACCTACACACCCTTCCTGTGGTCTCTTCCCTGTCAGAACCAACCGAGCCTTTCCTCTCCACTCTACCTCCTAGTAAGCCTTAGTGTCCCTTTTGGCTTACCGGGCATCTCCAGAGAGTTTCTTTGGTGGTTCTGCAGCCCACTCCTCTGCTCCAGCACAGCTGGATTGTGGACCAGAAGAAAGTGGAGCCAACTGAATCAGTCACAGAAAATCAAACAAGCCATCCCATCACCAGCTAAGAAGCAGAAGCAAACTTTGCTCCCACACAGAAGCAGTGAGATAACTTTAATGAGAAAGAAACCCACCAATCCTTTAAGGAACACATAAGTTTCAGAGAAGCTTCCATCCAAGAAAAGGAAAAGGCAGAAATACTCCCCAAGCTAGCACCTTTTATAACGAAGTAATCTGGTCTAACCTTAATCTCAAATGCCAGACAAGGAATTGCATAAAGGGGGTAAGTTACAGGCCACATTGTGACCAAAATGCCAGATGGGCAACAAAATTCAGTTTCTGCTCTTCGGGGGCATAGAGACTCTGCTTCCCAGCATCCCTTGTGGTAGTACAGCTTGTGCTCTAGCCAGAGAAATTCCCAAGTCAATGTGTGCAATTTCAGACAGAGACTGTGTGTGTGTATGAGTGTGTGTGTGAGTGTGTGTGTCAATTACGGGGGATCAGGCCCAAGGCCTTTATACTGAGCTATGTCCCCAGCTCATTTACAACTTCAGGTCTGAGACAGCGTCTCCAGACCTGCACCCCGGGGACCAGCTAGGCTGAGGCTTTAAAGAGCACTGACACCTCCTCTGCACTCTCACGCCTGTCCAATGGCTGGATGCGTAGGGTCACAAGGCCCCAGGCTTCACTGATCAGTAAGACAGAAGGTGCCTGATCACCCCCAATTGGATTGTTACAGAGCAGAAGCAAACTCCAGTAGACTGTAAAAAACTGTGGAAATCTGGAGGCTCATTTGTTATAGCAACTGGCACTGTCCTTAACCAGAGTTTGCTATTTGGAGGCAGGCGTTGTTCCAATAAAGTAAGTTTTCCGACCACAGTGTGGTAGTTGAGGAAAGATTCCATAGGCCAAGACAACATTTGGCAAACATTTGAACTGTTGCCTGCAGTAGCTCGGAAGGTCGTTCGGGGCCTGCTGAATCCCCTATCTCTAAGGGACATGGTAGGGACATGGTTGACAAGCCAAAATGTTAATATATGTCAATTTCTGTTCTGCATGCAGCAGGCATGAAGAAGAATAATCAAGCACAGGTGGAAAAAAAAAACATGCCTGGTTTGATAAGAAGACGGGGAAACGAGGAAGCACGAAAGGTAAGGGGAAGACTAAGTGACTTGTCAGGGCTTCCTAATTACTCAGAGGGACTCAGGGCTCCAGCGAAGATTCGATTAGGCGGCTGTTTACAAGGCGGCTCCCATTAAGCTGAACCAGGAGCCCTGGAGCGGAGGAAGAAAGCCAGGCCTCTCTAAAATCAAGTCTCCAGCTGGCCGTCCGTTTCACACGGAGACTGAGCCTTAGAATGTGGCACTTAACAGATTTCAAAGATTTGGTATGAAAAATATAGCACATCTCCTTCATAATGTTTCACTGGCTACTCTTATTTTTATTAAGGTGATAATACTTTGAAATTGAATTAACCCTAAAAAATATAATTCATGCCTAACCTTAAGAGTCTAGGACTCTAAAATCTACTTTAGACCTCCAAAATTATATTAAAAGGAAATTTCCATATATACATGATTTTTTACTCTGGGTATTCAATTTTTTTTTTTTCAGTACTGAGGATTGAACCCAGGGCCTTTGCCCTGAGCTATGTCCCCAGCCCTCTCCCCACCTTTTTTAAATATTAAATTCTTTCTCCTGAAGCAGGGTCTCTCTGAATCACTAAATTTCTCAGGCTGGACTTGAACTTGCCATCCTCAGTACCAGGATGACAAGTGTGTATGCCCAGCTCAAAAGTTTTTAAGAATGTAAAATTCTGGCATCGTGAACTGTACCATTTATGAGAAGTCATCGATTCATCCATAAAGAATATAAATCCTATAATCCCAGAATTCTGGAGGCTAAGGCAGAAGGATCACAAGTTCGAGGCCAGCCTGGTCAATGCAAGACCTGGCCTCAAACAGAAGAAAAGAATGAGACATAGCGTGAAGGTTCTGGGCTTGATCCCGATCCCGCGAGAGGATGAGGAGCAAAGAACTTGACTGAGAGAAATGGCACACCCAAACACAGTCTGGTTTTGCTAAGCAAATTCAAAACAATGTACTTAGGAGTACTTCTAGAGCTGCAGGAGAGGCTCAGTGATCAGCCTATTTACCCAGCAAAGCCCTGGGTTCAATTCCCCAGCACCACATAAAGACAAGCTGGGTGTAGCACATGCCTCAGATCCTAGCACTCGGGAGGCTGAGGCAGGAGGATTGCCATGAGTTTGAGGCCAGCCTAGGTTACATAGTGAGTTCAGGGCCAGCCTGAACTAGGGAGAGAGACTCTTCTTTAAAAAAAAAAAAAAAAAAAAAAAAAAAGGAGTATTTTAAGAAAACACTTCTTTGTGGTTTTGAGTCAGTAGAAACAGAATTTTTCAACAAAGAATGTATAACTATGCTTGTTGAAGAACGTGAACACTTTCAGCAATTAAAGATGAAGGGCTTTTAGGTTTGCCCACGGTATGAAACCTTGGTACCTGTCACACCAAGAACGTGTGGTGGTTAAAATACTAAATTGTTCGCCGTGCACAAAAGGATTCATTTATATTTCTAGCGTGCATGGAACGTGAGCTCCCATGCGGAGCTGCCAGAGTGCACTGGAGCAACTGTCGGAAGGCCGAGCTGCTACCAACACTGTGATAACACTGACGTGCAGGTCCAGTCTCAGGGCTCCGGTACAAGTGTTTAGTTGTGTGTGTGTGTGTGTGTGTGTGTGTGTGTGTGGTTCTGAAGATTGGACCCAGGGCCTTCACACGGAGCTGTGTCCCCAGCCCATTTTTTTATTTTGACTTGGATCCTGAATGTCTTCCCATGGCCTCCGATATTTGGGTATTGTGGGTGGCACATGCTGTGAGGAGGTAGGGCCTAGTCAGGAGGGGATGTTGGGGTGTGGAAGAGGACAGATATGTGGTAGGTAGACCATAGGTGTGTGGCCTGGAGGGACAGAAGCTGAGACTCCAGCTTCTTCTGGGGCCCTTGATTTCCTCTGTGATGAAGTCACTGCACCATCGTCCTCTGTGGAGCCTCCCTGCCATTGCTGGCTGCCCACCAGTAGACCGAGACCTTCTGGAACTGTGAACTAACACAAATCTTTCCTCCCTTAAATGTGGATGTTGAAAAATGTGTTCCAGGAACTATGACACAGTCTCCCCAAGTTGCTAAGTTGCCAAGGCTGGGTGTGAACCTGCAATCCTCCTGCCTTGGCCTCTCAAAGCATGGGATTACAAGCACGCGCCACTACGGCCGTTCAGGTGTCTGTTCTGAAGTCCTGTCAGGAGCTCCAGCGCGGTCACAGCCAAGGGGCTCATTCCTGTCTCAGGCTGGGCCATGTGAGTGCAAAGACCCATTCAGATTCAGCCGTGAAGACCATCAGCACTTGCGTCCTCAAACCACCGCCCAGACACAGACGTACTTGGGATAGTTAGCACTACTTTTAAAATAGTCTTGAAGGCTGAGCTCAGCTACAGGGCACTTGCCGAGCATGTGTGCGGCCCTGGGTCTTATCCCCAGCACTACAAGGAAAGAAAATTAAATTCACTTTAATCATGTGATGATCTTCCAGCAAGTTTTGGTTATAAACTTGAGACTGAAGATGTAAAAGTGGGGGTGGGGAACCTTCTTTCTACCAATATTAATGCCATCATTTGCAGGCCATATGAAACTATCAGCCTTAAAAAGGAGCCTGCTGTGTTTGGGAAAACATTAAATTAACTTGCCCCTAATGTGATGGGTGAAACCGCTTCGTTGGTGAGGACTTAGCCAGAGCAGATCAAATGATTTTTCAGGTGTTTTGGGGACTGTGGCCCATCCATACTCTGCCCCTGGTTTAAAGGGTTAATTAACTCAGAAGCAGGAAATATCTCTGAGCCTGAGGTGTCTTTACCTCTGTAAATTAAACAAATCTCTAGAATTGCCCTTGGGTTGAGGAAAAAATAATTATGATCTTCAAATTATTTTTTTATTTTGGAACACTTTCTAATTTATGAAAACGGTTGCAAAGACAGTTCATAGTTCTCCTACTTGCTCCACCCACGTTCCCTGAAGACCAACATCGCACATAACTGTGATATGTCTGTCAAAGCTAAGAAATGAACACTATTGTGGTATTATTAATTAAAAGATACACTCGAGGGGCTGGGGCATAGCTCAATAGATGAAGTACTTGCTTAGCATGTGCAAGGCTCTGGGTTCGAGTCCCCAGCACCGCATAAAAATTAGCTGGCCATGGTCGCTCACAACTGTAATCCCTGCACATGGGAGGCTGAGGCAGGAGGATCACCATGAGTTTGAGGCCATCCTGGGCCACATAGAAAGTCAGGTCCAGCCTGGACTACAGTGATTATTTGTCTCAAAACAAATAAATAATAAACAAAAAAGATATACTCTATATACTAGTTTTTCCATTCATGTTCCTTTTTGGTCCCAGGATCCCGTCTACAATTCTGCTTTGAATTTACTCACCACATCTCCCTGGTCTCCTCCGGTCACAGGACAGTTTCTCAGTCTTTCCCTTTTTTTTTTTTTTGCTTTTGTTGTTGTTGTTTTTTAATGACCTTGAAATTTCCCAAGGGTAATGAGTGATATGGATTGCATGAATCCCCAGGTTGGGTTTCGGGGTTGTTTCCTCACACTGAGCCTGGGAAGGTTATAGGTTTTGACAAGAGCGGCCCAGAGACAAAGCACCTGTCATCCCATCCTGCCAAGGGACACGGGGCAGCAGAGTGACTGATCACCGGAGCGGGGACGCTGAGCACCTGGCTCGGCTGCGGTCTGCCAGGAGTCTCTGCTGCAGCTACTCCTTTTCTGGCCTTCTTTGTGTGTGTGTGTGTGTGTGTGTGTGTGTGTGTGTGTGTGTGTTTCCTTGTTACTGGGGATTGAACCCCGGGCTTTGGCACTGAGCTACTTCCCCAGATCTTTATTTACTTACTTAGTTACTTATTTATAAATTTTGAGTCAAGTTCTCACTAAATCATTGAATAGAACTTGTGATCCTCCTGCCTCTGCCTCCTAGAGTGCTGGAATTATAGGTACATCACCACGTTCCACACTGGTGGGATTTTTTGGTTTGTTTCTCCCTTTCTTTCTTTTGTTCTTTCTTTCTGCTTTCTTTCTTTGCTCTCTCTCTCTCTCTCTCTTTTCTGCCTTCCTTCCTTCCTGCATTTTGATACAGAAGCAGGAGGGAGGGGTCTCTATATTTACATAAATACAGTTCAGAATTCTCTTTAAGCTTCTTCTCCCTTCTCTCCTGTTTATTTCTCCCACCACTGACTCCCTGTCAGCATGGACTTGAAATGACTCTTTTATTCTTTAAAATACAGCCCAGTATTGTTCTGTGTCCCTTTGACATGGCTTTCCCTCTCTGTCCCTCTCCCCTCCCCTGCCCCCTTCCCTTATTCATCTAGAGTGGGGCTGGGGAACCTTCTTTCTGCCCCGGGACCATTTGAACATTTATGACATCATTTCTGGGCCATATAAAATTGTCAACCTAAACATTAGCATGCTGTATTTGGTAAAACATTTAATTAACCACTAATGCGATGGCTGAAACTGCTTCTCTTTCGTGAGGCCCTGGTCTGGCCAGACCAAGTGATCTCACAGCCGTATATGGCAGCAGGCGGGACATTCCCCACCCTGGCTTTACAGGGCGAGCATTTTCTTACTTTCTTTTCTCAGGATGCTCCAAGTACCATCTGTCACTTTTCTGTTCCTATAACAAAATATCTGAGGCTGGGTACATATAAAGAGAAGAAGTTTATTTAGCTCACAGGTTTGAAGGTCCAAGCATACAGTGCCAACACATGCTCAGTTCTGGCAAAGGCTCCTGTGGCTGTGTCACGTGGTGGTGACATCATGGTAGGAGCACATATGAGAAGGAGATTCCACGCTGAACAGGAAGTAGAGAGCAAGGGAAGGTTAGGCTCAGGTTTTCTGTTCTTGTTTTTGTGGTACTGGGGACAGAACCCAAGGTCTTCACTCTGAGCCACCCCAATCCATTCCTAATTTTTGTATTTTGAGACAGATTCTCACTAACTTGCTGAGTTGCCCAGGCTGGGTTCAAATTTATGGTCTTCCTGCCTCAGCCTCCCAGAGTGCTGGGATTTGTAGGCCAGTGAAACCACCCTGCAGCCATGGCTTTGGCAATGGTTTCTCACCATCACCAGGACTCATGATACATCTCAACAATGCTGTAGCCAAAGAAATGAGCCTCTTCCCATTGAGGAAGCGCGTGCCATCAGCCTAAGCACTGCAGCACCAGGAGATCCTTCAGAAACTGAGAGACAGATCCTGGATTAAATCGAAGCACAACTGAATGTAGGTAATAAGTCTGGTTCTCCTGTGGCTGGTCACGTGTCACCTGGTCAAAGCCTTGAACTGGAAATGAATGATAGGGACTGTCCCATTAGCAGCTCTATTAATCACTCAAAGACTCTAGCTAATTATGAAATTTCTTTAAACAGTGCCTTTGGCCCTCGCGAAGCTCTGTAGAGTTCCTGGCTTGGAATTTTCCTCATCTTTCCAGCTGAGTCACTTTCTTGTCACTAGGGCACAATCCCCAACACCCACAACCTAAGGAGGAAATTTGTTTCTGCTCATGGGTTCAGAGATCTCAGCCTATGCACAGTCTGCAGATCAAAGGCAGGAAGGTCATGGCAGAAATGTCCAGTGGAGGACAGCTGCTGACCCCATTGAGGCCAGAAGGCCAAGAGGGACAGGAGGCACCAGGAGCAAGGACATACCTGTCAGGGTCACGTGCCAGCAGCCCATCCCTCTCACCAGGCTCCACCTCCGAAGGGCACAGGAAATCCCCAAGGGATGGATTCAAGGGATGAGTATAGCACCTCACCTTCCAGACACCTGAGACTTTGGGGAGCTGTTTTAAATTTAAACCATAGCATTTCCTGTTGAGGGGTCCATATTTGATTTCTTCTAGGATCTCACCTAAGTGTAGATTTAGGTATGATGATTCCATCATTGGCACTATAGAGCCATGGCATCAGTGGGGCTGCCCCTACCCATTTGGAGGCCCGGCTTCTCGGTACCACTTTCAGAAAGTTAGGGTGAGTTATTCTTTGGGTTCCCAATGAATATTTGTTTATCAGCCCCAAACCAGTTTCTTATCTGGTGACTGTCAAGACTTTTGGCACTGTGATTTACAATGCCAAGGGAATTGAATCTTTACGTCCTTACCTTGCCTCGCATCCTTCCCTAGTTTAGATTTGTGATTGATCTGTGACCACCTTATGGCTGTTACTATGTATATCTAGTTTAGTTTAGTTTTGGTTTGGTTCTGGGGATTGAGACTGAGCTACATACCCAGCCCATTTTTAAAAATTTTTCATTTTGAGACAGCATCTCACTAAGTTGCTAAGTTGCCCAGACTGGGTTTGAATGTGCAGTCCTCCTGCCTCAGTCTCTCAGAGTACTGGGATTTCAGACCTGTGGCACCAGCCCCGGGCTCTATCTTCTTAAAGGGATCTGAAGCTTAGTCATTTTATGGGCCCCTGGATTTACTTACCTTCAACCTGAGCTACTGTAATGAACGTCATGACTTCTCCAACATTCCCAGAAAGCATCTTCCATGGGGGAGGAAAACAGTCAGTGGGTACTATAAGTCACCCCCACTGACAATTCCTGGATAAAATCCCTGCCTGAGTTGGAGGTGGACGGTACAGGGAGACCCTCTGGGAGAACAAGGTATCTAAGGGGGAGGTAATACTGGAGGAAATGTCACCAGAGCCAGAGGAATTCCTCTCCAAAACTCTGAAATAGCTGATCAAATGGAAATTTTGCATTATTCAAACTGAGACCGGAGATGATAGGAGCTATCCTATTACAGTTTCAAAGCGGGACCTCCACGGGATCAAGAAGCAAGACAGAGTAGCCTATGTCTGCAAGGTTCCATTTCATTCATAGAAAACTCATTCTCTGCATTATCACTGACATTGGAGCTATTTCTAGTACGTGCGTTCTACCACAGAATTTTACCCTCTTACTACAGTTAACAGCCAACCAATTTAATTATAATAAATTATAATTAAAATTATATTATAAAGTATAGTAACCCTGGGTACTGAGGCGATCTTACTTTAAAATTTCATTTAAAAAAAGAAAGCCCTGAGTTACCGTGACATAATAGGCTGAGATAAAAATATCTTTCATTGTAATCTGAATTACCCATTTTTAATTTTTGCTGCTGTGTGTGAGACCTAATTTAGACATTGCTGAATCCAGTACAGCCTTACTCATAAAGCACTTACTGAATTTTAAAAAAATGTACTCTCAAATGTTAAATTATGTTATGCACCATTGTAAGTATGTAAGAAATATATACATGTTTAAACGAGGTGCCAAAAAATGTTTATGGCCATGTCGAAGGCATATATAATGAATGCATATTTTCCACCTTTTGTAAGAGCCAAAAATTTAATTTTCCATAAGATGTCAGCTCTACGCTTACAGCTCATAAATTCTCTCAGTGATGGTGATAATTGGCTCAGGCCCGGCTTCTGTGGAATGATCACTGGCAGCATTTAGCCCTTTGGAGGTAAATGTGCTGATGTTAATCACGATGAAGTCTGCTTAATCAAAGTCCCCGTTCTCCCACGGTGATGACTCAAAGAAGCGGAGACTTTCCTCCTTAAGTCCCATCTCACTACAGAGCCATGGTCAGGAGCAGAGAGTCGAAGGGCCCTATTGCCTGGGTTCCAGCCTCCTCCTTCTTAGGGTACTCCTCGGTTGATGCAGGCCACACAGGAGCCAGCACCTGCACCTTGGGGTGTACCAGAACACCCCAAGGGGCCCTGCAGAAACTGAGACTTGGTTTGAGAGACCAAGGCAGCCCCTGGGACTGAGCTCAGCATGGCAGAAATGGGTCTTTACCCTGAGGGGAGAGCTTCCGGGTCATCTAACGCTCTCCTTACGGTACAATTAAAGTTCTTGAAATTGGGCTGTTTTGTTTCTCAAAGGACCTGTGTGCCTCACTGAACAACTTTCCCCATAAATAAAAGCAAGAAAGAATATATGGGTTAGAACACCATCAGGACCTTCTGCGGCTCTGCCTCAGTGCCGACCATGAACTCAGTGCAGGTGAAGGCCGCTGGATTGGTCCCGGGTGGAGCCGAGAGTGACATGGAACAAATGTGGGGGGTTAGTGCCAGTGACCTTTGCCTTTCAAGCCAGGCAATTCCAGGCTGATGCGGGGGAAAAGGGTCACAAAGAAATCCAACCATTTTCTGCCTCAGGGTTTTGAAAACCCAGTCGAATTCTGTGTTTACACTAAGGTTTACCCTCCATGCTTACGCTACAAAAACTGGGGCTGTTGTGGGGAGAGGGGAGGTAGGCCCGACACTGCAGACCATAATCCCAGCTCTCTGAAAGGCTGAGGCTAAAGATGTTACATTCAAATCCAGCTGGGGCAGCTTAGGGAGACCCTGCCCCTTGAAATCTGAAGCAGTAATGACCGAAGGATGTAGCTTGATGTGGAGGCCGGGGGCCTGATCCTCAGGATGACGGGGAAGAGAGAGGACAGAAAGGAAACGTGATTTCCAAGCCTCTGGCCACCAACAGGCCTACGATTGCCCCAGGCAGGCTGGACAGAGAGGCAGGCACCAGGCGGACTGGAAGGCACCAGACTGTCCACGGCAGCACTAGCCATCCACACACGCTGAGGAAACCAGAATCCTCAGGTGACAGGGCCCAGGAGGAGGGAACGTGACTGGCTGAATCACCAAGCATTGAGAAATCCTCTATGAAGAGCCTGAGGCACTGAAAAAGTGACTTGTTTGAATTTTTACCACTAAGTAAATGAAGCTTGGCTCAGAAAGTGCAAGGAATGCACAGAGGTTTCCTTTTTGTGTAAATGGGTCTTGGAAACCATACCTGTTGCGAAGTATGTAGAATCCGTGAAGTTTCACTATGAGATTTAAAGAAACAACAACAGAATCACAACACCGAAGGCAGCCGCAGGGCCACAGCCATCTCAGTGTTTTCCTAGGAGCCTGAGGCCAGACTACAGAAATCTTTCTTATTTCCAAGTCTCTGAAAGCTGTGACTGTGACCTTATTTGGGAAAAAGGCTTTTTGTTCATGTGATTAAGTTAAGAATCTTGAGGATTAGCCAGGTGGCCCTCCAGCCAGTGACAAGTGTCCTCGCAGGGGGGCAGAGGGAGATTTGAGACAGAGAAAGGGGAGGATGGAGTCAGAGAGGACCGGGTAGAGGTGCCCCAGCCCCGGATGCAGGGCGCAGGGCAGCCACCAGAGGCTGGGGAGGCCGGAGGCGGCTGCTGGACCTCCCCGCCTCACAGCCGTGGGAGAAGGCCGCTTCCGTTGCGTTAGGCAACCATATTTGTGATCATTAGTTCCGGCAGCCACGGGACGCCGACGCGTCCTCCGGCCTTTCCCGTCTGAATCCACCGCCGCTGGTGTACACAGTTTTGCGCACCTCACCTGGGCACGGGGA
This sequence comes from Ctenodactylus gundi, assembly GCA_004027205.1. NCBI lineage: Eukaryota > Metazoa > Chordata > Mammalia > Rodentia > Ctenodactylidae > Ctenodactylus > Ctenodactylus gundi. The sequence goes on from PVKB01000373.1 coordinate 573,765, forward strand.
CAGCGGCGCTGCAGGGCTCCTGTGTGTGAGCACCGGGGATAAAATCATGGCGCGAACGTCGGCAGCTGTGGTCACGGGGGCACCGATCGGCCCGTGGGCGTGAGTCAGAGCTCCTTCCTGAGAGTGCGCGGGAGGCAGGTGTATAGATTTTTACATCACAAGCCTATTTCAGCCAGAACTACGTTCAAGGTCAGACACCTTCCAAGCCCACGGTCAGTTTTAGATCCACAGAATTGATCTTTCTGGCATTTCTGATAATAAACAAGCCATTTTTTATTCCATGGCATGCAACTAATTAACACCAGAAAGTGGCCCTCTCTGGCTCTCAGTCCCACTGTGAAACTGGAATAAGGAGAGGGACACTTAGAAATTCAAGGAGACACGTTGTCCTGTCCCTCAGGGTAAGAGATTCACGTCACAGCGCAGCATTCTGACAACCACATTGTGCTCTGAGCCCATCATGCTGTCTCCTTCTGGGACCTCTGCTAGACTCAGCCTTATCTGTCCAGGCCCAGGAACCTCCCCGGGGCTTCTTAGCAGCCTCAAATCTTCCCTCTGGGGGGTTTGAGGGCAGCTAAAGGTGGAAGTAAGGAAACGCATACAAAACAGAGACGTCTCCCAAGGGGTGGCAAATTATTAGCGCCAAGACGTAAAGTGAGCAGGCAAGAAGAAATTAATGATGCATTTTCCAGTCTCTGAACGGTCCTGGGGACCCATTGCTCTGTTCCATTTACAGGTAGGACAGATGAGGTTCCGGTAAGTTGAGGGTCTTACCATGACATGAAGACATGAAGTCCTGGGTTAGAACCCAAACTTGTCCATCTCCTCTGGACCTGCCCCTTGAACTCTTCCACGTTTCCCCAAAAGCAAGGGGACGGGGCACCCCCTTGGGAGACACAGCAGTTCATCCTAAAATGGACAGCGCTATTTTGCGAATGGCCAGTCACTTGTTTGAGTGACCCCAAGGGTTCATTGTAAGCAAAGGCTGTTCCGCAGGGGAGTGCCATTGGGAGGTGATGGAGACTCCCGCCACCCACCCGTGTAAAACAGAATAGCTCTATAGTGATGAAAAAGCATTGAATTCTTAACTGAAACCTCCTCACAAAGATGGCCAGCCTCAGATTTTGGAAAACAATCCCAAATATTTAAACAAACTTCACATCAATTATTTTCCTGTTCATTCTAGTAAACAGAAAAGAGGGAAATATTTTCCAAATCATTTTCTTAAGCTTCTGTTTCTGATACAGAAACCAGATAAAGACAGTAGAAAATGACCCATCGGTATCCATATGCATACAGATGTGCAAATACTTAACAAAATATTAGCAAATATAACTCAGCAATACTGAAGAGAGAGAGAGAGAGAGAGAGAGACCTTCTGAAACTCTGGGCTCACTAAATCTTTCTTCCCCTAAATTGTGGATGTTGGGTATTTTGTCACAGCAACAAACAAGTGACTAAGACACTGGGCAACTTAGCGATTTGGGGAGATGCTGTCTCAAAATCAGAAGCAAAATGGGTTGGGAAGGCAGCTTAGAGTGTGGGCCCTGGGCTCAGTCCACAGTACCACAAAAAAAGGAAAGAAAGAAAGAAATTCCTAGAATGGATAAGCAAATTCAACAAGGTCACAGAATACAAGATAAATATACCAAAAATAAACTGCATTTTTATATGCCAGCAGCAAACACTTGGACATCAAAATTAGTAGAATTCATTTACAGTCCCTCAAAGAATGAAGTACTTAGATATAAATCTAATAAATTATCCATAGCTCTTGTATGCTGGAAATTACAAATGTCTAAACATTTGTAATTTCCAGGAGGGCAGCTAAACAAATGGAGATACACGCCATGTTTGTGGAATGAAAGACTCAACAGTAAAATTCTTCTCTAATTGATATGCAAGTTTACTGTAATGTCTAAAAAGGTTCCTGCAAGATTTTTGTATATAACAACAGTATTATTTTAACATCTATGTGGAAAGTAAAGAAATAGTAATAGCTAAACCAATTTTGGAAAACAAGAAGGAACTGAACAGAAGCAGTCTGTTATGGAGCCACTGGACACTGAGAGGTTTAAAAAGGGAACTTTGACCTAATCATCATACTTGACATAAATTTTATGGAAAATAGATCACAAACAAAAGTATGCTGATTGAAAAAAATAAACTCAAAGAGTAACAGATTATATGACTATGCCACATTCTTAAAATGACAAAATTATGAAAATGGAGATAAAATTATTGTGGGCAGGGGTGTCTGTAAAAGAGTTCCATCCCAGATTGTTTTCTGTGTGTGTGGTACTGTGGATCCAACTTGGGGTGTTTCCACTGAGCTGCAGCCCCGGACCGTTTCTTGATGTAACTTTGAGACAGTCTTGCTAAGGCTGGGCTTGAACTTGTGGCCCTCCTGCTGTAGCTTCCCAGAGTGCTGAAATTACAAGCATGTGCCCCGGCCCCTTCCAGCCCAGCTCATGGTGGATCCTACAGGAATGAAATGTCTTGTGCTTTGACCATATCCTGGTTGTGGCTTTGTACTATGACTTTATAAGATGTGACCTTTGGGGGAAACTGAGTAAAAGAATATGGAAGGTCTCTGCATTAATTACAACTGCATATAAATCTGCAATAATTGTGAAATAAGTAAAAACTAGGCAGTGGAAATACAGAATACAAGATGATATACATGGGACTGGAGACATAGTTCGGTGGCAAAAGCACTCTTCCAGCACGCACAGGCCCTGGGTTCAGTCTCACAGCAACATACAAAATTAGCCAGGCATGGCAGTTTGCACACACTGTAATCATGAAGCTGAGGCAGGAGGATGGAGTGAGTTCGAGGCCAGCTTGAGCTACATGGTAAGTTCAGGACCATCCTAGACTACACAGCGAGATTCTGTCTCAAAAAAAAAAAAGTTTATGACATACACAACAATTGCAACTATATTAAAAATATATGTGTATAGGCAAAGACTAGAGAGAATATGCAAAACTGAAAATATCTGTATTTGGTATACAATCATAGGAATTTTATTTTTCTAAAATTAAAAACTATGATTATTTTACTGTACCTTCAAAAATTGCCAGAGGAATTTAGAAGAGCACTGTGGCGATGGATCAATATTTTCTATCATTATGTGCAAATGCTAGGTATTACTGCATGCTTAGCAAGCCTACACCTAATTTAATCTGTCTATCAGTGATTCATAAAAAAATCTCTAAGCCTCTGTTTCTTTGGAAGATTTATAACGTTTCTCCTCACAGCTTCAAAGCATTGTTAAATGAGGCTCAAAATGGCAAGGTCTACGATTCATTGTAAATCCAATGTACTATGTGATTGCAAAGTTGTCGTCACTTTAGATATTCAATGAGCAGAATTTTATTGACCAAAACTGAGTGATGCAAGGAATTGATTAAATGTATCTAGTGTTATGAGGTGAGCTAAGTCTCCCGCATATTTACTTGTTGAAGTCCCCTCCCATCCCAGCACCTCAGAATGCCACTGAAAATAGGTTGTTTACAGAGGTAACTAAGGTCAAATGAAGTCATTGGGGTGGACCCTAAGCCAACAGGACTGGACCATTCATACAAGGAGATTAGGACACAGACAGACACCGAGGGGCGATTATGTGAGGACCCTGGGAAGACAGCCGCCTACAAGCAAGGGAAAGCCAACCTTCAAAAATACAGAAAGTGTACAAAGAAGTTCACAATAGTTTCAGATAGACAATGGAAAGTCTAGAAATGTACAAATGATCATATGTCATAGGTGCCCTTCAAAATTAGGGAAATGGTAAAGGAGATTATAACAAATCAACATGCTGGAGTCTTCTGAAGCTACAAATAATTTCAAATAGATAAGTGATGGTAACACACTAAGTGTGTCCTAAAACACAACTGAGGAGCCAGGCACGTAGTAAGGTGCCACCATCAGCCTGACAGGGTGGGAAGAGGATAAACGTGAGGTCTCAGCATCGTGGAGAACAACACCCAATCCTGGCCCACCCATCTGCCTCAGCTTCCGCAGACCCTAAGCCAGTTTTCACTCCCTCACTCCTCTGCTGTGTTTTACTCAACAGGTGTTTTTGATTGACCAAAGGGAGGAAGAACCTGGGAATGGAGGGCCTACCCACCACAAACTTGTCCCTAACTCTCCAAAAGCCTCTCTCACAGGCAGCTGTACCCTAATAAGGTAACGAGTCTTACCTCCACGCACATCTTGCTTGCAGTTCACCAAGTACCCCCTTCCAATCCTCTCACCCAAAATAGCCCAACCTCGGTCACATACGGGAGCTAGGGATACAAGGTCTAGCCCTGATTCCGTCCTAAGGCAGGTCACCAGGAGGGCTGAGTCCCTGTCGTCAGTGTCCTCCCCATCCACCCACACTCGTTCTTCCAAATGCAGTCTTCACATCTCTTCCCTACCTCAGAACCTTCTTGACTCCTCTCTTGTGAGTTCTGAAAGAAATCATGGCTACCTCGTTGGATCTGACCTTCATCTTTTTCCAAGGTCAGCCTCACCCTCCTTGGTCCACCTTCAGGGTTTCATGTTTCAGCTCCCACTCAGGCCACACTCAATTCCACCTTCTGACTTTGCACTTGACACCCCTCCGTTTCCTCCGTGGGAGCTAAGCTCACTCCGTCAAGGTCAAGCTCATGCCCTTTGAAGGCCCCCACACACCTCTCTTTCCCAAGTCTCTTTTCCTCAAAACTCCCAGGACACACAGCTCCTTGCTCAGCTCGCCTCACCCGCTCCTCACCCTTCTCCCTCAGGACTCAGATGTTTCCAGAAGGCAGTCCCTGCCCTGTAGGAATCTCTTTGTGAGGGCTGTGCAGGTGCCTTCTATGCGCAAAGCTTCTTTCAAAATAAATTAGTAAACGAGGACCCAGGGGCTTTTTCTTCAAAGTTGAATTAGAGGATTTATTTGAAGACTCTTTTTCATTTTTTAAAACTTATAGGAATGTTAGCTTAAAGCCCTTTCAGAAAGTGAAAAAAATATAAATTTCTTCTTATAAGGCAAACCTTCCATTTTTGTGGATTTGACATGCTCGCCGTAAACAATAATAAAAGAAATTTGTACTTTTCTCTCAAAACAAACACCAGTGGTAACTGGGCAGTGGCCTCTAGCAATGTCAGAACCCTCAAGGAGAAGTGGACACCAGGTCAAAGGCTGGTGGACACTGGCTTGCAGGCTAAAATGAACTCAGGAGAAATATTTCATAAAACAGGTCATTTTAAAGCTCAGAACCCTCAGGGAAGCAGTGTGATGGCTGGAAATTGATTAAGCACCATACAAATAGTGAAAGAAAAACCATCGCGTCTGTGAAACAGTTTTCAAATTATTTACAAAAAGAAATCTATGCAAGAACGAGGTAATACATCAGAAATATACCATATATGCTGACTAAACCAGCCATATATGCTGACTAAACCAGAGGCTCTATGGTACACTCATCAATGCTGCATCCTAAATTTTACCTGTAATGAATATATTGCCATAACATAGTCAATAAATATTAATATTCCTTGGCTTGGCATTTCAACAAGTTTTATGAAACTGATTTGGTCCAGTATCCAAACGGGTGAGTTGGGAAATTTTGAACTGATATAGCCAATGGAAATATTTAAAACGATCTGGTTTGTCTTCTAGAGCCTGCTAGAGCCTTCTGGAGCCTGACAAGGGCAGGTATGGGGAATGGGGAAACTATAGAAGCCAGAGATGGCACTCATAATTATTTTGAAAGAAGACAAAAGTAAAGAGATATATAAACTTTAGGAAATTTTTAGGTAGAGGAAAATGACCAGAACAGCAGAACAGATACTATGGGGACAGTGCCCTGTACTTACTTTGCGATTTTTAATTTTATGTGTCAGCTTGGCCCAGCTCCTTCCTGTACCCCATTGTTGGGCCGCACCCAAGTCTCAGTGTTGCTGTGAATGTAGCTATTAGATTAGGTGACGGTTAATGATTACACTTGGGTAAAACAAACAACCTTCCCTAATGTGGGTGGGCCTCATCTAGTCAGCTGGAGGGTTTAAGAGCAAAGATGGCGGTTCCCCCAAAGAAGAAGGACTTCTGGAAAACAGAGACACTGAAGCTTCCTGAGTGTCCATCCTGCCGCCCCACCAAATCAGACTCAAGACAGCAACTCAACTCTTACCTGAATCTGCAGCCTGCCAGTCTGGCCTTCAGATTAAAGTTGGCAGCCCACAACCACACGAGCCAATTCCTTAAAGTAAATGTAGACAGACGGATGAGACAGACAGGAGGATGACAGGGGTGGTAGGTAGGTGATCAATGGATAGACAAATGGATGACAGGCAGGTGACAGGCAAGGGACAGTGACAGATGGGTCATAGAGATAAATGGACAGGTGAAAGAATAGAAGAAAAGAAAGAGAAAGAGAAACAGAGATCTATTCTCTGTCTCTCCGACGGTCTGTTTCTCTGGGGGCCCTGGACTGGATGCAGCCTGCTGTCATCACCAAGGAGCCGGAGCTGGAAACAGCCAAGTGCAGAGGGATCTGGATAGCAGAGAGACTGCGACGAACAAGGAAGCAGGTGGCCAAGGGCTCCGACTCCCCCGCCCCAGGGCGCTATTCCAAGGATAAAAGGAACCATGACGTGCACCTGGAATCCCAGCACTCTAGAAGGTGAGGCAGGAGGATCACAAGTTTGAGCCCAGGCTGGTCAGCTTAGGGAGATCCTACTTCAAAATAAGAAATAAAAGATGTAGCCCAGTGTGAAGGCCCTCGGTTCAATCTCCAGTCCTGAAAAAAAAGGGAGGGGGTGGCTTTTGGAGGGTCTTGGCTGGCCCTAGACACGACACACTGAAAGTAGGTCCGTCCTCAGAGCCCCTGACTCCGATACCAGCAGCAGCTGTCATCAGAAGGCCAGAAGGAAACCACAGATATTTCCTAGTAAGCCAATTAGAAGAACCTGAAGGAAGGCCAGTTCGCTTTGCTACTCTGTCACTAGGTGACACCCAAAGAAAGTTCTGCAGCCCTTCCTGTGGCTGAGCACCCGGCACCCGTGGACCCTGTGGGGAGGTGGAAGCAAGGCCTCAGAATGGGGACCCACAGCACGGCACGACTTCCCAGCTTTGGAGGGATCTGGGAAGCTGCACGCTCCTCTGTGAAACGAGATAATGTCCGTGCTGAGTGACGAGACTGTCAGGTCCAGGAGAAGCAGCACTTGCGTCAGAGCTAAAACGGGTGGAATCTGGAGCCCTCAGCCAATTTCCAGGGCCACTCCCCCGTCACCTCACACAGGGAAAGTCATGAAGGCCATTCTCTTCTGCTGTGACCACACAGGCCTACAGATGAGGGAACCTTCAGATCTTTAAAAAATCCTGTCACAAAAAAAATAAAAAAAAAAACAAATTATATAGTAACAGCTGCCTCCTGGGAGGGGAGAGTTCCCTATTAAAGTATTAGAAATTATGTTTGGGGGAACCGGGGGTCAAACAGGAAGTTAGACTGGGATAACTGGGACATCTGACACTGCCTGTCAGACCTGACATCAAATTCACCAAGGATGGTCTTAAAGGTGGGAGGAAGAGTCTGAGATTTGATGAGGTTTGTCATACAGGAACCTGTCACTGTTCAGCCCCACCGGCCACCCGCGTCCCCACCGGTGCTACCCGCTCTGTGCCTTTGCCCTCTTTTCCGCCCATCCTACGGAGGTCACAGTCCCAAACCTCTTTCTTTCTGCTTCCCCCGAGGTCCATCCTGTCGCGGCATCAGCCTGCCCCTCCGGCCCGTGGTCCTCCTGTCTGCTGGCGCGTGCCCGGCGCGGGCACTGGCTGGCCACTTGCTCCAGTCGAGGGCTGCGGCTCATTCATTTTGCAGCTTGGCACTGCGCAACATGGCAGCCACTCAATAGACATTTGTCAAACGAAATGAAATTTCAACAAGGTCATTAATTCAGGTCCATTCCAGAAAAGAAAAAAAGTCACATTCACTGAGATAAGCTAAGGACATTTGCATATTGACTCAGTCCAAACTGGAAGAAGCAGGAGAGAATAAGTAATTTTATGTTTTAAAGCCAAAAAGCCCGCCCTTAGAAATAAGATCAGGAGGGATTTTCATTTTCTCATTTTTATCTTTCTATTTTCATTACTAATGTGTTTTCATTTACTATTAAAAATTAACTTTTAAATTAAATCAACAAATGGAAATCATATGATCATGTATGACATCATGTCCACTGGGATATTCAAGCAGATATATTTATTTCTTCAGCCTGAGAAAGTCGTTCACCAGTTGCCTGAATCTGTCAGCTAAGTATTATAGCAAAGAGAGAAACATGATATTTGGGGCAGTTCTCTGACAGACACAAGTCAGACATTTAAAAGACAATCAAAGGAGAAAGGAGATTAAAAATAATCAAGATTCTATATGTATATACACTTGATCAAGACACCATATATATGTGTATATATCTATCAATTCCCCAAAATGATCATAACTATTATATACCACAAACATATACTAATAATTTTTTAATTTTTAAACATAAAAAATGAAAGCCAGATAAGGGTTGGGTAATTAGCTAAGAAGTTGAGCACTTGCCTTGCATGTACAAGGCCCTGGGTCTAATTTCCTTGCACCACACACACACACACACACACACACACACACACACGTCAACCCTAAGCAGCCACATTTCTAGGTCCTTCATTTGTGCATGAAATTCTCCCATCACCTCAACCATCTGGACTGCCAAAGGGCTCCAATCTCATTATTTAAAACCCTTTCAAAGTTAAACTTCCAGAAGCACCTCTGTTTTAGTTTTCAGAGACTTACTTTTCCTAAAGGAAGGTCTAACATTGTCTTCAAATTCAAATACGTTATTATTTTTTTGAGTGGGCACACAAAGCCTTCCCCTGGTCCCTGTGTCCCTCTGGTCCCATCCCTAGGTTACCCCTGGAGGTGGCCTCAGTGCCCAAATCACATCTCCTGAGTATTGAAGACAGTGCAGACTTCTGAGCCCAAAGACAGTCTGGAATTGAATGCAAGTCCCCAGGTGACGTTCAGGTCCCCAGAACTTGAGCTCTGCCACTCCACAGTGCCCACAGCACTCGTCGCTCCTCCAGCATAGCCCATCACCTTGCAGCCCCTTCCCAGCACGGCCCTCTTACCTCCCCACTGATGCCTGCTTTTTCTTCAAGTCTCCAGTGCCACTTGCCCATGAAGCCTTCTCCAGCTGCCCAGACAGGATGAATTATTTCCGCCACCAGTCCCCACACTTACTACCTGGTACATACCATGGTTTGAACGTTTGTTCCCTGCCCAACTCATAAGGAGACTTAATTGCATTGGTGCAGCCTTCAGAAAGTGGCCCAGCGGGAAATGATTTAGGTCAAGCCAACTCTACCCTCAGGAATGGACTCGTGCCATTATCATGGGAGTTAATTGCTTATAGTGGGGGTGGTGAGCTAGGAAAGAGAGAGGTTGAGTCCCTGTCTCTCTGGTGTGCTCTCTCTCTCCCTGTGATGCCCTCTACCCATAGCAGAAAGGCCCTCCCCAGATGTGACTTTCATTTCAGATTCCTCAGCCTCCAGAACTCTAAGAAAAAAAATCTGATCTTTACAGACCTCCCAGCCTGTGGTCTTAAGTGCCTAAGACAGCATAGCTATAGCTGGATACCTGACCAACCCCTCTGGGCGTCCTGGGGACAGAAGAGTCCTGACCTCAGGATGGAGAGGAGACAAGCTAGGGTGCCAGGCAGGCTCAAGTTACAGTATGGGACCACAACGTGCCAGCAAGACTAGAAGCGTGCAAACCCAGAAGACTGTGTAAATCCTGCCCTAGTCCCTCCCAGCTGAGCGACTCAGGTAAGACTCCTCCCACCCCAAATCTCCACCTAAAAGATGGAGGTGGGGCCACTGCTTCCCACTTAGGATTGTAAGAGACATGCTGTAAAGCTGCCCGCTTACATTTGAATTTTAGATAAATCTCTTTTGTTGTTAATATAACCATATCTGATGCAGTATTTGAGACATAATTTTGCTTTTAAAAACGTATAATCCCAGCACTCTGGGAGGCTGAGGCAGGAGCATCACAAGCTCAGCTCAGCCTGGGCAACTTAGTGAGACCTTGTCTCAAAGGCAAAAATTTTAAAAATGGGCTGGGAATGTAGCTCCATGTAAAGGCCCTGGGCTTCATCCTCAGCACCACACACAAAAGTGTATTATTTATATGAAATTTAGATGTAACTGGGCGTTCTGTGTGCTGTTGGCTAAGTCTGGCAACCACACCCAGGAGTACTGCGAGGGCTGTCAGTGGCACGCGCACAGTAGGCACTCAGCAGTGCACTTTTTAAACCGGAAACCATGAACACGACTTGAGCAAGGATATGACAGAGCCATCCATCACCGAGGCTCTAAATTTAGCACCGGCCAAAAACAATTATTTGAGATTTAACGTGCCTGGAAGTAGAAAGTTGAACTCATTGAAAATATATCACGTAAGTAGCTTTCAATTATAACTTTATCTTTTCCAGGTTCTGCCCCAGCAACTTTGTAATCTAGCGTTTTTCAAGTGTCTGGAGACTCTGAGCATAATGAATGAGGATAATCATTCCTTCCCAGAATGCCTTGGGGTTGATGATATAGTGTGTCAGGCGTATAGTCTGACTCGAATGACAATTGACTAAGTCATTGTTTCCGCTCAATTAACTTACAGCCCTGGGTAGCTGAGCCAGGATTCTGAGCTAAGATTTCCTGACAAGCCCCCTCCCATCCACGGTCCAAACCTCAGCTCAAGCTCCTGCACACAGGTGTGCAAATTCGTGTGCACACACACATGGGATGAAGTGTAGGGTGAGGCTTGGGTAGGTGATGTGGGGAGGTTTATGTCCGCAGAGCTTTGTTTGGGATTGGGTATTTCCAGGAGGCAGAGGATAATTCTGGGGTCGTCATAAACCTGCTCTAGGCTGGACACTAGCCAGAGGCTAACTGCTAAGTGGTGAAGGAGCAGCCCTGCTTCCATCAGTGGGCAGAAGGCTATATTTGTCTTCTATGGCTTGTTCACAAACTACCACGAACTTGGCTGCAAAACAACACACATATATTATCTCTCAGTCTCTGTAGGTCAGAAGTCTACAAGTTATGACCAAAAAATAGTGAATATTTAATTTTTTAATTTAGTGCAATAAAAGACACATTACCATTGATCCCCTTCAACAACCCCCCTTGCTCTGAACACATGTAACCCGCCATCTTTGCCACGCCCCCAGGCCGTTCTGAACTCCCTCTTGTGCGGCTGTCTTCACTTGTACTGTCACAGCTGCCTCCACGTCCCAAATCAATTCCAAATGTTTACTTTTCCTGGTCGGTGTAACTTTGGGGAAGAGTCATTAGTGGCACAGTGACAGACCCAGAGTGTAAGTCCGTGGGACATGCTGTCGTGTTTTCGCCAGGCTACCTTCCAATCGCACGGCACTCGGCAGCAGCAGTCACCATTTTTTTTTTTATAACACCTCATAGAAGCCCTTCCAGACCTGCCTCAGAAGATGGCTGGGATGAAGGGATGAGTGCCGTGAGGAGGGCTCATGGGAATGTATCTTTTATTGCAATAATTACTTAGTTTCGCATTCACTGTGTATTTCCATTATGCCTCGTAGGTGTGACATGGCAGATTCTCTTGTAGGGTGCCCAGGTTGGGACTGCCATCCTCTTCCAGGGCTTTGGGTCCCCTTCCAAGCACACTGACTGTTGGCAAAACTGGCTTCCTTGCAGCGAGGACCACTGTGAGCTCCAAGAGGCTCCCCGCAGTGGTGGCTGTGAGGTCCCCATAGACAATTCCCAACACGGAGTTTGGGTTCTTCCAGGACAGCCGGAACGTGACTCTCTCTGGCTTTCTCTTCTGTGACCAGACAGAGAAAACTCTGCTTTAAGAAGTCCATGAAATCAGGGCCAGCCCCCTGGATAACCTCCCAATCCCAAGGTCGACTGAACCGAACCTTCCGTTGGAATCCAAAAAATCCTCTCACACGAGACACCAGGTAATGTTTGCTGAGAACCTGAGACTAAGAAGGTCTACACTGGAGGTCCAGAATCTTTAGGGACAGCTAAAAACTCCAGCTGCCTTGGGGCTTGGGCGGTGTTCGTGTGTTTCCTGTGTTTTAACACGATCAGGGGAGGTGCCATTTCATTCTCGATCCTTCGTGATCATACAGTGGCCTTGTCTGAAACTGATGCAATAATGAACTTACAGGTCAAAAAGAGAGAGAACTGGGCCTTGCTGACAATAGCAGGCCAGCTCCTGGACACCAAGGGAAAGACACCAGTGGCACCCCACAGGGAAAGTGGGCAAATCTGGGGACAGAGAGAAAACCCACATAGCCACCAGGCGCGAGAAAATTTCCTAACCCCAAGGGAAACACAAAGAGAAGTGACCAGGACATGTTCTTGTTCTCATCCGAGTGGCAGAACATTGGAAATCTGGTCAGCAAAAGCTGGAAAGCGAAAGCAGGAACTCCACCGTGTGCACAGAGGTACAAGCCAGGATGACTCTGGTGGGCACTTGGCATCATTGGGGCAGGGGACAGTGCCCTGGATCCTTTGATCTGCCAGTTTGAAATCTAACACACCCTACATTGTTACACATATGCACAAAAAGACGTGCGAGACCGTTGATTTGTTTAACAGACACAAACAAAACAGTCCCCTTTCACGGAAATAACCTAAGGCTCGCCCGCAGGAGGACGGCTGGGTGGGTGGTGTCACAGCCAGACCCGGGAACACCATATGGCATTTAAAAATGAAAGCACCAGTGAGACATCTACCAGCCCTGACTAAACCCCCACAGCGATGTTGGGCAAAGGAATGAAGACGCAGTCGGAGAGGAGCGGCAAAATGCCACGGGTGTAAACTTCTAGACAGGGAAAGCAGCTTTGTGATGCTCACGGCCGCACAGCAGATGCAGAAGTACACACGCGTTGATGGATGTGGGGAAAGTCTGAAGTCACCGGCGTGACCCCCTGGGGGAGAGGAGGAGGGAGCGGGGAGATCCGCGAAGCGTGCGCGGGAGGCCCCCATGGTGTCTGTCCTGTGGAATGTCTTTGAAAGGCCGTTATGGCCAACCGTGGCTTAATATGAGGAAGCTGGCTCGTGGGCGTGTGGGTTTTTGTGGTATTATTCTTGCCCACATCTGGGTGTTGTGAAACAATAAAGTTGCTCTTTGGTCTGAGTGGGAGGGGCAAGTTCCTTTTTCTAAGCAGAAATAATAGAAATAGCAAGGAGAGAGGGGGACGAGGCTGGAAGCCACAGAGCTGGGGCAGCAGGAAGAGGGACAGTGACAGGGTCTAGACTGTTCTAGAATGTTCTCAGGACCTGTCTTAGCTACTTTTTCGTTGCTGTGACTCAATACCCAACACCCACAAACTCAGGAAAGGAAAGGTTCATTTTAGCTCACAGTCTGGAAGGTCACAGTCCATTCAGGGGTGGCCGGCAGCAATCGAAGTACATGGCAGAGAGAGAGGTGAAGGCAGCTTCCCCGGACAAACAGGAAGACAAGCTGAGGCCAGTTGAGACTAGTCCCCGTCCTCCAGGAAGGCAGGTGCAGCTTATGTATCCTTTCAGGTCTCCGCCCAGTAACCAGTCCCTCCTGCATCCAGGTGTGGCCACTACACACCGTTAGTCCTAACTTAACTGCAATCCACCCCTCCAGACCAGACCCCAACCCACCAACAGCACATGGTTCCATAATACATGAGACTTTTGGGGGACACTCCGGATCCTAACCACAACAGGACCCCTCTAAGAAAGCTGTCCTCTACTTTGCCCCCAGCCTGATTCCAGACTCCTAGAATGTCCTGTATATTCATCTATCAGTATATGAGCCACATTGAATAGAAATTTTCTGGTTTCAGTACTTACATCGTCATCGTATCGTTATATATTTTAATCCATATATTTTTCTTATACACACTTGATGTATAAAAATCATCTCAGAGTGGGCAGGATTTCAGGTGATTTCTATTTTGCTCTATCCTTTTAATATTGTTTGAATGCTTACAAAATATGATTCAGACAAAAAATATCTTTTTTTTCTGGTATGGAAGAAGGAACCCAAGTTCTTCACACTGAGCAACACCCCCAGCCCATGTTTTATTTGGAGACAGTCTAAGTCACTAAGTTCTCCAAGCCGGGCTCAAACTTGGGATCCTCCTGCCTCCGCCATCCATAGTGCTGGGATTCTTGCTTGTATGTAACTAAAAATGAATTCTTTTACAAAGGAAATTCTTTTCCCTCTCTCTCTGCTGATTCCAGAAACTTCCTGGAAGACAGGAGTCACATCTCATGTAGGTTATTAAAGACACCTGTCACATTGTTTGCCTGTTACTAGAGTCTGTCCACTAACACTTCTGATAAGCTTTCATCCACTGACTATTTCAGCCTCCCTTGGGGGTGGCTGTTCTGGCTCTGGGTGGCTGCACTGGAAAGTTCTTTTTGATGAGGTGAAATAGATCCCCCCTTCTCCAGATTCTACTTCTTGGCACTGCTAAATGAACAAGGTTTCTGTGTGTGTGTGTGTGTGTGTGTGTGTGTGTGTGTGTGGCACTGGAAATCAAGCGTGGGCTGTTCACACTGTGCTCAGTCTATATTCCCAGACTATTTTTAATTTTTAATTTTGAGAAAGGATCTCTCTTAAATCACTAAGTTGCCCAGCGGGGCTTACGCTTGCAATCCTCCTGCCTCAGCCTCCCAGAATTCAGAGCCTTCATTTTGATCTCAGATGGAACTCGGCCTGTCTTCACCATTGGTCCTGTGCTTTCATGGCTCACCGGAAAGCCCAGATCCCAGCATGCAGAGGTTCCGGAGCTGAGAAGCCAAGATACGCATCCGAGCCGGGACGGTGAGCTGACGTGGGAGACGGGGTGCTGCCTTCCACCTGGGCAGCTGAGAGACTCCGAGAACCTCTGCCTGGACCGACGTCCACCCCTCCAAAGGCCCCAGCTGGGCCAGGCAGATTCCTGAGGCCAAAAGAGAGGAAGAAGGTAGCTCAAGGAGGCGGAGGTCATACCTCAACCAGGTTATGAAAGCTACCTCGCTCTACGGTTCGCCTCTTACCAGAGCTGTCCAACTACATTCCCATAAATCATTACAAACTGACAACTCCTGTTCTTGGTGTTTCCAGGCTCTCCCCTGAGAGCTGTCATTGAATCACGAAAGCCCTTCCACGCAGTGATCCCTTCTGAAGGGTGATAAGGAAGCCACAGAGAGGCTCCTGGGCTTGCCAAGGGGCAGAGCTGGGCTTTGGTGCTTGAGGACCATCCTCAGAGCCTGTGTTCTGAGGAGTGCCCTGCCCGCAGCAGAACAGCGGGGCGGGGCTCCGCACTGGGATAGGCCACACACTTGGCAGCCCTGGGCTGGTTGGCAGGAAGCAGCAGATCACATCAGCAGGGCATGGAGGGCAGGGCCCCTTGCAGAGGGAAAGGGACCAGTCTGCACTCTCAATAGGACACATCTATGCATACTTCAATGTGAGGTACACATGGGGGGGGGGGGGAGTAAATTTGAATCTGATGTGATAAAAAATAAAGGTAAGCATGACCTTAGACCCGCTCCGATTTAACATCTATGTAGAGAAACACACCTAGCCAGGAGCTGGCAACTGCAGCTGTGCCTTGTCAACACTGATCAAAACACTCCAAAGGCCGTGGGCTGGTATATACCTTGGTGGGTAGAGGGCTGCCTAGTACACGCAAGGCTCTGGGTTCTAGCCCCCAGGACCACATTTTAAAAAATTCCCCAGGTATGGTAGCACATGCCTGTAATCCCAGTACTCGGGAGACTGAGGCAAGAGGGTTGCCATAAGTTCAGGACCAGCCTGAACTACAGAGGGAGAGCATCTCAAAAACAAAATTTAAAAATCTAAGATCCAGCGATGAGGCAGATCTCCTCCTTGTTATCCTGTGCCCTTCCCCTTTCTGGTAACTCAAGACTCTTAGGTCACTCTGTTTCACTCTTTGGTGCCTTTGCCTGTGCCTTTGTCAGTGTGGGGTGCCAATCAATTCCCCTAGCTTAGGGAAATCCAGTAATCCCTTCACAAGCCAGTTGGAGGGAGTCCAGGTTGGAAAAGTGACCACACGGACCTTTGGAAAATGAAACCATTTTTTATTCTGTTGCAGTTGATATTTCTTTTCGGTACCATCAGCAGGGACACGCTACAGTGAAAAGCCATGATTGCCTGAAACGAGGATTTTTCTCTCTACTGAACTGATCTCTGAATCCCCAAAATATAATCATATCTGAGCAGCAAGGTCACATTGCTCACGAAATTCCCTCTCTGGGTTGCTCCTCCGAAAGCGGCTCTCACAGCCGGGGCCCCGTGTAATCAGTAATGGCTGCCTGGTTGGGAGAGCTGGGCTGCAGGCAGAAGGAAACGAGTGTGGACCCACCTTTGCTTCCTCCTGGCACACTCTACTCAAGACAAATTGGTTCCCACAAAACAGAAGGAAAAAGTATTAGAGCACAAACAACTGTTTCAATGGAGAGAGAGATTTCCCATTGGCATCCAACCCACAGGCGTCGGAGTAAGGAGGGAAAGAGATACAAACCCAAGAAAAAGAGAAAGGAGAAAAAGAAGACACCTAAAAAAAACAGGTGAGAGTGCTTGGAAGAGAAAGAAGGGAATAAAAACTGACCAGTAAAACATGAAAGGAAAGAAGCCACCGAGAGACATCAGAGACAGAGGGCGGAGCGGAACACAGCAAACTCGCAAGCCTAAGTCCTGTGACTGAAAGTAACCCAAACGACTACTCAGAATCTTTGGTGACAAGTGTAGGGCTCACTGAAGGGACCGTCTTTAAGGCAGGGTCTCCAGACTCAGGTGAGGCCAGGTGCTAAGATTCCTCTGTACTTGCTACCGCTTCCCACCTCCTGCACTAAGGCCTGGGCTCTACCTCCTGTCACGTCACAGCGTTAGCTTCTCACAGGAGCTCCAGCCCTAAGTGAGACACGCTGGTGGACTGCACGCTCGAGGGATCTAGGCTGTGTGGCTTCGTAGAAGAACCTAATGCTTGATGATTTGAGGTGAAGCTGAGGTGGGGATGTTAACCCTTTATCGTGGAGAAAACTGTATTCCCTCAAGCCTGTCTCAGTGTCGGAGACCCCTGTTTTAAGGGAAGTGTGAAGACGAGAGCCCCCAATGTATGATTCCTTCCTCCCAGTGTTCTCAGTAAGCTGGGTGAAGTGGGAAGCCCTGGGGAGAGAGCCTCCGTCTTGCCCAGTTATTTCTGCCCTCAAGGAAGAGCAGGCCTATAAGCTACAGATGGCATCAGACCAGCTCCCTAACATCAAACATCAGGTGCTGTTTCCCTCCCACCCTCTTCCCCTCCACCCCAGGGAACCTGTACACAGAACCTTCTGGACGATCCCAGTAAGAGCCATAGGGATGGAGACATCTTAAAGAGGAGGATTGTGGAACTTTGGGAAAGCTTTGGGGATGCTTTTCTTAATATTTGTCAGGTATTGCCACGTGTTTTTTGAGATGATTTTGTTTTCTACACCTAAGCTCTAGACTGCTGATGTTACTGGAAGTCCTTTGCTCATAGCTCATTGTACTCTCTCTTTAGCTCAACCAAAGCACCATACCTTCCCCACAGCCCAACCATAGCAATTAAGGCTCAGCCACAGCTCAACTACACCTACCACGGCTCAACCACACCTCCCACAGTGCACTCCTGCCTGCCACAGCTCAACCATGAGCACCACAGCTCAACCACACCTACCACAGCCTAACCATGAGCGCCACAATTCAACCATACCTACTACAGCTCAGCCAGAACGGCCCTAACGAATCCTTCAATTGGAGAACACGTGTCCTCGGGATGTATGCATTCATTCATTCATTCATTCATTCACGCAGAGCAAAGAAATTTCACAGAAACATTTGAAAGAAATAGAGCCAAGTATGACTTTTTGTGTTCCATAAAAGGAAGCCAGACATGACTGAAGAAACCCGCCCAGGGTCCTCGCGACCCAGCCACAGGACAGTCAGATTCCCCTGGCCGGCTCTACTCACTCTCAGCTAAAGCACCTGGGCTGTGTCCCTGGGTGTCAAAACTGTCCCCACACGTGTCCCTTCTCTGCCTCAACATTGCTGCTCTCAATGGAAACTACCAGGCCCAAGTCCCTGCCTGGATTCCAGCCCCCTCCTTCCTCCTCGTCCCCACTCCCAGACAACTATTATCCTAAATTTGGAGTTTTTCGTGCCATGTATATTTAATCATTTCGGTACTGCAGTATGGGTATATAAATATCATAAAGAGTTGTTGCGCAGATTTCAACGTCTCTTCTCCCATTGAGCAATCTGCTTTTGTTCCCCCACAGTGGTGTTGGACTCAGTCCATACATTCGCTCAGCTTCGCTCATTTAAACCGCCACTGTGTTATTCCACAGCCAGATCGAAGCCATGCCAGGAACCTCAACCTTCCCCGCTTGGCAGTCTTCCTCCGCAGGGACTGGGCATCAGCCCCGGAGCCAGAGGGGATCAGCCATCCCTCCCGTGCCCTGGTAGCCCATCTCCCACCACGCTGCAGCCTCCACTCATTCCCACCAGGGTTTATCCGGCGTGATCGGATTAATGAGACTGTAGATGTAGCAATTCTCCTGCCATCTTCATAATTAGTTCTCAGTGGAGGTTGTGTTAGTCGTGATCCTTCTCAGTAGGAAGAAGGGAGATAAAAGTGGAAAGAGCTTTGGAAGCAATGTGGAGCAGGAAGTTCCAAGTGGGACCCAGTATTTCCAAACTCAAAAGGCCACTGAGACTAAGGACAGTAACGTGAAAGCTCTGGTGTGAGTGTGTCAGGGAATACAGGTAGGGTTGAATGCCTTTGTCTCAAAATATTCTGATAAAATAATCAAAATTGGCAGATACTTCGTCTGTCAGAAAACTCTAAGAATTCTATGGGATAAAATGGCAGATGTTAACTTCTTGGGACAGATGGCCATGAGAGCCCTCCCCGCTCTAGGGTCATTTGATTCACAAACCCGTCCCTCCTGTTCCAGTGCCAGCACCATGACAGTGAGATTGGATCTGGCTCCATTTCTTCCATGAATTGTTTCATGAATGAGGAAAAGGAGTGACTGCGAAGTCCTATGAAAAGGAGAAATCTGGAGGCTGTCTTCAGAAAGGGGGAGTTGCCCTGAGCTGCCAGCGCTGCCTAGAGTAAGCTCACATATGGCAGCCGCCAAGGCAGAAGCACACCTACAAATGCTACCATGAAGCCGAGTTCATTCTAGTGGGGCGTCCTGAAGCCTGAAGAGCAGAGGGCCTGAAGAAGACGTAGGAAAGGAGTTGCCGAACGTGTGTGCTCTTCCTGTATTCACGTCCAGTTTCCTCCTTTTTTTCCACACAGTACTAAGGATTGAACCCCAGGCCTTCACAATGACCTCGAACTGCAACCCTAGTCATTTTTTCTTTTTCTTTCCTTCTTTTTCTTTCTTTCTTTTTTCTTTCTTTTTTTTTGAGACAAGTTCTCCCTAACATGCCCAGGCAGAGCCTGAACGTGCAGCTCTCCTGCCTCAGCCAGCAGAGTGCTGGGATTATAAGTGTTCGCTATCTTATCAGGCCTGGATTTTATCTTTACTACAGTGACAAGTGAGGAAAGCTCTGTTTCCCAGAAAGGCACCTGATACAGCCATGGTAAATGAGCCGACCAGTGATAGGCCCAGGACCCGAGCTCAGCTCCTTAGGTCCAAACGCTCAGGGACTTTTCACAGCAAACACAGCATCTCTCCAAGGTAGGGGATGGTCCTTAAGTTTAAAAAGCTTTTGATCTAATAATGGAGGTCATTTTTGCTAGATAAAAAGAAATATAATTGGAAGTAATCAAGAACAGAGAGATTGTGATGTCAGTATTCCTCATAACCACAGTGTATTATTCTCATTTTTTGTTGTTGTTGTGGCTGGAACAAAATACCTGACACTGCAACTTAACGGAGAGGTTTATTCTGGCTCATGGTTTAGGAGGATTTAGTCCATGGTTGACCAGCACCAAGGCCGGGCTTGATGACATCCTGGTGGGCAGGGCATGGCAAAGGAAAGCTGTACCCTCACAGCAGCCAGGAAGCAGACAGAGAGACAGAAAGAAAAAGGAGTCTGCGACAAGAATGCCCCCTTCCAGTCACCCTCCCAGTGACCCACGTCTCCACCCAGGCCCATCTACTAACAGCACATTCAGCTGCTGAACTCATCACTGGGTGAGTCCACTGATGATATGGAGCCCCCAGAATCCAATCACCTTCCAAACACTGGAGACTTTAGAGGGACTTTTTTTTTTTTTTTTTTTTGAGACAGGGTCTTACTCTGTAGCCCAGGCTGATTTTGAATTCACTGTGTAGCCGAATCAGGCCTCGAATTCATAACACTCCTCCTGCCTCAGCCTCCTGAAGACTTGGATTATAGATGGTGCCAGGGTATGTGGTGCTGGGGAGTCAATCCCAGAGTTGGTGAGCACTTTTGCTGCTGAGCTACACCCCCAGCCTCTTTGGGGATACTTTAGATCAAGGCCACAGCACAGGAAAAGCTTGGTCTATTGTGTTTTTGCCTTCCATGCTGTTCCCTCTATATTCTAAACAAACATCGCCGCAGGGATTTTTGTGTTTTCCATTTCTTCTGCCTCAGATGCTGTCTGGCCACACATAATGAGGGCTTGTCATGGTCGTCTGCATTTTGGATTACACAGAATCTGAACTTCCTTCCAGCGTTTGGGGTGCTCCTGCCCCATGCACTTCCCACTAAAGGGACTGAAGATGCCAAGCGGTCCCTCCCCAGCTTTCCCACAGGCAGGGCACCACCACACAGACCTCATTCTGGGCCAGGCACGCTTGCACTTGGCTTTGGAACAGATGCACATGAGGTAGAGAAGCCACGCCTATGGCTGCTTCTGTCTGGAGCTTTAGCGAAAAGAATGCACTGGAAGAGGGAGATGTGGGGCTGGGGTAGAAGCCATGTCCAAGGCCAGGGGTCCCGGCGCTGCCACAGAGGACCAGTGCCCAGCAGGACCACTCCGGCCTCCTTCGCAGGCCAGCCCTGTGCTGGTATGTGCTGGGGTTCCCTCCCATAGTCCTGGCTCAAGGGGCCTCAGAGCCCAGGCCTGCAGGCCTCTATCCCTTCGTACCACGTTTACAGGGCTTAAATTTAGTGAGCAAAATGTAAGCCACAAAAGGCACATGGAGAGTAAAACTTAGAGCAAAACGTTGACAGATCAGTAATATCCCACTTGCTTCTCCCCAGAGAGACGACGCTGCTCTGCATCGATGAGCCCGTTTTCGTGAGTCTCTAATCCTTTGCTACATATGCAAGTAAGTGGCCCCTATCCCTGGACGGCAGATGGCTTGTATAAGTGCAAGTTTCACACGAACGCTGTCCTATAACGCGTGTGCTTCTGGATTTTGCTCTCGGAACATTATGGGCTTCCTCCAGAGGACATACGGAGCTAGTGGCTCGTGGCTTTTATTGCTGTGGCTGTAGGACTCTACTGAATGAATGAACCACAATGTTTATGCCCTCCTGTGGGCCGAGACCTGAGTCATTTCTAGTGTTGTGCTAAGATGAATACTGCTGTGGGTCCTTGTGCACATGCCTCGCAGCGTGCGTGCACATGCGTGCTCCTGGGGTGTGGTGTGTGTCTTGGAGCTGAGCTGCCGAGGCCCACTGTCCGAGCTTTTCTATGCGACTTAGATACTGCCATATAGCTACTCCTCTAAAATGGTTATACAAGGCATGATCAAAAAATACAATGGATATTTCAATCTTAAAGTTTTATTACAATAAAAGACACATTGTCATCTCCCTCAAAACACTCCCCTTGCCTTTGGGCACACGCGTCCCATCATTCGGGCAACTTTCCGAAGTAGTTGGGAACGTGGTCTTTTCTTCGTTAGTGTCTTTAGTTGTGTTGTCACGGTTGCCTCAATGTCTTGAAATGACTCAAAATATTTATGTTTGGTGGTCATTTGGACTTTGGGGGCAACAGCTGGGGGCTGTGTGGTACCATAATCAGTGGATAAGGTAGATGAGGACACATAGCAGAGTTTTCATGAGCCCATCTTTCTGTTGGGTGGCACCTAGCAAGTGCATTCACTGCATTTCTGATCACACTTCCTAAAGATGCTCGTGGAAGAGGAACTTCAGAACTGCTTCAGATGGTGGCGAGAGCAAAGGGACCCAGGTGTTCAAAGCTGGGGGGAAGGGTGCTATTTTGAAGAGGATTGACGCAATGTGTCCTTTACTGTAATTGTTCAACACCCCGGGAGTATTTGGAGGAGGATCCCTGCTGTAATATTTTTAAAATTTAAACATTCACCATGTAACTCCATCACCCCTTGCATGTATGATGAAAATCAACACCTGCCTCTTGCTGGAATAAATGTGTTTATTTAAACATCACCATATATGGTGATCATCCTTGTATTTTTGTATTGTTTTAACGAGTCTCTGCTTCTGCTCAAATCAGTCAGAGTCTATTTCTATGATTTGTACTAAGAACACAGATTAATATTGGCATCTGATTCTCAGGGCCCCTCTTGTCTCAGCTCAGAGATTTTGCTGACCTCTTCAAGGGTGCTCGCAGAAAGGAGAGGGATGTCCACAGCCATGCCACCCTGGACGCACCCGATGTCGTCTGATCTCGGAAGTTAAGCAGGGTCAAGCCTGGTGAGGACTTGAATGGGAGGAAAGAGAGGCAAAGTTCCTCTCAGCAGCAGAGCAAGAACACTTTGTCCTTTCCTCAGCCATAATAAAGATAACGTCTCACAGCCATTATCAGAGGGTCAGGTCACTTAAGTTTGAGATTCCCCTCTTGAAGTACACCCACAGTGTAAGCAGACATCATCTGGATGGCTTTGCAACTTTGGGGCTCGGGGACCGGGTACAAATGCCCGTGTTCCGGCTATGTTCGTGGAGGTGAGTAATAAAACCTTTCATCTCTGACTCAGGAGTCTTGTGTCTTTTGCCTGCATCCACAAAACTTTAACCAGCTAACTCACTAGTTCGCAAGTAGGACAAAAATCTCAGATCCCTCACAGTTCTTAGAAATTAACAGAGAAAGTAGAGCACTCTGGGCAGTCCACCTCAGAAAAAACGGGGCCACAGAGCCAGAAGTGGTTATGTGATCTGCTTGGAGTTTAAGACAATAAAAATCCCCCCAGCATGAAGGAGAGAGACTTCCGTAATCTGCACATATCCATTAGGAATATTTCATCTCTAAGTAATAAAATACTCCTATTAATAGCTGAAACTATAAAGAACCTAATTATGTCATATAACAAGAACTCTAGAAATAAAAACTGCAGTTTGTCCCAGGGCAGCCATGACGCAGGTCCCTTTTTTGTGTTCTGCCTCCCTCTCCTCTGCCTCGTTGTCACAGGGCAGCTACGGAAGCTTCAGGCATCCTGCATTCATCAAGGTAGGAAGAAGAAGAAAATGACGATACCAGCTGTGTTTGTTCTTTTTACCAGAAAACAAGTCATTTCCCTGGAGGCTTCCGAATTGGGATAAAGCCATCACGATTGATAACTCACTGCTGGGCAAATTCTCCCCCATCCAAACAAAATCAAGGCTCCGTAAGCACGTGAGAATAAGCCAAGGACACCAAGGCAAGTATTCACCAAGGTTCCAACAGTGCCTGCCACATCTGCCGTGAGATCAGGCAACATCCCAATATCCAGCTGCCACATCCAGTTCCACGTCCAGAGTCTCAGGTCTGAACGTGCCTTCTCAATATCTTCTCAGCTGAAAGAACACATTTCTAAGCTCACCCAAAAAGCAAAGGTAAGTAGAAATAAAGTGAGTTAATCAGTATCTTCAGGATGAGAAATATAAGAGAGTTACAGCCCCACAAAACACATGCCAGGTCCCAGCAAAGGTGAGAAGAGAGCTGAGCCTGCTGGCGCAGGCCTGAATTCCCAGTGCTCTGGGAGACACTGAGACCACGGGATTGCAAGTGGGCGCCCAGCCTGGGCAACTTAGTGGCATAGTGAGACCTTGGCTCAATTTTTTTTAAATTAAAAAAAATAATGGCCTGGAGATGTAGGTCAGTGTGAAAGCCCAGGGTTCAACACCAGCATAGAGGAAGAAGAAGGAGGAGAAGAGAAACACAACCACACACTGGCTGGCAGAGGTGTGCCTCAGTGGCCAACCCGGCAATCCGTGATTCTGTTCTTGCAACAAGCTTCTCTGCTGTGAACCTCTGTGGTGCCTCGTTCTGGCCCCTAGGAGGCGCTTCCTCGCCCTTTGTTCTCCACACGCCCTCTGAAGTGGACACTGGTTCAACTGCTCTTTACAATTATGAGGTAGAGTTTTATGTACCTTTTTGGGCAGCTCTTTATGTGGCTATCAGATACCAATTTTCACCTATCAGATTAGAAAATATCAAAAACTTTGGTCAGACCCTTGTGGACAAAGTTGTGTAGACAGGCTCTCCTGTGTACCGCTGGTGGGAACACAAATTAGAACTGCTTCCCCAGAGGGCAATTTGGCTAAATATATTCCTCATCTATAAATGAGTAATTTTGAAATACATATATAGACATCTGTCTATGTAGATGTGGCTATATGCATTCACATTACTCATATAATATCTTTGACTAATTCCCCTTCTAGGAACTGGGACTGTATCACACAAATGTATTCACAGATTAAAGATGACGCTGCTCTAAGATTATTCATTCACTAGCACAGCTGTATTTCTGAAGCACAGGATTGGAAATCACCTAAATGACAGCCAGAGCGGGTGGTTAAATAAAGTATGGCACATTCATACAATATCTGATGAAGCTTTAAAAAAAGAAATGAAAAAGGAATACGAATGCTCCTAATTTAGATCTCCAAAAACAGACTGTTGAAAGACTGAAACAGGCACCTAACAGCATGTATAGGACCGCAAATGTCATTAGTGTCAAAAAGAAAGGGAAGTCATGTGTCTCGGGAAGGACAAGTAGGAAACACAGTAAAACCTTGTGGATGGTCAAGGGAACCAGGATGCTGTGAACATGGGTAGGAGTATAGCATGGCTTGGACCTGGAATGTCCCCCTAGAGTCTCATGTATTTGGATGTTATGGCTTGTCTATAGAAGCGTGTGCTGTTGGGAGATGGGGGCCTGGTCTGGAGAAGTGGATTAGAGGGTGTGTGGTGGAGGACAGTAAGAGGGCTTACCACACCTGGAAGGGTGGACCCAGAAGGCGTAGATCTTTGGGATGAGACCTGGAGGCATACATACGTACATACACATATGTGTGTGTGTGCATGTGTGCGTGTGTGTGTGTGTGTGTGTGTGTGTGTGTGTGTGTGTGTGTTGCTGTTGTTACTTTCCTGTTGTACTTGACTTGACTGGACTTGATTTGGACTTGACTTGATGAGACTTGGCTTCCTCTTGGTGATACCATGAGGAGCTGCCTCCACCTCTGCCTCCGCCATGTCTTTCCACTGTTGCTGGCCGCCCACGAATGGACTGTGACCTTCTGAAACTGTGAGCTAAAATGAAACTTTTCCTCCCCTGATTTGTGGATTCAGGTATTGAGCACCACATAAACTGGGCATGGTGGCACACACCAGTAATCCCAGCACCCAAGAGGCTAAGACAGGAGGATTGCCATGAGTTTAGGGCTAGCCTAGCTACACAGTGAGTTCAGGTCCAGCCTACACTACAGAGCAAGACTCTGTCTCAATTAATTAATTAATTAATAGTGAAGAAGAAACAGACCTCTGCCTTGTGGAAGGATTCCAAGCAATCCGTGTAAGTGATCTGTGCCTCCCGCTCTTCAGGAGGTGACGTTTCATTCAGTGTCTCTGCCCCACCCCTAAGCGTAGATCGAACCCATGACTTGCTTCCAAAGAACAAAGTATAAAAGCAGGAGGAAATGTCACTTCAGAGTGACATCAGCTGGCAAAGACCACCTCGTGCAGGTCGTGCCCACAGACCCCTTCGTGAACATTTGGAGCACAAATTTTGAGTCATTTCTAAAGAGATTCATCAGTAACTTTTTTCAAATTCATTTTTATACTTTTTATTTTGTATTACACACCACATCTTGATCCCTTTCCCCTTCCCATCCCGTCACCCTTCATTTCATGTCTCCTCTCTCCACCGTCTGTCTTCCTTCTCTCTTCCATCTCTTTTATTTTTTAAATTATTTTTCTTATATGAGAAAAACCATGCAATACTTAAGCTTTTGTGTCTGATTAATTTCTCTAAGTCTGATACTCTCAAGATGCATCCATTTTCCAACAAATGACTCAAATTTATCTTTCTCGATGGCATAGTAGTACTCTGTTGTGTATATATATACCCCACCTTTATCCATTTTATCTGTCAATGGATATATCGGCTTCTTCCAAGATTTGGCTATTATAAATTGAGCTGCTCTAAATATGAGTATGCATGGATCACTCTTGTATGCTGACTTGAATGCTTTGGGAAAGATACCCAGAAGAAGTACAGCTGGGTCGAATGAGGTATTTATTTTCCATTTTCTGAGAAATCTCCATACTACTTTTCGCAGTGGTTGTACCAGTTCACGGTCCCACCAGCAATGTAGAAGGGCTCCTTTTACCCACAGCCTCGCTAACATTTGCTGTTTTTTGAAGCCCGGCCATTCTTACTGGAGTTAGATGGAACCACAGTGTTCTTTTGACTTGCATTTCTCTGACAGCTGAAGATGCTGAACATTTTTCCCATGTATTTATTGGCTATTCGTACTTCTGCTGAGAACCGTCTTTCCATTTCAATTGCCCATTTTTTTAATCGGGTCTTTTCTTTTGGGGTTGTCATGACTTCAATAGTGAAAATAAAATATAGAAACTCAGGAATTCTCATTGTATCAACAAAAGAGAGGCCAGTTCCAGCTCTCAAATTTGTGTCCCTGCATGGTTTCTATATCTGATTGGCTTTTGAAATATAAACTCTAAAGTCCTTGTTCTAAGTTACTGAGCTTGGCAGGCAAGAGTTCGGCTCTGTGGGATAGTGCTAAATATCTGGGTAGAATGGGGACATGGAAATCACGCGGAGTGACTCACTAAAGACTCTTCCAGCCCTCACTTAGATACTAAGTCAAAAAGTGTATCCCTGCAAAAGCTGGAGGGATGACTGGGGCCGGACTCACTTGGTGCTGATCTGCTCTGGAAAGTAGCTTTTCATGCCTCACTTCAGCCTTGGGAAGTAATTTTCAAATACACCCAATAGTACACATTTATCTCTTTCTGTCTGAGAAGAAACTCATCAACTGTCAGAGAAGACCAGCCTCTGCACCTGAGCTTTTTGCATCCCGGAGAAATTCCGGTGTTTTATCTTCAGTATTAAAATTCATGATCACTCATCCCTGAGGCAGTAGGTTCACGCTGGAAAAACAATAAACATACTGCTGGATGCACGGGCTGAGTGAGACTTGCAGTCTCAAGAACAGACTTGGTGACATTACCGGTGCTATAAAGAAATGTTTCATTTCATCTCTGATTCAAAGACGTGAGAGCCGCTTGCGCCTCACAACGGGGGTACTTCCGGGGTGACGGCACAGGTTGCGTCCTCTAGATTGCATTCACATCTGAGTGGTTTTTCTAAGTATCAAATTTGAAGTCCCAGTCATAAGTTACTGAGTGTTGCAGCCTGTTTCTTGACCTCGCCTCTTTAAGTCACATGTCCCCAGAGGCTCTCAGGGAGGGACCCACAGTTTTCAGTTCCCGCCAACCCTGAATCAAAACCTGGGTGCATCCCCCAGGCTGCCAGTTTTTCCTGTGGCTACAGCAGCAGCGGGGGGGACGGACATTCCAGAGCAAAGTGCTGTTACTCGATGTCTCCCCACTCCCTCCCAACGCAAGTCCCTTGCAAAATACTCAGAGAAGACCCCAGCCCATGTGCTATATCACAGCTCATGAACAACTAAATGAAAAGCACCTTTTGCAGCACGGGCTTGTTGAGGGGCGAGCAAGGCAAAGTGTCTCTGATTCCGACTTCCTTGCGCACGTACACTGCGCGTACACCGTAAGCCAACTCAGAGTCAGGGGTCGCAGCTGAGCACACATGATGACTGCTCCCTCCTACCACCTGGACCGTCAGTCTAGAGCATTTTTTGAACAGCACCATTTTTAAACGAATCCTGGGAACCTTTTCCCATCTTCTCTCTACGGATATTAACTACCAGGTTTAGCTGGTCCAATGTGGCTCCCAAGCTCAGTGGACTTAATACTTCCTTTTGGCTCTGAGGGCTGACATTGTGAATGACACTTTTATATTTCCAGTTTCTCCTTTTAATATCAAAATCAATTGGAAGTTTACTTAGCAGCCTTCTGTGCAATGGGCAGAAACCATGCAGGCCTTTTAGGGTTCCGCGTCACTGCTTCCTAAAGTTTCATAGTAGGCAGCCTGGTAGGCCCCGAGGGGAAGTGGCTCGTTACCAGCACAATCCCATTCCTAATTTATTACCACTCTTGTCTCCTTTCCTGACAAACTGCGCAGTTTCCCGTGTTCCGGAACACAGAGCCACGTTCCACATCTGCACGCCCTACGTTTCAGTTGTACAGTTTACATTCCTGTTTATTTTCACGCCTCAATAAACTACTTCCGAACCATCTATCCTTCCTCGCAAAGTGCAAAAATACCAGAACACGTTTCAAGCTATAAATATTCCTGCAAATGTTGCTGCCACTGTTTGCAGTAGGTTTTGATAAACAGTGTTCTGGTCTCCATCTCACTGGTGTTCTGGAGATTACAGTAATGAAGAGACTACCATGGGTGCAGCCTTCAGCCCACGTAAACAATGGCGTGCAGACAGGATGGAAATTCATTGACCTGGAGAACCGAATTCTGTTCACTGAAATGGCACAGGACATGGTATTGTGAAAAATGCAATTAATACGCAATCTTTTTTTGCAATGCATATGCAGCCTTCGAGATGTTAAACATTTAGTGAGAACTCAGTTAAAACCATAATTGGGGGCTGGAGGTGGAGCTCCCTCGAAAAGCACACAAATCCCCTGACAGGTGCAGCCCCCTTACGACCCAACCACCGTCCAAAAGCCCCACTCGTGAACACATGAGATGCTTGGGGGACATTTCTGGTCTAGAGCACAACAGGCTTCTTTGTTTTTTCTTTTGAAAAATACCTGTGAAGACTTTGAAAACTGAACGGGACCCCTGTGACCACAGACCACTCACCCTTTCAGTGTTCCAGTTCAACCTCAGTAATGTCTGGTTCATTTTCCAGGTCACCTACTTAATCTTTTCATTTAGAAATGAATTTTTATTTTCAAAAATAATTGTCTGCTCTTTGACCATTCTCCAGTCCAGTAGCTCTGTAGTATTTGTATACTCTTGTTTCTTCCTAAGTCTTCACCAGAATTCTCTACTCCTGGTTTGGTTAGGTTTCCCTTCAAGCCACAGAGCCCCTGCCAACCTCGAACTAAGAGCGGTTTTGGAACCTGATAGGAGCACAGTGACAGCAGGTGGAGCTTCACGTGCTGCTCTTCTGCCCCAGCCCGGCACCTGTATAGGTCTGCAGCCTGGGGGTGGGGACCCTCCTCTACTTGGTCATCAGCAGGATTCCTCTAAAATGTGGAGATGTCATAGCCTGATGAGAATCCTCTGTGATTCTCCACCAGCTAGTGCTACAGCCCAGCTGGGTGAATTCATTGCACCTCTACTGACACACCTGGTACATCTGCACGGGCAGAATGGCTCGGAGTCCCACATCACTGGCATACACCTGCGAGCTATTACCTTCGCTGCTACATCTTGCTTCAAATGGTCTTTAAACTCAGTTTTTAGCTCAGGTGTCACTTAGCTGGTACCTAAACATCCAGGTTGGACTAGTGTCGTCGTTACCTTTTTGTTGCTGGGACCCAATATCCAACACCTGTAACTTAAGGGAGGCAAGGTTTATTTTAGCTCACAGTTTCCAGAGGTCTTAGTTCGAGGCTGGCAGTGGTGGAAAGGTGTGGCAGAGAACAGCTGATGACAACATCTCAAGAGGAAGGATCTGACCTCGGGAAGACCAATCTGCCACACCGTCTCACGCTCCTTAATTCATCCCTCCTGACCAGGGCCCACCTCCTGACAGACATGACAATTCACAACATCCAAATACGTGAGGCTCTGGGGAGGTGTTCCAGACTCAAATCATAACAGACACCCCATCTCAGTGTTCCCATAGCACTCCCGACACTGAACTTCTGGAGTATTGTGTCCTCCCAATCTGCTTATCCCTGAGGGCTGGGGCCTTGACTTCTTCACTCACGTACTCCAGCGCCCTACACGGTGCTAGCTAGCCTCCTGTGATGTCCACAGAATGTTAGTCGTTGAGTTAAACTGAACCTGTGTCACAGTTTACAACTTGACTAAAATCCCTACCATTTCACAATGCCCTCACAAATGTTCAATGAATGCTTAATGAATTAAATCAAAGTCTTAAGTTTATCATTTATATAGCAAAGCATTTTCCATCCTGTCACGTGCAATACTGGATTTCAAAGGCCATTTGAGATCAGACTATTACCTGGCCTTGGGTTTCTCTCTATGGGTAACTCTGCCCCAACAATATTCCACAGCACCTCTCATACTTCAAACTCGTTTCCCTGGGCCAGAGGGAGTCCTCCATGCCAGAGCCAAAAGTGTGATTAGTAAGGCCGCGAGACCCTACAGCAAACCACGTGAAGTAGGCCGAAGCGCTGCTGCCAGCAGAGAATGGCTCTCACACAGGAAGGAGACTTGTTTGCTTGGCCAGAGGATGTGTTCAACCAGACCACGACATCAGTTTGTCCCCAAGCAACGCGAATTTCCAGGCCATTACAATGAGATGCTCCTCCCAACCTCTTTTTATCTGGCCTGATTAACAACTGTGGCACCTCACGATTGCCTCGACTCACTTGGCCTCGGTTCTCATGGTTCGTTGAACTCCAAGGAAAGCAGCTTGGGGAAAAACTTTAAAAACATCCATTTCCTCCATTTGAAGGAAAGGGGAGAAAACAGGAGGGAGAAGGCCTGCACAGTGGAAATTTTTTTAACTTAACAAAAAAGGATTGATTTTCTGTCCCACAACAAAGAGCCTCTGAGATCACTCAGGTTTCTAAAAGATAAGGATTTGTCCTTACCGGGTATCTACTTGTCCATTTAGATACTGGACTCCCGGTCATTGTCAGAGACCATAACCTTGAACCACCCACTCAGGGCTGTTTATTAATAGAAGGGCTTGCTAAGGAAAGTGATGTGCTGGATGATACCCACTTCTAACTTTCCTCCTATCCATTGTTCAGTTAAGCCACCAAAGAGCTATGCGTACTGGGCTCCCATTAGCCCGATCCCCCCAAGGAGGCATCAGTGATCACTGAGCATCTCTGCGAGGGCTGGTATGTGACACGTGACTCTGATTTTGTCCTAAGTCTCCTTGTTTAAGAGCTTATTCAACACTCCTGCGAACAATAGTAATAAAAATCCTGAGTTAAGGGAAGACTATGAAATTTATAAACCAGCCAAGCTGGTGGCACAGGGCCTGCAATCCCAGCACTCTGGGAAGCTGAGGCAGGAGGATGGCATATTTGAACAGGCCGGGGTCATTTAGTGACTTTCCAAGACCCTAAGTACCGGTCTGAAAATCAGAAAAGGCTGGAGATGCAAAGGGCCTGGATTCAATCCCTGCTACTACAAAGAAAAGGGAAGAAAGTCACAGACTAGAGAAACCAGAGAGATCAAGTGACTAAATTCAATAAAGATCAGAGATTTAATCTTTTAGCAGAGAAAGGATATTAGTGGGAAAACTGGAGATTAGCTAGTAATTATATATTAATGTTATTTCCTAGCTTGGTCAAATGGACCGTGGTTGAGATGTGACCATTAGGGAAAACTGGATGATGACGACTATTATTATCTTTGCAACTTTTCTGTAATTGTAGCTACCTGGGATAGTTCTTAAATTTTTGCATGAGAAGGCTAAGGTCAAGAAAAAGCTCATTGCCAAAGATAGACTTAAGTACATTGTCCTTTTAACAATAAATACCCATATCAATGGTTATTTTTTTTAACTCGTGCCATTCTGATACTCAGAGCCAAATTATATGCTACATTAAGTTAATGTCATTTCCCTTAAGGTTATCACACTTGCTTCCTCATTTTTCTTGATCCTTTTTCTCTCTTTTTTAGCTTTCCCTCTTTTTTAATAACTAGTTTTTGCCATTTTTTGTCAGTATATGTTTGCAATACATAAAAATTATATTCATTTTGGGAAATTGGTACATATACATATCGTGGCTTGATAAGTTTTCCTTTTCTATTAGATTCTAAGACTCACCTTCCTACGTACTTTCTGTTATGTCATGAGCCAACTCTAATCCTTTGGATTGGGGTGAGGAGGCTGAGCTCAACATTAATTATCAACCTGACAATTGTCCAAAGGCAGGAAGGCAAGATCACAGAGGCCTGAGGTACAGCTGAAGGAGTCCAGCTTGGTCAGGCACAGATGACTCACAGGGGAAATGATAGTTATCATCGAAAGACGAAAACATTGCCCTTGAGAAAGCAGGAAGGACTCCGTCTGTGATGCACCGAAAAGCCAAATCCTAACCGAAGTGTGTGTACCATGCAAGGAAGACCACCCAGCCCGGAGAAGAATTCACAGAACTGCCACGGGGCAGTTGCTGGTACCTATCTTAGCCATTCTCTCCCCACTGGGACACAATACCCAGCACACAAAACTTAAAGAAGAAGGGTTCTATTTTTAGCTTATGTTTCAGAGATCTCAGTCCATTCACAGCCAGCTGGCAATGGCAGATGGGCCTAGGATGAAAGAAAGCCACTGAGGCCATAGCAGCTAGGAAGAAGAGAGAAAAGGGAGGAGTGGGGACAAGAATGTGCCTTTCCAAGTCACGGCCCAGTGACCCATCCCAACAACCAAGGCCACCTCCTAACAGTGTAGGAAATCACCCATGGATAAATGCACTGAAAGTATAGTGCCTCCATGACCCAATCACCTTCCGAACAGGTAAGACTTGGGGCTGGGGGAGCATTTCAAATTGAAACTATAACAGTACCCCTTCCTCAGAGATGCCGAAAAGGGATTTAGATCATGTGAGCAGGCTGTCCGTTGTTCACACTATGCTGACGCTGCTGAGCAAAGCCCACACGTTGAGTAGCAAGACTCCAGTCTAGAACATCCAGTGAGAAGTCCTCGTTGAAGGGTTTAAACTAGAAGAGCTCCACACTTTCTTCCAATTGCAAATTCTGAGATGATGTAGCAGTTCACACGGCAGAGAAGAACGATGACCATGGATTGCTTAGCTCTACCTGGGAATTATTGGATGCCCTTCCCAGCTGCTCAAGTTTAGACCAAAAATGTCTCCTCAAAATCTCACATTCAAAGGGGGACTTGGTCAGAACAGGTGGGTCACAGGGGGTGTGATTTGAAGGACTGAATGCCCCTGATTCCTCTTCTTGCTCTTTCTGGTTTTCCTGGTGGCACTGGGATAATCTGCTGTCCTCCACCAGCCCCTTTCATCATGCCATTTCTGCCTGGAGCTACTGGACCATGGACTGAAACCGTGAGCCAAACTAACCCTGTCCTCCTTTAAGTGTGGGTGTCATATTCTACCCCAGCAATGGGAAAGTAGCTACGTCAGCAGCCATGATCTCTTTTAATCCTCCCCACAAGTCTTTGAGTTGGCTCGGCGGGATGACTTCTGCCTCTCTGCCTTTCCTTTTCTTGCAGTTCTTGTCGACAGTGACAGTGCTTGTCAGCTGGCTACAGTGTGATATCCCAAAAGCCTGAGATAGTTACTGGTGTCGATTTGGAAAGAGGTATGGGTGACTGAGTCAGGTGACCGTGATCATGGCAGCTGACTTAATGATGTATTGAGAAGAGGTCAACTCCGTCTGGTCAGGAGGGAAACCAATGTGCCTTCCACATTCCTGGCTTCCAGGAGAATGTCCTCCTTTCTCTGAATTTGGGTTGATGCTGTGTCCTATCTACAATGCGGCACCCACTAACTTAGCTTGGACCAACCTCTTCGTCTGCCTCTTAGGGAGTCAGGGCCTAGGTGGGCATTTCTGTGGACCCCCTAGTTCTAGCATTATTGATTAGAGGTTAGAGGTGGTCTGATATTTCAACAGCCCCCCAAAATCAAATAATGAGTTAAGGATCATCTAACAGCTATATTCATGAGCTATAAATTTTACAAAGTTCTCATTCACCCACAGTTTTGTTTTGTTTTGTTTTAAATCCTTAATACTTTCTGGAAGTAGTAACGGATTCCCATTACTGTATCTACAAAATGGGGTGATGGAACTTATTTAGTGATATATCCTCCTGTTGCTGATATGATTGTGGAGAGGGAAAGTGAGGCACCCCAGCCTTACTCAGAGGGACTGGGAGAATGTGGGGGCGAAGGTCATCCAGAGGAGGGGATCCTAGCGGTGTTTAGAAAGGTGGCTCCAGGAGCAGTAAAGGGTCTGCAGGCAGAGGAGAAGGCTCAAGCAGGGGCCAGGCAGGAGATTCTTTGCGGTATTCTAAGTTCATCATATTAGGGGCTGGATTAGGGGCCAAACAATGGGTCCAGAAAGAGTGCGCAAGGAGCTGTTCGGGATGGTACTAGCTTGAGACCCAAACTTCTGGAAGGTACTATTGACATGAGACAACAAAGGGGGACTTTATATAGAGGCCCGTGGGGCTGCCCGTCACTCTCCTTGCCTCCCTCCACGCCTGGGTTACCACAGGTTACACCCTAGCGTGCCCCCTCCATCCAGTTTCTTTCCCCCTGTGAGCCATTCCCGCACTCTCAACACACTGCCAACGCATTTTCCCAAGAGCCTGTCACGGTTCCCAGCTCCACCCCTCGGAGTCCTGGCAGGAAATGAACACGAGGAGGACTTCCAGTAGCCAACCCCGTGCCATGGCCTCCTTTCCCCGTGTGAGCCCCAGTGCCAGTGCAGGTCTGCTCACCAGCCTATGGGGGCCATGCTGGGTCCTGGTGCTACGTGCCTTGCTCCTCTCCATCCAAAAATGGCCCCCACTTTTCTCACAGTATGCTTCAGTCCCTCCGGGTCTGCCTCCCCTGTATCACACAAATGGACCTATCCGCTGGACTTGACCCCGTGTTTCGGCTCCGCACTGCCCACTCTCACCGTGGAAGACCCACAACACTAGAGTTGGTTGTGCTGCCCACCGGGCTGGCTTCTACTGTCCCTCCACTGGGTGGGTCCATGGTTCTTTGGCTGTCTTTCTGACTGTTATAATTTGGATCAAGAATGTCCCACACAAAGCCATTCATATACTTGGAAGATGATGAGACTGTGGGGATTAATTTGGTCAGGTAGATGAATCTATGGATTTCACACAGTTTCTGCTACTGTTAACAGGCAGGGCCTGGCTAGGAGGGGCGGAACCCTGAGGTGTGGCCTGGATAGATAACTCCCTGTCTCCTGATCCTTTCCCCTTTCTCTGCTCCTGGCCACATGAGATGAGCGGCTGTCCCCCACCAGCCAGTCCATCAAGCCCTGCCGCCGTGTTCAGCTACCCATGCATGCGCAGACTGAGACCCGTGAAGTGAGAACTAGATGGAGTCTTTTCTCTCGTCTGTTGTAGGCGTCAGATACTGTGTCCCAGGAACAAGAAACTGACAGAGGCGCCAACCAGAAGCACAAAGACAGAACCCAGCAAGCTGCAGAGACGTCTCCCATTCCGGACCCTGGTGCCCCTTCACCTCCTACTCATCCTTCCATCTTCCCCACATCCTGAGCCACTCATCTGTCATTAGGGACCTTGCTGGTACTCAACTGCCCCAGGATCAAGGATGAGTCCCAGGGTACCCTGCTGCTTCCGGTGACAGCAACCTGCCAGAAACAGTGAAGCTTCCAAGATTCCATCAACTAGAAGAAAGCAGCGTGTTCAGCCACACAGAGGGAGATACACAGTGCAGGTAAGGGGCTGGGATGCTGGAAATTACTCAATGGCACAGCCATCTTTTAACGACCTTGGGAACAAGAGATAAGAATAATGGAAAACTACAGATAATCCATGAGCTTCAAGACACTGAGTTGACATTTACAAGGCACCAAGGAGACAGGTAAAGCCTTTCAGCAAGTAAAATCTAAAGAACAGGAAAAACACAGCACCATCCCCCATAAACCCTGCAGACAGCACGAGGCAGTTATTAACCACAACTCCGCACAAGCACTCTCCCATTAGCGGGGAGGCTGGAGCTCTCCCGAGTGTGACAAGTGGCCTCCGATCCCTCCCTGGGGAGTCTCTGTTCTTTAGCCACTTAACAGTCAAAATAAATTTTTCCACAGTTCCATTTAAAACATTATTCCCCATGGGGTATTCTAGTTTACTTTGAACAAATATCTCCAACCAAGAGCAGAAATCCTTGAGTCAACCCACTCTGACAAGTAGACAAGTGTCCCCGGCCCAGGTAACCGTGGCCACAAAGCGGCACAGGAAGCCAGGCCAGTGCTGCTTCCAACCTAGCTCTCTCTCACCCTAGGAGTGAGGAAAGACAGACGGGGCACACACCAGTAGTGGCAGACTTTATTAGTCCACTGGGTCTGGTCCCTTAAATCTCAAGCCGCATCTAATGTAAAATATTTTCTTCCTATTCTCTTCCTCTGGCTCCTTCTACAGCAGCCTGTGTGAACCTGAGATGCTTCACTCACTCAGGGTCCCTATCAGGGAGGACTTGTGGTCCCCTTGGGGAGGCGTGTCTAGCCCACGGCCTCCCACTCTCAGCTCATCCACGCCTGTCTCAGCTGAAGAAGCCTTTGCCTTCCCACGGCAGCCCACCCCAGCAGCCGTGAAATGGCCTACGCTAGTCACCTTTCCCTCGCTAGACACAGTACCTAATGCTCGCGACTCAAAGGAGAAGAGGTTCCATTCATGGTTTAGGGGGATTCTGTCCATAGACCGCTGGCTCTAAGGCAGAAGCATCATGGGGGAAAGGCAGGTGGCAGAGCAGAGCTGCCTAGCTCGCGGCAGCCAGGGAGCCCAGCAGGCGCACAGCTCCCAAGATGGACAGGAGAGGAGGCCACACCTCCACGATCCACCAGACACACCCAGGAGTGCGCTCTACTCCTCTGTTGGGTGTCTCTTAACCCAGTGAAGTTGGTTATCAAGACTGACGGTGTAGAACAAGGTCCAGCCCACCCTGTCCAATGCAGATGGCCAACCCGCACCCAGAGCTCTCGCCAGGAGGCAGCTTCCTGTGTCGCCACTCTGCCACAAGAGGAAGGAGATGGAGGGCCAGGAACATGGGGCCACCCCTCCCCCATGGGCCTCTGCCCTCTGGATCCCAACCGCTCCTGGGCCTCAGGGCCTGTGAGAGGCAAAGCAGACAGATGCTCTCATGCCTGCTCCCCGGAAGCTATACATCCTTAGCTTTGCCGGGTTTGCTTAAAGGGACAGGAGATTTTAAAATGAAGGCTTAGATTAGCGGAAAATCACCATGACGGGGGTCCCAGGCAAGTGGGACTGTGTAGGGCCCGTAATCGTACGTCTAGTGGTCACTGTGTCCAGCTGCCATGCCTGGCGGTGCTGCCTCTCGCTCTCAAGTGTCTCCGCTGTGTTCACCCAGCGCCCAGGCCACAGCGCCTCGGTGCCAGGCTGGCTGCCTGGCCATCTTCCTCCTTCTGGGGTGAGCTGAGAGAAGCGTCCCAGGATGGCGCTGGGTCTGGACCACCTGCACAGGCACCGGCCCAGGAACCCAGCTCTTTACCGCTTCATTTGAAGAATGGGAAACAAAACGTTCCAGGCTTTTGTGAGCAGTTTTCTAGAATCCCAAGCAGCATCACTCCCCTGAGGGGGCTGGAATACCGCAAGGTCCTGTTCAGGTGTGGGTTTGGATGTCATTCAAACACAATAAATACTTTTGAATAAATGAGTAGCATATTGAATCACTAGCATAGGGAGATGTTGGCTATAATTATTATCAGTATGTGTTCATGGTAACTAATTAGATTTTTTTTTTTTTTAAGTACAAGGTCTCACTTTGTAGTTCAGGCTGATCCTGAACTCACTATGTATAGCCTGGGTTGGCCTGGAACTCACAGCAATCCTCCTGCCTCAGCTTCCCAAGTGCTGGGATTATAGATGTTTGCCATTACACACAGCTTGTGTCGTGCTAAGGAATCAAACCAGGGCCTTGAACTTGCTAAGCAAGTGCTTTAACTGTTGAGCTCTGCCCCCAGCTCCACTAATCAGCATTTTTTTTTTAGTCAGTAGGTCTTACATCAAAAGACAGAGACTAGTTTTCCTGTCCCTCGACTGGACTTAGGGACTCGCTTTTAAGGAAGAGAACTCAGCACAAGTGACCCTGTATGGCTGCGATCACAGGACCGTAACAGGCGCTTTGGCCTGGCAGTCTCTCACAGCACCTTTGTTCCTCAGTCCTATGAGAAAGCCCAGGTGACAATGGAGAGGCCAAGTGTAGATGTCCCAGTCTTCAGACTCATGCGAGGTCCAAGCAGACAGACGGACCCTCCAGACCGCCTCTGGCAGGGCAGCAGGTCCAGTCACTGTCTGATCACAGCCTCAAGAGAGATGCACGTTGACCGCCACCTCATGGGTCCAGTCAGCACGGAGGACTGTTTTAGGAGAAGGAGGAAAATGCAAATGAGGATGCAGATGAGCTGCAAAGGCAGCGCCCCGTGGATCACCCTGGGGCCCCCACACCCCCTTGCTGGGGCCATGCCCTACTTGCGACCCAAGCAGCTGGAAATAAAAGGCACTGACTGCAGCTTCCAGGATCAAGCCACCCACCACACTCCTTTTCTTTAATAGCCAATTATAACTGTCATCGCCACTTTCATCTTAATCTTTGAAATTAGTTTTTCAGGCACTGCCACCTCTTGGGATAATGTTTCCTCAGCTTACTCTCCGTGAAACTCTACCTGAAATCGTTTATTTATTTTTATTTACTTATCGCCAGGCCAGGACCTTGATCTGCTACATCTCCAGCCCATTTTTTGGCTTTGATTCTGAGACAGGGTTTCACTAAGTCACTAAGTCGCCCACACTCAGCTCTAACTTAGCATCCTCCTGCCACAGCCTCCCAGAGCGCTGGGATTACAGACCAGTGTCACCCGGGCTGGCTTCTTCCACAATTTAAAAAACAGATATGTCTGCTAGGTCCACTGCACTGGATGATTGCAGACTGCGACCACATGTCACTCTCCAACCTCCTTTCCAGCAGGAGACGGCCTGCGTTTATCACATGCCAAACGGCAAAGCAGTCGAGGCCTGGGCAGCCCTGGAACAGCCGGCCTAGCAGGGTTCAGCCGGAGAGCTTACTGTTAATATGTGGCTGGTTTTAATCGGCTTTGAAGACGGCATGTGGGTTTCAATTTGTGCTAATGAATGTAGTACCTACTGAAGTACTTCAAAATAAATGCATAATGGCCTGAATTAGATGTTAAGATTCTTCTGTATGATTTTCATTGCACGTTACAAGCTGAATTTTGTCCTTGGGAGCAAAGCTCCACAATCATAAAACAGCCAGGAACATGCTTGATTGTGACTGCATTAGGCCAACCGGCTCAGAACCCTCTAGAGGTGCCACCCAGTGGCCTGCACCATAGAGCCCACGTCAGTCATGCCGAGATTGACAGGTGGCCATCTTGGGACATGCCCCCCCGCCCACGTCTCTACAAAGCATCTGCTATGAGAAATCTAGCTCACTCCTTGTCCCCCAAACGTACATGCCACGTGGCCACAGCCATCCCGACCCTCCAGCTGTGTGCCCGTGTGCCCGTGCGCTGTGGCACACCCCTTGTTCTGGCTCTTCTTCTGAGTTCTGAATCTTCCTGAGGCTGAATATTCATGAGCTTTCTCCTTCCTCAGAGCTCTTCCATGACATAAGTAGATGATGTACATCTTCTTATTAAATGCAACTTATTCCACCTCCCAACTACCGTGAGGTGAGCTGGGACCCACTTTATCTGAGAGCAGCGTATCCAAGACCCTCACGGAGGCTCAGTAATCTTATTTTTCCTATATCATGAAACAGGTTGTGTTCATCCTCATCATCCATCAGTTCTTCCCAACCATGGCAAAGAAAATAAAAGTTTTGGGGGTTTTGTTTTGTTTTAAAGACAGTGTTCATTAAGCTTCCTAGGTTGGGCTCGGGTTTACAATCCTCCTACCTCAGCTTATCAGGGTGCAGGAACCACCGCCCTACATCACCAGGTCTGACTAAAATTAACGTTTAAATGGACGACTGATGGGATTTGCCTAGAAGGACAAAGCGGAACGTGACTGTTCCGTTTTTCTCTTGCCAAAAAGCTTACGTCATCTTTCAAGGAAGTGTGAAAGAAGCGGGAGATGCGATCTTCGTAATCACATTTTAGCGCTCATTAAACACACTGACGATTCCGATTTTTTTCTTTTTCTTTTCCACCCTTAAAAGCAAAGAAAAGAAAATGGACAGAGACGTTTCAAATTATTAGGTGAACTGGAAAGAGAAATGAAGAGAAACAGACTGCAGCACTTTAGGTTCTCATAGGGATGGTCAAATTTATTCTATAAGTGAAATCTCAGACTAGGAGTCCTGCGATGACACGCTCCTGAGTGGATTTTATCAAACTTGAGAATCAATGCGTGAACAGTGCATCTTTCAAGGACAAAAAAGGAAATCTAGTCTTTTCATCCTGTTAGGAAACAGGAAGGACTTCATCATATCATAATTTGTGACGAGAGCCTGGATCGTCTCATTTTACTAGAAGACCGTGTGACAGACTGGCTTGATGTTCAGTGCTGTCTGTGAATCTACATTCACTTAACGTGAACAGATTTGCTACATTTAAATTCTTACTCGAATTTCTAATGAATTTTTTTCCACCTTCCCCTTGTTATGGCTTCTGTGAAATATTCATAGAATGGATTGAAATACAAAAGTAAGTAAATAATCCACTGGACCCTTGTGGGTCTAACGTTTGTCCTGGTCCTGTGGAAGTTAGTGGAGCTCCTCCTGGAATTGTCTGTTGTTGTTCTAGCCCCCCTGAAACTTTTACTTCTCTG
Source organism: Ctenodactylus gundi (assembly GCA_004027205.1). Taxonomy (NCBI): domain Eukaryota; kingdom Metazoa; phylum Chordata; class Mammalia; order Rodentia; family Ctenodactylidae; genus Ctenodactylus; species Ctenodactylus gundi. The sequence goes on from PVKB01000373.1 coordinate 614,763, forward strand.
AACTACTCTTCCAAGAACTTCCATCAAAACAGTTTTTATGCAGTTTATATACTTTCTTATCTAAATAAAATCATAAAGCTTCTTAGGGCAAATGTATTCATTCAACAAACACTTGTATCTAGAATTATGAACAGCCAGGAAAACAACATGGTAGGCAAATCAGACATCTTATCTACCCTGTGGTGTTTACCCAGAACCCCCTGCACTGCAGCGACAGCACTAGACAAAAAGAGGATGCAGTGAAAAGGCTCCGAGCTTCTGCGTGAACAGGTCTAGATTTGAATCTTGCCATCACCAGCGGCGTCTGCAGGATGCTGGGAGACTTCTTACAGCCTGTATTCTGTTTTCTTTCTCTGAGAAATGGAGTCCTACTTGTTTCCTCGGAGGGGTGCATCCGTTTGCTAGGGCTGCCATACACACAGACATTTTCCCCGTAATTCTGGGGGCCGGAAGTCCAAGACCAAGGTGATGACAGGTTTGATTTCCACCGAGGTCTCTCACTTGCGGACAGTCGCCCTCTCGGTGTGTCCATGTGCTTTTCTTCTGTATTTATCCCTTCTTCTTCCTACATGTTGTGTTAGGTCACACCTATATGACCCTGTTTTACCTGGTCATCTCTTTAAAGGATCTACCTCCATATAGAGTTGCAGTGGGGCCAGGTGTTCCCTTTGTGAGTTGGGGGAAGCACATTGCTGTTTACAATAGGGTGCTATGGGGGCGGGAGCATACACCTAATATAGCATACCCAGTATACTGAAGATACCCTACGTAAAAACGTCTAATTACCACAAAGGTTGTTTGATGCCCAAACCAATACCCTTTTCACAAGATTTCTTGAGCAAGTTGAAAGGACAGCATCTATTTGTTAGACATCTGTGTGTGTGCATGTGTTTGTGCGGTGCTGGGAATCAAGCCCAGGGTCTTTGCATGGAGCTATCAGGCCATTTATTAGTTTTGATTTTGAGACACTAAGTTACTAATTTGCCCAGGCTGGGCTCAAATTGGTAATCCTCTTGCCTCAGCCTCTCAGAGTTCTTGGATGGCAGGCCTTGCCCCACCTGCCTGGCTTCATTAGACATTTTGATGATTTTTTTTTTCATGTTCTTCAAGCTAACTGCACTCGTGTCTTTGTGTCTGCCCCACGTTTCCCCTCCCTGGTGGGTGGGAGTGTAGTTCTGAGCTCTGAGAATCATGTCTTTCATTCATTTGCTACGCTGGTGAATTGAGTTCTCACACACAGTCATTGCTTAGTAAATGACACATCCTGGGATCATGTAATGTCATGGTGAACACACAGTAGGTCCTCAGGACATTTCTGGTAATTGACTCTATCAGGGGACCTGGTTGTTTTCCATACAGGCTTGGGAGGGATAGGAGGAAATGGGTCACATTTGGGGTCTAGCGGCCTAGGTTCTAGTGACCTCTCTGCTACTTGCCCTCATGTGGCCCTGTGCCTGTCACTTTCACCAAAACTCCTTTCCTCATGTATAAATGAGAACACTAGCACCTCTACTACACAGTTGCTTTGAAGCCTAAATAACATCTGTGAAGTCAATTCCCTGGCATGTAGTAGGAGATCAGTACAGGTGAGCCAAATTTATAGGGGTTCATATGAATGGGCAGCTCTAGGGAGGTGAAAGGTCACAATCCATAGCACCATGGCTCCCCAACAGCAGTTCCCTGCAGGTAAAACCAGGTTCAGGGGACAGCAGAGACAGACACTCAGGGAATAGGTGCGATTTCCCCTCGGCGTGATGAGGTGGAGGGGAGGCTGGGAGGCACTTGGCACCAGTCACATGTTGTGAGGTATTAAGCCTTCCAGCACCCAGGAGAGAGGGGGTAGGAGGTGGTGAGAGGGGCCAGTGGGGTAGAAGTCAGGGGAGCAGACTCACTCGGGCCACTCGGATGGTCTCTTGGCTTGTTTCAGATCTGGCGCAAGAAAAGTACAAGATAATTCCATAATCGATTGTGCCAGAAAAGAAAAAATTTGGCAACTGATGGGATCGGATCAGGAGACAGGAGTCACTGGACAAACGTGTGTCAATTCAACACCAACCAAGATTAATTACAGGATTTATGATTTGTCGAAGAGTTTGGTTTTTGGCTTTTGTTGTTTGGTTTGGTTTTGTCTGCAATCCTGGGGCTCAAACCCAGGGCCTCGTGCATGCTTGGCAAGGACTCCACCAATGAGCTGCACCCACCCCACCCCCCACCCCACGCCAGCCCCATGGTTTTGAGATCCGTATGCCCAGAGTGCTTGTAAGGAAAGGGGAAAAGGAGGAGAGAAGCAAAAAGACAAAAAGCTCCTCTTCCTCAGAAGGCCAGGAAGAGCTGAGGAAGTAGAGACAGAAGCCGCCACTTTCTACCCCGCCACAGAATCATTATCTCAGGCAGGGAGCCTTAAAAACATGCTGAACAAAATGCTGTAAGAAATCAGAACGTTCGCGCAGTGTCGAAGGTAGGCCCTCACAGGTTTCTGATTGATTATCAAGTTGAACCATGCCACTACTACACAAAGACTCCCAGCCACCAGACTTACTCAGTAACCAAGCGGTGTCGCCAGCAGTAGCCTCCTGATGTGATGGTACAGAAAGCACACAGCATCCCTTATGTCACTGATTTGCTGAAAAATGTTTAATCTGAGTCCAATTGGGAAGAAACACGGGGCAAGTCCAAATTGAGGAGCATTTTATAAGCCAAGTGGGCAGAAAGCTTAAAAAAAAAGAATCAATGTCAAAGAACGCAAAAAAAGGCCAGGCGTGGTAGCAGGTGCCCGTAACCCACCACGGGGTGGCGTGCTGGCCCACCTCCCTGCTGCGTTCTGGAGCAGTTCTGGAAGTCTTCTCCCCGAGTGGCTGCAGTGGTGTTCAGTTGTCTTGATGTTCGGAATCCATTCAGAGCATTTGCCTTTCACGGTCATTTTGACTTCGGGAGGAGCCAGAGTCACTTGGTGCCAGACCCCGTATCCCAGGCTGGCCTTGGACTCGCAGCAATCCTCCTGCCGCAGCCCCCTGAGTGCTGGGATTACAGGCGTGCGCCACCACACCCAGCTTATGTGGTTCTGGGGAATCGAACTCGGGTACTTAGTGCTTGGCAAGCTCTTTAACCGCTGAGCCATTCCTCCAGCCTAATTAATTTTTTTTAAGTGAATGAAGGGCTCCTGGAGCGTCCTATTTGTGTGCACAGCCTGGACACAACGCGGCCACCAGGAGGCGCCCCGCGTGTGTGGACGCAGGTGTGCGAGTGGACAAGCACACGCCCAGGCACCCGGGGACAGGCCGCGTGTCTGATGGAGAGCGGGCACGACAGAGCTGAGGCATGCAGATAGGGCTCTCTCCACCCAGCCCTCGCCGTGACTCAGAGCCCTCGGGGCCATCTGTCTCCAAGCAGCAGGGAATTCAGGCAGAAAATTCCCTATTAGTGGTTCGATAAAGCATCCAGGGCCTGGATGCGCCCGAGGAGGCCGCTGATGTGCACCCAGGGAGGAGGCCCTGTCTCCATCCGGTCTCCTCCACCGGCCCCAGGGTAGGAGCCCGACCTCCCAGGGCCAGGGCTGCAGACCTCGGCAAGGCGACAGGAAGTGACAGAGCAAAGTTTTGGTAGGCCTCCTGTCCCCGAGCCCTGCACGCCACTGTGCTAGAGCAGACACAAGAGGTTGCTCACCTGACCCTTCCCCTCACAGGGACAGCGCCGTTATCTCAGCCAATCATGTGGCTTCAGGTGTGTGCTCCTGGCACCAAGCTCCCAAGGTACACTCGGCAAAGAATTCCATCAACGCCAGCTCCAGTGGGGCTTGGCAAATGCTCTGATTATGATGATGGCAGAACTGCTAGGAGAGGGGGAGAGAGAGGGAGAGAGAGAGAGAGAGAGAGACTCCAATAGGAATAGGCAGCCACAGAGGATGAGGGAGGTCACCACACACGACAGGGTGGTTTGGCACAGTCATTTAGTTGTTACAGAAAAACGGAATGTAGAGATTCACTGTTTTATTTTGCAAAAGACTAAAACCATTTTTTAAAATTCTGTTTTGTATTTTCCCCTTCCAGAACCAGAGAATAGCTTTGGGAAGATCGTCGTCTCACTGGAACATCACCATGATTTTGTGAAATGACATTCTACCTGCGTAAAGCCCGCCACTGTTTTCATGGGAGGCGGGGACGGGGAAAGCTGGGACCTTTCCAGGGCGAGCTCATGGTCCTCCAGTGGTGGCTGTCATGGCCCTGATTGTCTGTGATGGACAGAGTGGAGACTGGAGAGTTCCTCATGTAGAAATAGAAAATGTTAAGAAATTAAAAGATTTTCATGTGACTCTATTTGCTGAAAAAACAGAAAGATCTTTCAGTGCCAGTATTTGACTATCTGTGTATTTCTATCCAATTCTGAAGCTGTATCTATCCCTATGGAACCCTCTACTTTCCAATAAACTCCCCCAACCCACACTCCCGCTCTCCCCAGTCAATAGGCATTTAGGGAGCTGTGAGCCTCCATCCCCTGCACAAAACCATCCTGTGTGTGTTGGGGGAGGGAAGATGAATTCACTGAAGTCATCACTCAAGGCCTCTCTTGTCTTACCCACCTGCACTCGAGCCCCTTCTGCTCCCCAAAGCCACCTCCACACCAGCTCCCTGGCCTGCTGGCTCGCTGCGTCCCCCTTTCTCCTGTCCCTGCTCCCCCCTCCACGGCCCTGCTAGCATCTTCCCTGCTGCCACCTTTCCCACCCTCCAGCTGAAGGAGATCCGCTTCCCTACCATGCCCGAGCATCTTTGGCTGACCCCGAAATCACATTATACAAGGTGTGATGAAAATTCATGGTGAATGTCTAAAAATTAATACAGTGGAAGACACAGTGTCATGAAGCCCTTCTAAACAGTCCCTCTGGCATCCAGTGTGCTGCTCCCCTCGCTCTTGGCCCTGTCAGGAGCAGTTCTGGAAGTCTTCTTTTGTGTCTTTATGAATTTTTAAAATATGGTGAATGCTCCGGCTGAGTGTCAATCAACAGAAAATCAGGCTCATAAAAACACAGCCGCCTGCCTCATGCACCTTCCCGCCACCGGCGCTGTGCAACTCCTGTTCCCTTCCCAAGGGCAAGTGACGATGAGAGGTCAGCATGCTAAATGCATTGAGGACACTGAGGCTGCCACACGGGCACAACTGTGGCTACTCAGGGAACAGGATTCCCCCAACTGCCCCAGAAAGTGTCAAGAGCAGTGGACTAAGTGTGTTCAGAGCAAGAAGGAGTATTCTGAGGGCAATTAATGATTATGCATATTTATTATAGAAATTCCTTTAAATATTGATTTATTTTTTCAATCACACTTTATATCATTTTTGGTCCTGGAAGTTCACTTTCCAAGCCAGATTGAGAATGCTCTGAGCACTGGAATTTTTCTGTATGTTATTGACTTCTCTGCCTATGCACCTGGATCAATGATGCCTGATCAACCCACGTGAGATTGATTGACTCTTGTGTGTTGGTACTGTGCTCAGTCACAGAGGAATAAGAGAGAGCCTAAGTTGTCCCCCACTCCAGGGGTTCTGGCCTCTTTGGACAGCCAGACGTAAAAACAGCAGTCAGAGGTAGGTGCCCTGTGCCTACTGCACGTATGACAGACAGCAGGTGCGCAAAGAGATCTTCCAGGAAAGCACACCGAGTTCAGGGAGAAGAAAAGCCACCTTCTAATTCATTATAAGAAGGGGTTGTAATTGAGAGGGACTTGAGAGATAACCACACTTTTAGTATTTGTCTGGGAACTTAGTTTTCAAAGTCTCTTTCCTTAACACTAATAATATAAATTGTCACACAGTTGTTGTTAGGTAGTCCTGTGCCCATCTTTTTTAAATTTAAATTGAATTTTATGGTACTGGGGGATTTAACCCAGGGACTTCACACTGAGCTATCTCTCCAGGCCATGATTTTAATTTTTATTTTGAGATAAGATCTCACTGAGTTGCTAAGTTGCTCAGCCTGAACTGGAACTTGCGATCATCCTGCCTCAGCCTCCCAGAGTGCTGGCATAGCCAGCCTGCACCACCAGGCCCAGCTATGTGCGTACTTTAAAGAGAAAGAACCCAAGAACCTGACAACAGTCATGCTTTGGCCAAAGTCTCATGGCCAAAGTCACAGGGCAAAGTCACACAGCAAGTAAGGGGTAAGCTGGACTCAAACATTGGTCTTTAAAGTTTAGGGGCCACTCAAGACACCCCAATATCGTGCTTCTAAGGCTTTTGTACTTTGCCTTTGAACTAGAACTTGGGAGCAAAGCATCGAAGCTAAAACTCATTTAAAATATTAGACATGTTCCTGTGTAGAGAACAGGTTGGAGAGAGGAGTATGTGTGTGCTCACTAGGGGCTTTGACAAATGACAACACAGATAATTGATTACATTTGAGAGCACCTACACACCAAGGATGAGGAAGAGAGGGAAAGAAGGTGACTTGGATTAAAAAGACTTCAATTTTAGGCTGTGAGAACATTATTTATCGATGGCACTGGAAATTTGAGCTGTGGCCAATACACAGGGCCATGACAGCACCCTCCTGAGGATCCAGTGAGAACATCCCCATGACGATAGAAGCTGGGCATTCTAGCACTCTGGGAGGCTGAGGTAGGAGGACCCCAAGTTCAAGCCCAGACTGGGGAACTTAGCAACTTGTTGAGACCCTGTCTCAAAAATTAAAACCAATGATCTAGGGAAATAGCATAATGGAAGGTTCTGGATTCCATTCCCAGTGCCAGAAGAGAGAGACAGAGAGATCAGAGCCACCTCCTCAGCTTTCAGATCAACCACACCATCCTACAAAACTCTTCAGAGAACAGGGCCAGGATTCCACTTCCGAAGCGGCCGGCCAGCACTTTCATACTCAGATTGCAGCTCCTCCTGGCGACAGGACTGCGGGGCCACGTGGAGCACTCCAGGCACACTGCGTTGTGGCCAAGCGAGACACGCCGTCAGCACAGCCCTCGGGGATGTATCCATCCTGGGTTGGAGGCCAAAGCGTGGAAGGAATACGCCGTGACCGTTACCCACCCCATGCCCCGGAGCGACCTTGAGTGCCCTCTCTGGGTTTGCAGCCGTTACCTGATGGGCACAGCTTTGCCTTCCCCATTGTGGACCAAATGGTGTGCTCTTCCCCCTGCCGGGACAGGGACAGCCTTCCGAGACAGGGCCAGCAGCAAGTCATGCTTTGAGGCAGGGTCTTGCTCGGTAGTCCAGTCTGCTCTGGAGCTCACTGTGTAATCCGGGGATCCTCCTGCCTCGGCCTTACAGGTGCCCGGACCACGGCATGCACCACCACTCCCAGCTGCCAGCACTGACACAGAAGGGCCCCCGAGGTCCAGCCCTGCGCTCCGGCTGGCCGGCTGGGGGGCTCGGCACCCATCTCGCCCAGGAGTCTCTGAGGCTGGCCACGAATTGACCTGCCCCAACAGTGAGTCCAGAATGTCACACACACACACACACACACACACACACACACACACACACACACACACACCCCGTCAGTAGCCCAGCACTGGGCGTGGGGCCGGGCTGAGGACACCTGTGGCCAGGCCTCCTGACCGGCCCACAGCAGCGACAGGGGTCGCCTGCGGTGGTCCAGCCCGGCTGCCTGCAGGGCCGCTCGGAACCGGTGGGAATTCTGTGGGAGCAGCCCCCTCCCCTTCCTGCTGGCGCCCTTTCCTCCCCTCCTCGGGCAAGAGGCGGCCCAAGGAGACTCCGGGATTTGGGGTCCGCCTCATCTCTGTCACCAGGAGTGTGACTCGTCCGAGCTCCCCGGCACTGCTCGCCAGAGCCTCTAGAAGCCCCGGGAAGGCGGCTCGGGGATCCTGGCCGAGCCGAGAGCCCAGGTAGAGCCGGCTGGGGCACCGCCGGATGGCGGGGCGCAGGTCAGATCGCAGAGCGGGCGGGGGCCGCCACGAAGGGCCGCAGGTGCCGCCGCCGCGCCGCTGGTGAAGGGGGTCAGCGCCGTGTGTGTCATCGAGGCGGGCAGGGAAGGGGAGGGCCCTGCGTGGGGAGGATATATACGCCGTGGGGCCGGCACACCGAGAGCCTCGGTCGGAGGGAGGCAGCTTGCGCCTGGCGACGGACGGCTCCAGGTAGGAACGCGGCGCCGGGCCACCGCCACCGCCCCCGGCGCCTGGGGCTCGGCCCTTTGTCCCGCTCCGAGGCCCGGCGGCCGGGAAGGGCCGGCGGGGCGTCGGCTGGGGTTTTTGTAGATGTCAGGGAGGAGAAAGCTAACTTGAGAACGAGGAAAAGTTTGTGCTCCCCAGCGGCGGCCGCCGGTGGCCACCAGACCGCGGGAGGGAGGCCAGGCCAGCCGCGGGGGCCGGGCGGGCCGCCTTGGGGCCCGGGACCCCGGGGAGGGCGGCGCTCGGCCGGCCCTTCCCCTCCACGCGCGTGGGCTGCCTGCCCCGAGCCGCCAGAACTTGGGGCCGTGGGGACCTGAGCTGGGAGGGTGGCAGGGGCCTCTGGCGCCCCAGCTGGAGGCGGGGGTCCCGCCAGCCCGGGGGGCGACGGACCCGGAGGGGACTTCCCGGGAGGATCGCTGCCCAGGTGACCTTGATCCCCAGCCTGGGAAGGGGTCCGAGGTCTCCCTCCGTCCCGGGCGTCTCTCCCCCGCTGGCTGGCGGGTCTCCCGTCTGCAGGTCCCTGCGCGGGGGCCGCGGCGGCCCCATCCCTGGGGTCCGCCTCCCGCCCCGTGTCGCTGTCCTCGCCTCGCTCCCCGGCCCGCCGCCCCATCTCGCTCCGACACCCGCAGGTTCTGGGGGATTTCCAGCGAGGCCGGGTGTCCGGGCAAGGGACGGGCGCGGGCGGGCTGCTTCGGACCTGCGGGCTCCGTGCCCAGCCGCCCGCAGCCCGCAAGGTTGCTCGGCCGACCAACAAAGGGCGAGCTGCCCGGCGCGGCGTGAGCGCGAGTCCGAACCCGAGTTCCCCACGCGCCGGGGAAAAGTCACTCGCGGCTGCCCGCTCCGTCCCCCCGCCTCGGTCTCCCCGCTCCGGGACGGGACAGGTCTGCGTGCCCGGGCTGCGCAAACGCCACCGCTCCCGGGAGGGGCCCGGATCTGCTGCCAGGCGCTGTCCTGGGTGCTACGCCCGGGGTCATCTTTTGGGGGGTGCGGCTCGGATCCCGAGGTCTCGCGTCGCCAGCGAAGGGAGCGATTGCGGGGTCAGCGCAGCCCTGTCGCCGGGCGCGGCTCTCCCCTCAATCAGGTGTTTACCAGCTGTGACGCCTCCCGCAGGCAGGGCCGGGCTGCAGACCCAACCGAGGCGGTGACGACCGACCGACCGCACTTGACACTGGCACAAAGGCTTAGGCGCTTTCCACCGCACCACTGGGGACCATGGAAGGCTGGGTGTGATTGAGCTGCACCGTTCAGAGACCAAGCGCTGGCGGAATCTGGGGACGGGACTGCTTGTCTCCAGGGAGGCTGGGAGCCCAGCCGGTGGGGACACGGGTGGCATCTGGGCCGGTCGAGGGCTTGGACCAGGGAGGCAGCAGCAGAGACCAGAGTAAAGGGGACAAAGGAGTTAGCATGTCCTGGAGCCCCTGGAGCACCAGGCGGGGAGCTACACGTCCCCACGCTGATCTCACTCTGGTACCGACAGGGCTGAAGGAGACTCCGGTGCGCAGTCTACACTGGAATTGACAGCGTTCTGTGGTCCCCCATTTTCCAGCTCCGCAGCCTCCAAAGCCCATGAAGAACCTTTGAAATCTCATGTTTTCTGGGGCTAGATGGAAAGTGTACCCCATCAAGTACCTTAGGAAAGGGCGTGCCCTGCTCAGAATCAGGACCGTCATCAGGACGGCTTAGGGTGCCCTGAGATGCCGAAAGCTCGTTAGGCACGGTGGGGTTTCTCGACACGTTTGTTGAACCGTCTACAGTTACACCCACAAACTAAGAGAAAGGTTTCAGCCAGGCATGGTGGTGCGCTCTTGAGTCCTGGCTCTCTGGAGGCTGAGACAGGAGGATCATGAATTGAGTCCAGCTTAGGCAACTTATTGACTTGCTGAGATCATGCGCGCGCGCGCGCGCGCGCGTGTTTGTGTGTGTGTGTGTGTGTGTGTGTGTACGGACTGGGGATATAGTTAACGCAAAGGCCCTGGGTTCAATCCCAATAAAATAAAAATAAAAAAACAAAGGCTAGCACAAACTAGCCTGGGAGCTAGGAGTACACCTATCTGGGGGGCAATCTGGCTTTCTGATCATCCTCAAAAGACTGCAGTGACTCTCAGTCTCAACTTCCTGTGATCCTGTGGGGTTTTTTATTGTTGTTGTTTTGTTCTGTTCTGTTTTGTTTTCTGAAATCAGCTGCTTCTGCATCACAGAAACACTGGCTCACCAGCCCAGAAGGACCCGGCGCTGCCGGGAGGGACCTGGCTTGGCTCACCAGCCACCACCCAGCCAGGGCTATGCCTCTGGCAACACTGGTCCCATGATCTCCCCCCACACACACACATACAAATACACATACACATGCCTCATTCATCTAGCCGAGGACATGTATGGAGTTCCTGACGGGAGCCGCCCAGAGCCGGTGCTCGGGACTCAGTGGCGGCCCAGCTGGTGACCAGCTGCACATTCAGCGCCAATGTCATCAGACGTGAAAGCCCAGGCCACGGTTCCACAAAGCGCGCCCCTGCCCAACGTCTCCGGGGCTTCTGGAAATTGGGACTTTTACTTCATTTCATTGTCCCTTTCTTAATTTGCACTTTCGTGATCTTACAATGCATACAATTCCCACACACTTGTGGGGAATACGAAACCGCGGGACCCAGTGTGGTAGTGCATGCCTATGATCCCAGCACTCAAGGAAGCTGAGGCAGGAAGATTGCAAGCTCAAGGCCAGCCTGGGCAACATAGTCAGACCCTGTTTCAAAATAAAAAATAAAAAGGAAGTGATCTCCCCTAATGAAGACAGATCTTCAGAAGATATGGAGGGAGTGTGAGCTTAGAGATCAAGTGGCTTTGAGCCCTAGCGCTGCCCCTGGCATTCATCCCCTCTTAAGCCTCAGTTTACTCATTTGTAAAATGGGAATGATTGCATGTACTTCCAGAGCCGTGTACACCAGGCCTGCTACCCATGCTGCCCTCGTGACAGTCATGCAACCACCTTTACATACAAACATATTCCACCAGAGCCTGGTGGTGCAAGTCTGTAATCTCAGCACTCTGGGGAACTGAGACAGGAGGGTCACAAGTTCAAGCCCAAACTGGGCAATTTAGGGACTGAGACACTGTTAAAATTTAAAAAAAAAAAAGATTTTATACCAACAATATTCCACCAAATTTGCCACCCTTCCCAAAGCAAAAGCAAAAAAAAAAAAAGTGCATGAAGTTTATGGCTTAAGTCAAAACATGTGAGGCTCTGCTATTTGCTATTATAAGCGGAGGATCTTAGGCAAGTTATTGAACCCCCATGAGTTTACAGTTACCGCAGGAAGGGGGTAAAATTAATCCTTGACTGTCTGTGAATATAAACATCATCTTTAATCTGTAAAGAGCAAGATCCTCTGTGTGTAACTGAGGAAAGGGGAACAGATGTACTTTTTCCCTTATCCACTAAAAGCACCAAAATTACAGGTTTCCATAGTTCATCAAACAAAACCCAAGCTAAAAGTGCATACTTAACCCTCAAACAAAAAAGCAACTAATGTTATTGCCCAGGAAAGCAAGAGTACATGCAGGTCAATTAAGATTAAATCCTAGTGGTATTTTATCTTTATAAGCAGTGCGGCATAATTAAATTTATGAGCTGTCATTACCTATATAAAAGGTAATTAAACACCTCTTTATTCGATAAAAAAATGGCTGATCATAATATGGCAGCACTGAATGGTTAGCTGAGCCCCAGTTATCAAGGAAACATAAGCCATGTAAAATCCAGATGCACTCAGGCACAATGCAGTTGCTAGTGGTCATTTGCTGGGTAGTAAATAAAAGAAAAAGACGCATTGTCATTCCTGTTTTGCACTTGAAAAGACAGAGGTGAAAGAATTTGCCCAAAGCCACACAGTGCCAAAGTGGGAAAGCTGAGACACAACTCCCGCTCATCAATTAACTAAGGCTCATTTTCATTTTACTGACTCAGGTGTGCGTACAGAGGCTCAAACCAGCACATAGATCTAGTTAGGCTTTCTTAAAAAATAAAAACTTCTTGAGGATGTGGCTCGGTGGTAAAGGATTTACTTAAGATGGATAAGCCCTTGGGTTCCACCCCCGTACTGAGGGGGGATTTTTTTTAAACTTCTACCAAATTTACAGAGTTCAAAATCTGCTATAACCTGGCACACAATAGTGCTTGGTGCCGTGAGGTGTACAAAAAGTTCAACAAACCCCTTGCAATGATTGTTCTATGCATTCTGAGTTTGTACCTATACTAACGATCCTGTTTAGTCAGATCCAGTGGCATAAGCCTGTGAATCCCAGAACAAAACAAAATAACACAAAACCCCACTGGATCACTAGGAAGCTGAGGCAGGAGGATCACAAGCTCCAGTCCAGTTTAGGCATCTTAGCAAGACAGTCTCCAAATCTAAAATAAAAATGGGCTAGGGATGTGCACAGGCCTGAGTACTTGGGTTCTACCTCCAGTACCTGGAAACAAAAACAAACAAACCCCAAAATCTCTCTATTCAAAGATAGCAGACCACTGTGGGCAGGTACTGTGCCCTCATTCCTCAGTCTCTGAATTGCAGAGGCAAAGGAATAGCATGGGTTAGGGACCATCTCTCAACCATAAGTGGAACCACAGGTGGAAGGGAGAAAGGGCTGGGGACAGGGCCGAGGTGAGTCTCAAACCAGCAGCAAGGATCTGGCCAAAGCCAGGTCAATCCCCAAAAGCCCAGCCAAGAGACCTCAGGTTTTACACTCAGCGGAAGGCCACCGAATGGGGCACATGCTCAGGGTCCCAGGACCTCGTCTCCTTTCTCCTCCTCTCCCCCATGTCCCATTTACCCGAATTTGAGATTGAAACGTGCCAAGCCACAGCCCACTCCCTGAGCACACAAGTTGCATTGCTCCCAAGGCCGGGGAAAGATCCCAGCGGGAGTGGTGTCATTAGCATCCGGCACAACTTAACAGCTTGTTTCTGCGTGCGTTACACATCACCATTTCTGCGACATACAGCCACTGCCATCATGCGGCCGTGGAAGGCACAGCCACGCCAGTCTGGGCAAAGTCTGCACAAAGGTCTCCTGGCTAGAATGATGAAAACTGAATAGGATAAGAAGCGTCAAGGCATTTCCAAGTTAAACAAAAGATAAACCCCAATCCTTGATTTAAGCCTGGCTTGTGTTCTTATGTTGTAGAACACTACATATATGCATATGCACACACAGACAGAGAAAGTGTGTGTGTGTGCGCGTGCACTATTTGGAACCTGGAAAGAAATGCTTCCATAGCCTGTCTACTAACTAGGATTTTACCTGCACAGACACCCAGCACCAAACACAGCTAGCCAAGCCTAATGGCTACTGGACCAGTCTTCTATCAGACAGGCACTGGACTTCCAGCCTAGGACACTGAAACAAAAGCAGATTCCAACTCTAGCTGCTCTGACCAGCCCCACTCCAGACCTGGGCCAGCTCGTGGGGAGCCCGTTCCCAGGAGGTTCCATATTGATGCTGACCTCAGTGTAGACAGTCCAGAGGCTCCGCACTCCAGTGATCCTCCCTCTTCAGCCTCCCAAGTAGCTGGGACTACAGGTGCGCGCCACCGTGGTCTGGCCTCTCCCGGCTCTGAGCGTACAATTCCGTAATAGGTACTCTTTTGGTGATGCGGGACCTGAAGCAGCCCCTGCACCATGAGCATCTTAGGTCCCCAGTGAGGCAACTGCTCCCAGAGGTTCCTGCACCATCCCCGAGCCAGAGACAAGGAAGAGGGCTTCTGAGACCCAGCTCTGCCTTTTGTCAGACTTCCCTCAGCATCTCCTGAGCACAGAGTCCAGTGCCGGGCACCAGCAATACCGAGAACCACAGGACAGATGTCTGCCTGACAGGAGGCCACAGTCCAGTGGGAGAAATAGCCACATACACCCCAGGTTACAGGACAGGATGCTCGGTGCCGAGAGGCAGCAGGAGCATGTGGGGTGAACGTTGCATGCTGGGTCCTTTCTTCTTTTCTCTTTTGGGGTACTGGGGGACTGAACACAGGGCCTTTGCACAGAGCTACATCCCCAGCCATTTTTCTTTTTCTTTCCTTTGAGACAGAGTCTCGCTGAGTTGCTAAATTGGCCCGATTGGGCTTGAACTTGCAGTCCTCCTGCCTCAGCCTCCCAAAATATTGGGGCTAAGGGCCCGCACAGTGTACCAGGTGTTGTCTTGACCACGCACAAACACCACCCCATGAAGGATCATCTGAAATAGGTACTGAGATGATCTCCTGCTCCTAGGTGAGGAGCAAGGAGTTAAGTATAACTTGCAAGTTGCAGAATTAGCATCTAAACCCAGGAGTTCCTGCAACAAGCAGATGAGGAGACATCACACAAGGCTGTGGCATTGGCCTCATGCACCTGTGTGATGGGTGAGGGACACCTGGGGCTCATTGTGGCGTCACTTGGTGATGCTAGAGCTGCTGAGGAGACAGATCTAGGCCAGGGGTTGGAGATGACTTCCCAGAAGTGGTAATTCTTTTGTTTTTCTTTTCATGGCACTGGAGGCCAAGTCCAGAGCCTCTACACTGAGCTATCCCTCCAGCCCATCTCTATTTTTGATTTTGAGGCAGAGTCTCACTAAATTGCACAAGCTGAATTCGAACTTGCTATCCTCCTGCCTCAGCCTCCAGTGTACTGGAACTACATTCTGGTGCCACTGGGCCTGGCTGCAGTCATTCTTGAAGTGGGGGGAGGTATGATTTGGAGAAGGGCGTTATGGACAGAGGAAGCAGCCAGTGACAAGGTATAATGACATCAGGAGCCTGACGTAGCTGGGAACTGTATTCCCTGGGACTAGAAGTGATGCCAGGGTGGGCAACAGGCAGGAGGCTGTGCCCAGCCAAGCCCCGAGAATTCCTCCTGCTAGCCACGGGTGTTCTGGAATTGTTCCATTATTTTAAATCTGAAATGACATCATCGATTTGAAATGGGCTAGAGAGAGGTCAGACCATTACCTGGACGATGGAGGAGCCTATTCCAATAACACGGCAGTAAATCTCAGTAAGGCACCGGCCCTTGGGATGGAGGAGAAATTGAGTCTGAGACACATTCATGAATTGGGAGGCTTGTGTTGACTGTTTGTTAGCCTGAGACATCCCGTCGTGTGAGGGATAAAGTGCCTTCCCTCAGGAGGGCAAGCGAGACCTGTCCCTTCTGGATTCAGCCCCCTTTCACAGGTGCTGGGCTTGGGGAGTGTGGGCAGGTGGTCCAGTACTCATCCACTTACTCCCCAAGCCCTCACGGGCCATGACTCAACTCCCTGGGACCTTTGAAAATGCTCTTTCCCTGGTCTCCCAGTGCCTTGTAGGCAAATTCTTGCCACCTCAAACGTCAGTTCATTGACTTAACACACATTTACTGAGTACCCCTGTGCCCACCCTCCTTGTGGTCCTGAATGTTTTCAGGCTGCCCGTGGAAAGCCAGATGGTCTCCCGACATGGCCACTAGTGGTCTCCTGAAGTAGCCACTGGTGACACACACACACACACACACACACACACACACACACACACACACCACTAACTGGCTGCATCACACGTCCTCAAACAGCCACGCCTTGAAGACTTAGTCACACATACGCATCACCTGAGAGCACTGGGGAAACACAGGTTCAAAGTTTGGATCTAGGGCCCAAGGTTCTACACTTCTCCCAAGATTCTGGCCCATCTGCAGCCTGCACTTGAGCAGAAAACCACATGTAGGTTCTTAGGACAGTCAGGTGTAAAAGCAATAAAGCCAACTATTTGTCATTCTCTATGCTGAAGTCATTATCAAAGGAAAAGTTCCACACAATGAAATGCATGGAATTTAAATATATAATTTAATTGGTTTAAGCAAATATATACCCTATGACCTCAATTAAGAATGTTCATACCTCTAGGAATTTCCCTTTTTCCTCTTATTATTTAATCCTCCAAGTCAAGATGGCTCGACAGAAACGATACGACGTGAGGAATAGCTTTTTGATTCAGGAGACTTGATCCAAGGAGAATTTTAATGAGGAAGGGGTGAAACTGCACCCATCTTTCAGGCAATTCTACAAGGCCAGTGGGTCACCACATCCTTGGTACTACTGTCTTAGAATAGTTTCTTTGCTCAGTTTTCTGTAAGTGGTTGTATAGGTCAGATGCTGTACTTGGCAGGAAGTGGTAAGGTGGACACAGTTACCTTGTGTTCAGAAAACCAGCTGTGTCACTCTATTCACGTTGATGTAACAAAACACCATAGAATAGGGGGCTTATAAACAGTAGAAACGAATCGCTCAGGTCTCAAGACTGCGAAATCCAAGATCAAGATGCCAACGGACTTACTGTCTAGGGAGGGCCTATTCCTTGGTTCACAGCCGGCACCGGGTCTCACCAGCTCTCGGGGCCTCGTGTTTCCTCTTATCTAATCACCTCCCAACGTCTCTGCCTTCAACGTCATCACTTTGGAGTTTAGGATTTCCACGTGTTGAGTTTGGAAATCCACAAACATTCAGACCACAGCACTAGCAGGAGCACCAGATGTGGGGTCCACGGGAGGTCCCTGGAAGAGAGTCTCAGGGGCCATGGGGGGATGAGGAGAGGTCATGCCCACGTCACTAATACGTCTCAGATTGCGTGCATGTTACTCTCGCACGACCCCCAACACAACCCCCTTTCCAGATCTGGTGTTGTCTCCATCCCAGCCCTGTGACGTGGTCAGTGTCACCGTTCCCTTCTGTGGCTATGGAGACTGAGGATTGATAGAGATTGAGTTAAAGTTACACCCTGTTTGGTTTCAAAGTGATGCCTTGGGATCCCAGGAAAGCTGTCACATCATTGATCCTCCCGGAACAGGGACCTGGCCAGCCACGGGGCAGAACTCACGGTGCCTCCCCAGAACCTAGACCCTTGCTGGGCATGAACATTAGTCTCAGGTGACTCAGCAAGCAGGCCACTGGCTTCTGAGGGTCTGCTCCTTCATGGAGGTGAACCTTAGCCCCTGGGGATGCCCCTGTGGGGAACGGATGACTTTCCCGCATCGTGGGCACCCTGGGGGAGGGGCACCATCCCTGCAGGCTCCGTCCCTAACGTCTGGGCTAATGTTTGTGCATCCTCCTGTGTGTTCAGCACCCGCGCCCAGCTCCTGCACCATGAAAGTCCTGCTGTGTGACCTCCTGCTGCTCAGTCTCCTCGCCAGCGCCTTCAGCAGTTGTCCCAGAGACTGTCTCACCTGCCGGGAGAGGCTCCGCCCCGCCCTGGACAATTTCAACCTAGAGGTAGGTCTCGCCCTCCCGCGCCAGAGCGGACCCGGTGTGAGAAGCTCCTCCCTCCCGCAAAGGTCGCAGCCCGTGTCAGAGGAGACCGGTGTGGAACTGAGCTGCTCCTGACCGGAACCCCGTGATCTTCCCGCCTCGCCACCTTTCACCAGATCCTACCCACACCACCCGGCATTAAAATGATGCCACTCATCCAGGAGTGGAGATGCAGGCTTGTTATCCCAGCATTCTGGAATTGCAAGTTTGGGCCCAGCCCGGGGAAGGGCTGGGGATTTAGCTCAGTGGAAAGGCCCTGAACTCGACCCCCGCAGGACCACCACCATCACTGCCACCAAAAAAAAAAAAATCAAATTTGGCACATTGAAATAAACATTTTAAAAGAACTGACTTTAAAAGCTCCTTTAATCCCAGCAGATGGAGAAGAACCCTTTTCTTCTCTCCTCCTATCCTATGTGAAGGTGATATTCCCAGCCACTACACACTCCTCCTGGGAATATAGCACAACCCGCTGGGCCGCTCCTGCCTGGGGGACACACACCTTGCCCGCCATCTTTGACAGGGCAGGTAATGCCACAGTGAGCTCACAGGTATCCGAAATGCTCTCTTGTATTTTTAAATGTCCAACTTGAGGTACAAATGCAGTGTTCAATTACATCCATTAAATAAACTGTCTCCTGACGTCCTTTAATTTCAATCTGGCTGTCCCTCTTCTATGAAATCCAGTTCTAATTCAATTGCTGTTTTCCTTTGAAGTCAAACTTCTTTCAAGATGTCACGTTTTAAACCCCCCAGTCTTTCAAAACACCCATAGCAAAAGATGACCTACTTCCTCCTTGCCCTATCCTCTCTCCCTCTGCCACCCCAGCCTCCCACCCAGGCCTTGGCTCCCCTACCTCACCCCTGACCCCCTCTCTCCTGGACTCAGACACACTTTCCCAGTCCCCTGCCTCGGCTCCAGGAGATCCTGCCTCCCTTCCTGCCCTGGCACGGGCTCCTCTCCCTCTCCCACAGCCTAGGCCGCTCTCACTTCAAAGCCCAGGTGCAGTACTTCTGTCTCCTAGGAGGTGACCACTTTGCTGACTGACACAGGCAAGGTCCAGGTGAAGAGGGGTTTCATCAGCCTAGGGCCAGAAACGCAGAGGAGTAGGGGTGAGGCGTCGACCCCCAGTTGCAAACAGCTGGAGGTAAAGGCTTCTAGGAAACCCAGTCCAAGACCAGAAGGCAGGAGAGGGGGCAAGGCCACAACCAGTCGGGAGGGCTGAAGATCTCTGGGCTGCGCATCTCCACTGCAGGCAGCAGCTGCGGAGAGTTCCTGGAGGGTCACTGAGGCCCAGACTGCAGAGATGCACCTGGAAGGCATTGCAGGTGTAGCCCGGGTGCCCAGCCAGCCTGCGTCCCAAAAGCCCTTTACCTCGTTTGCTCTAAATGATCCAGTTATTAACAGCCCACGTGCGAGGCGTGATCGCAAAGTATGGTAAATGTTTAAAATATTTTTAAATACATCAAAAGATAAATGGTCATGAGTCCCCCTCAAGATCCTCCACGTCACCTTGAGCACACTGTCCCGTCATTCTTGCCATGTTCTGAAGCAGGTCTGGACGTCCCCTCTTGTGAGTGTCCCTCACTGGGCTGCCATGGCTGCCTTAAGGCGCTCACTGAATTCCAACCCGTTACCTCTCGTGGTCATTTAGACTTCGGGGAAGTACTGAAAGCCACACAGCACCAGAGCCAGTGAACAAGACGGATGAGGACACGTCGTTCTCACGTATGAGCCTGCGTCTTCCCCGGAAGGCGCCTAGCAGGAGCAGTCACCGTATTTTTGACTCTCAGAACTTCTGTAGAAAGTACAAGAACAACAGGATAAGTGAGTTCTGAGTGGAGAGAGTATATTGAAAAGATTAGTGACAATGTGTCTTGTGATCATTTTTTTAAAATTTAAACATTCCCTACATATTTTGATCTCCTCTAGTGGAAGTCAACACCACCAGGAGTCTTTACACAGTGACCTTCAAGTACACACACAGATTTAACTACCAATTTTTACATGCCCAATTTCTTGAACAAATCACGCCTTCTCCAAAGCTCGTGAGAACACGAAAGGACTTTGATTTTTCTGATGACATTGGTGAGCTGTGCCCGGCTGCTACTGGTACTGCACGTCTATCTCTCGCCATAAGGTGTGAGCACCCTTCGCTGTCCAGTGTGGGTACCCAGCGTGGCTTAGTGAGTGGCAAAGCATTGCTCCACCAACATTCCTGTGATTCTCTAAGGTTCTAGGACTTTGGTCCTGAACAGGACATGTCTGCCTCACCCACCTGTAGCGTTTACATCTTTCAGAGACAGTAAAGAACTTGGAGCATGTTTTTATCGCTCTGTTGCATCTCAAATCTCTGGGGGCCCAGAAGACCCTTCTAGCTTTATCCCCAGGACCAGGCTCCCTGCTATTGTTTCTACTTGTAACCTGTTTTCAAGTCTAACACCATGAGAACGTAGGCCATCATTTCTTGTTTCCAAATCCAGAACTGAGCATGTCCACTCTGTGAACACTTAGGGATCTCAGAGTTCAGCCAGGGTCATCTTCCCAAACTCTGCACCAGATTACATCATTCTGAGCTATTTTCAGGTTCCTCTGGACCCTGGGCTTCATCAAGAATTGTTTTATGTCTTCTCCTGGTAGATGATTCAAGTGTAGTTGGGTTTTTTGCTAGACTCTAATTTTGGTTGGTAAATGACTCACACACCGTAGCTGACTACAATGTCCCAGCTTTCTCCTACGTGTTCTACCTGTTCAAATAGGTGAAACTCAGATTACTGAGTTGTTTTAGAAACAAAAGATGAGGCACCTGATCTCTGAGAAAGTCTGGAGAGATACAGGGTATCTCAAACTTTACTAATTTGTTCTGTAGTTCCGACTTTTCAGACATTGTGTACAATGCATTTAGTGCTTGCATAATTTTTCTCACAGTGTTACTGTTACTTCAAATATTAAGACAAATTGATACCGAGCAAAAAAAACTTTTTGAGACAGGGTATTACTCTGTGGTGCAGGTTAGTCCCAAACTCGTTATGCAGTCCATTGCTGGTTTTGAACTCACAGCACTCTTCCTGCCTCAGCCTTCTGAGTGCAGGGGTTTAGGCATGCACCACCACATCCAGCTAACACTTACATGGAGATCAAGCCCAGTGTCTTGTGTGTGCTAGCTTAGTGCTCTAACCACTTACAGCCTCCAGCCCCTATTCTATGATGTTTAAATGAATGGCAACTTATAGGGGATTCTGTTTATTTAAAATTTTCCAAGATTCTATGGCAAAAATAAACTAGCTTCTGGCAGTTCTATATTCACTAAATGAAATTCTTAGTAGGTGGCTTGCGGTAGAAGCTCCTTGGATGGTTTCCTTGGTGCTGCTGCCTCACCCCTTCCGGTGTTCGTCCTGGAATGTCCTAGTGGAGCCTCCTGGAGCAAACAGCTGCCAGAGATCCCTTGGTTGGAAGTGGTTTGATTCTTTTGTGGCAGGAACCAGCCCATTTCAGTGACTTTTTTCTCTCCAAAGGGATCACAGGCTGTTCTGCACTTTGTGCCTCTTCTTTCCTCCTCTTTTTCTCTCCCTCCTTCTTTTCCAGTGTTGATGATTGAGCCCATTGCCCAGTGCACAGAAGGCAAGAGCTCTGCCGCGGAGCTGCACCCCCAGCCCCTACCCTGATCTTTGATCCAGACATCCAAATGGCCTTTGCTCCATCTCATCCCAAGTTCAATTTCTCAGATCAATTTGGCACCAATCTGGGCTCCAGATGCTCATGCGAACTCTGGCTTAATATAGCAATGTCATCAGCATGGGCTGTGAAAATGGGCCCTGCTCATGTAATAGGCCATTAACACATCTCTGCAAAGAGCCCCCAGTCCAGAGGGCCAGGCATTAAGCTCCCAGGCCCATCTGCCACTACAAATGCTATTGTGAATTCGGATCCCAAATATTTGCCTCAACCCTTCTCCTAAATCAAGAGTTGAGATGATCCAGTTTGTATGTAATTGATCTAACAGTGTGCTGAGTCTGGGCGTTTGCTTTGATCATACCATTTCATCTTCTCTGGTTGACACAAATCTAGTTAGCATCTGGGCCTAGAAACCCTGAGGGTCAGAGACAATCTAGTAACCTGCAGACTTCATCCTTTTCCTGGCTTCTGTAAACCGAAGAAACAGAACAACTCGACAAGATTTGAGGCTTCTGTTCTGCACGTTGGGCCAAGTGCAGCCGATGATCCACTCCAGCTCCCAAGCCAGAAACATGTATGGGTTTTCCGCGAGTATCCGCACTTCCCAGCATTCCCATTCACACTGTAGATCACGGTTTCTTATATTTCCCCCCCTGGACATTCGGGGTTGGACAATTCTCTGTGGCTGGAACGCCCCAATGGGCCGAAGGATTTTTACTGGCTTCCTTGGCCTCTAGGTGGCACTAGCAGACACACACCCATTACAACAACCCAAATGGGCTCACGTGCTACAACGTCTATTACTTAATAGAATGTCTATGACTTTCTAGACCGCGAATACACCGACAAGGGACTCAGACATGAGTGAGATGTGGTCCCTCTTTTCTCATATTTTGCCTCGGGAGAAGATATTACAAACATCAAAATTTCCACAGGCGCAATACAAAGTTTGGTGAGAACACAGAGACAGGAGGGAGCAGTTCTCATCAGGGAACTAGAAGGACGTAGCACGGGGTAGCACCGGGTGCGGCTGGGTCCCAAGGGTCAACGAAAGGACCCATGGAGAAAGTGACTTCATCAAAGGGACAGAGTGCCCAAAGATATGGGGGAGCGTAAGGCGTGAGGAGCAGCCGCATCTGGCAAAGGTGGCGGGGGGGGGGGGTGTAGGCATGAGGAATTGGAGATAAATCATAAAGGGGAGCTGGACCAAGTACCTAAACACTCTGCTCAGGAGGCTGGAGCTATTTTAAGGACAAGATGACGTATCTGGTGGTTGTGAGCGAGCTAGCGCTGTTATCAGAGCTACTCGCCCACAAGGGTGCTCTGCCGGGGTCCTAAAGTGGATTCAAGTGGCAAAGACAGGGACAAAGTAGTCAGCGGTGGGGCCTCTGTCCCCTTAGGAGGTACCGGGAGGTAGCAGAGGGAGGAGAAAGGAGAGACCGCCCTGTGCATGGAGGGATGAGGGGAGGGGGAAGGGAAGGACAGAGGCAAAGGGTTTCAAACCTCGGTGGACCAGGAAAGAAGGTACCATTAGAAAGAGACAGAGATGAGGCAGAAAAGCGGGCTGGGGCAGGGACAGGCTGTGGCTTAGGTGACCTTTTTGTTGTTGTTGTTGTTGTTGTTGTTGTTGTTGTTGTTGTTGTTGTACTGCAGACCCAATCCAAGGCCTTTTCACTGAGCTACACTCCAAGCCTGTTTTTTAGGTTCGATGTTGAGACAGGATTTTGCTAAGTTGCACACTTGCTCAGGCTGGGCTGAAACTTTGCAGTCGTCCCGCCTCGGCCTTCCAGAGTGCTGGGATTATAGGCCTACACCACCACCTACAGGCAGCCCACCACCAGTCCCGGCTGCAGTGACTGCATTCTGTGTTAACTTGCTATGCCATCTTGGGCACCTCAACCTCATCTGTGGCCCTGGTTTCCTGTTGACATGACAGAGCTGCGCAGGGTGGTCTGTTTCTTGCCCACTCTGAAAGCCTATGAACCTTAAAGAAAAGGGTGTAAATCTGTTGCACAGTACTTAAGGCTTAGACACTTCAGAGGTGCTCCGTCAGCACACACGCAGATGACACCTTTAATTTGTCTTTTGGTGGTACTGGTGATATTTGAACCCAGGGCCTTTGCATTGAGCTACTTCCCCAGACCTTATTTTATTTTATTATTTTATTTATTTTGAGAAAGTTTCTACTAAGTTGCCAAGTTGGCCAGGCTGAACTCGAACTTGCAATCCTCCTGCCTGAGCCTCCCAGAGGGCTGGGATTACAGATACGCATCACGCACCCAGTACCCTTTTCCTTCCTTGATTAACAGAGGATTGCTCCGTTCCTCTGTCCTGCCTGTGTTTCTGCAGCTCTGCATACTCGAATGTGAAGAGAAGGTGTTTCCTAGCCCCATCTGGACTCCGTGCACCAAGGTCACGGCCAGGGGCTCCTGGCAGCTCAGCACGGCTGACCCTGAGCAGGTGGTGGCCGCTCTCTACCAGCCAAGAGCCTCTGAAATGCAGCATCTGAAGCGAATGCCCCGTGTCAGGAGCCCGGCCCAGGCGCAGGAGGAGACAGAACCCAGCGCGGATAAGACTGGCCAGGTGGAGCAGAAGCAGCTGCAGAAGAGGTTTGGGGGCTTCACAGGGGCCCGGAAGTCGGCCCGGAAGTTGGCCAACCAGAAGCGGTTCAGTGAGTTCATGAGGCAGTACCTGGTCCTGAGCTTGCAGTCGAGCCAGCGTCGGCGCACCCTGCACCAGAATGGTAATGTGTAGCCGGAAGGGGCTCCCCTCCCAGCTGCACCGGCCACTGCACCCATGAGTGAGTTGGGCGCCACTGAGCAGGGGGCAGAGAGAGACCTCACCCACCCCACAGTCTGCTTTCTTCCCAGGCCTGAAGTGCACCTGTCACAGGCACAGAGCACAAACACGCGTGTGCACACACACACGCACCCCAGCTTCAGGGGGAGTAACTCCTCCCCCCCACCGCCTCCTCCCCCCTTCTCTAGGGAGGCAGAGTTTTCTACCCCGGCTCTTTGAGGCTGACCACTCCCATTTGGAGACCAGTTACCATGGAGATAATAGTAGTACGTTAAGATACCTAATTCCTCTATAGCTCTCCAGGAGCTTAGTTACTATGGGGACAGTGAAGTGGACCAATTCTCTTATCTGGTTGCCACAGCAACCATCCAACTCACCTTTCCTCAGCAACTATCTGTAAAAACCACTGGCTGGACCCACTCTCGGCCCCTACAGTTCCTGTGGCCATGACGTGGCTGCTCCACCCTCCAAGATGGCTCAGCCAGCCTCCTGCTGGGTCCCTCGGCACCCCACAGGGACGCCTTTGGGGAAATTGTGAAACGCTTTCCTCTTTGGCCAAGGAGTTCCTGGGAGGACAGGAATCACGCTTTCTACCTGTGTTCCTTCCAGCCCCAGGACCTTTTAACAAGTGTCAGCACCCACACAGCAGAGACGTCACTTGCCACCCCGCCTGCAATCTCAACTCTCCTTCGCCCATCGACCTATATGCAACTCTGAGTGGCACTGGGGACCGGCCCAGTGGAATTTTCTGAAAACCTAGAAAAACCCTAGCCATCCAGTCTGTGCGCATTTATTGTACACAAAAATACAATCACGTGTAGCATCCTACACCTCTCCTTAAACAGCCCAGAAACTTGGCCTGGTGTGAAGAACTAACCAGTTCAATAAAATCATCCCCAGATATTGCCCAAGTTGGGCTATTACCTGAGTCAGAGGAAACAAAGTGTCTGCCTGCAGGCTTTCCATTTTGGTCTTCATGCATTAGAGGTAGCCACAGAATTAATGACCTTCCTCCGAGGCATATTCACCTATTTGTTAATCACAGAGCTCTCTGCAAACAGGCCAGCTGGTCTGCACCAAGTCTATCACCAAATCAGGACACGGGTACTAAGTGCTGGGGAGAAGGCCGCCGTGTTTACTTTAGCAGATGACCAACCCCTAAGGTCAAGTCCATGGGTGTTGTGTGTGAAATCCCACTTGGGAATCCTTCACAGGCCTTTGTGCACAGCACCTAACAGTGAATCTTTCAGAAGTAGCAGGGATCGAACTCTTTCAAATCTTAAAGACATTTTTCTGTAAAGCGGCTCTTGAGAGACACTAAAGCCTGTGTTTTATTCTGAACCGCAACAATTTTCTTTATCTAAAGACAATTTAAAACCAGTCTCATTAGCAGAATCTATTATTTGAGAAAAAAATATTTCTGAGAGCCCCTCTCCTGGCAATTGAGTTTTCCAATTTTCTATTATCCTTCCAAAGGAGTGATGCTGAGGCAGAGCCCCTGGCTGGGCTCCAAGACCTATTTTGCTCACGATACAGTTCTTGATGGCACGCTGGAAAGATCATGCAGCTTGTTGGGGTGTTATCAATGGCTCCCCCCTCTCTCCTCGAACAGGTGTCTTGGTGTTTCTCTTTTCCGCACGTGACTGCTGCTGAGTCCCCAGGAGGACTTGTATGACCATTCACACATGTGCCCAGTCCACCTCAGAACGGTTTTGGTCAACTCCTGTTGGCAAAGCTGTTCCTGACTCCTAAGACACCCAATGCCAAGCCGTTCAGAGAAGAGTAGGAGAACAACACCAGAGATAAAAACAAACAAAAAGCTTACTCACCCACTCAAAAAGGGAAATAATGTCACAGAAAAACAGGGCTTTGGGATAGGACCCTGCCCTAGACAGAACTGTAAAAAGTACTGTCTTAAGAATTTCTGAAAGAGGGGGAAGGGTGCCAGGCGTGCGGTGTGCATCTGCACCCCGAGCACTGACAACCTGAGGCAGGAAGATTCCAGGTTTGAGTGTGGCATGGGCAATTTAGCGAGTCTGTTTCAAAAACAAAATTTTTTTTAAGGGCTGAGGGGTAAATCAGTGCAAAAGTCTTGGGTTTGATCTCCAGCACTGGTTTAAAAAAAAAGTGGGAAAAGTCATAGGACCTCTAAGTCTTGAGAGAAGAGATGCATCCCTGTGTATCTGACCCTATACTGTTGTCCCTTTTCTGGGGCCTCCAGCCTTGACCTTAAATTAGCAGAGTGCCCCTGCCATGGCCAGGAACTAGTGACCTCAGCCTTAAAGAGTCCTGGCAGTCTCTGAGCATCATGAGGTCCTGGTTTGGCATAGGAGAGGCTTGTGGTCAGACTGCCCTGTCACTTTGCCCTTCAAGTCACAGCTCACCGCTCCCCTCTGGTCCTTGCAGTCCAGCCGGTGGACCTGGGGCAGGGGTAGCAGGTGTGTGAGCAGCTCAGGAAACTAGTTACCTTGATCATCTCATCTGGGGGTTCATGACCTTTCCTCGTCTTGTTTTGGTTGTTCCTGTCACTTGGGCAGAGAGGACAGAAGGCTCAGAAAACCATCACCTTTTGCCATTTTAATCTTTTCTGTCTCCCCAGGCATCCAGATGATCCCCAAAACAGCATGTGTCCAGTCCCAGACCTGCCGGCTGCGAGTGAGAGCTCCTCCCTCCCGGAGGAGGCCCTGAGAACACCTGCAGGCCCCATGGGCTCAGCCTCCACCTCCTGCCGACAGTCCGGTTCTCTCCCCTCCCCGTGGCATGTTTCACCACTACCCCGTTGCTACATCAGAGTGTATTTTTGTAATCCCTCCAGCTGACATTTTAAGGGGCCCATCTCCTTCTCACCCACCTCTCTGCCCTCCTAGGGCCGGGTGAAAGGACTTCGAAGTCAAGCCTGGGGTTTTGACTCGTCACTGCCATAACTTGTTTGTAAAAGAGTTGTTCTTTTTGACTGAGTGTTTGAAACTATTTCTCCATTAAACTTCTACTGAGCAAATGGTTAATAAATTGGTGTGCTTTTTCTTTTTTCTTTTTTTAACTCTTATTTTTATTTTGTGGCAGAGGATCCGACCTAGGGCCTTCACGTGGAGTGACATTCCCTAGCCCTTTTTTTTTAAACTTTGCTTTTGAGACAAGTTGTCACTAAGTCACTAAGCTGCCCAGTCTGGGCTTTAACTTGTGATCCTCCCGCCTCAGGTTCCCAGAGTGCTGGGAGAATAGGCCTGTGTCACTGGGCTGGCTTGGTTTGCTGTTTTTCTAAATGTGTCCACAGAGCAGGGACTGCAAACACACTGTCAAAGCCACTGCCCCTGAGAGGCAGAGGTGAAAAGCTCACACTCCGTAGTCTGTGAAGTAAGCTGGGCATGTCATACACACACACAAACAGCTCCAGAGGACCGTGCCCCCCGGTGCGAAGTTGATTCACTCAATGATGTGACCACATGGGCTGGCAGAATCCATGGCAGTGAGTGGCAGGGAGTCCAGACCTTCCTGCAGCAGCACCCCTGGGTGGCAGGCTATTGGGCCCACCCCAGAGACTGACCAGGGGAAAATTTCCATCTTTAGGTGTGGTACTGGGAAAACAGCCAGGGCCTGTACATTAAGCTAAGTCCCAGACCATTTTTATATTCGATTTTGAGACAAAGTCTCACAACATCACTAAGTTGTCTGGACTAGGCCTTGGATTTATCCCCCTGCCTCGCCTTCCCAGAGTGCTGGGGTTATAGGCCACCACCAGCTGGGTGGAAATTTGCATTTTTAACATGTACCTGGTGGCATAAATCATGATGATCTGGGACCAGTGGAAAGAGGTGGAGCTAAGTCTGCCCACGCTCCTTTTACGGCCTTTAAACATGTTAAGGTATGTAACTGTTGGAAAACACACAGGCAGCCCAGATGGGGCCTCTACGGAATCTGTCCATTTTCAGCTGCCACACGGGCTTAACTGTCTCTTGGTATACATGGGGAGATTGGTTTAAGACCTCTGGGGTTACTAAACCCCAATGATGCCCAAATCCTTCATATAAAATGGTACATTTGCATATAACTTACACATACAATCTCATATCATCAACCTCCTGTATACTATAAATCACACCTAAGACCAAGTGCTACCTAAGTAATTGTACTGCATCAGAGAAGAATGACAAGAAAAGTCTGTGTATATTCAATATAGATGAAATTTTTAAAAATATTTTCAGTCTGCAGTTGATTCTGCAAATGCAGATAGGAAAGGCCAACTGTCCCCCAGACTGCGCAAATTACAAACAGTAATATGTTTGTTTGGCCCCAGTTCCAGCAGCTAGGACATCCACGATCACAGGGCTGTAGGGATCCTTCTGCAACCTGACGCGTCAGGACAGGACACTGAGGAGGGGGGCCTGCTGTGGTTTAACTCTAAAATGTTCCTCCAAAGTCTCGTGTATTTGGAAACTGACTGGCTCGTGGGGTGCTACACTCATCAGTGGATTCAGACACTGACGATTTCATGTGTTGTTAGGAGGCGGGGCCTGGCTGGGGGATGGACCACTGTGGGCGTGGCCTGGAAGGGTGCTAGCCACGGGCCCAACACAGTACACAGAACTAACTGATGCAGTTAGGGAACAGACCACTCTCAAAAACCACTCCTCTAAGTACAGTGCTGTGGTTTGGAGACGTTTGGGTGGGTCCCAATGGCTCGTGGACTGGAGGCGAGGTCTTCAGTGTAGCACTGAGATGTGATATCTAGCGGGAGGTCCTTAAGTCACCAGGACTGTGTCTTCGGGAAGGAGTGAGGGACCCTCATGCTTCCTACTTTTAGAGTCATCTCTCACTCTTTCACACGCTCCCACCATCCCGTCTGCCACGGGGCCCTTGTGAGGGCCTGTATGCCATGCTGTTTGAAAATTCAGCCTCCAAAACTGCAAATTAAATATATCTCTTTTCTTTATAAAGTCAGCTTGCCTCAGGTATTTTGTTATTAAAAAAAGAAAAAGCTGACTACAGAGAGAATTACATTCTCCTAAGTGCCCAGGCTCTTCCCCAACCGACACAGGAATGTGGCCAAGAATATGCTCCCCTTTCATCAACATAAGCATTAGAAAATCGCCAATTCCTGGATCATAACCCTGGTGCCACCATCCCCAGCTCGTGACCTTGGCAAATTACCGGACCTCTGTGCCACGCTTTCCTCATCTGTAAGACAGGAACAGTAACAACTCACCTCTTAAGGTCACTGCATTTAGGTAAGTCATGTAAGTACCAGGCCTAGTCCCTGGTAAATGTCACCTGCGTCACCACACAGAGGGAAATATTCAAAACGTAACATGCACAAGTGTGAGCTTGTTAAATGACAAATGAGCTTGCCACACATAGGAAAAATGCACAAATTCATATCCTATCTTATTTTCTCAATATTTCCCTAGGTACAGTGCCTCTGGGGATACTCTGTCCCGTTATCAAAATCACCCGAAGGTGTGCGTCTTGCCTATGGCGTGAGACACTATTGCGTCATCTGCTGGACAGCGGGGACAACGGTGATATTATTCTTACAGGGAGCAGGAGTAAAGAGGGACACACACACATGAAGTCGGACAATGTACCATTTTATTCCTTATAAAATATATTTCATATTGTTGCTGTAAAAACATTGCATTTCACATTTTTAAAAAAAATTTTTAACAGTAAAAATAATACTTGGAAGACAGCTGAGGGAAGAGAAGCCAGTAAGACAAATTCACAGATAAGATCTCTCTTTTTTTGTCTTTTTCTTTTCTTATCTTTTCTTTTCTTTTCTTTTCTCTTTTCTTTCTTTTTTTTTTCTTTTTGCCCCTGGTAAAGGCAGAACCTGGGATGACCAGGAAGTAACAGGTCAGACTTCTGGCATAAATCGGTGTTTCCACATCTTAGCTTATACTGACCTCCAAGAAGTCAAGCTTATGTGACGCAGTGGCCACCACTCAGGATTCCGTGCGAAGTTGAAAACCTACCCTCAGAGCCAGCTCCAAAAGTCACACTGATAAGTTCACGCTACGTTACTTGAGTTGCCTGGCTGAGCATCCGCACCTTCCCCTGACCACAGCCATCACCCGCTGCAGCCGCTGAGCAGGGTGCAGGCTTGGCTCCCCCAACACAGCCGAGGTTCTGACGCAATCCCAAGAAACACCCCACAGGAACATCGCTGGGTCAGGGTTCCCCAGATTACTGCCTTGCATGTCGGTCCTGCTTGAGGCAACACATAGCTGGGACACCTCTCCTCTCCCTGGTCCAGTTCTGCTGCCCATGGAGGGGGAGCAGCACCAGGAAGTGGAGAGGAAGGAAATGTGCCAAATGCTGGGTCCATTCACAAGCCTTCCTGCCCTCTGAGAGGGCCACGGGAGCTGAGGACCTGCCACCTGTCAGGAACTAACTCAACAGCAACAGGACGGAGGAGCCTGTGGGCAGAGGAGGTCACTGCCCACGAGGAGCCGGGAGCAAAGGCAGAGGGAAAAGGTGTATGGACACGCGACAAAGATGCCAGAACCCCTCCGTTTTTTAAAGCGCTCCTACCAATCCCTTCTTTCTCTCTTCATGTCTGCCCTAGACACCAAGGGCACAGGAAGCACCCCCATATGGACAGAATCCATACACCCCGCTATGTCCTCAAGGCCCAGGCTGAGGGGGGCACCAAAACCACTCTGCCAAAGGCAAGACTTAGCACCAACTGCAACTGAGCAGGGCAGGCCAGGCCTCCTGGGCAGGGGCCCGCCGGTGTCCTCGGCGAGATCTGGAGGTGGACGGCATGTACAGAAAAGGCAGGAAAGCGGGGGCGATGGCCTGCTGTCCACCCCTCCTTGTCCTTGGGGTGGAGGGGAAGGAGAGGAGCCCTGGGCCACCTCAGGATGGCCTGACTCTGAATTTCACTAAAAGACAGAAATCTACACACATCTTTTCCCCAAGTGACAGAAATGTACCCCCCAAAGACACCCATGCACCAGAGTATCTGTCCCTTTTGTCACCAGCCAGGTCCCTACAGCCTGTACAACATCACACCTCAGGTCGGCAGGTTTGAACACGCAGTGTGTCCTGGTATACTTTCCATGCAATGTCACCCACAGAGCCCGATCAGCCGAGTGTTTTCATGTGGGGTGAAGGACCATCTCAGTGACACCCCAAGATGGATGCTACAGTACAGTCCTAGGTGAGTGGACTTGGGGGGACTCCCTGAGGCAAGAGTCCAGGACTCATACAAAAGACAGCTGGCCCTGTGGTCAGGTTCAAACAGGCTCCCAGGCACACCCAGCAGGGTCACGCATGGAAGACAGAACAGGCAAGCTCTAAGACAGGGTGCGGCCTGCTCAGTCCTTCTCATCCCAGCTGGCACCAATGACCATCTCTCTGGCTCCCTCCTCAACAAGAGCAGCTCCACCGACTCACCTCAGCACAGCCGTCTCCCCTCCACCCCTGAGGTCTCCAGAAACGCCACGTGCTAAAACACCAGAGCTCTCACTGTGCCCCTCACCCCAACTCCCTTCCTTGATACCCTCAGCCTGAATCTCACTCCCAGAAGGACTCGCTCCAACTCTCCTCATCCTGCTGCGGTAGGAAGGAGAAATGGGACATACTGGAGAAGCCAGAAAAGAAGGAACCACTGGATCGCCCAGGACGTCCATGTGAAAGAAGGTTCCAGAATGTACCAGATCGAAGGGTCGTGGCCTGTCCTTTCCAGAGAGACGGGAGAGACTTCAGGAGGCAGTTATCCAGAGTAGCTTCCCACCCAGGCAGAAACCCTCTCCCACTTCCTTAAGGAGACAAAAGAATGGTCAAGATAGTGTTCCATGGCCACATTTCCAAAAGCAAGTTAGCCTTGTGGCTCTGCAGCCTGGGGACAGTCTTTTTTCTTTAATCTATGAGAGACCAGGCTTTGAGAAGACACATAATATTTCTTGAGATTCAACCCAACACCTGAGGGAACCCAGAATTCAAAGCTGTCACCTCAGTAAGGGTTTCCTTCTCCTTCTGGGAGTACTCGGCTGGGAAGAAGAACAGGGCTTTGGGGAGGGCACAGTCCTGTGCTCCCCACCCCCGCAGGCTGGCCCTTGGGGTCATCCACCAACCAGAAGCTTCTTTCTTTTTAAGAAAAGGAAATTCATGTTGCTCAGTCCTTTCTGGAAGAATTGAGAAAGCAAAGGATTCGCCAGCTCAGCAGGAAATGGGACACGTGGTCCTGTCCTGTCCCTTCTTTGAAGCGTCCGACCTAACCCCCTGGCAGGGGTGGTGAGAGAGGAGGGTAAGCAATTCTTTGGTCTCTGGTTCACTGCAGAATACCCTTAGTCAGTTTTGGCTCTCTCCTATTTTAGGGGGAAAAAATAATTTCTTTTTTAAAAAATAAAACATTTCCCCCAAGGGGAAGAAAGTGTTTTAAGTGTTACACCTTAGCCAGAGGACCCATGCTCCTCTCTTCGGCCGTGCATCTCTTGGGGTTCCGCCGAGGGCCGCGGCCGACACCCTGGCTGCCCCCAGCTGCGGGCGGAGGCGGCGGGCTCAGTCCAGGAAGCGCTGGCACGCCTTCTTCCACCGGCAGGCGGTGCACCACTGGTCCCGGTGCTCAATGCCGTACACCTTGCGGCACTTCTTGGCCTCCCCACGGGCTTTCCTACCGAAGGGGAGGAAGAGTGACAGAGTCACACACTGTGGTCAGACCCGAGCTGCAGCCAGGCACAAGGCAGGGTGAGCAAGCAGGAGCCGGAGGGATGGTCTCAACAAAAACCAAGGGGGACAGAGGCCAGCCTTGATGTGTCCCCAGCCAGGCTCTCTTCTTGGGGACTGAACCAGAAGGCTACAGCCGGGTGGGTGGACTCAGGGCCCACCCTACCAGTGGAGACAAGGGACAGAAACCAAAGGCAGAGCTGAGCCCAGGGGCAAAGGCCTGTAATCCCAGTGCTATAGGAGGCTGAGGCAGGAGGATAGCAAGTTTGAGCCCAGGCAGGGTGACCTAGCAACTTGGCAAGATGCTGTCTGAAAACCAAAAATAAAAACAGGCTGGGGATTTGGTTCACTGCATTGGTTCTGGGTTCAATCTCTAGTGCAAAAAGAAGGGAAGGAAGAAGAGGAAATGGGGAGAGGCGAGGAGAGGCGAGGAGAGAATAGGAAACCACAGACATCTCACCTGGCGCTGCTCTGGGCCCGAGGTGGAGAGGTGACGATCAGGTGAGACTTCACTGCAGA
Source organism: Ctenodactylus gundi (assembly GCA_004027205.1). NCBI lineage: Eukaryota > Metazoa > Chordata > Mammalia > Rodentia > Ctenodactylidae > Ctenodactylus > Ctenodactylus gundi. The sequence continues at coordinate 647,855 of PVKB01000373.1, forward strand.
TGGCGGCTGCTGTGGCTCACTGAAGCTGAGTGACCGGCTCCGGACCTGGCGTGGACGGCGACAGCATAAGCACAGGCCATGGACCAAAAGGCATCACCAGGACAGCAGGCCACACACCCTTAACCCCTCCGTGCCTTGCTGGGCCCTACAGCAAGCGCTGACACCAAAGAGGTTATGGTAGGTAGCAGGCAGTCAGGGGAGGGGCTGCCGAGAGGCAGGACTGAGCCACCCTCAGGATAAGCAGGAGCCAGGCAGAAGGGCCACCTGAAGGCTACCGCTCTCTGCAGGGGTTCACACAGAGTCACCACACATGGAACTTCAGGGGATATCACACTGCCTCAATGGCACCTTCCAGCAACAAGGTTTTGCAACGTGTGACACCTCCCTATGACAGAGATTTGAGACTACAGCCCAACACACAGGGTTCACGGTCACACCCTCAGGTGCAGCCCCAGCAAGCCTGGAGATGTGCAATCCAACCCTCGCCGCCTTTCACACCCTCCTGCCCCCTTCCTGCCCACCACCTTCCTGCCCAGCTGCCCTGCATTCTCTCTCTCTCTCTCTTCTTGGTATTAAACTCTAACACGCACCCAGAGGCAACCAGGGTTAAAGACGGAACACACCCCAGGCTCGCCTGGTGATTTTCTGGGTTGACCCAGGCACCCCTGGGTGAACATCCACCTCCCAGCTCCTGAGAGGGGCTTGTGCCTAGCTGGGGTGTGCGAGGGCTGAGGGGCACGGGCACCCCGCACTCTGTGCCGGTCCCCTGAGGGCTGAGGGGCACACTCACCGGGGAGAGGGGGGCGGCCGCGGCGGGGGCGGCAGCCCAGCTGATGCTGGTGTAGATGTGGGGGGAGACAGGGATCTGGAGGGAGGGCAGGGCCTGTGGAGACAAGGTGCGTCAAGGTGGGCTCTGTTTTCCCGGGCCCCGCCTGAGGAAGAGGCACCGGGACGCACCAGATCCATCTTCCCAGGTGCAACCTCGGCACACTGGCTCTTCAAACTTGTCCCCTACTGGGATTCCACTTTGGAAACTGTCCCCCCTGGGCTGGAGGTGTACCAGCTTCGTGATTTACTCCCCTCGTGGCATGCTGGCTTCTCAGCAAACTGCCCAGCAAGAAGACACCACGGGCAGCTGCAGAAAGAAGCCTTCTGAGCCGGGGTGGCCTTCTGGAATGCAATACGGCAGCACCTGGCAATGACCCGGAAGCAGCAATGTACCCATGGAAATCCGGTTCAGATCTATTTGTAAAAATACCAGCCGCGCTGTCCAGGCCTAGGGCGGGATACCAGCCAAGCCACAAAATGGCCAAGCAGCCACTAATTCCAATGAGATGGAGATCCGGCTCAGTCCGTGAAGGTCTGCTGACTGAAAGCACTAGCTACTTTTTAATTACAATTTGCAAACTGGCCCCAAGTCTGATGAAAACCAGCTGTAGCATAAAAAGACGTCTAACCAGCTCCCAGAAAGCTGCCTACCAGTGTGCACTAAAAACTACCTCAATGTCACCCCTGGTGACACTTTCCCAACCACACAGACACACAGGCAAGTCACCTCCTACACTCACAACGCCTCCTCGTACCTCTACGAAATAGTACGTGGGCGACTTACGATAATTGAACGTAGCCACAACTCCCGTCTCCCCCAGTGACACTCTGCACTCTCAAGGCCAGAGACTACAATTATTCTAGCTAAAGCTGAAATCTGGCCCAACGTTGGACAATTATGAGTATTCAAAGCTTGAGGATTTAATGACACAATCCGAAGAATTCAAGACTTTTTCTTTTTTGAGACACGATCTCACTCTGTAACCAGGCTTCTCCTGAACTCACTATGGAGCCCAGACTGACCTCAAATTCACAGCAATCCTCCTGCCTCAGCCTCACAAGTGTACCACTTTAACCAGCTAATCTTTTTCACATGTGAGGCAAGCATTTTTAACCACCGAGCTAGGCCCCTAGTCTTTACCTAAATTTCTCACAGCCGTCCATGACAGCTAGCATGGAGAGTTCTGGGAATTCCCACATGTGTTGTATGTGACATCATGTTTCTTTTCCCTTTCATTAGAAGATTAGCAATTTGGCCAGAGGCTCTGCCTCCAATCAGGTGTTCAGGGCCCCGTGACCTAGCTGGTCAGTGACCAGTTACAGTCAAGGCTGAGCCCAGTGCCTTGCTCCATACCTGGTACGCGTGGTCAGCCTGAATGTGCCAGAAGGAGCCAGGGGCTGACTTGCTGAGGGCACCTGAGGGCAGGGAGGACTCCAGGCAAGGATGTTCTGGTCTGGAGGGCTGGGCTTTGGATGGAGGCAGTGGAAGAGCAGCAAGGGGTGGGCTGGTCACGCGGGGGACAGGCGCTGGCTCGGCAGTGGGTGTCCCGGGGGCAGAGGGGCTGGTCACAGCCGCGGCAGATTCTTCCTTCATCTGCACCTCTGTGTAGTAGAAATCTTCCTCCCGCTTGAACTGGTCAGAGTCCACAGTGTCCCTGCATCCGAGGGAGATGCAGCCAACATCAGGGACACGCTGCCTTTGCTCAAACAGGGGGTACCACAACGTGAGAGGGAAGTGATTTCTTGGGGCCGCCCAGTAAGTCAGGAAGGTGCCCAAGACAACACCCAGGAGCCCTGCTCCAAGGGACAATGTGCTCACACACCAGCAGGAACTGTTTTTCCCGGCACAAAATGCCTGTCCTCTCTGAAAACACACGCAAACACCAACTATGAGCCCCGCCACCAGCCCTCTCAGGACCACATCTCCCTGCAGCACACCCTCCCTGGGCCAGTTCTGGCTACAGCAGTTAATGGGGCCTGAATCCTCCTGCCTCAGCCTCCACGGTGCTGGGAATAGAGGCAGGTGCCACCATGCCCAGCTTCCTTAGCCTTTTATAACCAGCAATGTGACAATGTCCTGTTTCAAATCCACCAACCCGGTGACTTAGGGACTGCACTAGGCTTCACACAGCCTCTCAAGGCAGCACGGATGGAGAGCTCAGGGCATGCCCATGTGCACTGAGGGTGGCATCAGTTTCTTTCTTTGTAGAAGTAAAATCAGCAATTTGGCCCATGGGTTCCATCTCCAACCAGGATGGTCAGGGTCCTGTCGAGGGTGGACTCGCTATGACACGTTTTGGCCGTGGGGGTCTCAACAGTGAGTGGGCCCAATGCTCCGACTTCTATCCAGCACTAAAACACCCTGCTTCCTACCCGGGGCAGGACCGCACATCCACAGGATAAACGGTGCTCCCTCCCTCAATGGCACCAGCAATGACCACCTGCTCCCCACCCCCACTGCACCAGAGACTGTGGCTGAGAGGGGTTCTCAGCAAGTCAGCCGGTGAAAGCAAGGGCTGTGGGCCCAGGACGCAGCAGTGGAGGGCCACTCGGATGGGGCCCCGGCTCCAGACCTACCCCAGGTGCAGCGCTTTAACGTGTCGCTTGATGCCCACGATCGAGCGTAGAACCTTGCCACAGCTGGGCCACAGGCACTTGTACACCACCTTCACAGAGTTCTAGGAGGAAAGGGGGTCTGGTCACAGGTACACACCTCTCCCTGCTCCCTTGAGTCGGCACCCAGTAAGGACTTCAGCTGGTCCTCAGACCCAACAAAAGGCTTGGTGCTAAGCCTGGCGGTGCAGGTTGGGAATCCCAGGGCTCCAGGAGGCTGGGGCAAAAGGGTCAGGATTTTGAGCCCAGCCCAGGAAACTCAGAGATCTTGTCTCAAAAAAACAAAACAATAAAGGGCTCCAGTAAAGAGTTCTCTGGGAGCAGAGAAAGCAGAAACCAGGGGACCCAAGAGATGGCCCCAGTGGCAGCAGTAGCCCCGTACAAAGGCCATGGGTTCAATCCCCATTACTGACAAAACCTAAAAAAATAGTAATTTTTGGAAAGAAGGAGGAGCATGCGCCATAGAGGGGAGGAGGAGGCTCCTGAAATTCAGCACGGAGACAGCCGTGCTGAAGGGAAGCCAACCCAAGAGGGCACCCACGACCCTCTGGGACCCGTGGGGTCACCACGGGGCCTCCGGGGCCAGCCCCCTCCACACTCACACGCTCTCCGGCATCACCTACCTTCCTCTTGCGTGGAGCTGGTTCATCCAACAGGAAGGGGTCAGAGTCGGTCTCAAAGCCATGGTCGGTTTGGGGGGAACCAAAGGCGTCCCCCAGGTACTTGGGGCTGGCCTGGGGGTGCGGGGGCGAGGGGGTAGAGATGCCGCTACTGCCGCTCCAGTGCCCACTGGTGGTGCTGCTGCCGCTGTCTGACACGTCCCCGCTCTCCTTCCAGGGGTCCCCGCAGGCCGTGCGGGAAGCTGCCAGAGGGAGAGACAAGAGGACCCTCGGTCTGTCCCCACGCAAAACCAAACCAAGCACAGTAAAGACGGGGTGTGGGTCTGTTCCCATTGGTGCAACTGCTCTGCCCTGGTGGAAACTTTCTGCACTCCCACATGGCCACTTCTGGCCAACAACTTTATTTTGCAGAGGACTGATAGAGAATCTAGTCAAAATTTGCGTCTCACTTTGTATACGGTCAGAACCAGGAGTGATGGCCTATGCCTGTAATTCCAGCACTCTAGGAGGCTGAGACAGGAGAATCACAAGTTCAAGCCCAGCCTGGGCACCTTAGCAAGTCAGCAAAACTGTCTCAAAAATAACTGGGGGCTGGAGGTGTAGCTTAGGGCTGAGGCCTTGAGTTCAACTTCCCAGGACTAAAAAAATGAAACAAAACAAAACCGGGGAATCCTTCTTGTCTCCAGGCCACCCGACAGCATGCCCATAATCCCTAGCTGCAGGGGATGCTTGGTTGGGGAGCATAGAGGGGCCCATGAAGGGGCTTCTAGACCCGTTTTCTGAAAAATGCCTTTGGATCACTGAGACCCAAGCAAGTCTGTGAAAATCTATGAGTGGAGGGAAACTACTCAAAGTTCTCAGGAGGACACAAGGTTTCCCAGAGCTGGCAGCAGCCAGGTGGCCACGGGTACAAGAGGCTCCAGGACTCCAGCAGCTACTACAGCCACAGAGGCCACCTACATTCCAACCCAACGTGTCTAAGCCAGGAAAAGGCAGGCAGTGTGCAAATTTTCAGCTCTTTGGTTTTGTTTCTCTGCTGCTGGGGGTTAAACCCAGGACGCCACACACGCTAGGCAAGTGCTTTACTCCTAAGCTACATCCCTCACCTGGATTATCAGTTTTTAAACTGCCTACCACAGCTGTAGCACAACCAACCCAGACTCCTTCTCGCCCACACAACGAACCCTGATGAACTGCCGGTACAGGAACATTGGAAATTCTGTTACACGGAAGTAGTAACAGAGGAGGGGATGCCCCACGTGGTCTGGACGGGCCAGGTGGCCCCCTCCACAGCACTCCAAATAGCCGCCAAGCCCCGGGTGGCAAGGCAGGATGGCCACACCTCTGGTGGCCAGGGTAAGCTCCAAGTGCCTCCCTCTCACCTTACTCAACACTTGCAGACGCCTCTCTGCAAGTCGGGACTCCTGAGCCAACTCCCGTCTGCTGCCATGATTTGGGTGTGGAATGTCCCCCCAAACTTCATGTATTTGTATATTCTGGATTACCTGTGGATTCCATGTGTTGTTGGAAGGAGGGGCCTGGTTGGGAGGAATGGATTACAGGCATGTGGTGCATAATGGGTGTACGGTGGACAGGTGTGTGGTAGATTGTGGGCAGGTAGCACATCGCTGAGCATGAGACCTGGAGTGGCTGAACTGCTAGGGCTTAATCCAGGAGGGGAAGAACGGGGGTGCTGGACCCAGAAGGGGCAGGTCACTGGAACGTGACCTGGAAAGACACCCGCTAGCCTGCCCCATCATCTGAGACTTGGCTTCCGTCTGTGATGCCACGAAAACTTCTTCTGCCTCTAGCTCCACCGTGTGCGTCCACCATGGCCAGATGCCCATAAACAGACTGAGAACTTCTGAAAGTGCGAGCTAAAATACATCCTTAGATTGTAGACGTGGTGTATTCTGTTCTAGCAACAAAAACGTACCTAAAACTTCTGCCGTGTTTCCAGCCCGGCCTCTCCTTAATCTCCCACGGTGGGATGGACAAAAAGCCTCCCTTCCCAAACACCACCGGCCGCTCTCGAGGGTCTCACTCGCCCTTCCTGCAGACCCAGCAGTGATGACATTAGTGCATGGGGCTTACAACAGGGAGACGCCTGGGGCAGAACTCAAGAACCATCCAAGAACAGGGGGCAGCCCTTCCACCAGGACAACCACTGCAAAGGACTTACACGTGGAAACAGGCAGGCTGGCGTTCAAAGAAGGCAAAGTATAAAATAAAACAAAAGTCATATCACAGATTATTAGTCATAAGATGAACACAAGTGACTCCATCTTTGATGAGAAGACTTTTTTAGGACACGTGACAAGTAAATACTCTATGCCATTAGCTCAAAGTACTCCTTCACAAATGCACAACAGTGTCTACGAGTGAACAGATACGGACTGTTCCTAATCCCTGCACACACACACACAGAACTATCCTAATGATACACACAGCAGTGAAAGCAGGCAGCCTCTATGCCAACAGTATTCATAACTAAAGCTAATTTTCTGGTTGCTGTGTCTACCTCATGCTGCCAAGAGGGCCTTATTGTTGACCCTGACTTCAACCGCAGAATCAGAAATAAAAAGATCTTTAACAGGACATGGAAATTTTTTTTGTCAAAAAGAGACTAGAGAGCCAGGCGCAATGGCATGTGGCTATAATTCCAGCAACTCAGAAGGCTGGGGCAGAGGGATCACAAGTTCAAGGAAAGCCTGGACAACTTAGTGAGAACTGGTCTCAAAACGAAAGGTTAAAAGGGCTAGGGATGTAGGTCAGTGGCAGATTCTTTCCTTTCAGGACTTTCTGGAGTCTGCTGAGCCAACCTCCCGGACCTCCTCAGCTTGTAAAGATCTGGTAACTTAAAATTGACTATCCTCCTCCGGCGCTTTTTTTCTGTGCTAGTACAGCAGGCATGTAGTACTATACTTCACCACTAGGTGCCACAGAGTGCCAGTTTGGGGATATAAATTTGTGTACTCTTGTACACTTTTTTTTTTAATCGCAGGAGATTATTTAAGGGGAACACTGGAACAGGTACTTTCCTCCTGGTTTGTGCCCAGAGCCAACTCCACAGTCTCCTGCAAATTTTTCAGTAGTTTACAATTCAGTCAGGTCACACAGATGAAAATGTTCTTCCCCAGACGTAAGGCAGAAGGCCAGCTGTATAACAAATTTTTTAAAAAAACCTTCAGGTTTGCTTCTAATATCACTAAAAGACTGACATCCAGTAATCCTTCCTCTCCCCCTGTTACTAAGTAACAGGCCAAATATCAAATACCGTAGGGACACAATCGTAGAATTTTTATTTTAACTTAAACGAATTTTGGGGGCTCCATAGTGAGTTCAGGACCATCCTGGGCTACAGAACAAGACCCTGTCTCAAAAAAGAAAAAAATGAATTTTTAACTTAGAAATCCAAAGTCATACCATCAGTTTTCACTAAGCAATGAGATGTGGGGGTATGTTAACTACAAAGACAGAATTAGCACTTGGGACAAGCAGGGCATGAATTTCCTGAGGCCACTAGGGGGCCACTTAGCATTATTCCTTCCTTTGTGAATTAAATATTCCTCTACAGGACTTGCTCAGCCTCCAACAAAGTGCCACACTCCTGTGGTTTGGATCTGAAGGGCCCCCCAAGATCCTGATATACCTGTGGACACTACATGCTGCTGGGCAGGTGCTAGGGGTCTGACCGGAAGCGGGGCTCCCCCCTTCCTCCTGGACCCGCTGCCAGGCCGCACCTCCGCCTCTACCTCTGCGAGGTGCTTCCACAGTTGCTGGCTACCATAAATGAACTGCAGGCCCCCGAAATGGTGAGCAACATAAACCTTTCCTCCCCTCGTGTGTGTGTGTGTTGGTTACTCTGTCACAGCAATGAAAAAAGTGACCAAAACGTTCGCTCCCAAAGAACGTCCTATAGCGGGGTTCAGTCACCTTCACAAAGCACCAGGAAACCTCCCCAGATCCAAAAACTGATTAAGAAAAAAGACGAAGGCTTCTGACTCAGTGACATTCAGGCCACTGAGTCACCCCAGAAACTATTGCCAAGCTGACTTTGGCAATTAGCTGCTTGTTATGGTTTGGATCTGGAGTGCCCCCCAAAAGCCTCCGGAATCTGGATGGCGGGGTAACTGGGGACCATGAGCTGCAGGGAGGCAGGGCTGGGCGGGACAGGACAGGCACTTGGGTCTGACCTGAAAGGCTTGTTACAATTCGCTGAAATTGGGGGTTGCTCAGGGCAAAGCTTTCAGATTTGTGTTACTGACCTAGGGGCCAGAAATCGCTCCCTTCCCGGGAAGGGGACCCACCCTGGGTGTGGGGCCCGACTGGCAGCTTGAACTAAGTAAAGAAAGGAAGAGGCAGCATTGTAGCAGCTTCCGCCTGGGAAGGCTCCGATTCACTGGCACCTGCAGACGCAGTCTGGCTCCCTCTTTCTACCTAGCTCCATCTGCAAAATGAGCAGCTCCCCTGCCCCTGCCGAGCCTTCCACCACTGCCCACTCCCCCAGAACGGACTGCAGGAGACCTTCTGAAGCTGTGAGCTACATCAATCTTTCGTCCCTTAAGCTGTGTATAACACTGGGTACTTTGTCCCAAAAACAAGCAGGTAATTAAGACACTGCTCAACGCAGAGGGTGTCGGTCGTGGGCCCCTGTGACGCCCAGAACCCGTCAGGCCCCATATGCTCACCAGAGAAGTTGGCCTCGACCCCGGGAGGACTCTGCACCACAGGGCTGCAGGACAGGGACGTCAGCACCATGGCCGCCATCATCTCATCCATCTCCACCGCGTCCGACTTCCTGGATGTGAACAAGCGGGAAGAGACGGGAGAACATATTTCCTGGGCTGGCTGGTCCCCCACACCCACAGAACAAGACAACGCCTGGTTACTTTCACGGGTTCATCTCACACTTTTCTGCAGCGTCCCCTCACAGCCCCACCTGGTTAATCAGTATGAAAGACATACCAAAGTCCCCCTTCATTCTTGGTGAAAAATGCTTGTGTGAGTGATGTTTATGATACCAGCTAACTGCCAGAGGAGCAGTGGGTTCTCTCCTTAACCTGGGCTCACATCACCACCTAGTACTGAGCTCCACCCTCCCCTGACTTGGCTTTAACTCCGCAGCTTCCAGTGGAACATTTTATTTGGAAGAGGAGAAGAATCGGGAAGGAGCAGAAAAGATGTCCACTGGAATCCCAACCCACTAAAACTACCTCCTTTCCCTGCCTTAGGTTTAAATTTACCAGGGAATAATGCTAACTGATTTCTTCTCTCCCCCCAAATAAATGAGAGTGCATTCTATTAGCTTCTGAATGTCAGCAGAATTTATTACATAAGCCAATGAGCAAGCCGGCCAGACACGCTTAAGCAAATCTCCTAATGCAAATCCTAATGCTTCACACCACAGAGTTCTATAAAACTGTAAATGTGATTTTAAAAAAATTCATGGAGTTGCATTATTTGGAAGTAAAATTAGAGCTGTCTGCAAATTAATGCTCAAGTATTAGGAAAAGTTAAGTCTGAAATAAACTTCTAGGTGGCTTGTCTTTTTCTGTTGTTGTTAAAGGAAAAGGGTTTAAAGCTACCTCTGCGGAGAGGGAGGGGCCTCTTATTGCCAGAAATCACCACCTCTTGCACCTTGCCCAGGAGGGCAAAGCTTTCTGTAGTGTGGCCTTCTCTCTCAGGGGGTTATGATGACTTTTTTTTTTTTTTAACAAGTCAGGCTAGTAAACTATACAACAAGTCAGGAGCAGCTAAACAAGACCACCAGTACATTAAATGAAATTATTTGTGTGACCTTAAATATTCAATTCCATATAACAGAAAGCAAATTCTTTGCAGGCGTCCTACTGAATACACAAATCCCGCTATGCAGAGTCAAAGCACCGGCCTGGTGCAACAGCACCAGCACCCACAGGTGCACGAAGCTGGGCAAGGCTGCCCTGCCCGTCCACCTTGTATACAACACAATCTCACCAGACCTTCTAATTCTGAAATGATCAATGCAAAGAAACCATGTAACACGAAGGCTAAGATATATATATATATATATTCTCAAGGGAAAGTCCAATCATAAAACTCTAAACTGCACAAACTATATTCATAATAACTCAGGAGGCTGAGGCAGGAGGCTCACAAGTTCAAGCCTAGCCTAGGTGACAGAGAAATTTCGATGTTAAAAACTAGTTAATTAATTAATTAATTAAACTCTAAAGCAAAATATCCACTTTTCATTTACCACCAGCAGTTCTGAGTACCTCCGGAGCCAGGACTGGCCAGCACCGTGGACTGCAGGTCAGATGCAGCTAGCTGCCTCGTGTACGGTATCTGAGCTAGAGATGGTTTTACATTTTTAAGTGGCTTTTAAGAATCAAAAGAAGGGACCAAGGGCATAGCTCAGGGACTGGAGCAACTTCCTAGGTGTGCGAGGCCCTGGGTTTGATCGCCCAGCACCACATAATAGAGTGTGGTGGCGCATGCCTACAATGCCAGCATTCAGGAGGCTGAGGCAGGAGAATTGGTGTGAGTCCAAGGCCAGCCTGGGCTACACAGTGAGTTCAGGATTGGCCTGGACTACAGAGTGAGATGCTGTCTCAAAAAAAAAAAAATGATTTCTTGACATGTGACACATAAAATGATACTGAATTACACTGAAGCCTGAGGAGCCGTAAGTAACATCCCGCGGGAGCACGGCCACGGGGAGAAAGCAATGGCATTCTGGTTTTCGCGAAAGGGTGCGTCTTCTCTGCACCTTGCCTGCCCCCACAACTCCCTGAACACGCAGCCCTCGCTGCCCCCACTAACCTCTTCGGGACATCGATGTTCCTGGAAACGGGTCTGTAGACTGGCACCGGGGCTCCGTGCTCCGAGGCCGGCGCAGGGGGCGCCGTGCCCGGCAGTAGCTCCGCCAGCCATGCTTCCTCCGCTTTGCAGCAGATCTGCAGCTTCTGGTCCAACAGCCAGACAGTCACCCTGTCCAATGCCCGGCTGTGCTGCTCCACTAGGCCCACGCACTCCCGACCCCCGTACCACACACAGACCTGTGGGCAGACAGGAGAGGAGCCTGTGTCAGCGCTCAGCAGCTGTCACCCCACGTCCCGGGGTCAGGATCTGCCCGCTGCACTCAACCTCCTCTGACTCGTTCATCTGTAGCTCCCGTGTGCTGATCTGAACGGGCTCCCCAAGTTCATGTGTGAAAAATGTAATCCCCGGTACAATTGTGCTAGGAGGAGGAGGAACCTAAGAGGTGATCAGAGCCGAGCCTGGTGGCACAGGTGTAATCCCAGCCCTCTCAGAGGCTGAGGCAGGAGGATTGCAAGTTCATGGCTCGCCTGGGCAACTCAGCAAGAACCTGTCCAAAAATCTAAATAAAAAAAAGCTGGGGATGGAGCTCAGTGTGAAGGCCCTGGGCTCAATCCCCAGTGCCACAGAAAGAGAGAGAGAGAGAGACAGACAGAGAGAGAGAGAGAGAGAGAGAGAGAGAGAGAGAGAGAGAGAGAGAGAGGAGAAAGAGGTGACCAGGTCATGAGGACTCTGTCTCATGAGTGGACTAATGCCATGACACAGGACTGGGTTGGTCATCATGAGAACAGATTCAATGTAG